>MU269990.1:21797779-22397779 GCA_021432705.1 Caranx ignobilis
TCAATGCATTTCTATGGAAAAAAAAAATCAGAAAAAGTGAAATATTTTAAAAAGTATAAATAGTATTAAAGAGAAAAATAGTAGCACACCTATCCAGAAAAAGGCGCACGTTTTGATATATGAATTGTTGAAATAGCACAAAGTATGAAGGAGTAGTTTCTTCCTGAAAAAGGGAAGAATCTGACAGAATAATAATAACTAGAAAATTCCCTCTGGGAAATTTTGAAAGGGCCACGGGGGGCTACTGCCGGGGGTACCATCTCTGTCAACATGGGAATCAAACCCACCACCAAACTAATCAGACAGACACATCATCATCTTGTACTGAGCACTGATATTGAGGAGCCATAATCACATTAAGTCACCTGTGTGTTTGTGTGTGTGTGTGTAACTGTAATCACATGAAGTTACCTGTGGTGTGTGTGTGAGAGAGAGAGAGAGAGAGAGAGAGAGAGAGAGAGGAGTGCGCGCATACGCGCGCATGTGTGTGTGTGTGTGTGTGTGTGTACCTGTAACTGTAATGGCATTGTTACCTGTGGGGTGTGTGTTAGTGTGTGTGTGTGTGTGTGTGTGTGTGTGTGTTCATTAAAGAGCCAGAATAACATGTAGTAAAAATCGTAAATTTAAGTGTAATAATTTGAAGAGTTGAAGTCTGCTGCAATACACTGGGGAAAAAATTTAAGTCTACTCAACACATTGGAAACTGACAGCAGAAGAACATTGTAAGAAATAGATAGATAGATAGATAGATACATAGACAGATAGGTGTGCGTGTATGTGTCTGTGTGTGTGTATGTGTCTGTGTGTGTGTGGCTGACTTGATACTCAGAGATCTGCATGTGTCAGTCTGATCTTAACGAGCTCCACCTGTAACCAACTGGTGGTTGCCAATGACGACAGAGCCACCCTAGCCAGAGACAGACAGAAACGTGGAGAAAAAGGGCGATTTTCTCCCTCTGCGCTGGTCTCACATTTGGGCTTAGAGCGACAAAACGGTAGCTCCTATCAGAAAAAAAAGCAGATCCTGGGCGGCATAAGGACTTCCTGAACACTTTGATATGCTTTTGGTGTTTCTACAGTAAATATTTTGGGGTCACGGGCGAGTTTCAAACAGGGGTCCCTTCTGCTTCTCTCGGAAAATCTTTGTATTAGAGTCAATGAGGAGCAGAGAGAGACGTGACCGCACTGAGAGGCTCAGAATTTAAATTCTGTAAGTCTCTCTGCTTTGATGAGCACATTGTCAGAAACAGAACAAGTTTGTCTACAACTGTGGAAAAATCATGTGCGTAGAGTGTAATTTGTGGCCAGGAGGACGAGAGAAAGAGAAAAGTTTCAGACAATTTCAGACAACTTCCCCACTCTAGCTGATGATGTCACCCACTCTAACACGAACATTCCGTGCAATACACACCCATTATAAACTCAAAATTTCTCCAAAAATGATCATGGTCATTGAACAGTGATTGATCAAAAAGTATATGACCTATCAAAACGTGGATTAATACACCAACACACAAGACTTGTGTCTACAGTTTAAAGTTTAAATGAAGTCTGTAGGTGAAAGTATTCCTGAGCAGTAGACGTTTGAAAAACTCCAATGATTTTCTTTTGGCTCGTTTTTTTTTGCCCGTTCCATTCATTCCAATGGAGAATTTTTCTCAGTTTTTCGCGACTTACGTCGCGAAAAATTCATATTTCATAGAGAAAACCAATAGCACACCGATCCCGATCGAACCGCACGTTTTGATATATAATTTGTCCTACAACTCCTCAAGCTGTAGGACGAGTTAAGGGACGAAATTTTGGAGGAAGATGAAAAATAATAATAACTAGAAAAAGCATTCCCAGGAAGGGAATGCGGGTGAATGCTGAAAGCAGCTGAATGAAATTGCTGAAGAAATGCTGAATGAGCTGAAGAAATTGTTAAAACAAAGCTGAATTAGCTGAAGAAACAGCTGAAGTAATATTGAAAAGGCTGACGCTAAAGCTGAAGTGTATAACTTGCACCAGTGCTAAATAGCTGAAGCAATAAGTGAGAATAGATTAAAAAGTAGTACTCGGAAAAAGGAGGCTGATTTTGTATGAAATGGTTGGAAATTAAACTGATAGAAATTAAACTGATAGAAAGAGGAAAGGAGAGGAGAATAGAGACATGAATGAGAGAATAGAGGAGAGGAGTAGAAAGGAGACGAGAGGAGATGAGAAGGAGAATAGAGAAGAGGAGAAGGAGGGGAGAGAAGGACAGGAGAAGGAGAGGAAAGGAGAGAAGAATAAAGGATAAGCATGAAAAAAACATTGAAGCCTAGCTCTCTCAGTTATATAAATATATATAATACACTGACAGCTTGAAAACATTGTTAAGCATATATTAACAGAGATGAAGCAATATCTCAAGAGTAAAAGTAGAACTTGTAAGCAGGAGGCTGAATGAAGAGGCTCAGAAATGCCTGGATTGTTAAAGATAAGCGTTAAACATTGTTAGAAAATCTATATAAGTTACATATAAATAAAAAAGAAGAACTCTTAAAATGGTTGAGGAATGGGCTGAATTGTTGGAAATAATGAGAAAAAGTTGAAATCCTTCAAAGTAAAATGTAAGGGTTGAAGAGGTGGAAAAGCCAAAAGTCAGGACAAGAAGAAGCTCCAAATCCTGAAATCTCCATTAGGAGAACAAACTGATGTGTATGAAATAGAAAGAAAGTGTTGATGAGATGTTTAAACACTCCCCTCAAAGATTTAAAGCATAGGTGTCAAACTCATTCCACAAAGGGCCATGTGGCTGCAGGTTTTTGTTCCAACCGATCAAGAGCACACAGTTTGACCAATCAGCTGTCTGAAGACTGAGATCAGTTGATTAACTGATTCAAGTCTGGTGTGTTGCTGCTTGGTTGGAACAAAAACCTGCAGCCACTCGGCCCTTTGTGGAATGAGTTTGACACCCCTGATTTAAAGTCATTGAGAGGCTGATTATAGAGAGAGAGAGAGAGAGAGAGAGAGAGAGAAAGAGAGAAAGAGAGAGAGAATGTGTGTGTGTGTGTGTGTGGTGTGTGTGTGTGTAAGTGAGAGAGGGAGAGGGAGAGGGAGAGAGAGAGTGTGTGTGTGTGTGTGTGTGTGTGTGTGGGTGCAGGTGCTCAGAGATTGCCATGGTGACTTTAACTACTTGATGAGAAAGGGGTCCATGCACCCCTCAAACTGCTCCAATTTTAGACAAATCTGTACCTACTATGAGTGAAAACTTTATATGTTTGGATCCATAAGACCTTCCTGAACGCAAACATGTCTTTTTGGTGTTTCTAGAGTAAAAATTGTTGAAAATATGGCGAGTTAGAAACAGGCAGCATTTCTGCTTTTCTCCAAAAATCAGCTCCTACTTTTGCATGGGAGTGAATGAGCAGCAGGGAGGCACCAGGCTGCACTGAGAGGCCCAAAATTCAAATTCTGTAAGTCTCTCTGCTTTTTGAGCACATTGTGAGAGCTAGAACAAGTTGGACTACAACTGTGGAGAAAATCATGTGTGTACACTTTAATTTGTGGCCAGGAGGACGAGAGAAAGAGAAAAGTTTCAGACGATTTTTAGACTCTCTCCCACTCTAGCTGATGATGTCACCCACTCTAGCCCTGAACATTCCGCGCAATACACACCCATTATAAACTTGAATTTTCTCCAAAATTTCAATGATTTTAAACTGTCAGAAATCAGAAAGTGTTGAAGATAGCAATAAGCTGAATAATCGATCAATAGTTGAAACTTTTGTGAACGTTTTAAAGGTTAAATGAAGTCTGTAGCTGAAAGTATGCTGAAGTGGTTGAAGTTCAAAGAAGCAGAAGAAGCAGAAGAGTTTGAAGACCGTTTCAATGCATTTCTATGGAAAAAAAAGTGAGAAAAAGTGAAATATTTTAAAAAGTATAAATAGTATTAAAGAGAAAGTAATAGCATAAATGTCCAAAAAAAGGCGCACGTTTTGATATATGAATTGTTGAAATAGCACAAAGTATGAAGGACTAGTTACACTTCAAAAAACGGCAGAAGAAGTAAGAATAATAAGTACTAGAAAATTCCCTCTGGGAAATTTTGAAAGGGCCACGGGGGGCTACTGCCGGGGGTACCATCTCTGTCAACATGGGAATCAAACCCACCACCAAACTAATCAGACAGACACATCATCATCTTGTACTGAGCACTGATATTGAGGAGCCATAATCACATTAAGTCACCTGTGTGTGTGTGTGTGTGGTGTGTGTGTGTGACTGTAATCACATAAAGTTACCTGTGGTGTGGTGTGTGTGTGGAGAGAAGTGCGGGCATGTGTGTTGTGTGTCAGGCGTGTGTGAGAGTGAGGAGTGTGCGCGCATACGCGCGCATATGTGTGTTTGTGTGTGTGTGTGTGTGTGTGGGAGTGGGAGACAAGTGAACGCATACGCGCCCATGTGAGTGTGTGTGTGTGAGTATCTATCTGTAACTGTGATCACAAAGTTGTCTGTGTGTTTGTGTGTGTGTGTGTGTGCATGTGTGTGGTTGTGTTTGACAGAGCCTTGACATAAATGTATGAGAGACAGGGGCTCTGGCCCCAGGCTCAGGGTTTGCCATGGCAACTTGAGGTGGTTGTCAATGACGACAGAGCCACCCTAGCCAGAAACGTGGAGAAAAAGGGCGATTTTCTCCCTCTGCGCTGGTCTCACATTTGGGCTTAGAGCGACAAAACGGTAGCTCCTATCAGAAAAAAAAAGCAGATCCTGGGCGGCGTAAGGACTTCCTGAACACGTTGATATGCTTTTGTGTTTCTACAGTAAATATTTTAGAGATGCGGGCGAGTTTCAAACAGGGGTCCCTTCTGCTTCTCTCGGAAAATCTTTGTATTAGAGTCAATGAGGAGCAGAGAGAGACGTGACCGCACTGAGAGGCTCAGAATTTAAATTCTGTAAGTGTCTCTGCTTTGATGAGCACATTGTCAGAAACAGAACAAGTTTGTCTACAACTGTGGAAAAAATCATGTGCGTAGAGTGTAATTTGTGGCCGGGAGGACGAGAGAAAGAGAAAAGTTTCAGACAATTTCAGACAACTTCTCCCACTCTAGCTGATGATGTCACCCACTCTAACACGAACATTCCGTGCAATACACACCCATTATAAACTCAAAATTTCTCCAAAAATGATCATGGTCATTGAATAGTGATTGATGAAAAACTATATGACCTATCAAAACGTGGATTAATACACCAACACACAAGACTTGTGTCTACAGTTTAAAGTTTGAATGAAGTCTCTAGGTGAAAGTACGCCTGAGCTGTAGACATTTGAAAAACTCCAATGATTTTTCTTTTTCGATCATTTTTTTTCGCCCGTTCCATTCATTCCTATGGAGAATTTTTCACAGTTTTTCGCAACTTACGTCGCGAAAAATTCATATTTCGTAGAGAAAAGTAATAGCACACCGATCCCGATCGAACCGCACGTTTTGATATATAATTTGTCCTACAACTCCTCAAGCTGTAGGACGAGTTTAGGGACGAAATTTGGAGGAAGATGAAAAATAATAAGAAAAAACACGCAGTATAACAATAGTGCCTCGGGGCTTTGCCCCGAGGCACTGGCCCTTCAGCTATTTTATAGCTGTAGGGCCAGTGCCTCGGTGCGTTGCCCCGTGGCCCTAATAAGAAGAATAAGTATAAAGATTTGAATAACAATAGTGTGAATGCTTTCAGCATTCACCCTAATAATAATAATAATAAGTATAAAGATTTGAATAACAATAGTGTGAATGCTTTCAGCATTCACCCTAATAATAATAAGTATAAAGATTTGAATAACAATAGTGTGAATGCTTTCAGCATTCACCCTAATAAGTATAAAGAAAATGGCCGACAGGAAGAACAATAGTGTGAATGCTTCCAGCATTCACCCTAATAATAATAAGTATAAAGATTTGAATAACAATAGTGTGAATGCTTTCAGCATTCACCCTAACTAGAAAAAGCATTCCCAGGAAGGGAATGCGGGTGAATGCTGAAAGCAGCTGAATGAAATTGCTGAAGCAATGCTGAATGAGCTGAAGAAATTGTTAAAACAAAGCTGAATTAGCTGAAGAAACAGCTGAAGTAATATTGAAAAGGCTGATGCTAAAGTTGAAACATATAACTTGTACCAGTGCTAAAATAGCTGAAGCAATAAGTGAGAATAGATTAAAAAGTAGTACTCGGAAGAAGGAGGCTGATTTTGTATGAAATGGTTGGAAATTAAACTGATAGAAAGAGGAAAGGAGAGGAGAATAGAGACATGAATGAGAGAATAGAGGAAAGGAGATGAGAAAAGGAGAGGAGATGACGAGAGAAGGAGAGGAGAATAGCAGAGAGGAGGAGAGGAGAAGAAGAGGAAAGGAGAGGAGAATAGAGACGTGAATGAGAGAATAGAGGAGAGGAGAAGAAGAGGAAAGGAGAGGAGAATAGAGACGTGAATGAGAGAATAGAGGAGAGGAGAAGAAGAGGAAAGGAGAGGAGAATAGAGACGTGAATGAGAGAATAGAGGAGAGGAGAAGAAAGGAGACGAGAGGAGATGAGAAGGAGAATAGAGAAGAGGATAAGGAGGGGAGAGAAGGAGAGGAAAGGAGAGAAGAATAAAGGATAAGCATGAAAAAACATTGAAGCCTAGCTCTCTCAGATATATAAATATATATAATACACTGACAGCTTGAAAACATTGTTAAGCATATATTAACAGAGATGAAGCAATATCTCAAGAGTAAAAGTAGAACTTGTAAGCAGGAGGCTGAATGAAGAGGCTCAGAAATGCCTGGATTGTTAAAGATAAGCGTTAAACATTGTTAGAAAATCTATATAAGTTACATATAAATAAAAAAGAAGAACTCTTAAAATGGTTGAGGAATGGGCTGAATTGTTGGAAATAATGAGAAAAAGTTGAAATCCTTCAAAGTAAAATGTAAGGGTTGAAGAGGTGAAAAGCCAAAAGTCAGGACAAGAAGAAGCTCCAAATCCTGAAATCTCCATTAGGAGAACAAACTGATGTGTATGAAATAGAAAGAAAGTGTTGATGAGATGTTTAAACACTCCCCTCAAAGATTTAAAGCATAGGTGTCAAACTCATTCCACAAAGGGCCATGTGGCTGCAGGTTTTTGTTCCAACCGATCAAGAGCACACAGTTTGACCAATCAGCTGTCTGAAGACTGAGATCAGTTGATTAACTGATTCAAGTCTGGTGTGTTGCTGCTTGGTTGGAACAAAAACCTGCAGCCACTCGGCCCTTTGTGGAATGAGTTTGACACCCCTGATTTAAAGTCATTGAGAGGCTGATTATAGAGAGAGAGAGAGAGAAAGAGAGAGAGAGAGAAAGAGAGAGAGAATGTGTGTGTGTGTGTGTGTGTGTAAGTGAGAGAGGGAGAGGGAGAGGGAGAGAGAGAGTGTGTGTGTGTGTGGGTGCAGGTGCTCAGAGATTGCCATGGTGACTTTAACTACTTGATGAGAAAGGGGTCCATGCACCCCTCAAACTGCTCCAATTTTAGACAAATCTGTACCTACTATGAGTGAAAACTTTATATGTTTGGATCCATAAGACCTTCCTGAACGCAAACATGTCTTTTTGGTGTTTCTAGAGTAAAAATTGTTGAAAATATGGCGAGTTAGAAACAGGCAGCATTTCTGCTTTCCTCCAAAAATCAGCTCCTACTTTTGCATGGGAGTGAATGAGCAGCAGGGAGGCACCAGGCTGCACTGAGAGGCCCAAAATTCAAATTCTGTAAGTCTCTGTGCTTTTTTGAGCACATTGTGAGAGCTAGAACAAGTTGGACTACAACTGTGGAGAAAATCATGTGTGTACACTTTAATTTGTGGCCAGGAGGACGAGAGAAAGAGAAAAGTTTCAGACGATTTTTAGACTCTCTCCCACTCTAGCTGATGATGTCACCCACTCTAGCCCTGAACATTCCGCGCAATACACACCCATTATAAACTTGAATTTTCTCCAAAATTTCAATGATTTTTAAACTGTCAGAAATCAGAAAGTGTTGAAGATAGCAATAAGCTGAATAATCGATCAATAGTTGAAACTTTTGTGAACGTTTTAAAGGTTAAATGAAGTCTTTAGCTGAAAGTATGCTGAAGTGGTTGAAGTTCAAAGAAGCAGAAGAAGCAGAAGAGTTTGAAGACCGTTTCAATGCATTTCTATGGAAAAAAAAGTGAGAAAAAGTTAAATATTTTAAAAAGTATAAATAGTATTAAAGAGAAAAGTAATAGCATAAATGTCCAAAAAAAGGCGCACGTTTTGATATATGAATTGTTGAAATAGCACAAAGTATGAAGGACTAGTTACACTTCAAAAAACGGCAGAAGAAGTAAGAATAATAAGTATAAAGATTTGAATAACAATAGTGTGAATGCTTTCAGCATTCACCCTAATAAGTATAAAGAAAATGGCCGACAGGAAGAACAATAGTGTGAATGCTTCCAGCATTCACCCTAATAAGAAGAAGAATAAGTATAAAGATTTGAATAACAATAGTGTGAATGCTTTCAGCATTCACCCTAATAATAATAAGTATAAGATTTGAATAACAATAGTGTGAATGCTTTCAGCATTCACCCTAATAATAAGTATAAAGATTTGAATAACAATAGTGTGAATGCTTTCAGCATTCACCCTAAATAAGTATAAAGATTTGAATAACAATAGTGTGAATGCTTTCAGCATTCACCCTAATAAGTATAAAGATTTGAATAACAATAGTGTGAATGCTTTCAGCATTCACCCTAATAATAAGAAGAATAAGTATAAAGATTTGAATAACAATAGTGTGAATGCTTTCAGCATTCACCCTAATAAGAAGAAGAATAAGTATAAGTTTTGAATAACAATAGTGTGAATGCTTTCAGCATTCACCCTAATAATAATAATAAGTATAAAGATTTGAATAACAATAGTGTGAATGCTTTCAGCATTCACCCTAATAAGTATAAAGATTTGAATAACAATAGTGTGAATGCTTTCAGCATTCACCCTAATAAGAAAAAACACGCAGTATAACAATAGTGAAGGGCCAGTGCCTCGGGGCAAAGCCCCGAGGCACTGGCCCTTCAGCTATTTTATAGCTGTAGGGCCAGTGCCTCGGTGCGTTGCCCCGTGGCCCTAACTAGAAAATTCCCTCTGGGAAATTTTGAAAGGGCCACGGGGGGCTACTGCGGGGGTACCATCTCTGTCAACATGGGAATCAAACCCACCACCAAACTAATCAGACAGACACATCATCATCTTGTACTGAGCACTGATATTGAGGAGCCATAATCACATTAAGTCACCTGTGTGTGTGTGTGTGTGTGACTGTAATCACATAAAGTTACCTGTGGTGTGTGTGTGTGTGGGAGAGAAGTGCGGGCATGTGTGTTGTGTGTCAGGCGTGTGTGAGAGTGAGGAGTGTGCGCGCATATGTGTGTTTGTGTGTGTGTGTGTGTGTGTGTGGGAGTGGGAGACGAGTGAACGCATACGCGCCCATGTGAGTGTGTGTGTGAGTATCTATCTGTAACTGTGATCACAAAGTTGTCTGTGTGTTTGTGTGTGTGTGTGTGTGCATGTGTGTGGTTGTGTTTGACAGAGCATTGACATAAATGTATGAGAGACAGGGGCTCTGGCCCTAGGCTCAGGGGTTGCCATGGCAACTTGAGGTGGTTGTCAATGACGACAGAGCCACCCTAGCCAGAAATGTGGAGAAAAGGGCCATTTTCTCCCTCTGCGCTGGTCTCACATTTGGGCTTACACCGACAAAACGGTAGCTCCTATCAGAAAAAAAAGCAGATCCTGGGCGGCGTAAGGACTTCCTGAACACGTTGATATGCTTTTGGTGTTTCTACAGTAAATATTTTAGAGATGCGGGCGAGTTTCAAACAGAGGTCCCTTCTGCTTCTCTCGGAAAATCTTTGTATTGGAGTCAATGAGGAGCAGAGAGAGACATGACCGCACTGAGAGGCTCAGAATTTAAATTCTGTAAGTCTCTCTGCTTTGATGAGCACATTGTCAGAAACAGAACAAGTTTGTCTACAACTGTGGAAAAAATCATGTGTGTAGAGTGTAATTTGTAGCCGGGAGGACGAGAGAAAGAGAAAAGTTTCAGACAATTTCAGACAACTTCTCACACTCTAGCTGATGATGTCACCCACTCTAACACGAACATTCCATGCAATACACACCCATTGTAAACTCAAAATTTCTCCAAAAATGATCATGGTCATGAACAGTGATTGATGAAAAACTATACGACCTATCAAAACGTGGATTAATACAACAACACACAAGACTTGTGTCTACAGTTTAAAGTTTGAATGAAGTCTCTAGGTGAAAGTATGCCTGAGCAGTAGACATTTGAAAAACTCCAATGATTTTTCTTTTTCGATCGTTTTTTTTCGCCCGTTCCATTCATTCCTATGGAGAATTTTTCACAGTTTTTTCACGACTTACGTCGCGAAAAATTCATATTCGTAGAGAAAAGTAATAGCACACCGATCCCGATCAAACCGCACGTTTTGATATATAATTTGTCCTACAACTCCTCAAGCTGTAGGACGAGTTAAGGGACGAAATTTTGGAGGAAGAGGAAAAACTAGAAAATTCCCTCTGGGAAATTTTGAAAGGGCCACGGGGGGCTACTGCCGGGGGTACCATCTCTGTCAACATGGGAATCAAACCCACCACCAAACTAATCAGACAGACACATCATCATCTTGTACTGAGCACTGATATTGAGGAGCCATAATCACATTAAGTCACCTGTGTGTGTGTGTGTGTGTGTGTGACTGTAATCACATAAAGTTACCTGTGGTGTGTGTGTGTGTGGGAGAGAAGTGCGGGCATGTGTGTTGTGTGTCAGGCGTGTGTGAGAGTGAGGAGTGTGCGCGCATACGCGCGCATATGTGTGTTGTGTGTGTGTGTGTGTGTGTGTGGGAGTGGGAGACGAGTGAATGCATACGCGCCCATGTGAGTGTGTGTGTGAGTATCTATCTGTAACTGTGATCACAAAGTTGTCTGTGTGTTTGTGTGTGTGTGTGTGTGCATGTGTGTGGTTGTGTTTGACAGAGCATTGACATAAATGTATGAGAGACAGGGGCTCTGGCCCCAGGTTCAGGGGTTGCCATGGCAACTTGAGGTGGTTGTCAATGACGACAGAGCCACCCTAGCCAGAAACGTGGAGAAAAAGGGCCATTTTCTCCCTCTGCGCTGGTCTCACATTTGGGCTTACACCGACAAAACGGTAGCTCCTATCAGAAAAAAAAGCAGATCCTGGGCGGCGTAAGGACTTCCTGAACACGTTGATATGCTTTTGGTGTTTCTACAGTAAATATTTTAGAGATGCGGGCGAGTTTCAAACAGGGGTCCCTTCTGCTTCTCTCGGAAAATCTTTGTATTAGAGTCAATGAGGAGCAGAGAGAGACGTGACCGCACTGAGAGGCCCAGAATTTAAATTCTGTAAGTCTCTCTGCTTTGATGAGCACATTGTCAGAGACAGAACAAGTTTGTCTACAACTGTGGAAAAAATCATGTGTGTAGAGTGTAATTTGTGGCCGGGAGGACGAGAGAAAGAGAAAAGTTTCAGACAATTTCAGACAACTTCTCCCACTCTAGCTGATGATGTCACCCACTCTAACACGAACATTCCGTGCAATACACACCCATTATAAACTCAAAATTTCTCCAAAAATGATCATGGTCATTGAACAGTGATTGATGAAAAACTATACGACCTATCAAAACGTGGATTAATACACCAACACACAAGACTTGTGTCTACAGTTTAAAGTTTGAATGAAGTCTCTAGGTGAAAGTATGCCTGAGCTGTAGACGTTTGAAAAACTCCAATGATTTTTCTTTTTGATCATTTTTTTCGCCCGTTCCATTCATTCCTATGGAGAATTTTTCGCAGTTTTTCGCGACTTACGTCGCGAAAAATTGGTATTTCATAGAGAAAAGTAATAGCACACCGATCCCGATCAAACCGCACGTTTTGATATATAATTTGTCCTACAACTCCTCAAGCTGTAGGACGAGTTAGGTGCCGAAATTTGGGAGGAAGATGAAAAATAAAACTAGAAAATTCCCTCTGGGAAATTTTGAAAGGGCCACGGGGGGCTACTGCCGGGGGTACCATCTCTGTCAACATGGGAATCAAACCCACCACCAAACTAATCAGACAGACACATCATCATCTTGTACTGAGCACTGATATTGAGGCGCCATAATCACATTAAGTCACCTGTGTGTGTGTGTGTGTGTGTGTGTGTGTGACTGTAATCACATAAAGTTACCTGTGGTGTGTGTGTGTGTGGGAGAGAAGTGCGGGCATGTGTGTTGTGTGTCAGGCGTGTGTGAGAGTGAGGAGTGTGCGCGCATACGCGCGCATATGTGTGTTTGTGTGTGTGTGTGTGTGTGTGGAGTGGGAGACAAGTGAACGCATACGCGCCCATGTGAGTGTGTGTGTGTGAGTATCTATCTGTAACTGTGATCACAAAGTTGTCTGTGTGTTTGTGTGTGTGTGTGTGTGCATGTGTGTGGTTGTGTTTGACAGAGCCTTGACATAAATGTATGAGAGACAGGGGCTCTGGCCCCAGGCTCAGGGTTGCCATGGCAACTTGAGGTGGTTGTCAATGACGACAGAGCCACCCTAGCCAGAAACGTGGAGAAAAAGGGCGATTTTCTCCCTCTGCGCTGGTCTCACATTTGGGCTTACACCGACAAAACGGTAGCTCCTATCAGAAAAAAAAGCAGATCCTGGGCGGCGTAAGGACTTCCTGAACACGTTGATATGCTTTTGGTGTTTCTACAGTAAATATTTTAGAGATGCGGGCGAGTTTCAAACAGGGGTCCCTTCTGCTTCTCTCGGAAAATCTTTGTATTAGAGTCAATGAGGAGCAGAGAGAGACGTGACCGCACTGAGAGGCTCAGAATTTAAATTCTGTAAGTGTCTCTGCTTTGATGAGCACATTGTCAGAAACAGAACAAGTTTGTCTACAACTGTGGAAAAAATCATGTGCGTAGAGTGTAATTTGTGGCCGGGAGGACGAGAGAAAGAGAAAAGTTTCAGACAATTTCAGACAACTTCTCCCACTCTAGCTGATGATGTCACCCACTCTAACACGAACATTCCGTGCAATACACACCCATTATAAACTCAAAATTTCTCCAAAAATGATCATGGTCATTGAATAGTGATTGATGAAAAACTATATGACCTATCAAAACGTGGATTAATACACCAACACACAAGACTTGTGTCTACAGTTTAAAGTTTGAATGAAGTCTCTAGGTGAAAGTACGCCTGAGCTGTAGACATTTGAAAAACTCCAATGATTTTTCTTTTTCGATCATTTTTTTTCACCCGTTCCATTCATTCCTATGGAGAATTTTTCACAGTTTTTCGCAACTTACGTCGCGAAAAATTCATATTTCGTAGAGAAAAGTAATAGCACACCGATCCCGATCGAACCGCATGTTTTGATATATAATTTGTCCTACAACTCCTCAAGCTGTAGGACGAGTTTAGGGACGAAATTTTGGAGGAAGATGAAAAATAATAAGAAAAAACACGCAGTATAACAATAGTGCCTCGGGGCTTCGCCCCGAGGCACTGGCCCTTCAGCTATTTTATAGCTGTAGGGCCAGTGCCTCGGTGCGTTGCCCCGTGGCCCTAACTAGAAAATTCCCTCTGGGAAATTTTGAAAGGGCCACGGGGGGCTACTGCCGGGGGTACCATCTCTGTCAACATGGAATCAAACCCACCACCAAACTAATCAGACAGACACATCATCATCTTGTACTGAGCACTGATATTGAGGAGCCATAATCACATTAAGTCACCTGTGTGTTTGTGTGTGTGTGTGTAACTGTAATCACATGAAGTTACCTGTGGTGTGTGTGTGAGAGAGAGAGAGAGAGAGGAGTGCGCACATACGCGCGCATGTGTGTGTGTGTGTGTGTGTGTACCTGTAACTGTAATGGCATTAAGTTACCTGTGGGGTGTGTGTTAGTGTGTGTGTGTGTTAATTAAAGAGCCAGAATAACATGTAGTAAAAATCGTAAATTTAAGTGTAATAATTTGAAGAGTTGAAGTCTGCTGCAATACACTGGGGAAAAAATTTAAGTCTACTCAAACACATTGGAAACTGTCAGCAGAAGAACATTGTAAGAAATAGATAGATAGATAGATAGATACATAGATACATAGACAGATAGGTGTGTGTGTATGTGTCTGTGTGTGTGTGTGGCTGACTTCATACTCAGAGATCTATAACGAGCTGCATGTGTCAGTCTGATCTTAACGAGCTCCACCTGTAACCAACTGGTGGTTGCCAATGACGACAGAGGCACCCTAGCCAGAGACAGACAGAAATGTGGAGAAAAAGGGTGATTTTCTCCTCTGCGCTGGTCTCACATTTGGGCTTAGAGCGACAAAACGGTAGCTCCTATCAGAAAAAAAAGCAGATCCTGGGCGGCGTAAGGACTTCCTGAACACTTTGATATGCTTTTGGCGTTTCTACAGTAAATATTTTGGAGTCACGGGCGAGTTTCAAACAAGGGTCTCTTCTGCCTCCCTCGGAAAATCTTTGTATTAGAGTCAATGAGGAGCAGAGAGAGACATGACCACATTAAGAGGCTCAGAATTTAAATTCTGTAAGTCTCTCTGCTTTGATGAGCACATTGTCAGAAACAGAACAAGTTTGTCTACAACTGTGGAAAAAATCATGTGCGTAGAGTGTAATTTGTGGCCAGGAGGACGAGAGAAAGAGAAAAGTTTCAGACAATTTCAGACAACTTCTGCCACTCTAACCGATGATGTCACCCACTCTAACACGAACATTCCGTGCAATACACACCCATTATAAACTCAAAATTTCTCCAAAAATGATCATGGTCATTGAACAGTGATTGATGAAAAACTATATGACCTATCAAAACGTGGATTAATACACCAACACACAAGACTTATGTCTACAGTTTAAAGTTTAAATGAAGTCTGTAGGTGAAAGTATGCCTGAGCAGTAGATGTTTGAAAAACTCCAATGATTTTTCTTTTTGGCTCGTTTTTTTCGCCCGTTCCATTCATTCCAATGGAGAATTTTTCTCAGTTTTTCGCGACTTACGTCGCGAAAAATTCATATTTCATAGAGAAAACCAATAGCACACCGATCCCGATCGAACCGCACGTTTTGATATATAATTTGTCCTACAACTCCTCAAGCTGTAGGACGAGTTAAGGGACGAAATTTGGGAGGAAGATGAAAAATAATAATAACTAGAAAATTCCCTCTGGAAATTTTGAAAGGGCCACGGGGGGCTACTGCCGGGGGTACCATCTCTGTCAACATGGGAATCAAACCCACCACCAAACTAATCAGACAGACACATCATCATCTTGTACTGAGCACTGATATTGAGGAGCCATAATCACATTAAGTCACCTGTGTGTTTGTGTGTGTGTGTGTAACTGTAATCACATGAAGTTACCTGTGGTGTGTGTGTGAGAGAGAGAGAGAGAGAGAGAGAGAGAGAGGAGTGCGCGCATACGCGCGCATGTGTGTGTGTGTGTGTGTGTACCTGTAACTGTAATGGCATTGTTACCTGTGGGGTGTGTGTTAGTGTGTGTGTGTGTGTGTGTGTGTGTTAATTAAAGAGCCAGAATAACATGTAGTAAAAATCGTAAATTTAAGTGTAATAATTTGAAGAGTTGAAGTCTGCTGCAATACACTGGGGAAAAAATTTAAGTCTACTCAAACACATTGGAAACTGACAGCAGAAGAACATTGTAAGAAATAGATAGATAGATAGATAGATACATAGACAGATAGGTGTGCGTGTATGTGTCTGTGTGTGTGTATGTGTCTGTGTGTGTGTGGCTGACTTGATACTCAGAGATCTGCATGTGTCAGTCTGATCTTAACGAGCTCCACCTGTAACCAACTGGTGGTTGCCAATGACGACAGAGCCACCCTAGCCAGAGACAGACAGAAACGTGGAGAAAAAGGGCGATTTTCTCCCTCTGCGCTGGTCTCACATTTGGGCTTAGAGCGACAAAACGGTAGCTCCTATCAGAAAAAAAAGCAGATCCTGGGCGGCATAAGGACTTCCTGAACACTTTGATATGCTTTTGGTGTTTCTACAGTAAATATTTTGGGGTCACGGGCGAGTTTCAAACAGGGGTCCCTTCTGCTTCTCTTGGTAAATCTTTGTATTAGAGTCAATGAGGAGCAGAGAGAGACGTGACCGCACTGAGAGGCTCAGAATTTAAATTCTGTAAGTCTCTCTGCTTTGATGAGCACATTGTCAGAAACAGAACAAGTTTGTCTACAACTGTGGAAAAAATCATGTGCGTAGAGTGTAATTTGTGGCCAGGAGGACGAGAGAAAGAGAAAAGTTTCAGATAATTTCAGACAACTTCTCCCACTCTAGCTGATGATGTCACCCACTCTAACACGAACATTCCGTGCAATACACACCCATTATAAACTCAAAATTTCTCCAAAAATGATCATGGTCATTGAACAGTGATTGATCAAAAAGTATATGACCTATCAAAACGTGGATTAATACACCAACACACAAGACTTGTGTCTACAGTTTAAAGTTTAAATGAAGTCTGTAGGTGAAAGTATGCCTGAGCAGTAGACGTTTGAAAAACTCCAATGATTTTTCTTTTTGGCTCGTTTTTTTTCGCCCGTTCCATTCATTCCAATGGAGAATTTTTCTCAGTTTTTCGCGACTTACGTCGCGAAAAATTCATATTTCATAGAGAAAACCAATAGCACACCGATCCCGATCGAACCGCACGTTTTGATATATAATTTGTCCTACAACTCCTCAAGCTGTAGGACGAGTTAAGGGACGAAATTTTGGAGGAAGATGAAAAATAATAATAATAATAAGAAAAAACACGCAGTATAACAATAGTGCCTCGGGGCTTCGCCCCGAGGCACTGGCCCTTCAGCTATTTTATAGCTGTAGGGCCAGTGCCTCGGTGCGTTGCCCCGTGGCCCTAACTAGAAAAAGCAAGCATTTCCAGCAGGAAATGCGGGTGAATGCTGAAAGCAGCTGAATGACATTGATGAAGCAATGCTGAATCAGCTGAAGAAATTGTTAAAACAAAGCTGAATTAGCTGAAGAAACAGCTAAAGTAATATTGAAAAGGCTGACGCTAAAGCTGAAGTGTATAACTTGCACCAGTGCTAAAATAGCTGAAGCAATAAGTGAGAATAGATTAAAAAGTAGTACTCGGAAGAAGGAGGCTGACTTTGTATGAAATGGTTGGAAATTAAACTGATAGAAATAAAAACTAAAAATTAAACTGATAGAAAGAGGAAAGGAGAGGAGAATAGAGACATGAATGAGAGAATAGAGGAGAGGAGAAGAAAGGAGACAAGGAGATGAGAAGAAGAATAGAGAAGAGGAGAAGGAGAGGAGAGAAGGACAGGAGAAGGAGAGGAGAGGAGGACAGGAGGAACAGAGAAGAACAGAGGCGTGAATGAGAGAACAGAGGAGAGGAGCATAAAGGAGATGAGAAAAGGAGAGGAGAATAGAGGAGATGACGAGAGGAGAAGGAGAGGAGAATAGCGGACAGGAGGAGAGGAGAAGAAGAGGAAAGGAGATGAGAGGAGAATAGATACATGAATAAGAGAATAGAGGTGGGAGAAGAAAGGAGATGAGAAGGAGAATAGAGAAGAGGATAAGGAGGGGAGAGAAGGACAGGAGAAGGAGAGGAAAGGAGAGGAGCAGGAGGAGAAAGAGGAGAGGAGAATCGAGGATAAGCATGAAAAAACACTGAAGCCTAGCTCTCTCAGATATATAAATATATATAATACACTGACAGCTTGAAAACATTGTTAAGCATATATTAACAGAGATGAAGCAATATCTCAAGAGTAAAAGTAGAACTTGTAAGCAGGAGGCTGAATGAAGAGGCTCAGAAATGCCTGGATTGTTAAAGATAGGTGTAAAACAATGTTAGAAAATCTATATAAGTTACATATAAATAAAAAATAAGAACTCTTAAAATGGTTGAGGAATGGGCTGAATTGTTGGAAATAATGAGAAAAAGTTGAAATCCTTCAAAGTAAAATGTAAGGGTTGAAGAGGTGGAAAAGCCAAAAGTCAGGACAAGAAGAAGCTCCAAATCCTGAAATCTCCATTAGGAGAACAAACTGATGTGTATGAAATAGAAATAAACTGTTGATGAGATGTTTAAACACTTCCCTCAAAGGTTTAAAATCATTGAGAGGCTGATTAGAGAGAGGGAGAAAGAGAGAGAGAGAGAGAATGTGTGTGTGTGTGTGTGTGAGAGAGAGAGTGAGACAGAGAGAGAGAGAGTGTGTGTGTCTAAGTGAGAGAGAGAGAGTAAGAGAGAGGGGGGGGGGGGAGAGAATGCGTGTGTGTGTGTGTGTCTCTGTGTGTGTGTGTGTTTAAGTAAGAGAGAGAGAGAGTAAGAGAGAGGGGGAGAGAGAGAGAGAGAGTGTGTGTGTGTGTTTGTCTGTGTGCATGTGGTCAGAGGTTGCCATGGTGACTTTAACTACTTGATGAGAAAGGGGTCTATGAACCCCTCAAACTGCTCCAATTTCAGACAAATCTGTACCTAATATGAGTGAAAACTTGATATGTTTGGATCCGTAAGACCTTCCTGAACGCAAGCATGTCTTTTTGGTGTTTCTAGAGTAAAAATTGTTGAAAATATCGCGAGTTAGAAACAGGCAACATTTCTGCTTTTCTCCAAAAATCAGCTCCTACTTTTGTATAGCTGATGATGTCACCCACTCTAGCCCTGAACATTCCGCGCAATACACACCCATTATAAACTTGAATTTTCTCCAAAATTTGAATGATTTTTAAACTGTCAGAAATCAGAAACTGTTGAAGATAGCAATAAGCTGAATAATCGATCAATAGTTCAAACTTTTGTGAACGTTTTAAAGGTTGAATGAAGTCTGTAGCTGAAAGTATGCTGAAGTAGTTGAAGTTCAAAGAAGCAGAAGAAGCAGAAGAGTTTGAAGACTGTTTCAATGCATTTCTATGGAAAAAAAAAATCAGAAAAAGTGAAATATTTTAAAAAGTATAAATAGTATTAAAGAGAAAAATAATAGCACACCTATCCAGAAAAAGGCGCACGTTTTGATATATGAATTGTTGAAATAGCACAAAGTATGAAGGACTAGTTTGTTTCCGAAAAAGGGAAGAATCTGACAGAATAATAATAAGTAGTAAAGAGAAAAAAATGGCCGACCGGAACAACAATAGTGTGAATGCTTTCAGCATTCACCCTAATAATAATAATAATAATAATAAGAATAAAGATTTGAATAACAATAGTGTGAATGCTTTCAGCATTCACCCTAATAATAAGAAGAAGAAACACGCAGGCCCCTCCTTGAACCGCCACCTTATCGTGGTGGAGGGGTTTGAGCACCTGAGTGATCCTAGGAGCTATGTTGTCCGGGGCTTAATGCCCCTGGTAGGGTCTCCCAAGGCAAACAGGTCCTAGGTGACAGGTCAGACCAAGAGCGGTTCCAAAGCCCCAAATGAAGAGTGACACATCGAGGCAGTTTACGTCGCCCGGAATGGCGTTACCGGGGCCCCACCCTGGAGCCAGGCCTGGGGTTGGGGCTCGCAGGCGAGCGCCTGGTGGCCGGGTCTTTGCCCACGGGACCCGGCCGGGCTCAGCCCGAAGGAGCGACGTGGGCCCGCCCTCCCGTAGGCCCACCACCCGCGGGAGGGTTCAGATGGGGCCGGTGCTTTGTGGTTTGGGTGGCGGTCGTGGGCGGGGGCCCCGGCGACCCAATCCCTGGACAACGACTCTGGCTTTAGGGACATGGAATGTCACCTCACTGGGGGGGAAAGAGCCCGAGCTAGTGCGAGAGGCTGAGCGGTACCGGCTAGAGATAGTCGGTCTCGCCTCTACGCACAGTCTGGGCTCTGGAACCCAACTCCTTGAGAGAGGCTGGACTCTCTTCTACTCTGGAGTTGCCCATGGTGAGAGGCGGCGGGCTGGTGTGGGCTTGCTCATAGCCCCCCATCTCAGCCGCCATGTGTTGGAGTTCTCCCCGCTGAACGAGAGGGTCGTTTCCCTGCGCCTTCGGGTCGGGGATAGGTCTCTCACGGTCGTTTCGGCTTACGGGCCAAACGGCAGTGCTGAGTACCCGGCCTTCTTGGGGTCCCTGGAAGGGGTACTGGAAAGTGCCCCAACTGGGGACTCCATTGTTCTGCTGGGGGACTTCAACGCTCACGTGGGCAGCGACAGTGATACCTGGAGGGGCGTGATTGGGAGGAACGGCCTCCCCGATCTGAACCCGAGTGGTGTTCTGTTGTTGGACTTCTGTGCTAGTCACAGTTTGTCCATAACGAACACCATGTTCGAGCATAAGGGTGTCCATAAGTGCACGTGGCACCAGGACACCCTAGGCCGGAGTTCAATGATCGACTTTGTAGTCGTATCATCTGATCTCCGCCGTATGTCTTGGACACTCGGGTGAAGAGAGGGGCTGAGCTGTCAACTGATCACTACCTGGTGGTGAGTTGGATCCGGTGGCGGGGGAGGAAGCTGGACAGACTCGGCAGACCCAAACGTACTGTGAGGGTTTGTTGGGAACGTCTGGCAGAATCCTCTGTCATTGAGGTCTTCAATTCCCACCTCCGGGAGAGCTTTGACCAGATCCCGAGGGAGGCTGGAGACATTGAGTCTGAATGGACCATGTTCTCCGCCTCCATTGTTGACGCGGCTGTTCGGAGCTGTGGCCGCAAGGTCTCCGGTGCCTGTCGTGGCGGCAATCCCCGAACCCGGTGGTGGACACCGGAAGTAAGGGATGCCGTCAAGCTGAAGAAGGAGTCCTACCGAGCCTGGTTGGCTCGGGGGACCCCTGAGGCAGCTGATGGGTACCGACAGGCCAAGCGTGCGGCAGCCCGGTCAGTCGCGGAAGCAAAAAACTCGGGTATGGGAAAAGTTCGGGGAGGCCATGGAGGAGGACTACCGATCGGCCTCGAAGAAATTCTGGCAAACCATCCGGCGCCTCAGGAGGGGGAAGCAGTGCTCTGCCAACACTGTTTACAGTGGAGGTGGGGAGCTGTTGACCTCGACTGGGGATATTGTCGGGCGGTGGAAGGAGTACTTCGAGGATCTCCTCAATCCCGCTGCCATGTCTTCCATGGAGGAAGCAGAGACAGAGGACTCAGAGGTTGATTCATTCATCACCCAAGCTGAAGTCACCGAGGTAGTTCGGAAGCTCCCCGGTGGCAAGGCAGCGGGGGTGGATGAGATCCGCCCTGAGTATCTCAAGTGTCTGGATGTTGTGGGGCTGTCTTGGCTGACACGCCTCTGCAACATCGCGTGGCAGTCGGGGACAGTACCTCTGGACTGGCAGACCGGGTGGTGGTCCCTCTTTTAAAAAGGGGGACCGGAGGATGTGTTCCAACTACCGGGGGATCACACTCCTCAGCCTCCGGGGAAAGTCTATTCCAGGGTGCTGGAGAGGAGAATTCGACCGATAGTCGAACCTCGGATTCAGGAGGAACAATGCGGTTTTCGTCCTGGTCGTGGAACACTGGACCAGCTCTATACCCTCCACAGGGTGCTCGAGGGTTCGTGGGAGTTTGCCCAACCAGTCCACATGTGCTTTGTGGACTTGGAGAAGGCATTCGACCGTGTCCCCCGTGGCATTCTGTGGGAGGTGCTCCGAGAATATGGGGTCGGAGGCCCTCTGCTGAGGGCTGTAAGGTCTCTGTACGACCGGAGCAGGAGCTTGGTTCGCATTGCCGGCAGTAAGTCGGACTTGTTCCCAGTGCATGTTGGCCTCCGACAGGGCTGCCCTTTGTCACCGGTTCTGTTCATTATTTTATGGACAGAATTTCTAGGCGCAGCCAGGGTCCGGAGGGGGTCCGGTTCGGGAGCCACAGGATTTCATCTCTGCTTTTCGCAGATGATGTTGTCTTGTGGCTCCCTCGAGCCAGGACCTTCAGCATGCGCTGGGGCGGTTCGCAGCTGAGTGTGAAGCAGCTGGGATGAGAATCAGCACCTCCAAGTCTGAGGCCATGGTTCTCGACCGGAAAAAGGTGGTTTGCTCTCTCCAGGTCGGGGGAGAGTTCCTGCCTCAAGTGGAGGAGTTTAAGTATCTCGGGGTCCGGTTCACGAGTGGGGGAGGGATGGAGCGTGAGATCGACAGGCGGATCGGTGCAGCGGCCGCAGTAATGCGGTCGTTGTATCGGTCCGTCGTGGTGAAGAGAGAGCTGAGCCGAAAGGCAAAGCTCTCGATTTACCGGTCGATCTACGTTCCTACCCTCACCTATGGTCATGAACTCTGGGTCATGACCGAAAGAACGAGATCCCGGATACAAGCGGCCGAAATGAGTTTCCTCCGCAGGGTGGCGGGGCGCTCCCTTAGAGATAGGGTGAGAAGCTCTGTCACCCGGGAGGAGCTCAGAGTAGAGCCGCTGCTCCTCCACATCGAGAGGAGCCAGTTGAGGTGGCTCGGGCATCTGTACCGGATGCCCCCTGGGCGCCTCCCTCGGGAGGTGTTCCGGGCATGTCCCACCGGAAGGAGGCCCCGGGGAAGACCCAGGACACGCTGGAGTGACTATGTCGCCCGGCTGGCCTGGGAACGCCTTGGGGTCCCTCCGGAAGAGCTGGAGGAAGTGTCTGGGGAGAGGGAAGTCTGGGGGTCCCTGCTCAGGCTGCTGCCCCCGCGACCCGGCCCCGGATAAGCGGAAGAAGATGGATGGATGGATGGAGAAACACGCAGGATAACATCCTCGGCTTTGCCCCGAGGCACTGGCCCTTCAGCTATTTTATAGCTGTAGGGCCAGTGCCTCGGTGCGTTGCCCCGTGGCCCTAATTACTTTATTGATCCCCAAATCATACCAATTGGTTTCCTCTCCTCTGTCAAAGTTCATCAGCAGGTAGGATCACATTTGAATATTTATTCAACTCTACACTTTCTGCTCAGCTCTGGATTTTACTCCTGCGTCACACTGCTGCATGATTTGGTTTTACTTGTATCTCAACAGGATTTTCAACTGAATCAGACTGAATATATCACATTTATGATGAGTGAAGGTTTATATTATAATCAAAGCCTCGTTTGTTCCCACAGTGAAACACACCATAATTTATGTCACCACTGTATCTACTGGAGTTACAAACCTCCCTGAGTTTGAGGGTGTTGTACTGCTTGAAGACATTCAGACTGGTCACTGTGACAGCAATATCAACAGAGTAGAATTAAAACAGACCTAATAAATATAAAAATAATACTAAAAATCGTTTCTGTCCACAGTAAAACACACCGTGAAGTATTTCTCCACTGTATCTGATGGTGCCAGAAACTTTCCTGAGGTTGTGGTTGTTGGACTGGTCGACGACGTTGAGGCTGGATACTACGACATTGACAAGAAGATCATTGAAATAAACAGACTTGGATGAAAGCAGTCTTAACTGAGAACTCTGAACATCTACAGTGATACACTGGAGAGTGTTTAGAAGGCACACCCAGTTTCTTCAGGGCCAGTATTCATAGTTTAAAGCAGCGCTTCAACCAAAGTGGAGGTAAATACAGTCTGTATTGTCGAATCTACAATAATAGTGTCTAATAGTGGAGGGTAAAGTTAAGATTGACACAGTGAACCATGACCTCTCAGGGTCTCTGGTGTTCTGTAACTTTTTTAACTTTAAATCAAAAGTAAAAGTGATGTGGCATTTTGATGCACTGTCTTTATTAAGATCAGTTAGGAGACAAGAGAAAATTAATAGGAGGAACCTACATCAGTGTCTCCATCTGAACTCAGAGTCCAGTGTTAACTTCAGTCTCTGTCTTTGTCTCAGGTATCCACATCATACAGAGGTTGAGTGGATGTGAATGGGATGATGAGACCGGAGAAGTTACTGGTTTTAATCAGTTTGGTTATGATGGAGAAGACCTTCTGTCACTGGACCTGAAAACACAGACATGGATTGCTGCAAAACCACAGGCTGTCGTCACCAAACTGAGTTGGGATGCTGCGGAAGGGAGTCTAAAACACAATGAGGACTTCTTAACTCGGATTTGAGTGGTTGAAGATGTACTTCAACTAGAGGAAGAACTTTCTGATGATAACAGGTAGAGTCACATGACCTGATGTAGTTTGATGATCACAACAATATTATAGACTAAATCAGACACAATTACACAGATTACTCAGATCAGCTTCACTGAGCTGTGAGTGTGTCTGAAGACTCCTGCCCTTATTGTTATTAGTTATTTGTATGTCCACACTTTCTGTTATTGATTGTCCTTTGAGCTTAGTCAGCTACATTATCTCTAGCTGATTCTGATAAGATCCAGCACTTTCTCTGTCCCCATCACTCTCTATCACTACCTCTACTGTCACTGTATGCTTTCCTTCTCTCCCTCTCCCTCTCTCTCTCTCTCTCTCTGTCTCCCCTCAGTTCCTCCCTCAGTGTCCTTTCTCCAGAAGACTCCCTCCTCTCCAGTCAGCTGCCACGCTACAGGTTTCTACCCTCACAGAGCCCTGATGTTCTGGACCAAAGATGGAGAGTAGCTTACCTCTCCATCTTACTTCAATTACCAGATGAATGCAAACAGACATCAGCTCCTACACTCTTGTGTTCTGACCTGTTTATCTGGACTGGTCTTAAAATGGGATATTTGATATTCACCAGAGAAGGCCAGTAACACCAGCGTCCCATCATCTCTGCACTGGTTCCTCTGGCTCTCGTCCTCATCTCTGTCACTGGATTCCTGGTTATAAACAGAAGAAAGGTGAGAGAAAAGTAGACAGATGATCTGATTTAATGATTGGATGTTTGGATTTTGGTCTTTGACTTAAAGTTTTATCCAGATTGTAAAACTGAATCCAGCTTCAGTTTCCTGCTCCAAAAATGAGTTCACTAAGTCTGAGTGAGTAGAAGCATACCTGCCAACACTGATTTACGTGGGAGTCTCCTGATTTTTAACCCTTTCTCCTGTCCTGCTCCTGATTTGTAATTTCTCCCACTATTCTCCTGATTTCATAGCAATGTGAGTCCATTGGGTGGTTTGTGTGCTGTGGTGCCTGGCAACCTGGCAACCCAACTCAAACAGCGGACGTGCTGTGCATCATTGCGCAAGTTCGAGCTCACGTCCATTCAGTCTGACCTTCCCGTTTCTGGTCGCTAGACACGTCAGTAAATACACACGTTTCGCAAGCTATGTTAGTCCAACTTTAGTTTAGTTGCACCCAGTTGTCCTTGGGAAAGGGAACCAAGAAGAGTGTCTCTCTCACACACACACGTACACACCCTCTGATGGCTCCTCAACCATAACACAGACACCCACTGGTACTCACACTAGCTATGGAAGGCTCAGTAAAATAATTTGTTTACATCCTTGTATATTTTGGATTAATTAGTGTGTGTGTGTGTGTGTGTGTGTGTGTGTGGGGGGGGGGGGGGGGGGGGGGGGGGGGTAGAGGAGAGGATCATAATCAGTGGTGATGAGCTGATACAACACATCCTATCATTTAAAACTGATTTGTCTTTTCCCTTGGTTTCAGAAAAACACTGTCCATTCTGTAAGTAAAAGTGATTTGATTTTGTCTAAAATTATCTTTTACACCACATTTAATTCTAAAACATTTAATACAGTTTTTTACATTTACAGTATCTAAAATTTCAGTGCTGGTTAAATGGACTTTCCACAGTTCGACACAAATTGTGTGTTTCTGATCTTACAACTCCTGAAAACAGCTCTGAACTCTCTGAGCGTCTGAATCCAGAACCTGACTGACAAACACTCAGTCAGTGACCTCACATGGGATGGAAAAACTCAACACTTTGACATGTGTCAGATTATCCAGCTCAAAGAGTTTCAGTGTTGTTTTCCTTTAAAATACAAAAGCAGGTTCATTTGTACAAGTGGAATGTTTTTTCCCATGATTCTCATTTTATCCTTCATCTTGCATTTATTGTATTTTACGGTTCGACCATATAGTATGTGTAGTGTGTGGCTTTGGCGCCATCTGCTGGTGCACCAGGGTACCAGGTTAACCTTCATATGACTCTCTTTCCAGGTGCCGTAAGTAGGTGGCCGATTGCCAAGGCGGAGTCTGGGGTTGAGTGGCTACACCTGGTTCTTATCACCCATCATGACTCCACCCTTCTTAAGCCTCCCCTGTTCATTCCACCTCTGCCAGATCTTTGTATGATTCAGCCGACCCACTCAGCCCGACCATTGATATCTGTAACCTGTCTTTTCACGAGTGCTGTATCTCTTATCTCCCTTGTGGACGCCTTTAGTTGTTTTCCCTTGTGGACACCTTCTGTTTATTAGATAGTATAGAGTTTTTGTTTTCCTGTTTTTTTCCCCAGTGGACACTCTTAGTTAGTTAGGTTTATGTCATTTTCCTCATATTACCCAAGAGGTCACCCTTAGTTGTTGTTTTGTGTTTTTGGAATAAACGTTTTTGTTTAAACCTGCAACAGTATGTTGTTGAAACCATGATGTGATCATATGTCACAGAACATTGGCTTGTCCACTAACCAAAAAGGCAATGTTTTGATCCCCGGCCAGTCTACCTGTCATTGCAACCTTAGGCAAAATACTGAACCCAGACTTTGCCATTGATGTCTCATTGGTGTGTGAGTAGGTGGGAGAGTAGTTAAAAAGACATGCGCCAGATGTAAATGTAGTGTTGGGTGAAGGTGACTGTAGTGTAAAGCACTTTGAGTTTTTCTAGAAACTAGAAAAAACACTACATAAAAACATGTCCATTTATCAGTTACCAAATGTATTGATCCTTTATTGTTGATGTTACTTTTCAATAAGAATCTACAATATAATAGTTTAACTCCATGTCATGACGAAGTCCTCTACTTTGGCAGCACTGATTGTTTGCTAATTGTTTATTGGTTCTAATTGTTTTGACCTGTCGACTACTCCAAGACCAACAGGATTCCTCCTTTACATTTGAAATCATATCAGCCATTTATTTTCTTACCAAAGTTCATCACATGAAAATTAACAGAAAAATGCAACTTATGACCAAGCACAGTCGAAAACTGTTTACCTTTCTTCACAGTTAGCAACGCCTGTGCAGAATGACAGTCACCTCAAATGACCTGACATGACCCCAGGCCAGTGTCAGCCTCAGGTCCCATAAATCAACAAAATACATTTGCAGTTTAGACGTACAACTTCACAAATGTAAATAAAAATGAAATCTGGCTCTAAGACTCTGAGTCTTGTCACCTGTTGCTTTTGGGTTGGGGTCTTTTAAAGGGAGAGAGAAATCTGTCAGATATGATTTGTAGAGAAGAGCTATAATAGCTGGTTTTAGTGCTGTGCGATATGGACAAAATTTTATATCCGATATAGCGAGTGGGGAGAGAGAGAGGGGGGAACACACAGCAAAGGGGCCGCCGGGTGGAATCCGAACCAGGGTCACTGCAGCAGCCGTGCTTTACAAAGTTAGATAGAGGCCCCGCTTGCGGCTCAGCGTATTTAATCGGAGAATCCATCGAGCGTGTCAGTGATGGTGAGCGCCCTGCCACTACTTCTTTATTGCTGCCGCTGCTTCAGAGTTGGGGCAGACCCATGTAACAATCACCTGTTACCGTTACCATACCGACGAGCTGACGTGACCTTTTTAGTTTATAACCTCCTCTTCTTCAGCACTCCTGTTCTCACTACACGCTGTTCTGTCGTCAATAAACACACAACCGAACTACACAGCTGTTTAATGACTCGCTGTTTGTCTAGTGTCCAGGGATGACTCGATGTCCCACATCTTTTAGTTTTACACTGCTAACTTGTATCACCGAAACAAACATGTCCTGCGACCCGTAGTAACGTTAGTGTAGCAACAGAGCTAACCCGGTACCCCACACTTTAAAATTACGATATAAACAATAAAGGGTTATATCCTACGGCAGACATTTTTATATCGCACTACGATATATATCGTAATGTCGCACAGCACTAGCTGGTTTGTACTTGAAATATTCAGACTGTTACTGATAAAAGCTACCATCAGGATCTAAAGGTGATGGCATTCTGAGCCATCACCTTTACATACACCTGGGAACAAACAGCTGGCGAGGTGGTGTACAGTGTTTAGATATCAGATGCTGTGGACAGGAGGTGAATTATGACCCATGTCTATCAGTAATCAAAACCACAAGACATTTTCAATATATTTTGAAGGGTACAAAACATGGACAATGAGGTCATTATTGGCAAAATATAGAGATATTTCTTTGTAAAACCCCCCGCCCCCACATGGTGCAGTGATGATGAACATATCACATGTCCACTGGAAAGAGCTTAAAATAGTAATGAGATTGTTTTACTTCTTCTATTTGATATATTTTACATAAGTATCATACTTTCCATTTTATTTGAGTCATGTATATCATATATACTGTGATCTATCTTCTATATTTATTTTCCCTGAAGATTTTATTTGATTGTACTTTTATCTTTGATACTGATTTATTCCTGAGTCTTTTTTCTAACTCTGTGCTTCCAAAACTTCCTGTTTGAACAGTTTCTATTTCTCATTTTCAGGCCCAAGTTGACAAATATTTAGTTGTGTCGCTTCTCCCTTTTTGTTACTCACTGACACAATGTTAAAACGTCTCTATCATTAACAGGGTGTTAAAGTGTCTGTGTCATCGGTCCTTTGTTTGTCTGTGGCAAACCAAAATGAAGATGTTGACTTTGTTTCTTCTCCTCTGTCACAGCTCATCAGCAGGTATGATCACATTTAAATATTTATTCAACTCAACACTTTACTTTCTGCTCAGCTCTGGATTGTACTCCTGCGTCACACTGCTGTGTGATTTGGTTTCACTTTTATCTCAACTCAACTGAATCTGACTGAATATATCACATTCATGAGGAGTGTAAGTTTATATTTGTAATACAAACCTCTTCTGTCCCACAGTGAGACACACTGTAAAGTTTCTCTTCACCCTGTCGTCTGGAGTCACAGACCTCCCTGAGTTTGTCGGTGTTGCCCTGCTTGATGACGCTGAGGCAGGATACTGTGACAGCAACACAAACACAGTCGATCTAAAACAGACCTGGATGAAACAAGGTCTTGATGAGCACCCTGAACATCTACAGTGGTACACTGGTCAGTGTTTTGAGTTTCTGCCTGTCCACAGAGCCACCATTCAACAGGTCAACCAGCGGTTTAACCACAGTGGAGGTAGGTACAGCCTGTATTATGTTATATTTAATGTTTTAGTCCATCTACTGAACCTCAACATGACCATCAATAAACATAAGTAAGTAAGTAGTCAACAAAAAACAACTGATTTGGAATCCTGAGCAGCACAGGACTGAGAGAAAGGTCTAAAACTGATTATCTGACCAGAGGAGACATCATCTGTCCTTTAACTGTCTCTGTCTCAGGTGTCCACATCTTACAGGGTTTGAGTGGATGTGAATGGGACGATGAGACTGGAGAAGTTGATGGTTTATTTCAGTGTGGTTATGATGGAGAAGACTTCATATCACTGGACATGAAGACACAGACATGGATTGCTGCAAAACCGCAGGCTGATATCATCAAACTGAGTTGGGAAGAGAAAGGTGGAAGCCGCTATACCGCACTCTTCTTAACACAGATTTGTCCTGAGTGGCTGAAGAAGTATGTGGACTATGGGAAGAACTTTCTGCTGAGAACAGGTAGAGTCACATGACCTGATGTAGTTTGATGATTACAACAATATTGATATAGACCAGTCAGACTGAATCACCACTGTATCATCCCCAGTCCGTCCCTCAGTGTCTCTCCTCCAGAAGACTCCCTCCTCTCCAGTCAGCTGCCATGCTACAGGTTTCTACCCTCACAGAGCCCTGATGTTCTGGACCAAAGATGGAGAGGAGCTTCATGAGCATGTGGACCAAGGAGAGATCCTCCCCAACCATGATGGAACCTTCCAGATGAGTGCTGACCTGAACGTGTCATCAGTCAGAGCTGAAGACTGGAGGAGGTACGACTGTGTGTTCCAGCTCTCCGGAGTGAAGGATGACATCGTCACCAAACTGGACAAAGCACAGATCAGGACCAACATGGGTAAGAGTGACATCAGCAGTTCCTGAATGTGATGTCATCTCTGTGGTTTGCTGGTATTTTAGTCTTTGCTCTACAGTTGAGCTGTGAATTCATCTTCAACACAACTCATGATAATAAACCAAATCCCTGTTGTTGCTCCAGGTTCACTGGTCAAACACAAGATTCTGAGATTTTTGGGGGGATATTAATGTCTTTGTTGGATCGCAACAGTGAAGACAACGAGGAAACATGGGGAAGGAGAGAGGGGGCAAGAAATGCAGCAAATGGTCAAATGCTCAGAAAACAGAACAACATGGTTTTATTGTGCTGTATCCACTTTAATTGTTTCAGTTAATCTTTGATGTTTATGAATGTATGTGTTGTTTTTGCGGATTTCCAAAGTGTCTTTCGAACATATGAGGGTTTGTTGTGTATACACACACACACACACACACACACACAGACACACAGACATATATATATATATATATAAACAAAATAGGATGAATTGGTGAATAGGTTATGGATCAAATAATGAAGTGCTCTGTTTTGTTCTAATCTATAACCTTATGTTTTGATATTCACCAGAGATGCTCAATAACACCAGCATCCCCATCATCTCTGCACTGGTTCCTCTGGCTCTCATCCTCTTCGCTGTCACTGGATTCCTGGTTTATAAACAGAAGACAGAAGAGAGAGTAATATGAAATGAAGAACCAAAACCCAAAGCTGCTTGATGTGTAAAAGTTAATAACAATAGTGTGGGGTATGTTAACATTTTAGTGCCATGTGGTCTGTTCACATTCTTGTAACATTTCATTCCATTTCATAATGTAAATACATTTTAGGGTTTTAGTGTAAGAGCTGCTAATTATGTTTTTCTAAACATTTAGAACAGGCATGTCCAAACTTTTCCACAAAGGGCCGACTGGCTGCATCTTTTCTTTCCAACCAAGCAACAGCACACCAGACTTGACTCATTTAATCAACTCATCTCAGTCTGCAGCCAGCTGATGGGTCAGACTCTGTGCTCTTGGAGGAATAGTTTGGACATGCCTGCTTTAGATGTTGAATGTGTTACAACATATCCTCATCTGGGATTTATGACAACACAAACTGATACTGGTCAAATGACAGCAGGTAAAAAAAAAAAAAAAAAAAGAAAAAAAATCATATATGGATATACTTTCTTTGTAGCTGGTGTTTCTCTTTTCAATAAAGTGGTTATTTGTTTGTCCATGTCTAATTAAACCCACTGTAAATCAGCTTCACTGAGTTCATCACAGTTGTTATTGTGTAAAGTTTGGTGTGATCCTCTGTTTCCTGTTTCTATACCTACATCAACTAAAACCCTGTCTCAGGCTTTAATGGGACCAGATTGTTCAGTGGGAAAATAAAGTGGGGTTTCAGAATTTCCAGGTCTAAATGTAAATCAGTGGTATTTAGATGTAAGAGGAAAATTCCTGTGTTAAATATTTCTTTCCCTTTAGAAAGTGTCAAGGTTTTTAAATTCCTGGGGATGTGACTCACATTGGAACATAGATAAATCATTTATAGATGTGAAAATGTGATGGATATGCTTCCTGGTTTGGCAGGAAATTACTGACATTGATTATGATAAGGTCCACTTCAGACTACAGTCTGTTGGGTATTAATCAGATGAGGTCCAACTAAGGCCTTAAGAATCTGCTGTGGTCATTCTACTCCTGCATTAATGTGGAAATGAGAGAGATACCACTGAGAATCAGGAGATGCAACCTGAGGCTCCACTGCTGGATTCAATGGAGTAAAGCACAGTTCCTTTTGGGGTTCCTTGAGGGTTTGTAGAAAAGGACAGAAAGTCAAGTTTCCTTCAACACATAAATCAACCAGCAGAGTCACTGGGCTGGAGCAAGTTAAAGTGAGGAGTTCTCTTTGGACTCCTATTCCTCTCTGGATTTTCTCTGACCCTTATATTCATCTTCCTCGGCTAGAAATATGTAAAACAAAACAAAGAAGACCACATGGACACGCTGTATCTTCCACTAAGTTGTTGTGTAAAAAAAAAGGAAAATGCACCAAGCTCCGAGAAGTAGAGGGAGCGAGGGGGGGGGTGGGGTGGGGTTGAGTGTAGATGGAAAAAACCAAAACAGAGCCCTGGGAAGAGAGAGGCGGAGAGAGAGAGGGGGAGGAGTGAGTGTAGGTAGGAGGAACCAGAACTTAGCTCTAGGCAAACTAGTGAGAGAGAGTGGGGGAGGAGTGAAAATAGGAGGGAGGAACCTAAAGCTTAACCCTGTGTGAAGTAGAGAGAGAGGGAGGAGCTAGTGTAGGAGGAAGGGCCTAAAACTCAACCCTGTGTGAAGGACAGAGAGAGAGGGAGGAGCAAGTTTAGGGAGGAAGGACCTAAAACTTAACCCTGTGTAAAAGAGAGAAAGACAGGGAGGAGCTAGTGTATGTGGGAAGGACCAAAACTTAACCTGTGCAGAAAGAGAGAGAATAAGGGGGAGGGGTGAGTGTCCACTACTGGGAAAGTTCGACAAGCCTTGAGACAACAGGTGCGGACACCAGGTGCAAAGGTGAAGTGTGCTAACTATGACAACATAAACTTGGAAAAAACCATGCACGAGTAGAGAAACGTGATAATAAGAGATAGCTGCGCCTGTTTAGGGCAGGGGCCTAAGGTGTAAAAAGTGACGCCATGATTGTTTGGACAAATAAAATTAGGTTTAAGGAAAATAAAGGAGGAAACCTCCCTAAATTTAAATAAAAAGGTTGTGCATTTTGGGGGGTATAAAAAGTGAGTGCAGAGCCCTCCGGGTCAGTCTGATCCGGATCTGACTCGGGTTTTGACCTCGCCGTTGCGTGGGTTAAAGTCTACTGCACCAAGCTCTGTCGGACTTAGATTATTTTCGAAGGGAGTATCTCTACACTTTGTTGATTTTTTGTGACCTTGGTGGACTCCCGTCAAGACTTTGATTTTTTGTATCATTTAATGTTGGAGAAAATAAACGGTCTTTGATCACAACCGGCCCATTTTCAGACGTTTATTTTTTACCCGACAAAGTCTACTGCTGTATTTTTTTTTCGGTAGAAACTCCAGTAGATGGAGAATGTTAAATGGCCATGTTGGAGATGTCCTCTAAGTGGGAGCATAGGCCAGACTAAAGGTTTTCTGGTGGTTCCCAGTGTGTCTAACAGTCGGGGAGGTAGAGTCTTCAACTACTGGGCTCCTCAGGCAAAGAGGCTGGATAAGCTTGTAAGGAAGGCTGGCTCTGTCATTGGAGTAAAGATGGACTCTATGGAGGAGGTGGTGGAGAGATACACAGTGAGGATGATGGAGGCCATACTGAACAATACGGATCATCCACTTCATAATACCTTGATGGATCAAAGAAGCAGCAGTGGTGGAGGACAGAAAGATACTGAAGAGCTTTCATACCCACAGCCATCAGACTCTTTAATTCTTATGCAAATGGAAGATGAGCAATAAGACAAATGAATTTCCCTTTGGGATCAATAAAGTATTTTCTATTCTATTCTATTCTCCTGTGGAACCAGCTGTACCTTGTAGTTTGGCCTCTCTCTCTGTTTTTCACAGATTTCTTTGACTCCTCTCCTCCATCCCTCCGCTCCTAAACCTGCCAGTCCACCAGTACTGAACTGCTCTCACTATGTATACCCAGTGTGTGCCATGCAATGCAAATAGGAAAACTCCGGAGTCCTTGGGCTGTGTTCCAAAAGCAGGTTGAGTTGCCCTCGCTCACTCACCCTCAGCCCTTGCTAATACGTCACATGGAGGCCATTTGGAGAGCGGAGGAAAAGTGGAGGGGGAGGAGTGGAAGAGGTAAACTGAATGCACTTTCCCTCAGTCATTAACAGCCCAGACAATCACGGGTCAGTCACAGGTCGTAGGTGTAGCGCTATAATGACTCTTATAAGAAACACCTGCAGACAGTGATAGACCAGCCACAGGGCCAGATCGGCCGCCACGTAATAATGTGACCATGTGGATAAAGCCGCCAAAAAAAAAAAAAAAAAAAAAAAAAGCAGGGGGCGGGACTTGCCGGTTAATGGGATAAATAATAATCCTCTCTCCCTCTCTCTGTCTCTTTTCACCTCCTCATCAGACCAATCCCGATTAAAATGCCTTATTAAAATACACATCAACACTGTCACGGCGACTGAGTACATGAAACGTCAGATTTTTTTTTTTTTTTTTTGTGACAAATAAGTTACTCCGTATTTCTACTTACACTTGTGAATTGTCACTCTGACATGTTGCCACTGCTAAACTAGTCTAATTGAATATTTACCTGGCCCCTTTCATTCATTTTCTTCTTCGGTGGTAAACACACAACCAGTGTTTGAGGTTCATTATTGCCACCCCATGGATGTATTTTTCTTGCACCACTGCAGTTCATTGTGGTTGATATACAGCTCTGAAGTGACCACCGATGCCCTCTAAGGGTCAAGCTTACCAAGTTCACTTCACCTTTTAGGAGAATTGGAACAACACTTATGATGGCGGCGGGGATTCCCCTGAAGGCAAGTGCTGAGGGCAAGTGAGCGTGGGCAACTCAACCCGCAACTGGAACACAGCCAGGGCGTCACCACACAGCCATCATCTTGGCTCAGTCAACTCGCTCCCTCAGAGCATTACGCCTATGGTGCATGTTCTACTAAAATAACCAGAACTTGCTCAGTTTTTGACTGATTTTCAAACAGTTTGGTTTGTTATGAACGTCAAACGGCAGTTATAATACTGCATACTTAAGGTTACGAATAATGTAAATCATGTACTGTTCTATGAAAGTAACATTATGGTAACATTATGCAAATGGCTAAAGTAATATCTCTATACGGACAAAATTTCACAGAGAACATGCACCATAGGCTGAGGGAGCTAGTTGACTGAGCCAAGATGGCGGCTGTGTGGTGACGCCGTGTCATTGGGCATCAGCATGACGTGAGTCATCTAGTCTCCTTATATATCTATGGTGGAGGCGGCCTGAGTCTGCAACGGAAGTGGCCCTACATTGGAGGTCTGCAGCCAGACCCCTTGGCTGTGTTCCAAACGCGGGATGAGTCGCCCTGGCTCACTCGCCCTCAGCCCTTGCTAATACGTCATATGGAGGCCATTTGGAGAGCGGAGGGAAAGTGGGCGGGGGAAGAGTGGAAGAGGTAAACTGAATGCACTTGTCCTCAGTCATTAACAGCCTAGACAATCACGTGTCGGTCACATGTCCTAGGTGGAGCGCTATACTGCCTCTTATAATAAGAAATACCTGCAGACATGGACCGGCGATAGGACCAGAACGGCCACCACATAATAATGTGATGACAAATTGAAAAACCAGACACGGAATGTTGTAAAAGGTTTTGCACCAGAAATGACGATGAATCTAGGACCTTCAAGGATCACAAACCTGAGTGGTCAACTAGCTACGGGAAAGATACAGAGGGCCAAAAGCCCTCTTTTTGGGACATGTTCCTGGCGAAATTATGTAAATGCAAATATTTAGGTACTACAATGGCATAAATAGTCATACAAATATATAATTTGGCATAGAGTATCCTGACACATAAGGAGAAGCAGGAAACCAAGATTCTGGGGCTTGCTGCAGCTCTATTTTAACATATCACCCTCAACATCCCTGAAAAGACAAAAAAAAAAAAAAAAAAAGTACTGTTCGCCTGACAAATTGTCATGAAAATTAATATTTTTCTGCACTTTATAGTGAATATCTATGCCTAACATAGAAAACTTCCCTAATTAATAAGCTTCCATCTGAGTCCAAGATGGCCTTTCTACTACCTACTGGAAAGCCACAGAGGCCAAAAACCATCTTTTGGGACATGTTCCTGCCGAAACTATATAAATGCAAATATTTAGGTAATTCAATGGCATAAATAGTCATACAACTATAAAATTGGCATAGAGCATCCTGCCACATAGGGGGAAACAGGAAAACAAAATTCTGGGGCTTGCTGCAGCTCTATTCAAAGATGTCACCCTCAACATCCCAGAAAAGACAAAAAAGGTACTGTTCGCTGTTAGGGAGAAATTCTGAGGTGATGCAGGAAGAAGAAGCACCGGAATCTTGGATGTCTTATACTGAATAATTTTAATAGACTTGATCAAGGAGAACAAAAGAGTCATCAACACAACATGAGTGCGTGATGCCACCTCAATTCTGAGGGCCAAGCTGCAAAGTTCAGATTCATATACCAGGAGGGTGGACCGAGCCCACAAAGGGAGATGTGCTAACATTCCATTGGCTATTGGGCATAAACATTAAGATAAAGACTCACACCATCTAGGTGATGTGAAGGCACCAGGGGAATGAACATGGCCTTGGCATGTCCCTAGGAGAGAGTGCAGGGCAGATAGACTGTCTCTGGCAATGTATCTAATAGAAAATTCTCAACTTTCACCTATAAACAAAGAGGGATTGATCTTTAACTACACAAACTATACGGAGAAGTGAAATTCTTCCCTAAAATTCGCCTAATTCCATAATTCATAATGTTAAGCTTAAGCACAATGGTGAGTAGACTCAAAACGCAGACCAGCAGGCAAAACAGGGGTTGCAGGAAAAAGAAACAGTTTATCGCAGAAAACAATGCAAAAACCCAGAGCTGGGGACAGAGGCAGCGCTTGAGGCTGAAGTGGCTGGTGAGCTGGATATGGCTGGCAAGCTGGACATAGGGAAATGGCTGGTAGCGTCGTGACAGGCACAATGAACTGGCAACTTGTGGGGAGAGCCCCAACTAAATGCTGCAGAGCTGGGTGGTTGATGAACCAGATTCAAAACAGGTGTGCACGGAAGCAGGGGTGGAGCAGGCAGGAGACTGAGGAGAGAGAGGTTAGCCACGCCCAGCCCCAGACAGACCAGGGAAAAACAGACAGACATATAACATGAAGGAAACAGGGAATGGCAAACACAAGGAATGACAGAACAGAGCTTCCATTGAGTCCAAGATGGCCTTTTTACTAACTACTGGAAAGCTACAGGGTGGCTCCAAACAATGCAACCCCTATTGTGAAAAAAGAGCCAATTATACTGGCATGATCAGACTCCATTATGGACGTTGAAGCACTGTACATAAACATAGAACATGAGCAAGGTTTGACAGCTCTTCAACATTACTTGAGTAAATGCCCAGAGGAGGATGATCCCCTGACAGATTTCATCATAAGATTAACAGAGTGGACTCTGAACAATTCTATATTTATTTTCCAAGACAAACTCTTTATACAATCTATGGGCAGTTGTTTTAGCCATAGTTATGCAAAAAAAGAGGGATAGTCAAACAGGCCCTCAGTTGTGACCTTTAAGAGACCACCAACTTTGAAAGACAGAGTATCTCAGTCATTTACCAGCTGCACATCTTAATAACTGGCTCAAATCAGAACTTAAGTTGTGTTACAGATGTGGCCATTGCCCTCACTGTAATAATAATGTTAAATCTAAAAGCTTTGAAGTCGGAAATGAAACATATCTCATTTGTCACTTCATCAATTGTAAAACCACTTATGTGACTTACAAACTTGAGTGTCCTGTTTGCTAAATTTTAAGATAGACTTGCAGAACATAAGTATGCGATCAGGATAGGTAACCAGGACTACCCTATGGCTAAGCATTTTAAATAGCATCATGGCAATGACCCTCCTCCCTGTTGGTTATAGGCATTGACCATATTCCTGAGGCAGATATAAGAGGGGACAGATAGACACGTCTCAATCAAAAAGAAGCAGAATGGATTTACAAATTGAAAGCTATGTACCCAGTCCATGAGGACTTGGACCTTACTCCTTTTTGTAATTAAGTTTTCCTATGATAAGTTCTCCTGTGCTGTATATTTTTTGCATATTTTTTGAGGTTATTTATCTTTTTGTGGCAGTTGTAAGACAGTTCAACATCACCCCGAACTCTCATCCCTGAAACAATGGAAGTTTCCCCCAGACTGGAAGAAACTACTTTGTGTATTATGTCTTTTGATTAGTGTTTCCTTAACAACCTCCTGTCTACCTGACTTCACCTTGAAATGTTACATGTCTGATGGTCTCAGTGTGAAGTTATTGTCCTGTGACATACACCCTGATGATCACAGGTCTCCAGATGTGAGTGGTGTCTCCATACAAATTCCTACTGACATGTGATTTAAAAGTGTCTCTGTTCTGGTTGGATATTTAAGGGAAAGAGCAAGGGCCCAACCATTCAGTTGATCTGCTTACCAGAGCTCCCACACATCAGGTGTGTTACAATACTTGTTGGCTGTATTTTTAACTTTGGACATCACAATAAACTGGTATGTTAACCATTCATTTTTAATACTGCCTTGAGACTTCTGTTCTAAGTAGTGAAGGATCTGTTATCAGATACCTAGTAGGTCTTTAGTTATATGGTAAGTTTCACTGGTAACACTCACACCCTTAACCTCTGAGTTGAACAGAAAAGATTGAGTATCATGTTCTGTAATTATTTAGATATGTTCTATAACCTCTGAATATCTCAACCCAGGTGTCAGGGCTGTTCTTCTATGTTAAGAAGGTCACTGAATAGTTTAAGTCTATATCTGTCATCCCTGAACTGAGATAGGGACTAGTTAAATACTATATCCCAAAGACCTTAGTTATATGGTAAGTTTCACTGGACGCTGCTCACACCCTTAACTTCTGAGTTGGACAGACAAGATTAAGTATCATGTTCTAATACCTCTGAATACTTGAACCCAGGCATCAGGGCTGTTCTTCCATGTTAAGAAGGTCACTGAGTGGTTTGTTAACCTACATCTGCCATCCTTGAACTAAGACTGATGTCAGATCTCTTAACAGCAGAGTTCAATTCTTAAAAGGCTTATACTCTTAATTACTGGTTAACTATTAACACTGAATAATATCTAATGGTAAAGTTATCTTTAAGTAAATGGAGTCAGATTGAATAAATTAATTACTTTACTTTGATAAAACCTCCTCTTAACACGTATACATATTGGGGAGATAATAGATAAATGTCTCTAAATATTTCCTCCCCTACACAGTCTCTTTCTTTTATTTATTATTGTTTATGTAAATATTCCATTAATCATCTTATGTCATTTCAAGTTTTGAATGTAGTGTGTATACATATATCCTTGTGTTTTGCTTTATAGAATTTGTTGTTTGATTTGTTTAATGACTTATGCTGCATTCTCGTGGCCTGCCAACTGGCCTGTCAGTACGGATATCTATTTATGAATGCATCTAAGGAAGTGGTGCCTGAAGTTTGACACATATAGTTTAGTGACCCCCCGTATCTCTAAAAGCAGACTGGGAGGTAGAGCCTTCAGTTACTGGGCTCCTCTATTGTGGAACCAGCTCTCTCCATGGGTCAGAGAGGCAGACACTCTTTCTACATTTAACTCTAGGCTTAAGACCTTCCTCTATGATAGAGCCTTTAGTTAGGGCTGGTTCAGGTAGTCCTGATCCATTTTATAGCTACGCTGCTATAGGATAAGACTGCTGGGGACACATCAGGTAACACGGAGCCCTCTCCTCTCCTCTCCTCTCCTCTCCTCTCACACGTTTTGAACTGTCATTATTTGTTGCACTTTGTAGTCTGGCTTTGGTGTCTTGCACTCTCTGTGTTTCCACAGATCTCTTCAGAGCTCCAACCCCCTGCACCAACCAACCGCCGCCTCCATCACCTCCTTTCTCCTGCTGTTAAACCGGTCTGCACTCCCTGCTCATGACCGTGTCTGCCGTCCAGTAGTCCCATTAAGCTGGCCTTCTCTCCCTGCCCACCAGGAGCTTCCTTCATCATTCTTCGTTAACTGACTGATTCCATTTCCATGTTCTCCATATTCCATGTTGTAAATTGTTTTCTTGACCGTATACAATATCTGTTGCACGTCTGCCCGTCCTGGGTGAGGGATCCCTCCTCTGTTGCTCACCCTGAGGTTTCTCCATTTTTTCCCTGTTAAAAGGGTTTTCTTGGGAGTTTTTCCTCAGTTGATATGAGGGTCTAAGGCAGGCATGGGCAAACTATTCCACAAAGGGCCGGTGTGGCTGCAGGTTTTCGTTCCAACCAAGCAGCAACACACCAGACTTGAGTCATTCAATCAACTGATCTCAGTCTTCAGACAGCTGATTGGTCAAACTGTGTGCTCTTGGTTGGCTGGAACAAAAACCTGCAGCCACACGGCCCTTTGAGGAATAGTTTGCCCATGCCTGGTCTAAGGGCAGAGGATGTTGTCATAATGCTGTGTAAAGCCCTTTGAGACAAACTGTTTGTAAAAACAGGCTATACAAATAAAATTGCCTTGCCTTGCCTTGCCTTGTATGGTGAAATTTTCATAGCATGACATGTCTTACAATACAATAAATACTGTACCATGGACTTGTTATTGAGGTAATGTAATATCATGACATTTCAATATTGTAACTTATATCCCTACCTGACTGCATACCTTTTGTGATGGATACAGAGAATAAAGCTCTATGTCTCCCACAGGAGTATATTTGGTGTTGCTAATGGTTAGGTTTTATAATAGATACATCTGTCTTTTTTGGAGTTCATAATTTGCACAGAATGTATTATAAAGTTGCTTAAGGGGCAGGTAAAAGTGATAACCTCTTCAATTCCTCTATGGCAGGTGATGGTGGGCAGGCATATTCTTGACCGACTGCAGTCCAGGTTGGAGCAGGCATTGCAGCGACTGCCCTTGGACCTCGACTATCTTGAGTTCATATGAATGAGTGAAATGATGCTTGTTGAAAAGGCTGCCTATTGCTTTGGCCAGTAGGGGGCACACTGGCATTGTTCTGCCTGGCAACAAGAGCCAGTTGTAATTTTAAGTTAAATTTAAGTTTGCTATTACTAATTATTATTTTGTAAATTGCGGCAGTGTGTTAATGTGGTAAACCTTTGCAATGCTATTAGTTATTGCCCTTCTTGTTGTGTGAAGGTGTTCGCAGTGATGTGGTTTTTGCTGTTTGTTCCATGTATACCTTAGAAACCACACACCCACAAGTAGAAGTCCCTGTAAGAGAGAACAACATAGGAAATAAAGAACTACCTCTGCAACCCACAGCTTGGTTATTAGGACCCCCCAGAGCCCTGACCAGACTCTCCACAGTGTTCGGTGCTCTCCAACCACCCTACACCTTAATATCTATTTCTCAACCCTGATGATGTCACTGTCTGCTCACACAGACTTCACACAGGAGGTAAGTTAAATGATGTTTGTGACATGTGGCTTGGTTATTCTGCAGGTCTCCTACATTTTTAAAATACCTGGAAAAGTCATGGAAATTGAAAATGCAATTTTCCAGGCCCGGAAATGTCTTAGAAACATATGTACACCCCAAACATTTTGGAAACGTCATGTTTATTTCTGACTTTGTAATAACACAACCTATGTGGTTGATTATTCACAAACTTAACTGGTTCAGGCTCAACAAGTCGCTCTGCAACTGGCTGTTGGACAGCCCCCGTCATGTACACTTTTTCTACAGAGGGACCATCAAAAGCATCCTGTCCAGCTGCATCACTGTGTGGTTAGTGCCTGCTTCCCGACCTACTGCAAAAACCTCCAGTGGATAGTGACAGCAGCTGAGAAGACCATCAGTGCACCTCTCCCCTCCCTTCAGGGCATTTATAACACTCGGCCTACCCATAAGGCCCTCTGCATTTCAGGTGATCCCAGCCACCTGTCACACAGCTTCTTCAGTTGGCTGCCATCAGGAAGGAGACTTCACAGTCTACATGCCAGGACTAGCAGACTCAAGTACAGCTTCATCCACCAGGAAGTCAGGAAGCTCAACTCTCTCCCTGCACTGACAATCCTCTCCTATCCTCCTATCCTCTTAAATTTCAATCTTTCAAATTTATACACTGAAAAAATTTTATAATATAAAGCTGACTTGGACTTGACTTTGAAGAATCTTATTAATTTTTTAGCTAATTGTTGCCACCCACCCCATCACTCTAACATACCAGTAATATTGTTGTAATATTGTAACAACAGTAGTAATCATTGTTTTAGTACTTTAACAATCATAAATATGTTTCATGTGCTACTTTTAAGTGTATGTTGTGTGCAGTATTTGTGCTAAAAAGTCAGTGAGTCAGTGAGCAAGAGGAGAAAGTTTATACTCATTCTTTCACACAGATGCAGAGCACTAGAGACAAGAGTAACAAAACACAGCAAAAAAACAAAACAAGTACAGTTAAAAGTGTGTGCAATGCATCATCAGTTCCAGCCAAGAGCAGTATAGTCTTGGATGGGAGAGAGGAGGGGTAGAGGAAGGGATTCAGAAGAGGGACTTTTTGAGGATGCTGTTCCTGGACAGGAGGATATGTTTGGCCTGCTCAAACAAATGACCCCTGTTGTTGTCGTACAGGTCTTTGAGCCTGCAGGTCTCTCTCTCCATCTCTAGCTCATCTTGTTTCTTTGTAAACTGCCCAGACTCAAGCCTCTTCTGCAGCCACTGCAGGGCCTTGGAGAATTTCATTCTCACTGTTTATTCTTTGTATATTTTAAAGGTCCAAAATAAGTGACAAAGACCAAGAATGTTTGGTTAAAAAAAGAAAAAAAACATTTATCTGACTCCCTCCTTCCCCTCCTCTATCCCACCCTCACCTGCCACCCCAATCCCAACCCCCTCACTCACTAACTTCAAATAAATACCTGGTTCTTTATCTAAGGTCAGGCAACAGAGCAATAGATTTTTTTTTTCCAATCTATGAAGTGCCTAGGACGGCAGTGGAAGGAGTCGAGAAGCGAGTGAGCAAACATCTTCGCAAGTGGCTCGGAATCCCACCAAGCTTCACGTCAGTAGGGCTAAACATCAGGTCTGGTCAGTTACAACTACCCCTATCATCGGTGGTTGAAGAGTTCAAGGTGGCAAAGTGCGGGGTTACAGTGATGTACCAAGACTCAGCTGATGAAAAGGTCAGAAGAGCAGGCGTCATCACAAGATCAGAGCGTAAATGGGCAGCTGACTCATCAGTGGCACAAGCCGAAAGCGTACTGAAGCTGAAGGACATCATCGGGAACCCATGCATAGGGAGGCAAGGACTCGGATCCACCCACTTCCAGCAATGGGGAAAAGCAGACCCAAAGCAGAGGAGAGACATGATCCAAGCCGATGTACAACACTTGGAGGAAGAAAGGCGCAGGTCTAGGGCCATCGAACTTGGATCACAAGGGGCCTGGACAAAGTGGGACCTGCCAAAGCGGAAGATCACATGGCCTGAACTCTGGAGGCTGGGGCCCTTTTGCATCTCTTTCCTGCTCCGATCGGTGTACGTTACCCTTCCATCACCAACAAACGTCCACAGATGGGGAATGAGGGAGGACCAACTGTGCAGGCTATGTGGAGGGAGAGGGACAATGGCACACATACTGGCGGGATGCAAGACAGCTCTCAGCCAGGGAAGATACAGATGGCGCCATGACAAGGTTCTCTGTGCACTGGCTGACACCTTGCGGGAGAGACAGAAAAAGCGTCAGACCAACATGAGTCCAGCACTGTCCATACAGTTCATCAGAGAAGGGGAGAAACCACCAGCCCCCGAGAAGACCAAGAAGAGCCTCCTTCAAGCAGCACAGTCGTGGAAGATGAGGGTGGACCTGGGAAGGAGACTACTCTTCCCCCAGGTTGTGCAAACATCGCTGAGGCCTGACTTGGTCATTTGGTCGGAGGAGGCAAAGAAGATCATCCTGATTGAACTGACGGTCCCGTGGGAAGACGGTTGCGAGGAGGCCTATGAGAGGAAAGCCTCCAAATATCAGGACCTCGTTGAGCAGTGCAGGGGCAAAGGATGGCAGACCTGGCTATTCCCAGTTGAGGTTGGTTGCAGAGGTTTCCCGGCACAGTCTGTGTGGAAGACCCTTTCAGCCCTGGGATTAGCAGGAAGGGAGAGGAAGGCAGCTGTCCGTAGATTAGGGGAGGCAGCAGAAAGAGCATCTTGTTGGCCCTGGAATAGGAGTGAGGAGGTAAAATGGGGGCCAGGAGGAGATGGGCAGTGACTGGCCATCACTGCCGACCCGGCAACCAGAGGGCGTTGTGGTTCAGGGTCGAAACGCCCTGTGAAAGTTGGACGCCACCTGACAACATCTTCTCCTGGCTGAAAGCTACAGTCATACAGATGTGACTGAAGTAAGTAGCATCAAGTCAGATGTATTTAATAGTTTAAGTGGTAGGGTTGGGGTTAAGCCACAGACACACGCACACACAACACACACGCGCGCGTGCACACAACACACACACACACTCACACTTGGCTAACACGGTGACACGGACTAGCGTCTCTCGCACATGGGCACTAAAATACAAATTTTTGTCAGAGGAGCAGTGATTTTCTGAGGATATTGAGAAACTTTTGATTTCGCTATATTTCAGCTAAATTACCGATACCTTTACATCCCTATTAATTAACTTACCTGAGCTGGAGCGTTTGATTCCATCCTATGGAAAGCCGAAAGTGCCACAAATCACCACTATTTAAATGCGTTCTTAAAATAAAGACTATCCAATATAAATTAAGCACTCTATAAAAAGTGTAATGAGCTAAAACATAATGTATAAAAATCAACCTGTGTAAAGTTGCGGTTGTGCCCATGGTAGTGTGAGTGTGGTGATTTGGTCGATCAGCAGTCAGGCTGCCACTGAGTCTATCACTGACACAACCTCACAGACTGTGTCCCAGATCTGCTCTCGGCCCAGCAAGTGGATCCCATCTGGTGCTGAGTTCTTGAAGCTGTGCGTCACTCAAAATGTACTGGTTTGGGGGTACAGTGACCCTCTCTGGCCAGTGCAACACCCCGGCACCAGTTCCTTGCCCTTCAGCAGGTCCCTCTTCAGCAGGCCCCTCTTGCCCTTCTCCAGACACACTCTGCATGGCAGTGGTGGTCTGGCCCTGCCACTCCAGGCAACCTCGAACAAAGATTTGCAGATGACTAGCATGGTGTTCTGTCCTCAACCCATGGTTGTTCCACTGGTCCATGAAGCTTGCGAGGTCCCTGTTGAATCTTGGGAGGTACACATAGTGGAGAGCAAACATGTGTCTCTTGTTGTCCACGTCCATTATGCCCTCGCTCTCCAGGAAGCTGAAGAGGTCATAGTTGACATTGCTAAGTCCTCGCCACAGGTCACCCCACAGCCGCTCTATCCTCTGATTGTGCGTGCTCCTTCCGTAGAGAGCACTGCCTCTGTGAAAGCCTCTGAAGATGTTCATCATGAAGCAGACAGCGTTATTTTCCCCCCAACTCCAAATGCAAGAGATTTATTTGACAGTTTCAGCCAGTACAGGGCCTTTGTCAAGACCGTTTTGACTAAAATTTTGTCTCAAAGGGCTTTACACAGCATCATGACAACATCTGCCATTAGACCCTCACATTTACTCAGGAGAAACTCCCCAGAAAACCTTTTTAACAGGGGAAAAGTTGGAGAAACCTGAGGGTGAGCAACAGAGGAGGGATCCCTTACCCACGGAGGCAGATGTGCAATAGATGTTGTATACAGACAAGAAAACAGTTTGCAACATGGAGAAACATGAAATCAGTCAGTTAACCATAGCTGATGGAAGTCAGCTTCTGAAAAATCAATAACTTCATTAACCACAGTGGAAGCAGGTGCAGTCTGAATGATGCTATTATATTTAATGTTGTTTTCCTCTCTCTCTCTCTCTCTCTCTCTCTCTCTCCCTCTCTCTCACACACACACACACACACACACACACACACACACACAGCTGTCACTAACATTACATCCCTTTGTCCCAATCACTTAAACAATTCAATATTTCGACATTTGTTGTAAAGCATAAGTATAATTATTTTTAATCTCTCTCTCTGTGAGAAAGGTATAAAACTGATCATCTGACCAGAGGAGACATCATCTGTCCTTTAACTGTCTCTGTCTCAGGTGTCCACATCTTACAGGGGTTGAGTGGCTGTGGATGGGACAATGAGACTGGAGAAGTTACTGGTTGTCATCAGTATGGTTATGATGGAGAAGACTTCATATCATTTGACATGAAGACTCTGACATGGATTGCTGCAAAACCACAGGCTGACATCACCAGACTGAGTTGGGATGCTGAGAATGGGAGAAGCCAGTTCATTGTGAAGTTCTTCACACAAGACTTGTCCTGAGTGGCTGAAGTTGTACTTGAACTGTGGGAAGAGCTCTCTGCTGAGAAAAGGTAGAGTCACATGACCTGATGTAGTTTGATGATCACAACAATATTGATATAGACCAATCAGACTGAATCACCACTGTTCTGACCAGCTGTCATAAGATGAATGTGTGGGAATGAGTTGACTTCAGTAAACACATGTACAGATCGACCTTCAGAGGAAACAAGCCTTTTGCTTTGATTTAAACTAAAGTCTAATTATGAGTTATTAGTCCATCATTAGGGACATGGCTCTTGGGATGATAATGTCCATCAGTCCTACTGTTTCGTTCAGAGTGAGACATCTCAACAATCTCAGTTACTGCACAAACACACAAATGACTGTAAATACTTCTTTATGTCCAGTTTATTCTCTTTATCTTGACACCTCCATGCCCCCCTTCTCCAGATCCTCCCTCAGTGCTTCTTCTTCAGAAGACTCCCTCCCCTCCAGTTAGCTGCCACTCTACAGGTTTCTACACTCACAGAGCCCTGATGTTCTGGACCAAAGATGGAGAGGAGCTTCATGACGATGTGGACCAAGGAGACATCCTCCCCAACCATGATGGCACCTTCTAGATGAGTGTTGACCTGGATGTCTCATCATGTCATCTCATCAGACTGTGTGTTTCAGCTCTCTGGGATGAAGGATGACATTGTCACCAAACTGGACAAAGCACAGATCAGGACCAACATGGGTAAGAGTGACATCAGCATGTCCTAAATGTGACATAATTTCTGTGGTTTGTTGGTATTTCAGTCTTTTTCTAGTTTAGTAACTAATCCATCTTCATTAAAACTCATAATAATAAAGTTACATCAGTTACATCATAAGAAACTAACTGATGTCACCTGCTCCACACTTCACTGGACAGTCAGAGCTGAAAGCTACAAATCATTGTAGTGAGAAAGAAGTCTTTGATTTGTTCAATTTTGTGCTCAAAGATAGAGGTCACTATGATGTCACAAAACATGTCTTTGGCCATACCTTATTAGATTTGTTTGCTAACTATAATGTGACTCAACACTAATTTTACAGATTTTATATCCAAATGGTCAAAGGTCAACTTCACCGTGACATCATAAACTGACAGATTGTAATATTGGGTTACTTAACGTAATCCGTGGTTCTTTGATAACAGAGTGAGGTGTCTCCCGAAGATAATCGCCTATGTATGAAAATATTCTGATGCCGCTGCTCGGAGACGGAGACAGTGCTGCTTCCACGCATTTGCTGAACACCCTGGGAGCTAATGACAGCCTGAAAGGGATGGCTTGATACTAGTAGGCTTTGCCCTAAAAAGCAACCCTGAGAAATTTCCTGTGCGCAGGATAAATGGCAATGTGAACGACAGAGCACTTTGTGTGTCAACATCCTGTGTGTTTAACACACGGAGATCTAAAATGGGGCAAAGGGATGAGCTCCCCTTCTTGGAAATGAGGAAGTAACAGGAGTAGAAACCCTGTTGAGCTTCCTCACTTGGAATGGCTCTGATCGCTTGTTTGTCTGATAGCGATGCTATTTCATCCTGTAAAACTCGGGCTGCATCCCCATTAGCTACTGAAGCCACCACACCATTGAATCTGTGTGGTTTCATAGCGAATTGTAGTCTGTACCCCTGAGAAATAGTAGACAAAACCCATGGATGAACTGCACATGCGCTCCATCTAGCTGCCCGGGCAGGTAACATGCTCACGTTGTCGTGCTGCGGTGACGTCACCCCCGAAAATGGGTGGACCCGTCCCCCAACGGAGGAGTGTGAGCTCCCCCTGTGGGAACTGGTAGTTTTGTTTTGTTTTTCTTTTTTTTTTTGGGGGGGGGGGGGGGGGGGGGGCAACTCGCCCTTGGCTCTGAGCCTGGCTGCAAGGGTGCAAACTTTATTTTTGCTGAACAAGGTAGAAGTGCTTGGTGACACTGTGTTACCTTCTGTCCCCAACTCTCCTCCTCTTGAACATGAGGGGAAAGAGACCTCTGGACCACTGGGAATTGCCAGAGTCTCTGAACCATGAACTTCGGGGTTTTGTTTCACATATGTTTCCCTTCTTTTCTTCATGGTAGGGAGAGAGGGAGAAGCTGGGGTAGTCAGGTCCCCCACTTCTTCTTCCCATCCCCGGGGTGTGGGGGGCAGTTTCTTGCTGCCACTGCAGCGAAGGAGTGTTTGCCTCATGGCTTTGGGTTCTGCTGAGGCTGCTGGTTAGCCTGCTGACCAGCTGCCTGCCTCTGTGGTCTGCTGCCTGCCTGTCTCCCCCTGACTGCTGCAGCTGCAGCAGCATAGCCAGCTGTTGGACCTTGAGGGGGAGTGAGGGATGTGTTTTCGTGGAAGACAGAGATCAAAGGCTTCCCCTTTCTGCTTCCTGAGGGTACTGGTCTCCCTCATCTTCTCCAACGCTGGACCAAAAAGACCTTTGGTGATATCCATTACCTCTGCCGTCTGACTGTCACTCAGGCCTGAGAGGTTCAGCCACAAGGCCCTCTCACCTGAAATTGGCAGCTCCATCACTCAACCGCAGCCTTGCACCACGTGAGGAGTGTAGTTGCATTCAGGGAGCATACTGCTGCATACTTATACATCCTCTGGGAAATGGAAGTGGTGAGGCGCTCCGCTTTGCTGGGCAGAAAAATGGTGGAGGAGGTTGAGAGAGAGTGTCAGTTGGGGTGGAGGTGAAAAACCATTGAAGGCTCCACTACTGGGGGTCCAGCCAGCCCCAGTTCACTTAGAGTTGCCCTTGGTCGGAAGCTTACTCTTAAATGGGCTGGACCAGCACTGGCTCATTTTCCTCATGCAAGCTGGCACTGGTGTTAGTAGTTGCTTTGGTGGTGGTTGGGCCAGTGGGAGCCTTTTGCCATCATACAGATCTCTCTCTGTCCCTTTAGCGTCCTGGGCTGCTAGCCACTGTACTCCTAACTTTTCCGCCCGTTTGCAGACCTCATAAATTACTGTCTACTGGTGGAGCAGTGTCAGATGCGCTGGGGGGTCTGGACTGTTGGACAGGAAAGGTGGAATCATCCTCCTCTTCCTCCATCTTGTCTGTGTCGAAGAGGTCAGAGTTGGAATCGCCCTCACCCTCTCTCAAATAGGGGAGGCACTTCTGGGGACTCATCTTCCATCATGCTGACCCAGCTCTTAGTAGTTGGCGGCAGATGGGTGCTGGTTGCTGTTGCGGCTCCTGTTAGGCATGGGTCCTAATAGGACCCTAACAGGATCCATGCCTAACATGGGTCCTGATTATTAGCCATTGCCACTCTCAGCCTTCTTTCCAGGATCTTTTCTGGCATCAACGTACAGTGGATACAAGACTGGGGGTCGGGCCAGTGATGCTTGGGCATGTTTTGTGCCCATGCATGCAATGCACATGGGATGAGGGTCCCGGCCTGAGATGGAGCCCAGAAAAAAGATTCTGCCACCACTTTCCAGCAGAGACCAAAAAGGATGTCCATGCATGAAAAGTTAGCCTTAGAATTTCATGAGCAGAAAATTAAATATCTGAAAGGAGAGCATGACTAAGAATTCTACAGGTCTAATTGGATATGAAAGAGAAAAAAGAAAAAAAGGAAAAAAAAACAGAACCTGTCAGCTGATTACTGTAGAAATTCTACTACTTTTGAGCTCCACACAGAATGGTTTGAAACAATAGTAATAATAATAACAATAGTATAACAATAATAATAGCAAAGACTTAAGTGTTTTGCATAAAGCACATCAGTGTGTTACTGTTGATTCCAAAGTCATTCAAGTGGTGCATGTATCATTTTGTTGCTAGAGTGACATTTTTTATTTTATTTTTTTTTTTTACAAAAGATTGTTAGGTTTTGATTGTAGAGTTTCACTTTGACATAGCTGTGAGGTGTTTTACATCACGTGTTGCATCTTATCTTGCAGAGTTTTGACAAATGAGCCAAATTCTGCAAAAAGGAAAAATCTGTAGGTATCTAAACACTGCTACTGCTACACGATGATCCTAAAATCACCAAAAAGTCATTAATATCACACTCCATACTAACTACTACTTCTAATGATGTTCAATCATCCAGGACCCTCTCATTCATCAGCATCAGAACAGAATAGCTCAGTTGTTATAGCCCAACTAGCGCCCAATGTGAACAAAAATGGTGCACTATTTTTTTTTTTTCAGGATGTTAAATATTTTAAAATAATCACAAAATTGAATCCATTCATTTGGACTTTTCCCTCCCATCTGAGGCTGCTGATGGATTATTTGTTATGTTTCTGGATTCAAACTCTCAGAGAGTTCAGAGCTGCTGTCAGGAGCTGTAAGATCAGAAACACAGTTTATGTAAATTTTTTTCAGCTGTACAACAATCAGAAAAGAATCTAAAAAAGGTAGAAAAGTGCAAATACTATTCAAGATCATTTGAAGTAGAGTCAGATGGGGTCAGGGTGGAGGCTGTTTGGCTAAAATGAGAAGAAAAAACAAAATGTTTCAGTCACAGTTGTTAATGATAGGATGGAACAAGACTCATCTGTTTCCTTCATTTATTCCTTTTAGGTAAATCTGTGAACATGATTGTGAAGTATTGTAAAAATCATTAAATGAGATAATCTTGCTGTTTTTCTCTCTCACCTTTCTTCTGTTTATAAACCAGGAATCCTGTGACAGCGATGAGGACGAGAGCCAGAGGAACCAGTGCAGAGATGATGGGGACACTGGTGTCACTGGGCTTCTCTGGTTAATATAAACAATCCCATATTACTACCTTGTAGCTGGACGTCTCCACCAAGCCACCAAGCTGACGAAAATGTAGTCACAATCTGTCCATCTGTCCCTGAATTACAGCACAGAGTAATCAATTCATCCAAATCTGAGCTGGTCTGGAGGTATCCCACCTCAAAGGGAAAAGATTTGCTTTGAGAGGTCACAGTGACCTTTGAACTTTGACCACGAAAAACAAATCAATACATTTTTTAACCGCATGTGAAACCAAATTTAAAAGGAACTCTCTTGAACCGTTACTGAGAATTTGCATCCACAAAGTATAATAATTGAGACCTGTATAGATATTGCAAGTGAGGAAGGAACAGTATATCCATTATACTAGGGGGGAAAAAGTTAAAAAAAACCACAGACATGACCTCACATTCAGGAACTGCTGATGTCACTCTTACCCATGTTGGTCCTGATCTCTGTCCAGCTTGGTGACAATGTGGTCCTTCACTCCAGAGAGCTGAAACACACAGTCATACCTCCTCCAGTCTTCAGCTCTGACTGATGCCATGTCCAGGTCAACACTCACATGGAAGGTTCCATTATGGTAGGAGAAGATCTCTCTTTGGTCCACGTCCTCATGAAGCTCCTCTCCATCTTTGGTCCAGAACATCAGGGCTCTGTGAGGGTAGAAACCTGTAGCGTGGCAGCTGACTGGAGAGGAGGGAGTCTTCTGGAGGAGAGACACTGAGGGGGGAACTGAGGGGAGAAAATGAGTGATGATACAGTGGTGACTCAGTCTGATAAGTCTATATCAATATTGTTGTGATCATCAAACTCAGGCCATGTGACTCTACCTGTTCTCAGCAGAAAGTTCTTCCCATAGTTCAAGTACATCTTAAGTGAAACAGGACACATCTGAGTTAAGAGATATTCATTGATATTTTTTCTCCCTTTCTCAGCATCCCATCTCAGTTTGGTGACGACAGTCTGTGGTTTGGCAGCAATCCATGTCTCTGTCTTCAGGTCCAGTGACAGGAAGTCTTCTCCATCATAACCAAACTGTTGAAAACCAGTAACTTCTCCAGTCTCATTGTCCCATTCACATCCACTCAGCCTCTGTAAAATGTGGACACCTGAGACAGAGACAGAAACTGAAGTTGATGTGCAGTGATGTACAGATTATGTCTCCACTGGACTCTGAGTTCAGATGGAGATATTGACATATCTTCCTCACTTTTATTGTGATGATTAATTTTTCAGGTGAGGCTAGATCACTTCCAGGTTCTCCTTAAATATGGCTATAGGCAGCCAGCGGTAGGATTTGCCTCGCAATTTCCCGACCTCGCACTTGTTTCCTGGGTGATGATGTCTAGTCAAGGTATGCTTCTTGTCCTTCTCTTAAAGATATTGCTGGCACATGCACTTATACTTCTCTTGCATTTGTACAGGTGCAGGACAGAGCACTAAAGGGGACTAGTCACCGCGCTCCCTCACCCCGTCTGTGCAGCGCTGTGTGGATGTGTGGCTGTATAATATGTATGCCTGTCTTTGGTGTTGAGTGATTTGCTGTCATAGGTTTACAGGTGGTGGGTCATTAGGTGGAGGACTTCCCCACTCTCTGAGGTTTATTTGCATGCTTAATATTTGCAGTGTGTGTGTGTGTGTGTGTGTGTGACCTCCCCTCTGGTACCTGGTGGTGGCCTCTCTCCCGTTCACTCTATATATATCTATCTATATATATATAAATCTAGTATAGTATTTTCATGTGAAAACATTTTAACTCGAAATAACGTGATAATTTCATGTTATAACGAAATGAAAGCAACAGTGTTAAAATGTGAAAAAGATATTGTTATGACAATAAACTTTTCACGTAATTACGTGATACTGAGCCCCCCCCGTTTTTTTGTTTGTTTGTTTTGGTGGGGCAGCAATATGCTTCCGTACTCCCTCACACAGTCACCTTGTGCTGGTAAACACTTCAGTGTAGCGACCCCCTTGTTTAGCAGATAGAGAGTATATTTTTGTAATGAAATAGTATTACTTTAAGCTGAGTCTACATGTTATCTACCTGAGTGTGAAATTTACCTGCCTAAATAAAAACTGAACGTTGTTTAAAACTAGAAATTCACCTCTCTACTCCTTTTCTTTAAATCATAAGAGCCTGTATTCAGTGTGGTATTCTCTGGGTGAAAGAGTGGCGATGTCGCATTGTCAGGGTGTACAGCTGGGGGTGTACATGTGGGACAATTGTAACTTACCTCCACTTTGGATGAAGTGCTGTTTCAAACTGCGAATACTGTCCTTGAATAAGTTGGGCATATCTTGAAAACAATGTCCAGCATACCGCAGCAGATGTTCAGGGTTCTCATCAAACACTGTTTTCACCCAGGTCTGTTTTGGTTCTACTCTGTTTATGTTGCTGTCACAGTGACCAGCCTGAATGTCACCGACAAGCCCGACAGCCACAAACTCAGGGAGGTTAGTGACTCCATCAGATGCAGTGCAGAAAAACTTCAGGCTGTGCTTCCCTGTCGGAGAGAGAAGGTTTTTATTATAAATATAAACTTACACTGATCATAAATGTGATATATTCAGTCAGATTCAGTTGAGCTGAGATAAAAGTGAAACCAAATCATGCAGCGTTGTGACGCAGGAGTAAAATCCAGAGCTGAGCAGAAAGTAAGAAAGGGGCGTGTCGGACCCGCGTCTGCGAGGTAACTCATTTGCCCAAAGCCTTTTTAGTTTGACCAAAGAGATGATCGATATTTCTCCACATCTTCCAAACGGCACCATGATCAATAGTGACTTCCTTATATATTGGTCATGCAGGTGGGACTCCGAGGAATAATCATGAGTCATGATATTTGTGACAGTGCAGCTGCGCACAGCATGGACACGCGCACGCGCATTCAAACCACACTTCCTACTATCTTCCGCTAATTTTACATTGTTAATCCATCTTTTTCCCTCTAGAATCTGCAGCAGCGCCACTAGCAGACCTGATGGTCCGGCAAACACCTGAACTCATCTCCTGTCCAGTGACCTGCATCCAACTCACCTGGGGCCTGTACTGCGAAGGAGGCTCAACAGAGCCAGGCTTTGTGTTCATGATGCAGCTCAACAAAACCTAAAGCCCACCATCAGAGTGAAGCCGTACCGCTACGGTGGTTATCAACTTGATTTGTCAAGTCCGGTTCTCTGCTCTGTGCGCGTTCACATAAAAGGGGTCGTTCGGCGTCATATTATTCTACTTCCGCGCAAAATGGAGCGATCCCGGGCGAGTTATGAAGAATACAAAAAGATCATCAGGGCGAAGAGTAACACTGTCACCGCCAAAAAATGGAGGGAGGATTGCTGGCAGAAAATAGCTGACCGCGTAAAAGCATAAGTTAACACTGATTAATATTATGATTAATATTACATTATGCCCTTAGTGTTTTAATTTCTGAAAGATCAACATTGTGCAACCTTTACATATTAGCCCTTATCCATTTAAATAAATAAACTAGAGCAACAACTGTCTTTTTTCATTTTCGAATGATGTATTGTTTTTATATATTTTGCTGATCTCAGTTATAGAATTGCGAGTGTGTGTGTGTGTGTGTGTGTGTGTGTGTGTGTGTGTTTTATTGAAAGGGAGGCTGAGTGTGCCTATAAATGTTTTAGTGATCCCCCCCCCCCCCCCCCCCCCCCCGTGTCGGGATGAACAAGCAAATGTCCTGTCTCTGTACAATGACAATAAAGACCTTTTTTTACAGTGAAAATAGATCAAGTCTGTAAGATTTGTGTTTGGGCTTACACTGCCTTATAAGAGGTAAATCATTGATTAGTTCATCAGTTTATTCATGGCCACATCAAAGTGAAAAAAATAACTTATCTGTGAAAAATAAGTACTAGGTAGGCCTAATTGATATTTCATATTGCATTTTATTAGCTGTGGAAGCAGCAGTCGTACATGGCAGCAAGTCAGAGCCAAATCCAAAGACATCACTGAAAGTGGTATGTAGTCACGTTCCCCATCATTTAGTCAGTTTGTGGATAATATTCTGTATCCCATTTTTATTTTCATATCATCACTATCTTAAGATAACAGGAAGAAAAATGAGAAGAGGAAGACTGGAGGGGGGCCAGCTCCTCCAGAATACACAGTACCAGACGTGTGAAGAGGACAGGACAGTTAGTGGACAAGCTTCTCTATCTGAGACACACCATGACCGTAGAATACACTCTTTGAGCTGGATAATGTGACACATGTCAAAGTGTTGACTTCTTCTATCCACCTTCATCCATGTGAGGTCACTGATTGAGTGTTTGTCAGTCAGGTTTCTGGATTCAGACGCTCAGAGAGTTCAGAGCTGTTTTCAGGAGCTGTAAGATCAGAAAACACACGGTTTGTGTCAAACTGTGGAAAGTCCATTTAAACAGCACTTAACTTTTAGATACTGTAAATGTAAAAAACTGTATTAAAGTAGATCATTGATCAAATGATTTAGAATTAAGTGTGGTGTAAAAGATCATTTTAGACAAAATCAAATCAGTTTTACTTACAGGATGGACGGTGTTTGTCTGAAACCAAGTGAAAAGACAAATCAGTTTTAAATAAAAGGATGTGTTGTATCAGCTCATCACCACTGAATATGATCCTCTCCTCTACTCACTCAGACTTAGTGAACTCATTTTTGGAGCAGGAAACTGAAGCTGGTTTCAGTTTTACAATATGGATAAAAACTTGAATCAAAGACTAAAATCCAAACATTATAAGAGTCATTAAATCAGATCTGTCAACTTTTCTCTCTCACCTTTCTTCTGTTTATAAACTAGGAATCCAGTGACAGAGATGAGGAGGAGAGCCTGAGGAACCAGTGCAGAGATGACGGGGACGCTGGTGTTACTGGCCTTCTCTGGTGAATATCAAATATCCCATTTTAAGACCAGTCCAGATAAACAGGTCAGAGTGTAGGAGCTGATGTCTGTTTGCATTCATCTGGTAATTTACTGCCTCCTTGTGGAGGCAGCAGGTTATTGTCTCTGGAAACTTGTCAACCATCTCTATAGTTTGTGCAGTGTTGCCCCGCTGCACTTAGTTGCTGAGGTATATTAACCAAGAGATGAGCTGGTCAGCTTTTAAACCACTGTATCTATGTTCACAACTGTTGTTGAAGATAAATTCACAGCTCAGCTGTAGAACAAAGACTAAAATACCAACAAACCACAGACATGACCTCACATTCAGGAACTGCTGATGTCACTCTTACCCATGTTGGTCCTGATCTGTGCTTTGTCCAGTTTGGTGACGATGTCATCCTTCACTCCAGAGAGCTGAAACACACAGTCGTACCTCCTCCAGTCTTCAGCTCTGACTGATGCCATGTCCAGGTCAACACTCATCTGGAAGGTTCCATCATGGTTGGGGAGGATCTCTCCTTGGTCCACATGCTCATGAAGCTCCTCTCCATCTTTGGTCCAGAACACCAGGGCTCTGTGAGGGTAGCGTGGCAGCTGACTGGAGAGGAGGGGGTCTTCTGGAGGAGAGACACTGAGGGGGGAACTGGGGGGAGAGAGGGAGGGCAAAAAAGGATGAGAAAAGGAACCATGAAAAGAAACAAGGAAAAGAGACAAAGAAATGAGATAGGTTAGTTAAAGAAAGGAACCTGTATATAAAGAAGTGCGTTATTGTGTGTTTTAATTCATAGTGTTTTTAACCACCTTTAGTAAGCTTTTAGTATGTGTGGCTAGCTGTGGGCTTTTTGCCCGTGCGTGAGGTTGGAACACGGATGGTAGCGTGCAGGAGTAGTCAGAGACATCTACAGGAGCGACGGCCGAGAGCATCACCAGGCAGCAAGCTTGGAGCGGTCGCGACGAGGTCCAGACGATTAGCCTGGGAAACTAACAGCGTCATCGGTTCGGCGAGAGTACCCAAGCTGTCAGAACGCTATTGATGATGGCTTGGTCGGTAAAGCCAGGAGGATCGCGGAGGGAGCTGTCGCTTCTGAAGGGAACCATTTCCGGTGATGTAAAGAGACTGCAGCTCTCTAGGAGCCATGCTGAACATTTTTGCCTTATAAAGAACTGGTTTTACCCTTGTTTCAACTGTTTTATGTGAAGAACCTGCACCGACCTCATAGTTGTAAAGCTGAGTTGAGTCCCTAGGGGGCAATGAGTAAACATCTAAGGTTAATTTGCTAAACTGCCACAGTCATACGGTTTACCACCACCACAACTTGATTGGTGATTCAGGCTGATAAGTCTATATTAATATTGTTGTGATCATCAAACTACATCAGGTCATGTGACTCTACCTGTTCTCAGCAGAAATGTCTTCCCATAGTTCAAGTACATCTTCAGCCACTCAGGACACATATGAGTTAAGAAATTCTCATTGTGTTTTAGTCTCCCTTTCTCAGCATCCCATCTCAGTTTGATGGCAACAGCCTGTGGTTTTGGAGCGACCCATGTCAGAGTCCTCAGTTCCAGTGATATGAAGTCTTCTCCATCGTAACCATACTGGATAAATCCATCAACTTCTCCAGTCTCATCATCCCATTCACATCCACTTACCCACTGTAAGATGTGGACACCTGAGACAGAGACAGAGAGAGTTAAAGGATAGATGATGTCTCTTCTGGTCAGATGATCATGACGCTGCGACAGCACAGTCTGTTCCTTGTGTCTTAATGTTTCCTGATGATTATGTTGAGACTCATTAGATGGACCACTGTTTAACAGCAAAACATATTACAGACTGTACCTACCTTTACTGTGGTTAAAACGGTGCTTGATATGGTCCATCCTGGCTCTTGAGTCAGGCAGATCTTGAAAACACTCTCTAGTGTACCACTGCAGGTACTCAGGGTGCTCATCCAGTGCTTGTTTCATCCAGGTCTGTTTTGGTTCTACTGTGTTTTTGTTGCTGTTGCACTGACCTACCTCAATGTCATCAACCAGTCCAACAGCCACAAACTCAGGGAGATTTGTGACTCCAGAAGATACAGTGGAAAAAAACTTTATGATGTGTTTCCCTGTGGGAAAAACAAGGCTGTTATTATAAATGTAAACCTTCACTCTTCATAAATGTGATATATTCAGTCAGATTCAGTAGAAAATCCTGTTGAGATACAATTGAAACCAAATCATGCAGCAGTGTGACGCAGGAGTAAAATCCAGAGCTGAGCAGAAAGTAAAGTGTAGAGTTGAATAGATATTTAAATGTGATCCTACCTGCTGATGAACTGTGACACAGGAGAAGGAACAAAAGTAACATTTTCATTTTGTTTTTCCAGATGAACAAAAGGCAGATGATACAGAAGCTTTAACTTCTCTCTGCTGTGTCCTCAGGGAGGAAGGTTGAGGTGTAAGTGTTGAGGTGTGGTGTTTTGGCACATGATGTCATCACCATATGAAGTACACAATGGTATGAAATGCTCTCTGACATGCTAGTTATCAGAAATGTTTTTCTGTGTTGATAAATTGTGACTCATTTCAAAGATGAGAGACATTTCACACCATTTTATAAGAACATTAACCCCTTAACACCTGTGATAATGTCTGTAGTGCAGCAGCTGCAGAATTTTACCTGACATGACTTGTTCATATCATCATTGCTCATCTCAACCACACAACTCACCTTGTTGTAAATCCTGTTTGATCTGTTTCTATTTTTAACTCATATTCATAACAATGAAAACTCAAGAACACTGAGCAGTGATTCACTTTTCATTAATGTCTCCAAAGTCCAAAATCTGTGGTGTCATGTGTTGTTGTCAAAGTGATAGAAACATGTCTTTAATTTGACACAATATAATAATCACAGCACAGACAACCAGTGGAAGACGCCTCCATCACTACCTGATCATTTACACTGATTTATTCATTCATTTAAACAGATGAGCTTTTATTTATGTCATTCTGCATGTCTTTATTTCTGCAGTATTCATTTCTGTGGTCACATGTTAATTAGGTGGGCGGTCCTATCTCAGTCTAAAGACTGATTGACTATAGAGATGTGGTTGATTGTAAAGAAATAAATGTATAAAGAATCTAAGTGAAAATAAAGGAAGAGCATTTTTCATGACCAAAATATATTTATGTACAGACGTAAATATAGAGATGACACTGTCAAAGCTTCAGAGAAGAAAACCAGCTGTCACTCAGACTCTGTTGACAAAAAATAATCCCAGATCTTCAGGTTGGATTCAGGTTCTCAGTGAGTTGAGAGTCACCAGGAGATGTAAAAGTCCAAAACATGTTGTTAGTCCACTCATCATCACACACTGAACTTCCTGTCTGTACAGTTTTATTAAAGCTCTTTAACCCACTGTGACGTTCATGTCTTCAGAGGCAGTGGAGTAAAAACAAGTTGTACTTATGAGGGACCTGCAGGGACTTCAGCTGAAAATGTTCTTCTTGTGTTTCTCTCCTTCATTCTTAATGTCAGTCATTGGTTGTAGTACACGCTGTGTTTTTTCCTTAAGTGTAACTATCTTGCCATACAGAAGGCCTTGTGCTTCTTCTCTCTGCTCCAGCTGTCTCTTGGTGTTTATTGTAATGTCTAAGTATCCAGCTGCTCTGTCACTTTGCGTGTCTTTCTCCACTGACTGAAGCTTTTTCCTCAAGTCTTCTATCATCATCTTAACTTGTAGACGTTTGAGTTGTCACAGACTTCCTTCAGCCCGTTATCAACTGCCCGTTCCAAGGCTCTGTCTCGTTTCTCTCCCATCAGTAACTATTGGTCAAGTTTTGCCTTTTCCTTTTCCAAACCCTCCATTTCCTTGTTGTCTCACAGAAGCCTCTCTGTCTCGCTTTTCTTCTTCTGCTCCTTTGTTTCTGTGTGAACATAAAAACAAGGAAACCGGCTTGAATTCAGTTTGAATTTGATTTGATTTTAATGCATTTTGTTAAGAGAACGTTTGAAAGTGAACAGGACACACACAGAAGAGACAGCAAACTTTTACAGGAACATGTACATCATATCACTGGTTGATGGTTTTAGTGTTAGTACCTCTGACTCTGTTCTGTTTCCATATCCTCAGGTCAAAAGCTACTGCACAAATCACAGTGAGGACAAAAATCAACATGATGCTGAGACGAACCACAGAACAGTGAGAGGTTGAATGGCAATCAGCTAAAAAGATAAAACACAACAGATGTGTAGATTCATACAGCAACACCTCTGCTATCTGAGCATGGGAAACAATCAAGATCCAATAATCACCATTAATCACTAAGTGAGTCTCTGTGGCCTGGCTGATGGTCTTCTGTCGGACTCTGCAGGTGAAGCTGTTGCTGCGTCTGTTCTCCACAGTCATTCTTCTGCTGACAGTATAGAGGAGATCAGGACCTCTGACTGTCTCTGTAGGTCCAGCAGAGAGCATCATTCTCTCACTGTTCAGCCACAGCAGCTCAGGCTCTGGATACCAGCCTCTAGACTCACAGCTTAAAACCACTGTGCTGCTGTTGATCTTAGTCTCTGTTATGACAGGTGAGGAGACAGAACCTGAGGACAGCAAAGAGAAGTTTACAGCAAACATTTACAATATTTAAAAAGGTTAACAAATCTGCATCAGTAGAACAGGAGTCTGAGATCTGAATAAGATTTTGGACCCAGTCGGACTTGGGTCCTGGTCAGGACTCTAATGTCCTTTGAGTTTTCTGCCATTTCATTTGAATTTTCCTGTTTGTTTGGTTTTGACCATCCCTCATGTCCTCTTCCTGCCCTGTTGTCTCTAGCTTTGTGTCTCCCACATCTGTATGCATTTGGGTCCAGTTCGTCCTAAACTGTGACAAGGTTTGTTACTTAGACCTACTGATACCAGGATTAAATTGTTTTTACCTCTTTCCTGATTATACTGAGCACTGTCAGTCACTGTTCACTATAAATTTACAGGTACAGTTATTACAACAGACTTAGACCATGTGCACACGCAAATGGCTGAAACCATACTTGCTGTGCATGTGGGAATATAATCCAAATTTAAAAAGTGGTTTTGCTCCTTAAAAATGGCTATTTTCAAAAACTCCTTCTGGGCAGTAGACTTTTCAAAAGGCTGTTTTCATGTTAACATACGGAGAAGTAAACATGGCTTTAAATAGTAAAAATGCTTATATTACATTGAGTATAAAATGGGCCTCGAGACATCGAGTGTCTCATTAACCATCCACAGAGTTTAGACCACTTGTCAGGACAGAGTGGGTGTGGCAGATAATGCTCTGATTGACAGCTCCCTCATTTTGATTGACATCTCCACCTCTGTTGGAAAATAAAAAAGAATGAGAACGTGCATCCAGGGACAGCACAAACTGGCATGATCAATCAATCGATAGATGAATAGATGTTTAATATTATGTACATAAGACCCTAAATCACATAGTTAGAAGGCTTCTGTGGATTTGGGTTCACAGAGGCTTTAGATGAAGGAGGGAAAAACTCTGTTTGCTGAAGTAACCTGGTAGCCTACATGTGGACTAGGCTTTGGAGCTGAATGTTTGTAGCTTGTTTCTGACACAGCTTAAGGTCCAGATGTCTGATAATGTCCAATTAAAATATAGAGTCAAGATTTATTAAGATCTGTCAATGCACTGTAAAAATGGGGCTTACACAATTGGGGCAAACACAATTCTGACTGATGATCAAACTGGCTGTCAACTTGACTAAAATCACAGTTATCTAAGTTTGATTGAAGGTCAAAGCATTTGGATAATACAAGTACACAACTCAGCAAAAATATATAACAAAGGCCTAATTGTGTTTAGAAATAAAAGACATTTTTTAAAAATCCTCACAGAGGCTTTATAAAGACATTAAACCTGCTCCACAAGACTCTCCCTGTAAAATCATAAAGATGTTTATGAGCCTTTAGCAAACAAAGACAATTTACCAACAAGGGGTTGCTTGTTTATAACGTTGTCACCTTGGTGCCACACATGGACAATTGTGGGTTTCAGGTCAAGCCTCGCCCACTCCACACTCTTGGAAACAACATCTCCTGCAGGTTCCAAGTGGCATGGCAAGATGGCATCACAACCAACTAATGCTACAATTGGTTGAGATGGTCCAACCAGCTGAAACTGACCTGGAAAGGCAAAGAACTAATCTTTAATCCTGCATTCACATCAAAGCTGTTAATTAGTGCAAAGGTTTATTCCAAGCATCCATCTTACCTCCACAATGCTCAGCCAGGAGAAGGAGAACCACAGTGTAGTGATAAACCAAAGCTCTGAAGGAACTGAACTTAGATACGGGGGGGGGGGGGGATATACAGGATCATATATGACAAAAACCTTTGTTGGAAAACGTCACAAATCATCTAACAAACTAAATGATTTGATCCAACTTGTCATCAGTCAGTGATCAGTCTCCTCCGATGAGAGTGTCCCCATGATTCTGATCATGGTGCAGAATCTTGCTTTAAGTGGAAGACTGGCAAAATAACCTCAGGGCCTGTGTGCAGCAGTTAAATCATTTAACATACACAGGATTTTTTTTGAATTGCTAAAACAGTCGTTCCTGTTGTGTAAAATTAGTTGCTCAGTTGTCTAAACTGAATCAAACATCCTTTTGTCCAAACCATCATCACCTAGTCAAAAACTATTTGCAGATCTCATTCATTCCTGTTGCAAAACTCTAAACACATTCACATGCAATAAAACATAGCTGTAACTGTGACTCATAATGGTAACAACAAGTAGCTACACATATACTCAAATAAAACATGTGTCATCCATTAAAGACAACAACAACTCAAAATTGATCACACTTGTTTCTTGTGATGTGACAACCAATACAAGCCAGTTCAGAGTACAAGCAGGTTGGTCCTGCAAGCTCATAACAACAATGAAGAGACAATCAGAGACACAGAGGAGGGGTGCATGAAAGAGGAGGAAGAGGAGGTGGACAAGAAGGGGGACAATCAAGAGGAAGACAAAGAGTGGTAATTTCTGATTAAATGTAGACAAGAGAACAAGTACAGTCTACTTCACTGTACTGTTTTTTCTCACTATTCATCCCTACCCCCCATCAGCGACGACACAGAGAGTACAGTGGCCCAGCGGCAGTAGCTGTAATGTTCTTGTTCTTTATCAATAAAACATCAAGAAGTATTCATTTGTGCTAGCTTCAGCTAGCTGTTTACTTCATATGCGCCGTACATCTCTCTGGTGCCTACTCACTCTGTGTTAGAACATTCCGTCTATCAGTGCTCTAGTGATGTTCGATCGCCCCCTATGGGTAGCTCCTTTGTTAGCACTTATCATTACATCCCCCTTCCAAACAGGAGAGTACATTACATTAACCTCAACGTTTAAAGTACTGTCACTTTGTAAATCTTAACAGTCTTGACTAACATTCAACATGTCACATATAGTGCAACAAACTATATTCCTTAGCACTTAGCTTTCTCTGTAACACAATATATAACACATTGCAAATAAAATGAATTTGAGCCCATAGTTTAAATCTCTCTGACCAAACCAAATGAATCTCATATACTCAAACTTATTACAGCTCTTCACAGTTTACACAACTTAAACAGTCAATAACACATTATAGAACAGCAGATTTGGCACAAATCTCCTTTTACATTTCTCCACACCAAGATGTCCCTCATGGATACGCTGAAGCATATCCTGGCGCATGGAATGTGGAATGACAATCCTGTTTCGTCTCAGCATCAGCCCATTGGCCATACACAAGTCTGCACGCACTGAGTAGAACCCTGGACAGACTCCTTTTGACCAACCATTTTGGATATGGTGGGACACTTTTTGCAGCAGGGGATCTTTTGCTGTCTCCTGTACAATCTGCTGCAACATGACATCTGATGTTGGGAGTGTGTTTACGTGTGTTTCAGCATCCTCAGTTGTAGGACTGACTAACATGTCACTGCTTGGTGCTGGTGCTCGTGATAAGGCATCCACCAGCACAATGTATTTTCCTGGCGTGTAAATCAGTTCAAAGTCATAGCGCTGCAACGCCATCATCAAGTGCTGAATTCTGGGTGACATGTCATTGAGGTTCTTTTTTCTGATTGATATGAGCGGTTTGTGGTCCGTCTCAGCTGTAAAGGTTGGCAATCCGTACACATAACTGTGAAACTTTCCACACCCAAACACTAAGCCCAAAGTCTCTTTTTCAATTTGAGCATAGCGTTGCTCTGTCTCAGTCATTGATCTGGACGCATATGCTACAGGTTGCCATTTGTCTCTGTTCATTGGGAGCAGCACAGCTCCCAAGCCATCTTTTGAGGCATCGGTGGAGATTTTTGTTGGCTTCGATGGATCAAAGAATGTGAGGACTGGTTCAGTAGTTACAGTTTCCTTTAATTTTTTCCACTCTTTTTCATGTCGAGCAGTCCACTCAAACACTGTGTTGTGCTGTAGCAACTCCCTGAGGCATGCTGTCTTGGAGGTAAGATTAGGAATGAATTTACCCAGGAAGTTGATCATTCCCATGGCTCGCAAGACACCTTTTTTGCCAGTGGGGGCAGGCATGTCCAGTATGGCTTGCACTTTCGATTGATCAGGTTCCACCCCTTCACTTGTGACCTTGTCTCCCAAGAACGTCATCTCTGTGACTCCAAAGAGGCACTTGTCTCTATTCAGTTTCAGTCCATTCTTTTTGACTCTCTGTAAGAGTTTCTCCAGCCTTTCATCGTGTTGTTGTTTTGTGTTTCCCCAGACAACCAGGTCATCTATGTAGACTCTGGTGCCTTCCAGACCCTCTATGATGGACTCCATCGCTCTGTGGAAGATCTCTGGTGCTGATTTAATACCAAATGGGAGCCTCAAGAAACAGTAACGTCCAAATGGTGTGTTGAAAGTAGTGTACTTGCTGCTTTCTGGGTCTAGCCTCAGCTGCCAAAACCCATGTGAAGCATCTAGTTTGCTAAACAACTTAGCACCAGCCATTTCACTCCTTATCTCTTCTCTTTTAGGAATCTGATAATGCTCTCGTTTAATATTTTCATTTAGATCTTTGGGATCAAGGCAGACTCTTAGAGCACCTGTAGCCTTTTTCTTGACACATGTGATGGAGTTCACCCAGTCTGTGGGCTCTTCCACTCGTTCAATGACCCCCATTTGAGTCATTCTTTCAAGCTCTTTTTTCAGGCCAGCCTTGAGTGGCGCAGGCACTCTCCTTGGGGCATGCACTACAGGCACGGCATCATCCTTGAGCTGAATTTTGTAGGTGTAAGGTAATGTCCCATGTCCTTTGAAGACAGAAGGAAATTTCTTGACAATGTCTGAACTTCTCCAGTCTAGCCCACCAAATTGAGCAAGGCATAAATAAGGGATATCTTGAGGCAGAGATAGTTGATGCGGTGGTAAGGGCTATTGCACCAGGTTTACAACTCCGCAGCTATCTAGAAGGGAAAGCAGATTTGACCTTACCCACACTAAAGGTATCTCAAGATATGACCCAGTCCTCGTGCAGAGCATGTTCCTCCACACTGTCCCCACTGGCTTACAAAACGAGAGCATCAGGAACGACCTCCTCCCATACCTACAGCAACAATCCTGTAGTGACAAACTGCTCCTTGAAAAACTCAACATAGCCTGTGCAAACGAGACTGAGAGACAGAACAAAAGAAAGCAGATAACACAGCAACGGTCGGCCACTGTTCATGCAACTCAGTCAGAGGAACCGGTCCCAGAGAGGAAAAACAAAGAACCAAACAGAGACAATCTGGGCAATACACAACCTGATGTACTGAATGAACTTAAAGCAATGCGCTCAGATATGGCATTACTTAAAACCCTAAGTGCTGAAGTGGCACAGATTAAAGAGTCAATACGACAGCCCTCTCCCATGCCAGTGCAAACCCCATCGCCACCAGTTTTGCCACAAGAGTATACCCCTGCCCCCCAGTTCCAACAGGCACCACCAAACTGCTGGCCTCCCCCAGGGCCAGGAGGGAGAAGTCACATGGCGCAATACCAACAAGGGTTTGCAAGACAGCATTAATATTACCCATCACCACGTACACGCCAGAGAAAATGTGTTGGCTGTCAACAAAATGGTGTAGAGTACTGCTCCCATTGTTACAGGTGTGGCAGTGGTGAACACTACCTGGCTGGATGTAGATTCAGAGGGACAAGACCAGAGGGACATTTAAACAAGCAGAGGTTACCCCCACGGGACAGGGAGTAACCAGGGGTGCTAAAGTTTCCCAGCAGAACTGTTTGTGCTGTGGTGCCTCTGCAACAGGTCAGGAACTGAGAGTATGCTCATCTTGTAAAAAGGGTGCCTACTGCTCAAAGATTTGTCAAGCACAACATTGGTCTAAACATAAGAAACAATGTAGATCTGAAGGCCGTCTTAAGGTACACATTAGTCACACAGTGAGAAAAGACAGGCAACCTCAGCTAGTTGATCTTGTAGGAAAACGCTGTGTGATTGACTGCTACATTCAAGGTTCCAAAACTCAGGCATTATGGGACACTGGATCCCAAGTTTCCATTGTAAGTGATAAGTGGAAAAAAACACACTTACCTACTGAAAAATTGAGGGATGTATGTGAGTTAATTGATGGGCCTGATGATTTAAGAATAGCAGCCGCTAATGGACAGGACATGCCTTACAAAGGCTGGATAGAGACCACTTTTAAACTAGCTGCAGGTGGCGCTGTTGCAGAGGAAGTTATGGATCCTATGCTAGTAATGAAGGTTCAGCAGCTTTCCCAGCCCATAATTGGCTATAACGTTATAGAAAGAATAGTGACAACAGCTATAAATCATCCAGATGAGACAGAGACGAGTTGCACATGCTTCTTAAAGCTACATTCCCTAGCTTAGAAAAGACAAGTGTCCCAGTTTTCATAGATTTGGTGAGTGCTGAAACATCTTGTGACTAAGACGACAAAAGAAAGAGTTCCCAAAGCACACTTCAGTTCAGATTGAATGTAGAGTAAAGACGCGGCCTTTAAAAAGAGATGCCACACTTCTTTTCAGCCAGATGTGAACCCTCAGTGGGGTGAAGGGCTTGAATTTTGTGAGACACTGGTGACTCTAAAGAGTGGAGCCCCACCCTACATAGTGCTTGATGTTCAAAACCCCACAGATCATGATATTTCATTGTCAGGAAAGACTGTGGTGGGCACGTTAAACCAAGTCCAAGCCCTGTATCCAGCAAGTGTTCTTGAAAAATGTGTCCCACCTCCAACAGTGTCAGTAAATGAGGTCGAGGCTGACAGCGAGAGACTGAATGACAGTGTGTGGGACCCACCTGTCGATGTAAGCCACCTCAATCAAACAGAGAGGGTCGAGGTGCAGAAGATGCAGCGTGAGGAGAGTGCTTCATTCGCAAAATCTGATGATGACATTGGAAACATCCCATCACTGAAAATGAGCATTTCCCTGAAAGATATGAATCCAGTCGCGCGCACTTACCTGTCTGTCCCAAAGCCGCTATACAAAGAGATTAAAGACTACCTCCACAATCTCATCGCACAGGGGTGGGTTCAGAAATCAGGCTCATCCTATGCCTCGCCAGTAGTGTGTGTTAGAAAAAAGGACGGTAGCCTTCGTCTTTGTATAGATTACAGAGAATTAAATAAAACTCACCCTGATCGACAGCCGATCCCGAGGGTGCAGGACATTCTTGATGGCCTAGGGGGCAACAGCTGGTTTTCAGTATTAGATCAGGGTAAGGCATATCATCAAGGGTTTATGGATGAGGCTAGCAGACCCCTGACTGCATTTGTGACTCCGTGGGGCCTTTATGAATGGATAAGAATCCCGTTTGGACTGATGAACGCCCCGGCAGCGTTTCAACACTGTATGGAGGAATGTCTGGGGGACCTGCATGACAATATCTGCGTGCCATATCTGGATGACACATTGGTGTACAGCCAATCATTTGAGAGTCATTTGGATCATGTGAGGCAAGTGTTGCAAAGACTGAGAGAGCACGGGATAAAACTGAAGCTGAGCAAATGTGAACTTTTCAGGCGTGAGGTTTGCTATCTAGGGAGAATCTTTTCAGCTGAAGGGAGCAAAATGGATCCAGCTGACACAGAAGCTGTGTGAGGTCATTATAAGACAAGAAACCAAGTACAGTGGGGCAGCTAAGAGCAATAATGGGTTTATTAAGTTATTACAGACAGTACATAAAAGATTTCTCTAGGATTGCAGGGCCACTTTACAACCTGTTAAAAAGTACACTAGACAGTGACACAGAAGTACAGAACCGGGCAAAACACACGAACACAAGACATGTAAAAAGTAAAGACAAAGGTGTGCCCTCACATACGCCAACTGTATGGACTGAAAGACATCAAGCTATACTTGAACAGCTAATAGACTGTCTGGTCGAGCCGCCAGTGCTAGGGTTCCCAGATTTTTCTAAACTATTTATTTTACATACTGATGCTTCAAACCAGGGACTTGGTGCCATTCTGTATCAGCATCAAGAGGGAAAACTTCGTGTTATAGCTTATGGGTCAAGGACATTAACTACAGCGGAGCAGAACTACCATTTACATTCGGGTAAATTAGAGTTTCTAGCTTTAAAGTGGGCTGTCACAGAAAAATTTAGAGATTATTTGTACTATGCCCCGACATTTACTGTATTTAGTGACAATAACCCTTTGACATATGTGCTCTCCAGTGCTAAGCTCAACGCCACCGGACACAGATGGGTGGCGGAACTTGCAGACTTTCATTTGACCATTCGATATCGTCCAGGCAAAGAGAATGTGGACGCGGACAGCTTGTCGAGAATGCCTGTGGACATGGAGACAATGATGAATCAATGTACGGAGGAGCTCTCATCTGACTGTGTGGCAGCAACAACTCAGGCCATTCAGACCCAAGACTTCTCACCCTGGGCCTGCACCATGATGACATCACCTTTGTTGTGCACCACTGACTGTGAGGACAGGCTAGCATCGCTCTCAACAGCTGATATCCGGCAAGCACAGCTGGATGACCAAAACATCAGCCCAGTGGTTCAGTTCAAACTCACAAACACAAAACCAACAGCATGTGAACTAAGAGCCTTAAGTGCTCAGAGTAAATGTCTTGTACGTAGCTGGGAGAAACTGTATCTGGATGACCACGGCCTCCTCTATCGTAAGACAGCAAGTAACATTCAGCTGGTTTTACCTGAAAAATATAAGGCCACAGTTATGAGACAATTGCATGATGAGATGGGCCATCAGGGCATCGATCGAACGACATCACTAATTAGAGAGAGATTCTTCTGGCCATATATGCAAACAGAAATTGAACATTATGTCACCAGAACGTGCACTTGTGTGAAACAAAAGACTCTCCCTAGAGGAACAAGAGCCCCAGTGGTCAGTATTGTCACTGCACAGCCTTTTGAACTAGTGTCAATTGACTTTCTTCACCTAGACAAGTGTCCAGGTGGGCAGCAGTACATATTAGTCATTGTTGATCATTTTACTCGCTTTGCCCAAGCCTATCCCACAAGTTCGAAATCTGCAAAAACAGTAGCGGACAAGATATTTAATGACTATGTTTTAAAGTTTGGACTCCCAGCTCGCATTCACCATGATCAAGGTGGTGAGTTTGAAAACCAACTTTTTGCACAGTTAAAGAGGAACTGCGGTGTTTTAGGCTCAAGGACGACTCCCTACCACCCCCAGGGAAATGGACAGGCAGAACGTTTCAATCGCACGATCCTGCAGATGTTCAAGACACTCACTGAAAAAGAAAAGATGAATTGGAAGGGTTCACTTAACAAACTCATACATGCATACAACTGTACTAGATCAGAAGTGACGGGCTTCTCGCCTTTTTACTTACTGTTTGGGAGGTCGCCGCAATTGACGATTGAGATCATGTTTGGGCTTGACTCTGAAAGTGGAAACACAGATCATAACACATATGTGGAGAAATGGAAACAGGAAATGCAACAGGCTTATGACATTGTGAAGAAGAATGTGCGAAAAGCGACAGAGAGAAACAAGCGGAACTATGATGGGAAAGTGCGAAGTTCTGTCTTGTGCCCAGGTGATCGTGTTTTGGTCAGAAATCTGACACCCAGGGGTGGCACTGGGAAGCTTCGCAACCACTGGGAGGATAGTGTTCATGTAGTGCTTCGTCAGATGGGCGAGGGAATCCCAGTGTATGAGGTGAAGCCAGAACAAGGAAGAGGAAGATCGAGAGTGCTACATCATAATTTATTGTTACCATGTGATAACTTACCTTTGGAAACAGATCTCCAGACAAACCCTAAAAGAAAGAAAAACACAATCACACCGGTCACAGGTACAGGCATGGAAGAAGAGGATGAGGAAGAGGAGGATGGATTCTTCTTTGATCCTTCTGCACATCCTAACATGAGATCAACCCGTGCACCGGAGGAGAGGAGAGATATCATCCATGCTGACTCACCAGAGAACCATGAACTGGAAACACAGTTGGAACTGGAGGAAACACATGAGGTGGATGAGCACCAAGATCAGGAAAATATGAGCACACAAAGTAATGACAGTGAAGGACACCCAGATGAGGTGATGGAGGAAGAGGAAATGCCCTCCTCCCCTCATCCAGCAAGCAGTGATACTTTTGACGAGGAACAACCAAGAGATCAGCGAGCAAGGAGAGAAAGGAGAGCTCCAAAAATGTTCACTTATGACCAACTTGGGACTCCAGCATGTTACAACACGGTACAGGCAGACCACATGTTTAGCCATTATCAGCCTAGACCATACACAGAAGTTCAGCCAATGACGATGTGGACAAACCCATTTCAGTTTTACCAGCCTGTGTTTATGCAAGGATATTAGACATAAAACTAAGGTTGAACTGTTCAATATAAAATGAGATTTCTAGGTTTAAGAAAGAGAATCACGAGGCTTAGTGTAATGGTGTTTGAGTACATCTAGTTTTATTTTCATGTCAAAAAAAAAAAAAAAAAAAAAATATTGTGTTGATATTATGGTTGCGAGACAGTTAAGGCATCAGTATGTCAGCTGTTTAAATTTCAATCCCGAGAATATTGTGATGTCGGGACAACACCTAATTTTGCAGGGGAGTGTAAAAATTCAGAATAATACATTAAAAAGGGGTTAAAAACTCAATTATAATTCATTTAATCAGTTCATAACATGTGGTTAATAGTTAAAAAGTCGTAATGTAGTTGTTGACATGTTGAGAACTTGTATAATAAGTGTTTCAACGGGTGCAGCTGAATTTATTAGTTCCGCCTGTTTGCCAGTAGGGGGAGCCCTTGCCGCTTGGCTTCACATTGAATGAAGCTGGCAATGGGGTCAAACCACGGGTCTCAGTCTTCTTTCTTTTTCCCCCTTCAGAGGGGCATTACATGGACATTCTTTTGCCTTTTCTACCCTTTACAGTGCATTGTAGACTGTAGACTTTCATCTGTATTTATCAATTTCAGGATGGAGAGTTCTCACAATACAATACAGTTTTTAACAATTGTTGAAACACACACACTTGAAACCTTCACCCATTTTCTCAAAACCTTAAACACAAATCCAAAACTTCAAACTACATTCACAAAACCTCAGACTTCTCTATCAAAGTCATTCTATCACCTCACAACCAGTTATCCTGCGTTCAAAACTAATGTGTTCAGATCATACACACAGCAAGTAAAAACACATTCAGCACAGAGCATTCGTTAGACACATGAAATAATTTAGGACACAGCATCCAGGGCAGGTCGTTATGTAACAGAACATGTTTATTGTAAACGCTTTCAGCAAAAAAATATTGTAGTCAAAATAACATCTATATACATTCAGTACCTTTATAACTACAAATAATAAAAAAAAAACTAATTGGAAAGCACACATTACTGAACAGTAAAAGTCACTTAGATTCATTCTCAAAAATCATGTCTTTGTGCGTGGGTCCGGCCAGAGGCTTTAGTTCATGTAAACACTTTTTCAAAATTGTTAACGCACATCACACCTGAAACACCCAATTCCCCAAACAATTAATTTCTTTCTCAAAATCCCACAGTGTAAACTAAATACTAGTGATGTTCGATACCACCAACATCCTTTCCAATTTGATACTGAGTAAAATTCAGGCTGGTAACGGCGATACTGATACTTTTGCAAATACACCTAATGTGTCTAGTAAATCTAAAAAAAGTAGCGTATTTCAAATGATAGCTTCATAAAGAATACAGAATAATTTATTTATTTTAAACTTGGAAGTATATAGACTGAGTGACTGACTGACTGAGCAGCGTGTTGCTGCACTTACACATTACGCACTTACCCAGGCGGAAGAAAAAGTATCGCGTATCATTTAGACAAGATCTCAGTGGTTTAGTTACTTTCCACTGTTAATTATGTACAATTAATTCTTAATTTACCTCAAATGACAGAAATATCAAAAGTATTGATATTGATATTGATATTGAGTATTGATTTGAGAATTGATTTTAGAGCATAAAGATCTGGTATCAGAGGTATCGATATTTTAGTCTCGATCAGGACATCACTACTAAACACTGACAAATGTTGTCTTCCAACAGGAGGACAACATGTCCAAAGGGACATAATTAGTAAACCTGCCTCTGTAATTGTCTGGAATAATTAGGGCCACGGGGCAACGCACCGAGGCACTATTGTTATACTGCGTGTTTCTTCTTATTGTTATTAGGGTCACAGGGTGAAGCCCTGAGACACTATTGTAATACTGCATGTTTCTTCTTCTTATTAGGGCCACGGGGCAACGCACCAAGGCACTATTGTTATACTGTGTTTTTTCTTCTTCTTCTTATTAGGGCCACGGGGCAACGCACCGAGGCACAGCTTGAGGAGTTGTAGGACAAATTATATATCAAAACGTGCGGTTCGATCGGGATCGGTGTGCTATTACTTTTCTCTACGAAATATGAATTTCTGTGAAAAATTCTCCATAGGAATGAATGGGACGGGCGAAAAAAAACGAGCGAAAAAGAACAATCATTGGAGTTTTTCAAACGTCTACTGCTCGGGCATACTTTCACCTACAGACTTCATTTAAACTTTAAACTGTAGACACAAGTCTTGTGTGTTGGTGTATTAATCCACGTTTTCATAGGTCATATAGTTTTTGATCAATCACTGTTCAATGACCATGATCATTTTTGGAGAAATTTTAAGATTATAATGGGTGTGTATTGCATGGAATGTTTGTGTTAGAGTGGGTGACATCATCAGCTAGAGTGGGAGAAGTTGTCTGAAATCGTCTGAAACTTTTCTCTTTCTCTCGTCCTCCCAGCCACAAATTACACTCTATGCACCTGATTTTTTCCACAGTTGTAGACAAACTTGTTCTGTCTCTGACAATGTGCTCATCAAAGCAGAGAGACTTACAGAATTTAAATTCTGAGCCTCTCAGTGTGGTCACGTCTCTCTCTGCTCCTCATTGACTCTAATACAAAGATTTTCCGAGAGAAGCAGAAGGGACCCCTGTTTGAAACTCGCCCGCATCTCTAAAATATTTACTGTAGAAAAACCAAAAGCATATCAAAGTGTTCAGGAAGTCCTTACGCCGCCCAGGGTCTGCTGTCTTTTCTGATAGGAGCTACCGTTTTGTCAATATAAGCCCAAATGTGAGACCAGCGCAGAGGGAGAAAATGGCCCTTTTTCTCCACGTTTCTATCTGTCTCTGGCTAGGGTGCCTCTGTCGTCATTGGCAACCACTAGTTGGTCCAAGGTGGAGCTTGTTAAGATCAGACTGACGCATGCAGCTCGTTATAGATCTCTGAGTATCAAGTCAGTCACACGCACACACAGACACATACACACAGACCTATCTATCTATGTATCTATGTATCTATCTATCTATTTCTTACAATGTTCTTCTGCTGTCAGTTTCCAATGTATTTGAGTAGACTTAAATTTTTTCCCCAGTGTATTGCAGCAGACTTCAACTCTTCAAATTATTACACTTAAATTTACGATTTTTACTACATGTTATTCTGGCTCTTTAATGAACACACACACACTAACACACACCCCACAGGTAACTTAATGCCATTACAGTTACAGGTACACACACTCCCACACACACACATGCACGCGTATGCGCGCTCTCCTCTCTCTCTCTCTCACACACACACCACAGGTAACTTCATATGATTACAGTTACACACACCCACACACACACACACACACACACACCACAGGTAACTTCATGTGATTACAGTTACACACACACACACACACACACAAACACACAGGTGACTTAATGTGATTATGGCTCCTCAATATCAGTGCTCAGTACAAGATGATGATGTGTCTGTCTGATTAGTTTGGTGGTGGGTTTGATTCCCATGTTGACAGAGGCAGTAGCCCCCCGTGGCCCTTTCAAAATTTCCCAGAGGGAATTTTCTAGTTAGGGCCACGGGGCAACACACGGAGGCACTGGCCCCACAGCTATAAAATAGCTGAAGGGCCTATTGTTATACTGCGTGTTTTTTCTTATTAGGGCCACGGGGCAATGGCCCTTCAGCTATTTTATAGCTGTAGGGCCAGTGCCTCGGGGCTTTGCCCAGAGGCACTATTGATATACTGCGTGTTTTTTCTTATTATTTTTCATCTTCCTCCAAAATTTCAGCACTTAACTCGTCCTACAGCTTGAGGAGTTGTAGGACAAATTATATATCAAAACGTGCGGTTCGATCAGGATCGGTGTGCAATTACTTTTCTCTATGAAATATGAATTTTTCGCAACGTAAGTCTCCATAGGAATGAATGGAACGGGCGAAAAAAAAGAGCGAAAAAGAACAATCATTGGAGTTTTTCAAATGTCTACTGCTCAGGCATACTTTCACCTACAGACTTCATTCAAACTTTAAACTGTAGACACAAGTCTCGTGTGTTGGTGTATTAATCCATGTTTTGATAGGTCGTATAGTTTTTGATCAATCACTGTTCAATGACCATGATCATTTTTGGAGAAATTTTAAGATTATAATGGGTGTGTATTGCACGGAACGTTCGTGTTAGAGTGGGTGACATCATCAGCTAGAGTGGGAGAAGTTGTCTGAAATTGTCTGAAACTTTTCTCTTTCTCTCGTCCTCCCGGCCACAAATTACACTCTATGCACATGATTTTTTCCACAGTTGTAGACAAACTTGTTCTGTTTCTGACTGTTACGCTGTTAAGTGCTCAAAAGGCTGACTGATAACGGGAATCGGACACAGTGGAGCAGGTTTCAGGGTCCGATTTGGGTTGTCGGTTAATTGACAGGTGTGACATGTCCTAATAAAAGCAGAAACATCCCTTTTCATACGAGGCCAAAAGAAATGCCTCAGCAGCCGGTCGTATGTTTTTCTCACACCCGAGTGCCCCGACTCATCATGAGCCACCTTCAGCACTGACTGGCGATAGCTAACGGGCAGCACAATCTGAAACACAGGGTCACCCACATGAGTGTCACTGCGTAATCCATTTCCTCACCAGCAGTGAGTCCTGCAAAAAATACCCTCGCACACTGTCCCGCACCTCTTCGTCAGGCAGAACTCTTGCAAACAAATCACTTAAAGAGGAGTCGGCTCGCTGTTCAGCACTTAAGTCACTGCGAGACAACGACCCAGGGAAATTAGACAGTGGCAACGAGAATCTTCCTGACCCATCCTCACGATCAGAATGAGACTCAACCTGGGACTTAGCCCCTGTCATGGCACGCGTTACGGCACAGGCTGGAAACGCCTTGGGAAAGTCACGCTTGTTCTCATCCGGTTCTGTCCTAACCAAGGGCATGGAGGCCACGAGCACAGGTGGAGGTGTCTCAGCCCACACACGTGCCCCTACCAACCCATACAGGAGAACAAAGCGACATAATAGCTACCAACAAGACGCTGAACCAACAAGCGCAAAACGCAACAAAGATCGGACGAGCCCCCAATTTTGTTACGGCCCGGCTCAACAGCCGCAACAAAAGATGGGAGACGCAGTTCGGCAGTTCACTGAAAAAGATCAATTTATTTTTCCCAGAACAAGCTACTCGAAATCGGATATTATAACAGAGTGGTATGACATAAAGAAACGAAAATCAAACGGACGAGACGCTGGAGGTCCGTCGCACAGCTCGGCTGGAGAGAGACACGTTGGGGCAAAGCGGAGCTTTATAACTAGGGGACACCGGGCCCAGGTGTCTCATTAGCAGGAAAGCCCCGCCCACTCCCGCGCTGCAACCACTGGAAAAAAAAGAGGGGAAACACAACAAAAACACAGAACGGCCAGTGGAATGCTCCGGCAAACCAGGGGCCGTCACACTGACAATGTGCTCATCAAAGCAGAGAGACTTACAGAATTTAAATTCTGAGCCTCTCAGTGCGGTCACGTCTCTCTCTGCTCCTCATTGACTCTAATACAAAGATTTTCCGAGAGAAGCAGAAGGGATCCCTGTTTGAAACTCGCCCGTGACTCAAAAATATTTACTATAGAAACACCAAAAGCATATCAAAGTGTTCAGGAAGTCGTTACGTCGCCCAGGATCTGCTGTTCTTTCTGATAGGAGTTACCGTTTTGTCGCTATAAGCCCAAATGTGAGACCAACGCAGAGGGAGAAAATCACCCTTTTTCCCCACGTTTCTGGCTAGGGTGGCTCTGTCGTCATTGACAACCACCTCCAGTTGCCATGGCAACCTCTGAGCCTGGGGCCAGAGCCCCTGTCTCCCCTACATTTATATCAAGGTTCTGTCAAACACAACAACACACACCAACACACACTCCTCTACCACACATATGCACGCACACACAAACACACAGGCAACTTTATGTGATCACAGTTACAGCTAGATACACACACACACAAACACACACACTACAGGTAACTCTGTCATTACAGTTACAGGTACACACACACACACAAACACAGACACACACATACAAACACACATGCACGAGTATGCGCACACTCTCCTCACTCACACACACACCTGACACACAACAACACACATGCGCGCATATGCGTGCACTCCATTCTCACACACACACACACCACAAGTAACTTCATGTGATTACAGTTACACACACACACAGGTGACTTAATGTGATTATGGCTCCTCAATATCAGTGCTCAGTACAAGATGATTATGTGTCTGTCTGATTAGTTTGGTTGTGGGTTTGATTCCCATGTTGACAGAGATGTACCCCGGCAGTAGCCCCCCGTGGCCCTTTCAAAATTTCCCAGAGGGAATTTTCTAGTTATTAGGGCCACGGGGCAACGCACCGAGGCACTGGCCCTACAGCTATGAAATAGCTGCAGGGCCAGTGGCCACTGCCACCTACTGACGAGGGGGTGCAGTGAATTTGGGATGTGGCCTGCTTTGTGTGAAGGATGAGCTATTTGTTTGTGGATCTGCATCTGGAACGTCTCAAAAATACATCATTGAGGGAGATGGCTGCGTGCCTGTGAACAACACTGCCACCTACTGGTGAGGAGGGTGGGGCCTTTTGTGAATCCCAAGCTGTTTGCTTTAGGATCTGTGTGTGGATCTCGGCAAAAGCATCTCAAAAATATGTCATTGAGGAAGATGTGTGTGTGATTGGTGATCCACAAATGCAGAGTCACACTTCACTAACGGAATTTTCAGTTTTACAAATGGCTTTTTCGTTTTTACAAATGGAAAATTGTGCACATCTATTTGTAATAAACAAACTACCGGTTACAAATTAGAAATCTGTATTTGTGGATACCAAAACGCATGTGCAAATCAAGGAATATTTATAGATCACCCACTGTGCATTTACAGGTATTTATGAGACAAATCTACCTCCATAGTTTTTTGGCTCTTTCGATGCCTCATGTGTCACGTTTTTCTTACAAATGCAAAGTTTTATGTAAATTTTTTCCTTTTGTACTAGCTCTGTTTTGACTCCCTTATTTCCGAGCCAAACTCAAGTTGTATTTTTAAAAAGATTTAATATAAATGACAATTACTTGTACAATTATTTATGATAAACTGGCTGCTTTGGTGTTTTGTAATACATTGCTTTATCTGACAATTATCTTTATAGACTAGCAAATGTATCTGCTTTGGTATTTCTTAATGAGGTGTTGGCACACTTTACCTGTAGTTCTGAAGTTTTTAGGTTGCTTTATGTAGCTTTGAAGTCTAGGTATTTTTCCAGGTGACACACACACACTCGCTCACTCCTCCCTTCTCACTCTCTCTCTATCTGCGGCGAGCTCAGTTTGTTTTTTTCCGCATACACTCACCCCTCCCCTCTCACTCTCTCTCCTTCTTGGAGCTCAGTGCATTTTCCTTTTTTTACCCAACATTGTATAGCCTCATCACTTCCACTGACTCTCTGTGGGAGTGAATGAGCATCTTGCCGTGTGACTCCAAATACCTTTAAATTTAAGAGAGGTGACAGAAAATAACTGAAGAGGGAGAAGTAAAGAGTCATATCTGCCAAGAGAGAAAGGAAAAGAGAAAGAGCGAGCAAAAGAGAGTGAAACACAGAAGAGAGAAGGAGAGGGTAGAACAGGAGGTGTCATTCTTGCCTGAAAATAGACTGGACTTTCCTATTCTCCATTCTATTCTCCTCCATCCAGCATGTAGGATATATATGGCAAGACTCCACACTGAAACAGGACAGCAAGAAAAACAAAGGAGCAAGAGGAGTTCAGATCGCACAAAAGGGTAGGGGCAAACAGTCGGAGGGCTGTAGAAGCATGCAGGCTTTATACTGCATAATCTCCTTACTGTGTGTGTGTTTTTTTTGTTTTGTTTTGTTTTTTTTAAAGGGCTATGCTGCATTTTTATAAAGTGGTCCAACTGTGACTGTCTTATTTGTTTAAATATTAGCTGTTGTATTTAAAAGTTTTACACTGTCCTGTGTGTATAGATGTCAGCAACAAAGAAAACATACAGACAATAAGTTCAGCATTTCAACATTTACTGTTTACTATTCAGATATACTGTATCTGTAAGATTATGGCATGCATTTCAAATGAATATTATATTCCATAGTGTTAATAATGCATGCGTCATTGCTGCTGGTATGTGATAATAATAAGGTACATGTTATAATTTTATGTGACACAGTTGACACAGAGGGTGTCATGGCTGAAGCTAGTGACACAGTGATCTAAGGGCAGACACAAAGGCAGGCTGGTACAATGGAGCTTTCAGAAGTCTTTCATATGTTACAGTGATCTTACAGGCAGACTGATGGATGAGGTTGAGGAGGCTAAACTAGCAAATCAATTAGGAAGTGGAAAAAACTTGACTGGCTCAAAGCAAAAACACCAGCAACAAGGTACAGGATAGCATAGACCTGACAAAGATGGGGACATGGAGAGACTTTGGCAGGCATTCAGACAGGAAACATTTTATTAAATTAATAAACAAATTTATACCAAACATACAGTCAGAATTAAAATTACAAATCCTCCAAATTCATATTTATCGAAGTCCTTAAGAGTGGGCTAATTTTGCTTCCATTCTTCCATCCTTCCTTCAGATCCATGTTCTTTTTCTACTTTGTTCATTCCTTTAGCCACTCCTTTCTGTTGCATGTTTTACTTCTGCTGTTGTGGTCACCTTTGGTGAATTTGACTTGCCCAAGTGCATACATGCGCATGCAAGACAGAGAGAAAGAGAGAGAGATAACCTTTGTCCCAGACCTCTGTAGGGGTAATTATATGCTGAAATATTGATAGTGTATGTGTGTGTTCACGCGTGCGAAAGAGAGAGGGGGGAGGGGCACTGGAGTATGGGATTAGATTTGTCTCATTAACACTTGTAAATGCACAGAGGATGATTTACAAATATTCCTTGATTTGCACACATGTTTTGCTATCCACAAATTTCTAGTTTATAACTTGTATTTTGGTTTTTACTTAGAGATGTGTATTTCTAAATATATTGTGTATTTGTATATATATAATTTTCCATTTGTAAAAACAAAAAACCATTATTCTGACCGTAATTCTGTTTGTGAAGTGTGATTCAGCATTTGCGAATTGACAACACCCGAAGAAGATTGCTACTGGACTAACTCAATTAATATTACTTAAGTTAATAAGTTATGACCAGAACCCTATATCTCTTTACATCACACATACACACTCTCAGTATACTTTACGTCACTAATCCATAACTGCTGTAAAGACGGTGAGGGAAGGAAGATGGCGGACCACGCTGAGGAGTAGACGTGTTTATAGAGAGCTCCACCTTTATCTTGCCTGTAAACCTCACCCATAAGTCTTGAAATAAGCTATTAACGATCGTATACTGAGCCTTAGGAAAATGACCAAAAAAGGCAAGGGGCTCAGGTCCGAAAAAAGCTCTTGTGAAGAAGATTTTGTCGAGAAAGACCTTAAGGGGTTCCTCTCCAGCCTCAAATCGGCTTAAACAGCCGTCAGTAAACGTGTGTCCTCAACAGAGAACGCCTTTGAATTGCATGAAAAACTTCCTGACGAGCTGGAGAGGTGACACGAGAGCATAGCTTCCCAGTGTATGCTGCTGCAAGCTAAATTAGATGACCTTGAGGCCCGCTGTCGTGGGCAAAACATCCGCATAATCGGTATAAAAGAGACAGCAGAGAACGGCAGGCCAACAGAGTTTGTTACCAAGTTGCTACCGATGCTACTGGGAGAAGAGCACTTTGATCACCCGGGCCCATCGAGGCGCAGCGCCAGCTAAAGATGGGAAACCGAGAGCTATCATCGCCAGGCTGCACCGCTTCCAGGTAAAGGAGCTTGTACTGAGGCTCGCGAGGGAGAATGCACCGCTGCACATTAGCGCAGGGAGTGGGGTGCTGCCGGGGCTGCAGCCCCCCTGGTCAGCGCATTCGCCCCCCTCTGCTAGAAAACGTTTCTAAACTCATTTAAGTAGTAGAAAACCGGTTAATAGGATGAATTGTGCTGTGCTGGGCTGCACAGCCGGCCAGCCTCCCCTTCAGAGCTCCGACGACAAACAAAACCCTCTTTGCTTGGCACTGGCGACAGCAATTGTAGGCTACCGGTAGGCTATTGGGAACAGCTCCGGCGACAAATTCAAATAGGCTAGACCTACTGTGCTTATCCAGGGACGACACAAGTGCTGCAGAGTAAAAACAAGAGGGGTTTAGTTGTGAAAGATAGATCTTGACAAAGTTGTCACTGACAAAGGGGAGATAATAATTAACACCATGGACAGTGCTAACTAGAGTTTGTGTGCTGTAGGTCTGTTGTACTGAATATGTAGCCTAGTTTATGAAATAAATGTAAGCCTAATAAAGTTTGAATTTACTAGAACAGCTCCATGCTGTGTCTGGATGTTTCAAATGGCGGAAAGTGTCCGCAAATGTATGTTGCGCATAAAAAGAATATGCCTAACATATGCATATCAACAATAATGATGATAATAATATAATTATTGCCAACACATGCATTCAGGTGGCAGCCCCCCCCCCCCCCCCCCCCACTGAAAACATCTTCCAGCGTGTCCGCCACTGCGGTACGATGGGCGTCCTGTATTCATCTTTATTTATTTATTTTTTTTTCCCCCCATGTATTTTTATTGGGCATTTATGATACAAACATACAAAAAAGGGCAAAAACTTACAAAACTTGAGAACATGCAACATCATAAACACATACAACATTAACAGAACATGACAGGTTGACAAAAAAAAATAAAAATAAAAAATAAAAAAAAACACCCCCACCCCCAGTGAAGACCAACATAGAAGTGTCACAAGAATTTGGCAGTGCATATTACATTCATTATTAAGTTGGGTTTGTATTAGAATAGAATAGAAAATATTTTATTGATCCCAAGAGAAATTCATTTGTCTAATAGCTCATCTTGCATTTGCATAATAATTAAAAAGTCTGATGGCTGTGGGTATGAAGGATCTTCGGTATCTTTCTGTCCTGCACCGAAGAGAGAGGAGCTGTCCACCACTGCTGCTTCTTTGATCCATCAAGGTGTTATGAAGTGGATGATCCGTGTTGTTCAGGATGGCCTCTACCGTTCTCACTGAGTATCTCTCCACCACCTCCTCCAGAGAGTCCATCTTTATTCCAATGACAGAGCCAGCCTTCTTGACAAGCTTATCCAGCCTCTTTGCCTGCTTTTTTCCTAAACAAGTAAGCAACTAGCAAGGTACCGTATGAGAGGTCGCCAAGTTGTTGGAGTCTGTCTTTCAAAATATATCTCATTCTTTCCAGATGAAGTATATTAGTCAATTCCTCTAGCCACATCTTAGTCGATGGTGCATTTACACTCCTCCATAATGTCAGAATAAGTTTTTTCGCTATTATGAGACCATATGAAATAAAACACTGTTGTGCTTTGTTTAATATTTTAAAGGATTCAGAAACCCCAAGGATGATGAATAAGGGTTCTGGCTTTATCATAATTCCTAAAACCTCGGACATTATATTGAAAACACCAGACCAGAAAGAGTAAATTTTGGGGCAGAGTGCATAACTATGAAGATGGGTTGACATGGAAGATTTGCATTTATCACACATAGGTGATATTTCTGGATATATATTATGTAGTTTTTCTTTTGGGAAGTGGAGCATGTGTATAATTTTAAATAATGCAGAGACTTGCACTGTATGAGGATGTGTTAATCTTCTCAAGGGCACAGTCCCATAGATCATCTGTAATTGGTTCACCAAGTTCTTTCTCCCATTTGTGCCTGTGCATATGGGTTGGAGAGGGATTCATTAACAGGAGAGCGCTATAGATACGTATTATCAACTTTGGTTCATTTATTGCTAATTTCAAGCAGTCATCTATTAATGTTTTTGATTCAGTTTGAAAATCTTTCATATGTCTACGTATATAATCCCTAATTTGCAAATACTGATAGAAAGAACTATTTCCCAATCCAAATTTCTGCTCTAATTGAGAAAATGAGGCAAATACACCTTGTATGCATAAATCTCTAAGACATTCGATACCTTTCTGATTCCACTTGGAAAAGCCTCCGCCCAAACCAGACGGGGCAAATGTGGGGTTTCTATCTATGGGTAGTGCAGGGGATATAGATTTAAGATTATAACTGGCTTTAATTTGTTTCCAGATACAGATCATGTTGTGAATAATAGGGTTGTTATTATATCATAATCTACTGATCTTAGTTGGTGCTAATAAAATTGCAGCCAGTGAATGTGGATGGCATTCCTCCTGTTCCATCAGTAGCCACTTAAGTGGGGACTCTGTGGTGTTTAGCCAGAAAAAGTCTTAATCGCTGAGGCCCAGTAGTAACACAAAAAATTTCGGAGAGCTAATCCTCCTTCAGATTTAGGCCTGCACAGATATTTCTTACCTATTCTGGGGGCTTTATGTCCCCATAAAAAGGGAGCAATTAAGGAGTCTAATTGTTTAAAAAATATTTTTTTTAAGGAATATTGGGATATTTTGGAACAGGTATAGCAACTGTGGGAGAAATACCATCTTAACTGTATTTATTCTTCCGATCAGCGAAATTGGGAGTGCATCCCAAAACAGTAATCTAGAGCGCAGTTTTTCAATTAAAGGCGGAAAGTTTTCTTGGAAGAGAGAGGAATACTGCCTTGTCACTTCTATTCCTAAGTAGGTGAATTTCTCCAGGGAAATTTTAAATGGAAAATTAGTCAGGGACGTCAGATCATCCGTACGAGCTGGCATTAAGACACTTTTTGTCCAGTTGATCCGATATCCTGCAAAAGTACCAAATAGATTAATTTTAACTAAAAGTATTGGAATAGTCTCTTGTGGTCGTGTTAAGTATAGAAGGATATCATCCGCATACAGTGATATTTTAATAATTGTTCCTTTGGTGGTCTATCCATGTATCCCAGCGTCAAGTCTAATACTTTGAGCCAGTGGTTCGATAGCAGGAGAGGGGGCAACCCTGTCTTGTCCTTCTACACAACTTAAATGGGGAGGATAGTGTTCTGTTAGTTAGGATTTGGGCTGTAGGGTTTTTGTAAATCAGGTTAATCAGTGACAAGAATCTATCTCCGAGGTTGAATCTACTGAGAACTTCAGATAAGTATCGCCATTCAACCTGATCGAACGCCTTTTCGGCATCAACTGCAAGGACGACGAAGTCAGAGTGTGATGTTATTCCTGTATACATGATATTAAAAAGGCGTCACATGTTGAAAGTAGAGTTTCTTAGGTACAAAACCCGTCTGGTCAGGGTGGACTAACCTCTCCAACAGGGGCCTAGTCTGTTTGCTAGTATTTTGGCAAATAGTTTCCCGTCAACATTTAGAAATCTTTCTTGACCTAACGTCAGCAACCATGAAGAAGCGGATGGCTTTTCAACATATCAACAAGAAGTGCAGAGCCAGGAAAATACAGTGTGGCTTTAGGCATCCGGTTAACGACAACACAGGCACCTTCAGTAACCCAGGCCTGGGACACGGACATCTGACCAGATTGGGATTGGACTGAATTTTGACCGGTAATATGGCTATTGCACTGTGATTAGGTGAGGTTAAATGCCTTATTATCTTGTGAACTTTTATAGGTGGTTTGCTTTGGGAGATGAGTAGGCATACGCTAACCTGGGCCTTAACTCGATGCCAGTGTTTAGCTTTGACGTTGGGGTATGGTCACACCGCTCGTGGGTTTGTTCTCCTCCTGGGGTGTATTTATATGTTCTGTGATTGTTCAGGGTTGTCTTTGTTTCAGCACATCTGTTTTTTCAATTTGTTCCACATCTTTTTTTGCCATGGTCATGTAGTAAGTTATTTTACATTGTAGACAATATTTATGTCAAGAGGTCCAAGAAAGCACAGTGAAAGTGGAATTACTCTAGTCAGCTGGAATGTAAGGGGGATGAACAGCCCATTAAAAAGAGGAAAAATGTACACTTATTTACGTACACTCAAAGCTGATATGTTTTCTCCAGGAAACATATTAAAAAAACTGCCGCTAAAATATTACGTCCTTCATGGACATCTTATGTCTTTCAATCAAACCTTAGCACAAAAGCAAGAGGAGTAGCAATCCTTATTAAGAAAAACACACCATTTCTGATGACAGAGGGAGATATCTATGTGTTAAAGGGGAACTAAATTCAGTGCCAGTAACATTGATAAATGTATATGGCCCCAATTTTGATGACCCCATTTTCTTACAGAATCTTTTCAATACTATATCCAATATGCCTAACACAAATATAATCTTAGGTGGAGACTTTAATTGTGTTTTGGATTCGGTCCTCGATCGGCAACACTCATTTGAAGCTGCAGCTGTATGTCGCGCACAACAATAACGAAATTATTTATTTTATCACCATGTTTGATAACCACCCTTAACTGCCATTTAATCGAATTTTACCATTTCCTTAATTCTTGATGCTAATAGCAATGTGTTGATGTAACAACAACAAACCGGCATTTTCAAAACGAGGGCAAGAAGCCTGTTATGCTAATTAGCAAGAAGTGGTGTCCCAATTCGTAGATAATAAATTCCCTACCCCTCAACACTATCCCTTCATCATTGAGGGGAATCTATTTAATGAGTGTACTTGAAACTAAGGGGTAAGGTTAAGGGAAGTGAATTGGCATTGGGCCAAAATGTTGAGGATAAAGTCGAAATTTCCTCTCTGGTCCATCAAATTAGGAGTGAATGTGGCACTATGACTCAGATACACATACATATACAGTAGGTACACACGAACATACACATACACAGGAACATGAACATACACATTAAGATAACAATATGATTTGTATCTTTTGTTCCTGCCTCTCTCTCTGTCCGTGTGTGTGTGTGTGTGTGTGTGTGTGGAGCGCAAGGGGTTCTGAAGGCACGGGCATCGGTTGGTGATGTTAGGCGCCTGGCGTGTAACGTCTGAGAACGGAACTACTGTCGATATTGTTGTGATTGATTCCCTGTGTGCTATGAATATTATATGTAGTAATTACATTTAAGATACTAAAAGATACCAAAAGAAACATGTTTTCACAAGAACAACAGAAAAAATAATAATGCTGATGTGACATAAAGTAAATATGTCAATATTAGGAAGAGAGTAAAGCATACAATATTAGAGTTGCTTGTGAGAAAGTGAGCATCCTTCCCCCCTTCTCACTGTCTCCCACGGGGCACGTGCTCTGAATGGCGCGGTCTGCAAGGGAGCGAGGAGAGAGAAAAGAGACTTTGGTCGGACATTTTACACACACACACACACACACGTTCCTCTAAGGGATTAGGGACTGTAATTATGTTTATTTGACGTGTGTGGTGCCGTGCTTGGTGACATGTGTGGTGTGAGCCGTGCGCTGGCGTCGGGAACGCGGTGCGCCACGTCTCTCACTCACCACAACTCACCAGGCGTGTAGTGAGGTATCCACTACTCGTCCCGTTCTCCATCTGTTCGCCAGGACCTGGACCCTCATACACTAACAAACACTCACCTGCACTCACCTACACTCCCGGTCCTGCTCCACTGCTCCTCTGCGGAAGCGCGCGCCGTTGCAGGGACGGTATTTAACCAGTGCAGGGCAAGGGGCCGCCTGTAATTGCGCACAGGGGTGTTCCGGTTTTTGTGTTATTGTATTAATGTGAGAACAGTGAACCTGGGGTATGGATATGGCAGTGTTAGCCGGATTATAATAATGTTGGTGTTTTTCATGTTGTGTATTTTGGGGTCAAAGAATGTGTGTTTCTGAACCCTTATGGTTTTGGTTCTCCCCTTGATAATGGTTTGACCCAGCCAGCTCGGTTTGGGCCAATTTGGCCTAACTCTTGGCCTTATTTAAAGCAGCTTTATTCAGCTCCCTGGAGCTCTGAGGGAAGGTACTCTAACCTGCTGTGAAGTCATGAGCTTGCTGTGTTTTTCTGCCTTTTGTCGACCCTCTCAGTGTGTATTTGGTGTTTTTGGAACAATAAAAAACCTTTTGCTGGCACCTGAAGCTTCACCAGTTTCTGTTTCAAACCTCCACCTGAGTCTAGTCACACCCTGATCCCTGTACTCGTGGGGAGGTCACTCTGGTCCCTCACAGTGCTGCATACAAAAGCTTATTTTTATATAATTATAAGCTGAACCCAGGTGTAACTAGTAGGCTACAGCATTGATTAAACAATGGCACCAAATACATTCAACTTAATTTTTAGCTCTGTAATTTAATAAAATTCAGCTAACAGGTGAATTTGAAATTGTATCATTATTCATAATATGAAATCAATAAGTGGGTTTTAGGCCACTCTGTCCACAGGTGCTGCATTGATGTTTGTGAATGTGCTGCATGGTCTCCACCACCAGATGGGCGCCCGAAAATGAGTCAAGCACAGTGAGCGGGTCTCAATGTGGGCGGTGTCAAATGTTTGACTTTGCCCACATTGAGCCCCACACGATCTGCATACTGCAGTCAGGGGTACTTGGCTGCCTCTGAAGTGACCTGCTGCTTCCACATGTGGAGCCTCACTTCTCCGAAAACATTAGAGCAAATTTCTAAACAGACGTCATTTGGATAAACTAACCACATATTGGAGATCTAAATGGTTACTTACTCGCATGAAAAAATATTAAAACTTAATGAAGTGACGTATTAACAGTGCTACATGCCCGGGTCTACCATATGGGCAATCTGCACACATGCCCAGGGGCCCTTGCGCTGAGAGGGGCCCTTTGTGATTGCGTATATTATATATTTTTTCTCAGAACTCAATTTAAACAGCCTACATGAGCCATGGCGGCTGGGCACTTCTCCTACAGCCCCTACACTCAGCACTCCTGTCTGTCCCGCCCCTTCCCGTCCTCTGCTGTGTGTGTGTGTGTGCCAGTTAACGTTCTGCAGCCTGGGAGGTATTTCATCAAATTTGCTAATAACATCCAGACTATGGTGTAATTCTGAAGCTTGAATTAGCGCAAACTCCAAACCAAGCCCTGACTTGTTCCATCAAGCAAGATTAGTTGGCTCCACTTGATGCTAATTCAAGCCTCAGCTGTAACCCTCACCACGTACAAGCACACACCAGTTGAGTGCTGAGAATAAGCATAAAATGCCCCAGAGCAAAGGAAAAGCACCCTTCGAAGCTTCTCCAAAGCGCAGAAAATGCTCCTAATGGAGATTTTATGATGAATATAAGGACAGTACAACAAGAACAGGAAACACTGCTGCTGTTAACAAGGTAACGGTCTGGAAAAATATGACTGACAGGCTACACCTATTGACTTTTAATTTGCCTAAAGACCTACAGACATTCTCAAAATGTATTAATTCATGTTAATAAGTGGTATTTATCACATTTATCAACCATTTCATTTATTTTTTAATAGTTAATGTTTTATGAATTATATTACTTTGTGTTATCATTTTATCATCACATGACAGTGAGTGTGTAAAAGCACAGGCAGAACTGTCTTTTGGACCTCTTTTGAACATAAATGAAACTAATCCTCACCTTAATCCTGCTCCAGACCAGGATTGCCCAGAGGCATAAGACACCATGGTTACAAGGCTGGCATTTGTATTGACCACTTTGATGGAATGGAGTTGAGGCTCAGGTTGATGGAACGGAATTCAGAGTTTAGCTCCAAGAATCAGGCTTAGCCACAACCATATTTTTTAGACATGTTGATGAAAAGGAACTCTCACTAAAATAAATGAAACGTCGATGATGTCATTTAAGCCAGACTTTAATTAGGCACATTACCAAATTTCAGGGGTGCTTCCTACTTGAGTCATGCACTGGTTTAGAATGATTTAATGCATCGTATCATTGTCTTGTATTTTTGAGTGAGATGCTAATACTTGGTTTACTGAACTGGGGAGAGATTTGCTCTATCCTCAGCTAAACTAGTCATTCAGCTTTGGACCAATAGGTGTGTAATTTGTCACATAATTAAGGTGGGCTGTAGAACAACGTGGGTGTGTGTGTGTGTGTGTGTGTGTAGTCAGCATGTGTCTGGTCGGGCAAAGGCTCCTGTAGGAGTCAATATGGCCTCCTTAAGGGCATGGATGTTAGGGACAGGGGGTACTGGGGGACAGGGGCCTCTGAGCTTCAGTGCCCAGGGGCCCCTGGGCGTAGTGATCTGGCTCTGGCTACAGTGGCAATTGATATAACTTCTCGAGTTAATCCAGTGGCAAACTTCTTCCTTTGCTGTTAGTTCAGCTACTTGCCAACACTGCCACCTACTGGTGAGGATGGCGGGCTCTGAGTGAATCACGAGCTATTTGTTTGTGGATCTGTTCGGATTTCGACAAGAACGTCTGAAAATTACATCATTGAGGAAAGTGATGCATGTGTGTGATTTGTGATCCACAAATGCTGTATCACACTTCACAAGCAGAATTTTCAGTTTTACAAATGGCTTTTTTTCTTTTACAAATGGAAAATTATATGTTCACAAATACACATTATATTTTAGACACATCTATTTGTAAAAACCAAAATACAAGTTATAAAACACGTGTGCAAATGAAGGAATATTGTGCATTTAGAGGTATTAATGAGACAAATCCAACCCCATAATGGAGAAACATCCTTATATATCATTTCTTGATGTGTGTGTGTATCTGTGTCTGTGTGTGACAGAGAGCTCCAGGACACACCGTCAATCATCAACTCAAAAAATCTGGTTTGTCGTACAACAAGGCAATGCATATATCAACATTTTAAACTTCACGTTTCAAGAAAATAATAAAGTGCTAAGATCAGAAAAACAAAGAGAAAATCCACAAATATGTTGTTTTTACTCATATTTTCCTTATTTTTTTCCTCGGCTTTGGCTTCACCGTCTGAGTTTCTAACGCCAGAGACACACCGGCCGCAGAAGCGTTGCACATCGCCACGCAATGAAAATCACAGGACAGCTGGAGCCCTTCTGTTCACACCAGACGTGCACCAGACGCGACAAGCACTTCTGCCCCTCAGCTCTGTGTGCGTGTTCATCTTTCTCGCACTCTATCTGTTTAGATGCTAACAATATATAAATGCACACAAATTGCATTTGTTACGCCCAGCCTAGGGGTGCTGAAGCATAACCTGAAGTAGGCCCAACTTCCCCAAGTCCCAAGCAGCCAGGAGCACCAGTTTATCAAAAAAACGATATTTATTTACAACTAAGGAAGGATAATGACGAACCAAATAACAGAAGTGACAGGAAAAGAACTTCGGGGAGAACCAAGGCCAACATAATAAACAGAACAATTCTATCTTAGAAAAAAAACAAGCTCTATCCTGAGCAAAGAACCAAACAACATAGGATAACCTTCCTGGCTTAACCAAACACAGGAGAAAAAGTTTAAATCAAAAGGCGGTTCACCCCTACCGCAAGTCACTTCTTAATTTACACTTAAAAGTACAAAGAGTAATGGCTGGTTGGAGGTTGAGGAGGTTGCGGAACGCCTGTTGCTGCTACTGCCCCTTTTGACGCTCCATCTTTGGCCATATATAGCTCCTCTGCGGGTCATTAGCCAATCTGGGGACGGAAGAGCCTCCTCCAATCCTGCGCTGCTGCCGCTACTAACAAAGATAGGGAAAAACACAAGAGCACACACTCCAACAAAAAAACAACCCCCGACAGCAGCCGTAACACATTTGTCAATCATGGTGTTTTATTTTGAAAATTGTTTAATTTAAAATGACTGGATTCTCTCATTTCTTTGTTTGACTTCCTGCCCAGCTAGACGATCGCTCGCAGCTTGCGCACAAAATAGACCAGATGCCAAGGAAACTGGCTCAATTTCTCGGTGATTAACGACTATTTGCGGCGCTTCCACGGCTGGTGTGAACCTGGCATAATGCTTTGTCTTTCCTGTGTCTAATTTTTCCTCTCTCCTGCAAGCGGCGCTGCAGTCACTTGATTGCTATTTTTGGGTGTACTGCTCCTTTAACAGGGGCAGTAACAACAGCCAATTAGTTGAATAGTTTAACCACTCATATGGATTTCTTTTAACTTAAAATCGGTTGTTATTCTATTTGCTTACATTTAATGATGTTTTATGGTCTTATTAGGTTATGACTACATCAACCTAGGTTACACCCTCTCCCTTTAACTCTATGCAAGTCCCTTTGCATAGTATAAATAGGTCACACAATTTCAGGTTCAGGTAGTGGTGTTAAACTAGGCTCCATAAGTGAATCAGTAATAACTGTGCTCAATCTTTGAATAGGGATTGGACAATAGTCACTAGGGGATTCCCTAACTCTGGATATGTCAATCTTTTTGACTGTTCTCTCTGTCTTAAGGATCTTCTCACTGCACTTCTTGTTTCACTATCACTTCTTTCATTTCGTTCTTTGCTGATATCTTCGTCAGTTTGATGTGCGATGTCACAGTTTTCCAAAGGTTCAGATTCACCACATCTCGGCGTATTGCCTCCATCCAGAATTTCCGATCCATTTACAGCTTTGGCTGTGACGGTTTCTGTTTCACTTCCATCCAGTGTTTGTCCAGGCAGGTTTTCCTTTTTTAGGTTGGTCATATCTGGGTTCAAGTCCTAGTTCAGGAAAGTATTCTCTGTCCAGTAATGTGTCACTTCCAGGTAATGTTTCAGCAGATTTCTTTGGAGCACTGTCAGAAACAGCTTCAATGTCTGGAAAGTTTTCCTCAACAGAAGAATGAGACTACTCCCTTGGAGACTAAATCATTTCAAATTCTTGAGTGAATATGGTTAGACCTCAACTTAGACCTCAACTTTTTAAAAGAGACAGCCTGCACCCCAACCTAGAAGGCTCACACCTCATAGGATCCAACACTGAACTGACCTTCTGCTCCTGTACCGCTTGACTCACTGTATCACGGAATTATAGCGCTACCCTGGCCATCCCTCACAGCATCCCCCTAGTTCCTCCCTTTAGCTCCCCCTGCCTGTGTGCTTTCTGCACCTAAACAGCATCCCTATAAGAGTCACAGCTAGATATACTCCTCACTACTCAAAACATTCTTCTACCGGCTCAAATCTAATTCATGTCCCACTTCAACCTTGTAGAGCTCGTTCAGTTGATGTAGAGACAAAAGTCCAAATGGCTCTGCTAAATGCTCTCTATTAAATAAGTTGTTTGTCCTTCGTGACTTTAGAAATTTATACGCCTTGGATTTAATGTTCATAACAGAGACCTGGCTGCATGATGGGGAAGTAGCACCCCTAACGGAACTTTGTCCCCCAGACAGCAGTTTTTTCAGCTCTCCCAGACTGGAAGAGGAGAGGGTATTGCTTCACTTGATAATGATAGTTTTGAATGTAAATTGATTACACATGTTGATCCATACACCAGCTTTGAACTGCAACTTTTCACAATTAATAAGTCCTCTGTTGCCCTGATCACTGTGATCTATCGTCCTCCAAAGAACAACGATAGTTTTATCTCTGAATTTGCTTACTTTTTGTCCAGATTTTCTCTACACTATGAGAGAATACTGATTGTGGGTGATTTCAATATCCACATCTGCTGTGAGGACAAACCACTAGTCAAAGACTTTTTAGATATCATCGACTCTTTCAACCTCATGCAGTTTGGACCAATACATCAGCATGGACATACTTTAGACCTTGTGCTGGGTTATGAAATGTCTGTGACAATTAGTCTCTACACTTTCTAGGGAGTGGTTTTCTGTGCGTCCCAAAGATCAAAAAGAAGATGGTTGGTGAGCGGGCCTTTTCCTACCGGGCACCTACACTGTGGAACAATCCCATTAGACATCAGGCAGGCTTGTTCGATTGAGGTTTTCAAAGCAAAGCTTAAGACCCATTTATTTACTGTTGTATATGGGTCTTAGGTTTTCATCAGTGATGTCCTGTTTTAGATGTGTGTTGTTGTGTGTGTTATTTGTTTGTTTTCTTTTCATCAGCTTGTACAGCACTTTGATGTAAAGTGCTTTAGAAATAACTTTATTATCATCATTATTATCATTCTCAAGGATTGGTCTTGAAAAGAATGTGTTGGGTAGTCACCCTCATCATCAGAGTTAAACTCTGGCTCTTGCTTATCAGGAACAAGATCTGGATGCTGACGTGTGCTCAGTCATGTGCAAAGTTTCAAAAGATGATAAGCCATATGGCAAGAGGTTTCTATGCAAAGTTCTAAGGGGACTACCTCTGTTTTCTGGCCCTTCTGATTAACCACAACATGAGAAGTTCCATCCCACTTGTCAGCCAGCTTGTCCCACTTTTTCCCCACTTTTCACCAACACATGATCGCCAGCATCCAGGGCTGATACATTGACACGCTTATCAAATCTGATTTTGTTTCTTTGCGCAGTCTTGGCGGCACTTTTAGTAGCGAGCTGATAGCTCTCTTGCAGAGTGAGATTTGTGATGGTGACGGTTCAAAGGAACATTGAAGGCAAGATCAATAGGCAACCGAACTTGCCATCCAAACATCAACAGATAGGGCAAGAAACCGGTTGTCTCATGTTTTGTACAATTATAGGCATGTAGGGGAGAACGGGGCAATGTGAGACACCAGGTAATGTGAGACACCCACTGTATCTAGGCAACGGAACACATTTGTGGTCATGTTACCATTATGTTTTCAAGCCCCTCCAATTTCCCCTTGGCCGTTGAGAGAAGACCTCATGGTGCTGTGATCAGCATGTTTTTTTCACAGGAATTTTTTTTTTTTGCATGTAAAAGTACATTTTCTTTCTGTCAACTTAATCAACTGTTGTGCCAAAGCAATTTGATTTAGGTAGAAAAACTTATACATGTTGATGGACTACCAACATATAAAACCATGTGATGATGCTAGCTGAAGATTAGCCCTTGCTAAGAGAGGTTGTTTTTATAAAATAGTGGTGGTGGGGTAAAGTGAGACAAATGCTGTGGGGTAAGTAAGACCATGTCTCACTTTACCCCACCATAAGGCACAAGCTATGTTTAGTCTTAAACATATTTTAATGTACTATTACATTACATATGTTTTGTTTTTAATGTCATTAACATTGTAGAAAAACCATCATGCCAAGGCAATACACCAGGACACCAAGACAACCTGGGCAAAACACCCCTCAAGGAGATGGAGAGTGCAGCCACTGAGGTCAAGGAAGGAAAGAAGTCTATAAGAGCAGCTGCAAGGGATAGAAATATTGACAAGTCAAGCGTCCTAAGATTCATAAAGAAAAAAGAGAAAGGGGAAGTAAAATCAGTAGCCTGGGGTCTAGTAACTAAGGCAAAGAGAATATTCACAGATAAGATGGAGGAGGAGCTTGCCAAACACTTGAAACAACTAGCTGAAGAGTTCCATGGCCTTCCTCCAGTTAAGGGCCATCAACTGGCATTTGAATACGCAGAGAAAAACAATAACCCTGTCCCTGCCAATTGGACAAAGACACAATGTGCAGGTAGGCTAGGGTGTGCAAGAGATCACATGATTCTGTAGGTTAACTAAGGCCAACTAATCTTGCCACAAAGCTAAATCTTATAATAATGAATTGTCTACTCTAGGTGAAGATTGGTTCGGCAGCTTCCGAACACATCGCCATCTCTCTGTCCGAACTCCAGAGGCAACGTCGCTAGGAAGGGCTACAGCCTTCAAAACTTCATGAAAGTGTGTGAAGACAGCCATCCTAACTGATACTCCTGAGAAGCAGGCAATTGAAAAGGCTCATAAAGAAAGACAAAAGAAACTGGCAGGGAAAAAGCAAAATAGCAAAGAAAAGGGAAAACCGAAAAAGAAAGCAACCAAAAAGAATATCGTAGTTAGCAGCTCTGCGGAGAGTGATGTCCCTGTCCCACTTGATAACGTGTCTGACGAAGAGATCTCTGAGGATGAGAGAAAAGATCCAGGAAACACAGATCTGTCCATTGGTGACTCTGTCATAGTTAACTTTGCAACTAAACACAGGAAAGTCTGTTACATTGGCATGGTTGAGAAAGTTGAGGATGATGAAATACTTGCACAATTTCTCAGAAGAATCCAGGGAAACATGAAAGAGTGGGAGAGACCCTATGTCTCTCCCACTCCCACTTTGCTATGAAGGAAAGTGATGTGGCACATGTTCCAAAAGTGATGCGAAGAAGCTGCCTAAACCTAAAATGCCTGGAGGAACCACACCGAGAGAGCAACTCATCTTTCCCTGTAACCTTCAGGGCTGTAATGTAGAGTAGGTCTAGTTGTAGAGTATGACAGTATGCTGATGTTCTGAGTCCCAGGTTGTTCTAGCTGGTTCTGACTGTCCTTTGCGCTGACCTGCAGACTGTGTTCTAATATAACTGGTTCTATCTTTCATTTGAATGTTAATTCAAACATTTTGAATTATGTTACGTTGTATTTGATTTTGTTCAGAGTTACTTTCAAGGGTTTAGAAAAAAATGTGCTTAACTGACCAATCCCTATGATTCTGTTACTAGTCCAACATTAGTTCTGGAATATGTGGTTGTCAAGCTAACTGTCAGGATTCTAACTGTTACAACATGTGTTGTTATGGTAGTTTCAGAGTGGAAAAAGTAAGTGGATCAGTTTACCACAAGCTGGTTCACTTTAGCCCCTTGATTTCTCTGGTCTGTTTCTGTTTCAAATGAGACACAAGACCACTTTTTAAAAAACAATCATATTTTTACTGCCCTTAATCCTGAATACATTCTGATAATTTCCATTGCTAGGAAACATCCTGAATTAATGGGAAATGTGTAAATTTTACTGATATATCATTTTAGCTTGCCTAGAGGGGAGCAAATGTAAAGAATGTCTCACTTTACCCCACTCTCCCACAAAATCACAAAATCTCGCCAGCACTGTTCTTCGTTAGTTTTGAGTGTGCCAAGCATGTTTAGAAGAGTTCTATTGAACCTTTCCACAGGGTTTCCCCTTGGGTGGTAAGGTGTGTTATGTACTTTATGGATGCCACCAAGATCACAGAGCTCTTTTATTGTTCTTGATTCAAAATCTGGCTTGATCATTATGTAATTTTTCAGGAAAGCCATAATGAACAATAAAATGCTCCCAGAGGCATTTAGCGACAGTTCTAGTTTTTTGATTAGGGGTTGGTATTGCCACTGGATATTTATTAAAGAAATCACAAGGACATCTTTAGTGTTACTGCGATCTGGCTCTATCGACAGAAAGTCCGTGCAGACTAATTCAAGTGGTCTGGTAACCTGAATGTTCACCAAAGGCGCTGCCTTCTTTTCAACATACACAACAGTTGCAACTCTTAATCTTTTTCTCAACATCATTAGCCATTCTGGGCCAAAACAACCTGGATTGGATGAGATCAAGGGTTCTTTCAATACCCAAATGTCCCATGTCATCATGAAGACTGCACATAACCATGTCCCGCAACTCCTCTGGCAGAGCCAGCTGATAATGAGTTTCCTCATCAATTTGTCTCTTCCTGTAGAGAATTCCATTCTGCAGCTCAAGCTTATTTATTTCTCATAGAAGGATGGGAGGTTCTGGCAGTTCTTTCCTTACACTTGGAGGAGAAGCGTCCCCTATTTCCAACCGGTGAATGATTTTGCATATAGCAGGATCAGCCCTTTGCTTTTGTCTCCGCTTCTGTCCCCCTCTGAGATGCTTGAAACTGTTGGAAACCCATCAAATTGCTCAAAGCTGTCTGGAATGGCTCCAGCTGACATGGAACAAGATGTCACAAGAAGAATGATAGAACCACTTTCACCTGTGTTAACAGATGGACAAACAAGGTGTTTCTCACAGACAGCGCTAAAAGCGTTACAAGAGACATGAATGACTTTGTTGGACTCAGGTAAGTGATGTTGTAAAAACTGATGAATTCTCTCCTCCTCTTTCTGAGACACGAGGTCATTGACAGGTGCAGTGTGTAGGTGTTGTGAAAGACCATCAGCGTCGAGATTACTAAAGCTCAGTACTGAAACTGGAAATCTAAAGTGGAGAGAGCAGACAACCAGCTTGTCGCATCTAACTTAGCTGTCGTAAGAATGTAAGTAAGTGGGTTGCTCTCTGTGACTAATGTAAAAGAACTTCTGTAAAAATAGTCACAGAACTTCTCGATCACAGCCCACTTAAGCGCCAGAAACTCAGGTTTATGGGCTCGATACCGAGATTCAGTCTTTGACAACCCATGGCTAGCAAATGCAATGACGTGCATCTCCCCACCTTGCTCTTGATAGAGCACTGGCTTTAACCCAATAGTGTTTGGGTCTGTATGCAATACATATGGCAGCTTTGGGTTGGCAAAACCCAACACTGGAGCTGTAGTGAGTCTGCCTTCAAGCTTCGTTTTGAAAGCTTGTTGAGAGGTGTCTGTCCACCTTCCACCAAAAGGTTCATTAGGCTGGAAGTACTGGTCTCTATCCTCCTTTAATCTACTGCTCTTTCTTAGGGTTGAATACCCAACAGCCAGATGGTTCAATGGTTTTACTATTTTTGAAAAATCCCAAATGAACCGTATCCGGCAAACCCCCATAATGAATGCAGCTCTTTGAGGTTTCTTGGACCTGGCCAGGTCTTAAGGGCCTCAATTTTCTGGGGGTCTGTCTCAACACCATTTTGGGATACAACATGTCCTAAATACCTCACTGATGTTTGAAAAACTTTACATTTCTCCAAAGACATTTTCAGATCGTAGTCTTTGAGACGATTGGGCACATGTAGAAGACGGGCGGTCATGGTCTTCAAGAGTGTCCGAGAACACTGTCAGATCATCCAAAAATACAAGGACCTCTTTTAAGTTGATATCACCCATGCTCCACTCCATCAACCTTGGAAAGGTGCTGGGAGCATTCGTTATGCCCTGGGGCATTTTATTAAACTTCCAAAAGCCCAGGGGACACACAAAGGCTGTTTTGTGTTTGTCAGCATCGTCTACCTCAATCTGGTAATAACCAGATTTGAGATCCAAAACAGAAAACCACTTTAAACCTGAGAGGGCAGAAAAGTTGTTCTCTAGGTTAGGCAGAGCATATGCGTCCTTAATGGTCTGGAGATTTAATTTTCGGTAATCAACACAGAGTCAAATCTCCAATCTCTTCTTAACAACTACAATAGATGAGGAGAAACTTGTTTCAGACTCACGGATTATTCCTGCCTCACTCAGCTCTTGCAGATGCCTCCGAACAGCGTCAAGGTCTTGTGGACCCATGGGACACGACCTACGTTTAAAGGGGGTCTCGTCACTTAACTTTATTTAGTGCTTAACTTTATCTGTTTGACCAAAGTCAGAATTGTGCCGATTGAAAATCTCTGGTATAGACCCCAGCTTCTGCTCCACTCGTTGGAAAGTGGAGAGTCGTCATAGTTAAACTTTAACCCTTCATTTTCACGTGACTTTGGAAGGTACATTGACAATACTGCCTCAGCAGGATTTTGCTTGCAAGAAATCACTTCCTGTAGGGCATGGATTTCAGCTATGACACTCTTTGCTGGAATGACAATGTCATGCTTACTTTCATTTCGCAACAATACTGTGTCTAAACTAGGTCTAAACTACCAAAATTGTCTGGTTGTGAATACAAAAACAAGAGATAATTGAAGGAGCAAGCTCTCCAATGCACTGATCCTGGGAGTGTTTGTACAGTGCAAGTACTAGCATCAAGGCAGTCCTTTTTTTTTTTTTTTTACAAGTAGTTTGTCTCAAAGAGCTTTACACAGCATCATATCAACATCCTCTGCCCTTAGACCCTCACATTGACTGAGGAAAAACTCCCAAGAAAACCCTTTGAGATGAACTGTGTGAAAATTTCTTTCATTAAGTGGTGAGCTAGTAGAATGCAAACAACTGAGTAGTGCTCTCTACTGCCTCTCCTTCTAAGCGTGTAATTACCACCTAGCGATGATTACTCAAGGTTCAAGCAAGATGTCAACATCCCACACGACTTGGAGTGTTCCCTCAAGTGATGAGGTCTGAATAGAACAGTAATTACAAATGCTGTGTACTTACATTCATATCCTCTATTCATTTTAGTGAATAACATTGATATGTACATATTATTTTGGTAACATACCATGCGAAGAACTACTGGCAGTTTTGCTAACAAACGTGATACGGTATTGATAAAGTGCTAGTGCAGCAGAGCAGGGGCAGTGTCGGTGCTATGCAAGGAAGATTTTATGCGTTGTACAAAGAGAGACTGGAAGCCCTCCAAAGGCATAGAAGTGAGGCCACGGAGTATTTATTTATACGTATTTCTCAGCGTGGTATGAACAATGTCAATGAAAGCGGTAGTCTATTTGGCAGTAAGTTAGTGTATACACAACTGTACTCGTTGGCAGCCTGTGAAATCACAAAAATCTTTATTTCATTATAGTCTATAGGCAGATCGATGCAAAAATGTTCCATATGGCCATGCTAAGTTTTAATTTAAAGGTACATATGGTCCACACCAGTCATCTTATACAGCATTATGTGTATTATTACTTAATTGCAAACAAAACATTACAGGATTTGTACAACCTTATCTGAAATACTTCCTGGTATCAGTGACGTGCACTCAGGGGAGGCAGGGTTGGCAGTGCCTACCGGCTGTCAGAAAAATTAAGTTATTCAGTTAATCCAAGGTTTGATTATTTTTGAATTTCATATAACTTTATTACAGGTTTAAACATGTCAGCATTTGCTGATTTTCATAGTCTAATAAAAGCGACTCAACAGAGCATACCTCTGGCCAAGCAGTGGCTGCACAGGCCACTTGCCGTTTCCTTGTATTTCAGAGCAGCAGGGACACAACTTCTTCTTTTGCATACAGTGACATCATGTGCTACGAGTAGGATCCCATCAAACATGGGATGGAGGTGCAAACAAACCAAACATGCAAACACACAAACGTGTGTGTCTGTGTGTGTAAAAAATGCTCACGTTTACCAAAATAGGCGACTAGAAGAACAATAACAACAGTAAACAACAGTAACAACAGCAGTGACACACACACACACACACACATATTATGAAATAGCAAATGGTCTTAGTGTTGATCGTTACATTGTAGTGCCCATTGAGAGTCTGAGATTGTATCTGTTTGTATAGAGTGTGTCCATTGCAAAGAGGAAGTCGTTAATTTACATAAAAAAAAAAGTGTTCGCATGTGTGATTGCCTTGGTGATTCCTTCGACAGCTTGATGTGTGTGTGTGTGTGTGTGTTTTTTTTTTGTTTTGTTTTTTTTTTACTAGTCTTGCCGGTGACAATACATTTATATTTATTTCCTACAGTATATCGTTCTACAGTAAATGGTGTATTTCTTTACAGTCCAATGATTCAGTCAGTTCTTTCAAACTATCATCCATGATATTTAAGTGTCTACTGATGGGATGTATTAATGCTTCACCATCAGAAGTGTTTGACCAAGGCTAGCAAGCAAGCAGTGGTGGCTTGCATGGTAGGAGCCACAAACTTTGCACTTGTTTTTTCCACTGGGGCTGTTTAACTATGCGGGCGGACGATTTTGTCCTATTCAGCCAACCAGAGCCCAGAAGCCCCACCCCACTGCAACATACACTTAAGCTCAAAATTATTCATACCCCTGTCAAATACAAGGGATTTCTTCATTTTTTCACTCACAAATTAGTATTTCACCTCAGTTTTTACTTAAATAGGACACAAAAGAAGGTCTGAAGCCATAACCCATTTGTGTTTAGATAGAATGTGTAAATAAACATCTTTAACAGGGTGAAAACAAGAAATCACACTGTCCAAAATTATTCATACCCCAGTGATACAAAGACCGATAGCTACAGGATATTCAAACGAACCGTCGTCTCTGGGTCTAAAGTGTTTAATATTGTTCTCAATGTTGCTGAGTTGTTGTAGTTTGTTTTTTAACCAGTTTTCAGACTATAAAAGTCGACTTGCTTGTGACATTTCAGTCATTTTCGAGTCAACACATGACTTGCCATTGCAAAGACCAAAGAGCTCAGTGAGGACTTGAGAACACGCATAGTAAATGCCAAAAAGTAAGGGAAAGGGTACAAAAAATTTGCCAAACAATTTCAGGTGCCAGTAGCAACGGTGCAAAGCATCATCCAAAAGTACTAACAATTTCAAACGGTCAAAAACCTCAAAGGACATGGCCGGAAGTCAATTGTGTCACCTCGGCTTGCCAGAAAGATCAAGCGGGATGTTGAAAACCAATCCAAGGACTACTACCAAGGCTGTCCTGAAGGAACTGAGTTCAAGTGGTGTGACTCTATCAAGGCAGACACTCCAGCGGATACTACACCAAAATGGCCTCTATGGACGTCGACCAAGAAAGACCCCCCTGCCTCAACCAAAGCATGTAAAAGCTCGTCTGACCTTTGCAAAGGCCTACTTAAAGAAAGATGAAAGCTTCTGGTCGTCTGTTCTGTGGTCAGATGAAACAAAAATTGAGCTTTTTGGCCACAGAGATCTGGCTTTCATCTGGCGAAAGAAGGGTGAAGCCTTTAAACCAAAGAACACAGTACCTACTGTTAAATATGGAGGTGGAAGCATCATGCTGTGGGGCTGCTTTTCAGCAAATGGGCCTGGCAACTTGGTTAAAGTGGAAGGAATCATGAGGAAAGAGCAGTACATCAAGATTCTTGAAGAAAACCTCAAGCAGGCAGCAGAGAACCTGAACCTGGGGGAGTATTGGACCTATCAGCAGGACAATGATCCCAAGCATACAGCCAAGGTGGTGAAGAAATGGTTCCAGGACAATGATATTAACGTTATGAAGTGGCCAAGTGAGAGTCCTGATTTAAACCCCATCGAAAACATATGGATGGAGCTCAAGAAACGGGTGACAGCACGGAAACCCTCTAACCTCAAAGATCTGGAAACATTTGCAAAGGAGGAATGGTCCAGAATTCCTGCCAATACTTGCAAGAAGCTTGTGAGCAATTATAAAAAATCGTTTGGAGGCTGTAATAAAAATAAGGGGTATGAAACTGATTATTGAGACAGGGTATGAATAATTTTGGACAGTGTGATTTTTTGTTTTCACCCTGTTAAAGATGTTTATTTACACATTCTACCTAAACACAAATGGGTTATGGCTTCAGACTTTCTTTTGTGTCCTATTTAAGTAAAAACTGAGGTGAAATACTAATTTGTGAGTGAAAAAATGAAGAAATCCCTTGTATTTGACAGGGGTATGAATAATTTTGGGCTTAAATGTATGTGCAGGTGTATATATCAAAATGATCCCGCTGCACCTGTATAGAGCTGAGTGATTGGTGTTGTATTTTCTTTCAAAGTGTATGTGTGCACATCTAAATTGCACCAAATTCGAGTCCTCTGCAATACATGCGCCAAGTGTCACGTACATCAGATGAATGGTTGTGTGAACAACAAACATAGAGTTGGTTCAATTTAATGATAGGGACAAATCTGCTCTCTCAAAATATTGGTATGGACATGTCCATAAAGTCCATACACAAACCTATGCCTTTGGAGCAGAGGCAAAGAGCTCCTCTGCCTCCTCTGCTAGTATTGTGTGTATGTGTCTGTTTGTACATACGCAGTTTGTTTCCACATAGACTATACATGTACAGCAAATACCACATGTACACGCTGCCTCTTAACATAACTGTACTAAGTGTGAGCAGCACTTATGTTCACGTTGTTGTCATGAATTGTCAACACACAGACGTGCCCCTTCCCTTTTTAGCGTCCAGCAGTTTAGCAGCTAATTCAATTGCAGTGATGGATGACTCCACCAGAGAGGCTGAACAACTTAATAAGCTTTCATTGAAGAAAAATGGCAGCTTTTATCTAATGGGAGACCAATGCCTGAGCTACAGTACCTAACAGTTAGCAAGTTTTAGCGTACTTTCTATCTCCCTCCCTCTCTTTTTTACACACACACACACACACACACACACGCGCCTCTTAGAACAACCCCCCCCCCCCCCCCCCCCCCCCCCCAAATGGAAAGAAAAAGCAATTACTAAATTGGTTCTAAATCAGGATTAAATTAATTAAACCCACATAACTTAACAAAACCAAACAAATACAAAAGAGAAAGAAAACTGTCAAGCAACAGCCCACGGCAAAAAAAGAAAACCAAAATCAAGAAAAATCTTGAACTTATTAAAACTTATAAACATCAGAAGCTAAACAACAACTATGTCGGTAACTTGAAAGCATCATATCTACATACTGTCAGGTTCTGAATGACCATCACGAAGGCGAGGAAGAGAAGCACTCGGTGCTACAGCGGCGCAATTACTAACGTGGCCGAACAGCTAATTACCCTTCTTCCACCGCAACACACAGGATAAGTTATCGGGAGGAACACTCACTAATGTCTGCAACTCACTCCAATGAGGGAGAGGGAAGAGCCAGGTACATGAACAGTATAAGGGACAAAAGCCAATGTTGAAGATAATTGCCAAACTTTATCAAAAAAAAAAACAAATACAAACAAACAAACAAACAAAAAAATGCAGCAACCTGCAATATACCCAAGAGGAGTGAACCAGCAGCGAGGCGATCAGATGAGGCAACCAGGTGTGCAACTAGGGAAGGTGGGGCACCCAGAAGCTCAAGGCGAGGGGGCTCTCGGTGCACAACCACCCACTATTAAAGACAGCGCCCCAGCGTAGATGGGCCGAGATGGCCACACTAATTATGGCAGGGCGTGGCTTAGATCCCATACTGCCACATTAGCACAACCATGAGTAATAGAGATGATATCATACAGACACTGAGTACACAGGTTGAAGCACTGACACAGGCAGTGGAGGCATTGAAACAGATGGTGACACAAGTGCAAACACCAGGGCAGCGCTGCCCCCCCACTCTTTACTGTTACCCTGACCAACCTAGGCCACCACGGAAGGCACAAAAACCTAATGGCTGTCAAAAATGCATTGCACAGGCCAACCCAGATTGCAGCCACTGCTTTATTTGTGGAGAAGAAGGTCATCATGCTGTTGGTTGTTTGAAGAGACCAAAACAATTGGAAAACAGGACACAGTCAAGGCAGAGGGACAACCCCAATCAGTCTTGAGCATATGTCCCAATTCCACCAAGATTCAGTAGTAAAACCAGATAAACTCAGTGAAGCCAATATAGCTAAGATTGACAACACAACACAGCCATGTAAATTAATAGCCCCACTGATTGGTCACAAATCCCTGTTGAAATTCAAGATAGCTGGCTACCATGTCACTGTCCTATTGGACACAGGAGCCAATGTAAGCCTACTTGACCGTGCCTTGAAGAACAAATATTTACCTGGCCAAAGTGTTCGACCCCTTAGTGAACTACTGGATGATCCTCTGAGTGTGTCTGCAGTCATTGGAGATGACATACCCTATGATGGATGGGTGGAGGTGGTGGTAAACATGCAAGGCAATAATGACCCAGACTTATCTATCATTGTCCCTTTTTTGGTGAGTTGTTTGGTATTACTCGTTAAGAACAATGAGAGCCGACCTAAGCTTATGTCCATTCTGTCCACCCTCCTTGCTGGTGCCATGGGCATTGATGATGTCAGTTTAGAGACCATAGTAAATCTCATTCAAACTCAGACAATCCCAAAAGAACATGCTGCAGCAAAAGTGGGCTTTAAAGAAGTCCCAGTTTCAGTGCAGGGTTCCAGCAAACATTAACCCCCCAGACCCACTTGTATTGTTTGAGCCCACACCTGACAGTGTACAGTTGGAGAGATTGAGTATTGGGGCAGGATTAATGGAAATTCAGAAAGCAGACAGACCCTTCATCAAAGTGCCAGTGTCAAATCTCTCCAAACATGATGTAATCTTGCCAGGCCGAACCATCCTCGGTAGCATTGAGCCCATTGTCAAAGTCATAGAGACAGACTGTCCCATAAATGATGAAAAGCTCACCCAAGTAAACACTGTTACTTCCTTGCCAGTATCCACCCAAGACCAGATACCACCCACTTGTGGATGTCAGCCACACAGATGAGCAACAGGAGGAGGTAAAACAGATGCTGTTTGAGGAATCAGGGGCTTTTGCTTGAGATGACAGTGATATTGGTGACATCCAGTGTTAATTTTGACAGCAAATTCTGATTTAGTCTTAGTCTTAGTCTTTTGAATAACACACCATTTAGTTTTAGTCATATTTTAGTCATCTGAAATCTTTTAGTCTTAGTCTAGTTTTAGTCGACTAAATATCATAAGAGTTTTAGTCTTAGTCTAGTCTTAGTCTTTTAATCTTAGTCTAGTTTTAGTAGACCAAATATTAGCAGATTTTAGTCGACTAAATGTTTCTCCAGAATTTCCGGTCATTGGAAATATCCATCAATCTGTTATGGAATGGTATTAAGATTTGAATATGCAATACAGACACAGATTTAACAGTTGTAATATGAAACATGTATTTTATTTTATTCTGAATGTCAAACACATGACCATGGCTTTTCCACAAAAGATTATCAAACATAAAATAAGCATAAGGCCTGCTCTCCCTGAAAAATATACATGCTCCCTGAAAAAGATATGCATTCTCCCTGAATGATATGCAATGCATATTACATTCTTTCAAACTTAAGTACAATATTCTTGAAATAGATAACCACATAACTCTGAACTCACCGTCTTCTACAGTCTGTTACTCTGTGCAAAATCAAAAAGATTAAGAAAAATAAAGTGCAATTCTCAAAAATAAAACACTATTGGTTGTAATGCCATTGCACATAGTATCTAAATACAGAAAATTCACTACTGTTAATGTTCAAGTACCTCAAGAGAAGTTAAATAACTGCCTTAGAATGCGTTCCTACTCTGTGCAAAATCAACAAGATTTGAACAGATTAGTGCAATTCTCAAATGTAAAATTAAAGATGTATTGGCTGTAATGCCATTGCACACACTACTAAAGAAATACTCCTTAATGTCCAAGTAAATAAAAAAACCTGCTCTCTCAGCATTAAAAATACAGGTAAATATCACATTAAACTAAAAGCCACAAAACTCTGTAAGCATCATCTTCTTCTTCATCTGTTACTCTGTGCATTGCGTGCAAAATCAAAGACATTTGAAAAGAAAAACAAAACTCAAATATGTAAAAGAAAATATGCATTGGTTGTAATGTCATTGCACACAAAATGAAATGTTCCTCTGTTAATAATTAAAAGAAGTATCAATGAGCTCAAGACAAGTGAATTACATGCTAAGTTGTAATGCCATTAATGCATGGAACAAAAAAATAAATCTCTCTGCTCTCATCATATTAAACAAAAACAAAAAAACAAAAACAAAACAAATACCAGATCAGTAACTTTCAAGTTGTGCATATACTACTACAGGAATTGTTGTAAATAGCAGTGAATACAACAGTTCTATTTGTTTCTGTTCATTTTAAGGAAAGCACTTCCCTCCAATGTGACCCTTTCTCTGTTGCGCCGTCCTCTTGTGAGGTCACTTGTGACGCTGAATACCCTCTCTGCAAAAGCTTGAGAAGCTGGCATAGCCAATAAGTCTAATGCAAAAGGTTTTAAACTGTGATAAAAACTGTCACTCTTTTCCAGCCAGAAGTCTATTCCTGTGTCCTCAGTGATGGGATGTGAAAGTTCTTCCTTGTACTTGATGATCTGCTGTCTGATGCTGGTTGTGGACATTTTCTGTTTAGGCCTTGTGGTGCAGCATTTTGAGAGAAACCTAAACACCAGCTGCTTCGAGGATGGTGCTTCTTCTGGTTCCTCAATAACCTCTTCTTCTGCATCACCTTCAGACTGGTCCTCCTGTTGTGTGTGTGGGAAAGTGCATTTGACCACATAGTCCTCTGCCTGTTTCAGCAGTTCCTGGATATTTCCATGAGCCACATCAACATTAACAAGGATTTCACAGACAGTTGGGTTGACAAAGCAGGCAGCTGCTGCAAGTGGTGAGAAGTTTTCATTGGTTGAATCCAAGAGGCAAGCAAAACGCTGGTTCAGATTTGATCTCATTTTCTCTGCAAGAGTGGCAAGGTCTCTGTACCGAGTGTTCTCTGCAATGTCAGTTATGTGGCTGAGCAGATCAAAGAGGGCAGGAACCACTAGGGACATGGATGTGGTGTCACTCTGGAGGGTTTTATAGTGTGTTCTGCAAAAGGCAGCAGTAGGTCATGCAATGATGAAAACTTTTGCCACTCACTAGTAAGCAAACTGTCCCATCCCATGTCATTTGAGATTTGACAGACTGCATCTTTGACTGTAAGGAGTCGTGTGACCATGTTGAATGTGCTTGACCAGCGTGTGGTCTGTCCTCTGTGTTGCAGGACTTGCGAAAGAGCTTTACCACAGACCTTGCTTTATCAAGGACTCTTTTGACAGTTGTCTCTTTCTGCAACATGTGGACCACAAGTTGTATGGTATGCACCACACACGGTGTCCGGTCCATTTCCATGTCGACATGATGGTACCTAATAACAAGAGGAAAAGACAACCAAATATGTCTAAACTTAATAAAGTGGCTGGTGTGCGTCTGTATATACTGACAAACACACACACACACACACACACATATATATATACATATATATATATTTACATTTTTTTTTTTTTTGTTAACACACACACAAACACACACACACAGTGGCAGGGGGGAAATCATTCATGTGATAATTGACTGCCATATAAAACAATAAACTAAGCACGGCTCACCGCTGGTCCTCAATTTCAGAGTCAGTTTCCATCGTGGACCCAGGGGAGTCGTCCTCAGAGCTGGTTTCTTCTGCTGTGGTGTTTTTAAAGGCTGCCACCATGTTACTCCCATTGTCTGTTATTACCGTCAGGATCTTCTCCTTTGGTATGGCCCACTCTTGCATACATTTGTCCACACATGCCTTAATAGACTGCAGTGTGTGGGTGAGCTACTCTTTCAAGGGCCAACAATATATGTTCAGGTTTACATTGTTCAACACAAAAGTAGCTTGCACTTATAGCAAGGAATGAGGCTGTCAGTCCTTTTTTGTCAATCAAATTGCTCATTTTAATTTTTTTTTGGAACAGTTAGTCTCCTATCTACCATCTCCATCATTTGCACAAAGTCCTCGTCTTCAATTGTTGTGAGTGGTAAACCTGTCCGTCCAATCCATCTAGCTATGGTCTGTTGTTCCTTCGATTCAGTTTTGTACTTTGAAGAACTGTGGAAAGCTGTAGAGATGGCCTGCTGCTGGGTTGCACTAGCTTTATTCCCACTTGGCCCATGGTCATCTTTGTCATCAGATATCTTCTGTATCTGTGAGGGTGAATAAAGGGGTAATCAAGTTGTGATTTTTCTCTTTCTTGCCCAACTCTCTCACTCACACACACACACCTTTGTCCAGTCATATACAACATCCACTATAGTAGTACACATTTGATTCGATTTGAGGACATTGAATATTTATACTCATTAATTCAGCGAGTCAATCGTCTAATCAATACAGTTCAGAGGTGGTCTCCTTTAGCTTCTATTTTATTCCAAGTTTAACGGAAACACGGTGGTTTATCTGATACAATAACCTTAGCGTGTATGCTTACCTTCGCATGTATTTCTGGATGAGTTGTCTGTAAATGTCGCTTCAAGTTGGTGGTGTTCTTCCCAGCGATTTTTGCACCATGCGGTTTACAGACGATCTTGTTGTCCTTGTTGTCATATGTCAAGTGTGACCAGATGACAACTCTTCATTTTCGTCCTAGGCCTAGCTCTGACATTTCTGTTGTTCATGAGACATGCCGTTGCATTCAGACCGGGTGCACTGCAAAACGTTAGCGTGTTGCTAATGAGCGTCAGCTCAACTGAAATCAAGCAAAGCTGTGTAACTAAGACTGTGCAACTAAACACAACTAAATACAACATAAATAACCTAATTGTTGTGAAAACGTCCTGCAAACTGTATGAAGCTCAGCAAACTTGTCTTTGCTCTCCTCCTGTGTAACTGTGCTGCTGCGTTTGTTTAGCTGTTGTGCCTGCATGTCCCGCGGTTTTTTAAGATGGCTCTGCTGCTTCCGCATAAATCAACCTACCCTCACAATGAGATTCGCTCTGATTGGATTTCTTCCCAACTTGTCCCACAAAAGAGTAGTTCTGATTGGATCTCTTTTCCATTCGTCCCTCCCAACATTTTCGTCTCGTTTTTATTCGTTGACTAAAGTGTCAGTTATATTTCGTCATAGTCTTCGTCATCATATTTGACTTTTTATTTAGTTTTTTTTAGTTTTCGTCTGTGAAAAAGGTTCGTTGATGAATATTTTTTGTCATAGTCTTCTTCAACTAAATTAACACTGGTGACATCCCCACTCTCCAAATGACCATTAGTCTCAAGGATGACGTCCAAAAATCTTATGCCTCTATTCCCAAACCACTCTATCTAGAGGCTAAACAGTATATCCAGGACCTGCTCACCAAAGACTGGATTGTCAGGTCAAAGTCATCCTTTGCAGCACCAGTAGTCTGTGTCAGAAAATGAGATGGAACTCTCAGGCTGTGTATTGATTACAAACTGTTGAACCAGAAAACATTACCTGACCGCCACCCACTGCCTCTTATCTAGGACTTCCTAGACACGCTGGGGAGGCACAGCTGGTTTAGCATTCTAGATCAGGGCAAAGCCTACCACCAAGGCTACATGGCAGAAGGATCCCGCCACATGACAGCTTTCATATTGCCATGGGGAATATATGAGAATACCATTTGGTCTCTGCAATGCTCCTGCGGTATTCCAGCGCAGCATGGAGATGCTCATCACTTTGCACAACAAATTATTTCTTACCTTGATGACATCCTCTGTTATTCTTAGTCCTTTAGGGATCATGTTGAAGCAATAAGTTGCGTAGTGAGAGCCCTGAAATGCCATGGTGTTAAACTACGACTGGCAAAATATGAGCTGTTCAAGCAAGAGGTCAGGTATGTTGGGAGGTTGGTCTCAGCCGAGGGTGTGAGAGTGGACCCAAAAGACATACAGGCTGTAATGTCACTGAAAGAGAAAAAATACGTACCACACTAGGGGAAGTGCACCAGTTGCTAGGGTTCCTGAGTTATAATAGAATGTATATTCAAGATTTCTCTCGTATTGCCAAACCATTGTATACAGTATAGATACAGGTATTCAAAAGACAGGAATTCACCAAGGGAGATTTCCTTGCAACCATAAATCTCACAGAAGACGGCAGCGATTCCACCACCTCTCCTATCAGTTCTGGTGGTATGGATGAAACTGAAATTAGGAGGTGCAGTTTCAATAAGTGTAGTTGCACCATTTTTATCCAGCCAGGTTTCAGTTAGCAGGGTCTAGTCTAAACTGTGGGTGCTGATGATATCGTTTATTAAGAATGATTTATTTGTAAGTGATCTGACGTTTAACAGAGCCATTTTTATTATCTGCGGTGCTTTGCTGTATAGCGGGCTGTTAACTGGACTAATATGGAAAAGATTACTTAAATTAGCAGAATTTGTGAGATTAGAAATGCATTTCTTAGGCCTGACATTTGAAATAACAGGGATCAGTAAGACTGTCACTGGACTGCTGTAATGCTTAGAGTGTGGATTTACTGACTGTCAACCAGAGAACGCATTGCAGGAGGGCAGAGTTCAATATTCAGGGATAAAAAACAAGATCTGGCGAGATTTGGGTGGATGCGGTCTGGTTTAAAAAGGTCCGTTCTATTGAGGAAAGAGGTGTTGTCCATGTAGGGGATGTGTCTGCTGCAACAGTATCCTTTGACCCAGATGTGGAGTTGTCTGATGCGGCTAAACTTTACATCACCGAAATAAGGGGGAGAAAAGGGACCTGAGATTATGCACTGCTTGTTTGAGTCCAGGATGGTGTTTAGGAGGGAGATGTAGTCACTTTTAAGCTTCTCCGACTGCTGCAGTTTAAGGTCACACGCTCCAACGTGAGCAACCACAGCGGAGGCAGACGGACGTTGAGACAGCAGCTGAGGGATGACGTTGATATCCTGAACAAGTGCACCTGGGTGGCAGGAAGTGTTGCATCTTCTAATCTCCACATGTCAGACCATAGAGGTCCCAACAACAAGCATGGGGGAGTCGTCGCCAAGAAGATCCTCAGCAACCTGTTTAGTCTACCTCCCCAACACTCTACCCAACTTGGAGCGGGCGTTGATGGTGAAGGTCCTCCAGGGTGCTGAGCTGCTTGCTTTGGTCCAGTGAGGAACGAGTCGGGATGTCGTGTGGCCGGAGACACGGGGGCTGCTTTGGGCCAGTTCCAGGTAGCAGAGAAACACGCCGTGTCACAGGTGTAAACAGCGTTTACACATTATTTTTAATATAATCCTGTTTAAGAGCAGTATTGGCTTTTCACCAGCCTAAAGTAAAGGTGGACAACACAGAAAATACACATTAAAGTGCTGTCTATCTCATTAATGACTAGGCCTAATGACTTAGAACTGTATCTGACCTGGTAGCAGCCATTTAGAATAGAAAATAGCAGAAATAGAAACAGGCAATCATCTCAATGACAGTCTCATTTGTTCAGTGAACACTCAACTGAGCACTAAGCAATCCATTAGTCATTGTTTGCCACTGTAGTGTGTTGTTTCATTTACATATAGCCTAGGTCATTCAACCATGTTTTCTTGGATTTTTAGACATTTGGAACTTTGGATAAATCTATTAAATATGAAAGAAGACTCAAAAACACAAGACATGTCTGTTCTGATGATAGAAGTCAGCGGTCCTGAAATGTGTCTTTCTCTTCTATAATACACATTCTACATCTCAGAGGCGATATCTTTACATGTACAGGCTGCCTTCACCTTTCAAACGGGGCAGAGCTCCGTGAGATACAGTACAGCACAAGGGGAACCGGGACCTGGGAGAAGCTGTGCACCGTGGACGTGCACGAAATACAAGCATGTCACACCAAATGTGCACCACTATGCCATTGCTTTGGGTTGTGAGAGTGCATGACGCGTGCCACCTGTGTGGACGTTCTGCATGGTTCTGCTCTTCGTTTTGTCTGTTACACAGGTTGGTCCAATGTTAAAATCATAATAAACAACAAACATGATTATTAGTATGATGAACAGGATTAGAATATCGAAAAACAGGCTCACAGCCTTGGTGGGTGTAGAGTGTGGAAACAGTTTCTGTGTTGTTTACGTGGGTGCTACCATGGCAGATAGAGTAAACAGTAGGCTAATGCACTGCTTCTCAACCTTGTGTTAAATGTTTGAACTCCTGCTGTGTTTAAGTTAAACAAGAACTCCCGTGCAAGGATTATTTTTTTTTGTGTGTGAGAATATTGTCAAATGTATTGGATTTTCTATGTTTCAGAGTGTATTGTGTTATGTTACGGTTAAAACTTAAAAAAAAAAGCTTATTAGCTCTCAAGAAGTTGCCTGTGAGGCTCATTGATTGAGATGTTGTGGAATGACTGAGAATAATGTCAGTAATATGGGTAAAGGGTCGATATTCCACATGAAACATGGTTTAATGCTGTGTGCTATATGTGCCTTTGACATCTTTCCAATACTTCAATACATCTCTCCAATCCAAAACTCACAACACCGTTGTGAGATACTTGGTGTATTTGTAACAACCAAGAGAGAGAAATAAAAATAATGTGTTTTATTCTGAATAAATTCATACGAGAGCTGCCATTGTGAAGGCAATGTTCTGCTATTCGTTTCTTCTGTTACACAGTTACACAGCAATCCGCTCCATCGTCCCTTCACTCGGGAACTGCTCTCTATCTTTTGCTTCATGGGCTCTGATCCCCCACTCCTCACTGTATTACATGACATAGCTCCGACTTTTGTCTGCAAGTCCTGCAGTTTTTGTTTGCAGATTCCATAGCTTGGGCTAAAGACAGGGCACTTTCAAATGTGAGATTGGTCTCTGCCAACAATCTTCTTTGAATTCAATCATCATTTATCCCACATACCAGCCTGTCTCGTAATATCTGTGAATGTGTCTCTATAATTTCAATCTTGTGCCAGTTTCCTTAATTCAGCAACATAATAAGCCACAGATTCTGTAGGCCGTGAATCAAATTCAAATCGCTGGACAATTCCACTTTGTTTGGGGTTAAAGTGGCTCTTTAACAAAGTTACCAACTGTGCAAATTTTCAGGACTGAGGAAGTTTCTCATCAAACTGTAAGTTTGTGCTACTACACTGAGCAATATGGACTCCATTATTTCACAGAATTCCTCCCAGGCTTGCACTTTTGCATCAAATGATGCCAGGGATCCTATTGTTGCCACCCCACCTACATGTGTGTCTTCTCCCCCTCCACCAAGTCCTTTGTTTCCTTGGAGTCTTCAAACATGTCCCCACCTCCCAATTTACGTGCAGCAGCTGAAGTGCAGGGCCTCTCCATATTTTCCTTGTTGCCAATATAATATTGTGGACCCAAAAATATGAAATGAGAATGCAGGACATACAAAGTGCTTCTTGGCTTTCTTTACTAGGCCTCCAGGCATCTGACATGAAGATTGTTCACAAGACAAAGAATCTTCTTTATATAGACTTCCTGTAAGGCAGGCATGTCCAAACTATTCCACAAAGGGCCGGTGTGGCTGCAGGGTTTCTTTCCAACCAAGCAGAAGCACACCAGACTTGACTCATTAAATTGATAGCAACAGTGTTTCGCACCAAACCATCATCAAGACTTGAAGTACTTGTAGACCAATTGAGAAGAGGAAGGGAACAACCTGCTAGGAGCAATAAATAAAATATTCATCCATTAGGTGGCTGCAAGTGTAACCAAATATTGGCAGACAGTTTCAGGGGTGTACTCCAATTTTGGCCAATTTGGATAATGCATGTTGGAGTTATAACAGGCTACTTTTCCATGGTGCTGTTAGTCAAAAACATATGAATACCAGTGTAAAACATGTGTAAAACATGCAGTTTCCTGTCTTCTCATGGGGGCACATTTAATGAGACTGAATATTAACATATGGAAGATTCAGGATGGGACTCTTGTAATATTCAGATATTTTGATACAGTTTGGACAAAGTATGTGGGAGTGAAGGCTGTTCTAATTTTTATGGCAAATGTACAAAATTGGCACCGCTGCTACTGCCAGGCCTTTTATTGAAAACTGAACCTTTTAATAACTTCACAAAGATCTTAGCGTAAGGTTCATCCAAGTTAAAGTCCATTGGATGAAATCCCTAGGAGGAAGTTGAAAAAAAAAACTGCACCAAAATTGCACATTCAAATCAAAATGGCCAACTTGCTGTTGGGTCTAGGCAATGCTTGGGGGAGTGACCCCAATGCAGAGGAGATTTTGTAAATTTATATAACGTGCTATCTGGTGGTCTTACCCTGCCAGACAGTAAATACTTGTATAAGTGTATGTTCTTCTTTTCTCTGTCTCTGTAGAGGCCCAGTCACAAGGACAGCAACTAGAACCATGGTCATTCTTCAGCAGGTAAACACACACACACACACACACACAATTGTAGGTCAGGGAGAGCAACTCACTCAGACAACGTGCTGCATGTGTGCGGTGTGCATATGTGAGGTATATATACTACTCACAAAAAGGTAGGGATATTGTGCTGTATAGCTCAGAAGGTTGAGCAGTCTACAGAGGCTACAGTCCTTGCTGCAGCTGGCCCTGGTTCGAATCCCCAAACTGGTGGCCTTTTGCAGCATGTCATTCCCTCTCTCTGCCTCCCCATTTCCTGTTCCTCAACAGGAAAATTTCCTCAGCTATCCTATCAATTAAAGGCAAAAAATATACTTAAAAAGTAAAAAGTTAGGGATATTGGGTTGTCAGATGAAATTTCAGAATGCACCTAAAATGCACTAGAACCTTTACAGGTGAACTTAATTTGACCTTCTCTAAACTTTTAAATGTGCATGTCCAACCCAACGGTTCAATGTTTCAGTAGGGGAGAGCAGGGATGGTTGTAACATTTGTGATATTTCTGTCTGTCTCTTGGAGCTTTTTTAAGCCAGTGCGTTCAAATTGTGAGACAAACTAGTTGTAGTTGTAGTAGTAGCAACAGAAAATGCATAGTTTAGACTCAAACACAAGGAGGGAAATGTTACAATTCACCTCATAGTCTGGGTTAGTTGTAACACACCCTGGGGTGAGATGTAACATTGTAAAACACCCCGGGGTGAGATGTGACATTACATTAGTTTTATGACAAAAACTTGATAATGAAAGCTTTTTATTCAACACTTGAATTACTTTTTAACATAACTGATGTGTTCACTATTTCATACCTGCAAACTTAGAAGGGGTGAAAAAGGTGTGGAACTAAACCCCTCCTGGGGAGTCTGAGGGCACCCCCCCAGAAAATGTTTGTGATTTTAACACTTGAATGAAGCATTCTGGTGTACTCTGAAAAGAAAATAAATGGAAAAGACAATATTCGCTTTACATACAACAGCACATTTAGTACTGACTGAGGTTCCTATCAGAATGGCTGGAGTGTATGAAACTTAAAATGAATTAAAAACGGGTCTAGTGGGGAGCTGTGGCTGGTGAGCAAAAACAAAACTCATTCTGCCAGCTGAGAATATTAATGCCAGGTATTGTCCCCTTCTATTACATACACTGCCTGGCCAAAAAAAAAAGTCGCCACCAAAAAAAAAGGTCAGACACTCTAATATTTTGTTGGACTGCCTTTAGCTTTGATTACAGCATGCATTCGCTGTGGCATTGTTTCGATAAGCTTCTGCAATGTCACAAGATTTATATCCATCCAGTGTTGCATTAATTTTTCACCAAGATCTTGCATTGATGATGGTAGAGTCTGACCGCTGCGCAAAGCCTTCTCCAGCACATCCCAAAGATTTTCAATGGGGTTAAGGGCTGGACTCTGTGGTGGCCAATCCATGTGTGAAAATGATGTCTCATGCTCCCTGAACCACTCTTTCACAATTTGAGCCCGATGAATCCTGGCATGGAATATGCCCGTGCCATCAGGGAAGAAAAAATCCATTGATGGAATAACCTGGTCATTCAGTATATTCAGGTAGTCAGCTGACCTCATTCTTTGAGCACATACTGTTGCTGAACCTAGACCTGACCAACTGCAGCAACCCCAGATCATAGCACTGCCCTCACAGGCTTGTACAGTAGGCACTAGGCATGATGGGTGCATCACTTCATCTGCCTCTCTTCTTATACTGATGCGCCCATCACTCTGGAACAGGGTAAATCTGGATTCATCAGACCACATGACCTTCTTCCATTGGTCCGGAGTCCAATCTTTATGCTCCCTAGCAAACTGGAGCCTTTTTTTCCGGTTAGCCTCACTGATTAGTGGTTTTCTTAAGGCTACACAGCTGTTTAGTCCCAATCCCTTGAGTTCCCTTCGCATTGTGCGTGTGGAAATGCTCTTACTTTCACTATTAAACATAGCCCTGAGTTCTACTGTTGTTTTTCTTCGATTTGATTTCACCAAAACGTTTAGTGATCGCTGATCACGATCACTCAGGATTTTTTTCTGGTCACATTTCTTCCTTGAAGACGATGGGTCCCCACTATCCTTCCAGTTTTTAATAATGCGTTGGACAGTTCTTAACCCAATTTTAGTAGTTTCTGCAACCTCCTTAGATGTTTTCTCTGCTTGATGCATTCTCAAACAGACTAACATCTTTTCCACAACCACGGGATGTATCTTTCGACATAGTTGTTTAAGAAATGAGAGGCAACTCATTGCACCAGTTGGGGTTAAATAACTTTAACCAGCTGAAAGATAATCGCCCATGCAGTAATAATCCAATAGGAGGCTCATACCTATTTGCTTAGTTAAATCCAGGTGGCGACTTTTTTTTTGGCCAGGCAGTGTATGAAAGAAGGCTGAAAATCACAGGAATGTGTGTTTCTCTTCTCTAATACACATTCTACATCTCAGAGGCGATGTCTTCCACGGCTTCCCTCGCCTTTCAAACGGGGCAGAGCTCCATGGGAGACAGTAGGAGAGACACAGCCAAAGACCGGACACTGGAGGGAAAAGCAGGTCGGACGACAAAACAAGGACATCGCTACGAATGCGCGTAGCTACAAATGAATCTATGTTTGTCATTTGAAGTTAACCCACTTCATAGAAGGTGTCTCTATCCAACTGAAAAGTCCTTTCTCAGTGTTTGTGCACTTGAATACTGGCCCAAGGGAGGTCTTCAGAGGGGGTCTTCCAGTAGCGTGCACTGGAAGAGGCTGATGAACAAGGGAACTTGAACTGGCACTATATTCCCTGTGCACACACACACATCAGCACATGGATAAAAGGTGGAGACATGGAGAAAACTGGAGAACTAAGCTATGCACTTGACAAGTAAATCAATCAAAGACACAGTCCTGTGTATGTTTCTATCATAACATAACATTAGACAATATATTACTTTAGACCTGAATATATATTTGATTTTACTACAACTTAACTTGCAATTCACACATTTAGGAGGACCAACAACATTGGTATTATTGATGAAAAACATATTCATATATTTACAGAAATGCAAAGAGTGTATTCTGGGGTTAAACAGAAATGTCAGGGTTTGGACTGCCGAGCACCACAGCTCACATCACTGGAGGATCTACTGGACAGGAGGTTGATGAACAAGGCAACTCCAACTGGTACTGAATCAAACGGAACTTACAATTGCGACTTATGTTGATGTGATGTTCTTCTTCTTCACGTCCTTTTCAGTAGACTCGACTCCGCGAGAGCTCCTTGCAAGTGAATGTCTTGCGAGTAAAAGGACAGGCGTACTAGTGCACACTGGGTAATGTAGTATAGCCATAGGAATATAACTAACTAATCATGAATCGCTAAAAGAGAAAGAGAACAGGACAGGGTACATCAGCTCATGAGAAGTCCCTGTACAAAGTCCTGGTACACCAGGGGCTAAAATCTAGAAGTACTAGTACTCTGTACCGGTGCATACTGGCCCGCTTAAAGCATAATTAACACAATTTCATGTTAATTTTTTACCTATTTTTGGGGCCCCTGTCAGTCAGAAGTCCTTGGAATTGTCCTAACTTTTCCCCTATATACGGTGCCACTGAGGAAAACACAAAGTTTATCTTTTTCCATGTTCTGCTTTTCTACACTGTTGCTTCAAAATCCTCAGGCCCTCATTTAACCAAGGTAGAAAAGAGGGTTTCAGTCTTCTAAACCTGAGTGGTGCTATGTAGTCTAGCATCTTGTTGCAAGAACTGTTAAAAACATGGATGAGATCCTCAATATTAAAGGTCGAAGTTTGTTTTTTTCTCTTTGGAGGTTTGTTTGTTGCAGTAAACTAAACAAACTGGGCCTCCTGTCAGGCTCAACTGTGCATGCCTCTTGCCCCTGACAGCAGCAGTAGCAGCAGTAGTAGTCAGGACTAGTCAGGACTGCAAAGCAAAGGAAATACAGTCCGAGTGAAGTATCGGAGTGGCGGACCGATACCATCGCTGCCAATGGGAGTCTCCAGGGCTATGCTGCAATGAGTAGGAGAGCTGTTGTGGTGAGCTGGGAAGCAGGTGGTAGCAGTGGATGCTAGCTGCCACCTCTAGCGGAAGTTAGCATTGAGCTAGCAGGTGTAAGTGGTGGCGAATAGCATCTGCTGCTAGCACTCGCTAGCATCCTGGACAGCTAGCGGGGCTATCAGCCCTTCTACACGTGCTGCATGGAACTTCATCTGCTCTGTCATTGGCTGGAGAGAAAATGCAGACTCTCCACCCAGAAACGTCCCTGTGCACAACAAAACAAAGCAAAAGACCAAAATACAGGTGGGGGGAGGGGGCTCTGCAGACACAGTCACCACCACACAGGACTAGAAGCCCATAGATAATGATTAAGCTGGATTTCATTTGTATAAGTCTAGTGTTTATTTTTGAGCAAAAACCTCCAGACTCTACATTTAAGATCAGATTTTAATGTTCTACTTTCATGATATAATATCAATGTGGCTTGAACTTTTCACGTTTTCCGCGTTGTGTGTTGTTTGTGCTTGTGCGGATGTTTTAAGTTTGCTGGCACTCAGTGTACGCATTGCTGAACTTGTCAGCCTTTCTGACCAACTAATCAGCTCTGACAGCCTTCCCCACTGTGGAGGCCCAAATGAGTCCAAACCAAGCACACACGCATGCACGCACGCACACACACACACAGACCTCACCCCTCTGCAGTGGATGTTTGTCTCATTCTACACAGAATTCACTGGACAGCAAGTGTGTGGGTGAAGTGCAACTCCAGACTTTAAACAGTTTTTTATATGGAGAAAAAATATTGAGGCCAATGTTTGCAGTTTTCTTGCCAGCTGTCATTTTTTTTACATGACAACTTTTCTGAAGATGTTTTTGCCTTGATTTGTATTATTTTAAACTTTTCATTTTGTTTTGTTTTACCACTAGACAAGGATATATGCTATGATATATTTCCAGATATTTCTTTCTTTCTTCTTTTTTCTTTCTTTTTAAAAGAAAAACAAAACAAAAACAAAAACTATACTCAGTGGATCAATCAAGGACACAAAGGAAATAATAACAAGGAGTCAACTATGGTTTAGTTATTTGTCCTGTTCATTCTCAGTGTGGAGATTCCAACTACAGATCCTAATTATATCAACTCAAATGGACAAGGAAGGATCTGATTATCTGCTGGAGGGCTGGGACATGAAACTATGCAATCACAGCTTCAGATACACCACCCTTATTAAGGTAAACTTAGTGAAGGGATTAGCCTGCCTCTGAACACTGTTATACATACTTTAATGCACAATGTACATACACAGTTACACTTGTCTATGATTTGGCACTGGCAGCAATTGGATGGCCAAAAAAAGCTAATTACAGGGCCTGAATCTGGGCAGTTCAATGCCCATATGCAGTTCAATATCAGTTATATTATAATATTTTCTCTGTATATTTTGCTGTATCCACTTTCTGTCTTTTCAGAGGCAGATTAGTGTTGTGTTATTTGTTCACTGAGGCAGAAAGGAGTGCTGTCATGTCTGTGTTTTTATGGATACATTTATTCAAAGATAAATACCACCACAATTTGCTTGTCAGTGTAACTCATCTGCTGACCTTTGATTGATCTAAATGATCTATCTAAATGCAAATTAGGTGAGCAGGAAGCGCCTTTGTTAATCATATGGACTATTAATAGATCTGGGTTGCCACTCTGTTGGATTAATGTCAGTTTCAGGAGCTGGTGTTTTATTCTCAGTGGTAAAACATGGAGAAACACATTGCTGAACACAAAGTACCTATCGTTTTTGAAATGGAAAATTTTTCATTATTACCAGCAGAGGGTGCACACATACCCAAAGAAGACCTCTTGCAAGTAGACAGATAAAGTGCAGTCTGCAGTGTGTATTACTTGTTGTAAACTTTTTACACAATGAGTATAACAAGAAAGAAGAAAGAAGAAAGCTGCAGGTATGAGTTCTTCTCATTCCTAGAGACAACATGAGCCTTTGCTGAAGTATATAATTATTCAAAATGTTCAAAAACGAATATTTTCTAAATACAAGGTGGTGTCCTTTCACACCTACATTTTATTCTGTATTCAAACTTGTCAAAGTATAAAATTGTTTATTTTAGACTGTATGTTTCCACCCATGTTTTTACAGTAATAAAAGACCAGCCCTTGTAGTGTGTTGAAAAGTATCCTGGGACAGTAATTGGCTCCAAATTAACCTTCAAAAACCGCTGTGAGGCAGTTTACAAAAAAGTTATACACATTTGTCACATCTTAGAAAATGGTCCCATTTTAACATTATAATTGTGCTCATGCAGCTCCTGTTATCCTATGAAGTCTTTTTCCTCTGTGTGTTGGTTCAGTAACATGTCTCTGCATGACAAACAGACCATAAAGTGGGCAAGTAAGCTTTTAGTTCAGTTTCTGTGTTTTATGAAATTGATTAGGTGGTGAAGTCCATTCTGTAACTGATGTTGTGTTGTCTTCCCTTGGATTGCTGTTCTTTACCTGCAGTATGCATTGTGATGAACAGGCTATGTATTAGTTGCTAATCACAAATTAAGTCAGCGAACACATTAAGATTAACCACAAAAGATCTGAGAACACAACAACAACAACTAAATCCAGAAATAGTTTTAGAAAGAATGACAATTTACAGATTCAATGAACATCCATAAAATGAATGGAATATGCTCAGTCCTCAATTTTGATTTTGATTTAGTGTTGACAGTTGTTGACAGTCTTGTTTCAAGATCTTAGGCTACATCCAAAACACTGAAACACCACAGGCTACCTGTGCAGGTATGATGATTAGCGCTGTGGTTTGAGAGGGAAGTGGCTTCTTTTAAGGATATCTCTTGCATTTCTTCTGCAACTGCAGTGCTCTCAGTGGTGCCATTAGCAAGACACCTGCCAAGTTTGAAGTAAGCCAGGCAAACCATTTGAAAGGTATGTGATTAACACAGAGACACAGACAGAGGGTCCTTGTATTTCCACAGTATTTAAAGAAGACAGATTGTTGTTTTTGTGGGAACATCAACTCTTATGTTTAAGGCTATTTTTCTTATTTCTTTGGGGGAAGTATCAGGGTTGTGACAGTGACAAATAACTAGGAGTTAGGTCGAGAGATTAAAAAATATAGAACAGATGTTCCCACTAGAACGACGTCATGATTTTTGGTGGGTGTGTTAACAATAAAACAGCAGGGGTATCTTGATCGCTCTTCTTCTATCTGTCCCCTGTGCAATATTTTCCTTCACACACAAGAGTGACGCCATCATGTCTAGCCTAAATTATTTACCTGAAGAAAGGGATGATGAGAACACACCCAACCATGGGGAATGTGTATATTACATCACCTCTAACAGCAAACTGACACTGAAGCTTCTCAGTCATGTTTTGTCCAAAGCATGGTTTGTGTGAGCTTTGACTTGTGGTCATGAATCTTTCCCCTGAATCTGTCTGGACATACTGCAAACTTTTGAAGTCATAGTTTTAGCAGGGTGAAGTTTTTGTAAGTTTCAAAACCCTGTCTGCTGCTCGACTCAAAATTGAAACTTCATTGATCTTTTAATTACCTCTGTAAAAAAAAACAAAAAAAAAACTAACCCTATAACACAGCCTAACACTGGGTTAAAATAACTCTCTCTCTCTCTCTCTATGATTTTTGTCATGAAAAACACTGAATGATCTTGTAGGGTAAATTCACATCAATATGACAATAAGAAAATAAAACACAAGACTTAATTACCATTAGTTACATAACAGTAGCAACAGTGCTTGTGTTTCTAGTTTCCTGGTTTGCTTTTATCCCTGTATATTTGACCTCTTATATTGTGGATTGTGGTCTAAGAAAGTTGGAGCCCCCTGATGATGGGATGAAGGAAGAGAAAAAGAGGGGCAGAGAAAAAAAGTAATGTAAAACAGGAGACAGCAAAACAGACACCAAACAGATCCTTTGTGTTAAATAATTAAGTGTGTGACTTTGCCATTGGCCTGGTTCACTTAGACACAGACTGTGTGCGTGTGACAGGTGCTTGTGGTGTAAGTTTCAAGTGTTTCAGTTTGCCAAAGAAGTATTAATTTAATTTACTATATTATGCAACACACACACACACACACACACACCATGACTCCATGATTTCCTAGCAATCCTTGTCAGTTGTCAAGAGGTTTTCATAAAAAACTAACACAAACCTTCATTTAATAGAAATATAAAATAGAAAAGTCATGATCACCAATGTCAGAAAGACATATCTCCTGATAACTATGAACATTTGTGAAACATTGAGTTTCTGTGTAGATCCATTGGGTAGATATTTCACAGAATCAGTTGAAACATGAAAATGTGATTTTTTTTTTTTTTTTTTTAATAGAGGATTGTTGATCCTCTGTAACATCCCTGTATCATCTAGCATCTACTGAAGGCAGAAGCAGAGGTAACTTTACAAAACACCTTAACAACGTCATCATTGGCAGTGGATCAGAAAACTGTTGTATGAGGCACATGCAGATCTAGACTTTTAACATTACAAGAGCAGTGGTTCTCAAGTCTTTTCAAAGCAAGGACAGATCATTAGATGATTAGACTTCTTCTTTCAGACATTGTATAACAGAAAGTTTGAGCCCATGATTAGAATCATTATATATTGTGTTATTACATACCTTACGGACACATTTATAAACAACACGCAGGACCTCCTCTTTTGTAATTAGTAGGTCCTCATGCTGTGGCTGCATATCTCATGTTTCTTGTAGTTGTACTATAATTATATTAAACAATGATGATGATGATGATTTTGGTCTTAACACATTGCAATACAATATAAAAATGTGAGAAGTTACTTAATCTACTTTATCAGAAGTACGTTATTCATTCTTATTCAATTATATTAATGAACTTTTTTTAACTAACTTTTAGTAATTCAGGTATTTATGTTTTCTGTAATGTTTTTCAGTCAGCCATCTCTTGGTTTATCCTGCATAACCTGCAGGATTTACACAGCAGTAACAGACTATTGTGTATCTATACAGAAATCCAACACCATAGGACACACCTGAGAAGGAAGTGACATCTTGTTGCCATGGGCAACAGGGGAGTTTGCGGGTCAACAGTGTGACAGACACACAAGGAAAAAGCATGGGAGGACTGTCTGAAAAAGTTTCTGCAGTGGAAACTTTAAACTGAAATGGATAGCTAGATTTTAAATCAGATATTTGTGAGTTAGATGATTTTCAATATACTTTTGAGTGGACATGAGCGAAGGTCACAAACCAGGAAGTTTTTTTTTTATCTGATCCTGTTCCACTATTAAATTGGACTGGACCTCCTTTTTTGAAATAACCCAAGGAAGAGAAATAGAGGTCACATATGACTGTAGTCTGCTGGATTTTAACCTATGATGAATTAAACCTGTTGAACCATGAAGACTTTGGACATTTCTGTGTTTTCAGAGGGAGCTTTACATGTTTTCCACCAGCCTTAAGCAGTTACATGGATACTTGTGAACTGTCCATGTGTGCGTAAGGAAGATACAGAGGAACATCAGCTCAATTTACAAACTTCTCTTCCTGTGGTTGTGTATATTTTTGTGAGAACTAAAAGACTATCAGATCAGATATCACTATCACAGTGTGTCTGAGTTTCCTCTACTGTGCATGTAAACATGTACAAACGTCGGGACTATGTGGAACTCTATGAGAAGGATGAAGCTAAATGGGCTCTGATACGAAATGTCAACACTGTGATGAAACACAGCACACTGCTGCCGGTAGGCTGCCACTGTATGTGTGTGAGTGTGTGTATGTGTGTGTGTGTGTGTGTGTGTGTGTGTTGGAGCTGGAGAGAACACTTAATGCATGGCTACTTTTCAGGCCTCCACAGGGTCAAAGTGTTGTACTCAAGGGGTTAAAATCTCAGTGTAGCCTACTAACCCTTGCCTGCAATCTTATATTCAGTCCCTCCAGAAAAATATGATTATGTGATCATATAATTCAATGCAATATCAGCCCAAGTCCGGGGTCGCCTGACGACGCTGCACTTTCGCCGCATAATGTTCGATTTCCATGCACAATGCACAAAATATGCAGAGATTACATGATTTCATAATTCCCGATTTTCCATTCCAAAAATCTCACATAGGATATATTTTCGAATTTAAGTTGAAATATTTAGTATGTTAACTTTAGTATGTTAAACCATTTTCTCCCTGTTGCTTTGGAAATGTTATGAAGTGACGTAATTATGCAACATGAAACATTATTGCCTCACACGAGAAGAAACAAAACCGTGCACACGTCTGTGTTTGTGAGAGAGAGAGAGAGAGAGAGAAAGATAGATAGAGATAGAGAGAGAGAGAGAGAGAGGATAACAAATGCCCATGTTTAAAAATAATTAGCCTATGCTTATGCTTTAGTTACCTACCGTAACATTTTTTTGTCATCGATACATTGTTGCTTCTCTGACAATAATGACAACACCAAAGAGGAATACACAATCAGGAAATACATCAGAAATACATAGCATATTGCCTCATTTATTTACATTAATTTCAATATTTCCATGGATTGTTCATCCACTAAAAAACTATGTAGCATCAGGTATATCACTTTTATTTTCAGGTGGAGCGGGTGTGTAGTGTTTGTGTTTGTGTGTAGATTTGTGTGGCGAGGATGTTGCCCCACTTTCTGCGGTCTTCTTGATTTGGTCTCCAGTAGCTCTCTAGAGATGTTTCACATTTGTGACAATTTTGTATGGTCATGCTGCAGAGGTAGTGGTTGGTGTATTTCTGCTGTGTGCCAGCTTGCTTGCAGAGTCGGGGCAACATTGTGGCGAGGTGATTGATGCCCATTAGCTAAACCTGAATGTTACCACACAGATTTTAGTTGTCATATAAATTTAACTGTCATCTAAATATGCACTACACATAATACACAAACCAAACTTTGTTAGTTAAAATTCTGGTGCGTCAGGAGGCAGGAGAGAGAGGTACTTTGCCAACGAGGAAACAGGGCAGAGAGGATCACCAGGCAGTTTGATCCCCTTGTACTCCTGTGTTCCTCCCTTGTGGGTCGTTGTGGTTTTTTGTGTGTTCATTGAACATCAGTGTTGTATACTTCAACCCGTTTTCATCCGTTTTTATCCGCACCCAAAGTGCAGCTGTATGTTAAACCAAAGTTTATCAACCAATCCCTCCGGAGTGTTCGGATTCAGGACTCGCTTGATGGTGTTGAAGTCAGCATCTGTAATGGATGCGTGATGGAATTTAGCATCAAGTCCTTTCTTCCCTAACATTTTCACAACGCCGGTGAACACCTTATTAGACGTGAACTCTGTGTCTCTGAGGAGGCACCAGGAGAGGTTGAGTGTCCATATCAGTCCATATAATTCACCTTTACAGTTTCTGACAGCGCCAAAAAAATCTCTTAAAATGTAATTGAATTGCTGTTTAGACACTGTCTGAAAGTCCACCACCACACGTTTATCTTGACACCAAGCACTTCACTGCACACTTGGTCTGATTCACCATATTGGCTTCACTTCTCTCTGGACATTAGCTCTGCATGTCGTCATTTGCAGGGCTTTTTTTTCGGAGAAAGGCACTCTTCAATCCATTCATCCAGTTTTAACCCTCCCTGGAGATCAAAGTTAACCTTGAACATGTTTAATTGTTAATTGTTATTGCCATCAAAAAATAAATGTCAAAAACAGCTACTTTTTGCTACCTGCTGTAACAATTTCTTGTTGTTTTACCTGTTTAACTCTGGATTTCTTTCCAGGGTGACTATGTCTGGTTGGATTTGAAAACTGGACGAGAGTTTGAGGTACCAGTTGGTGCAGTGGTCAAACTCTGTGACTCAGGACAGATCCAGGTGGTGGATGATGAGGGAAATGTAAGTTCTGAAACTTTGTTTCTTTTCATTTCTTTTTCGCTCCTTACTGTAACATAATCTACCCATTATCAATTATAGTGTACAGTGAATGAGTGGACATGGGCATGATGGGTTGCTGATATTATGTAAATACTCTAATGCAATGAAAAATTTAATTAATTTCTAAGTGAGTTAAAGCAACTAATTCATGTATATATCTCTGAAGCAAATACTGTTTTTTAGCTGACATTTTCACTAAAGCTGTAAGCAGTTCACTAGAGCTCTGATCGACCAAAAACACGCCAAAAGCGCTTCACAAAAACCATTATTCATTCATACCACATTCACACTGGTGGTGTTGCCACACCTTCCCTGAGACTGACAGAAGCTACCAATATGCACCAAATGGCTCCTCTGACTACCACCAAACATTCATATACATTGACACAAGGCAAGGTGGGCAATGACAGGGAGTGGGATTCAAACCGCCAACCCTCCAGGTATTGGACGAGCCACTTTATCTTCTGAGCCAGTGTCACATGAGCAGCTCAAGAAACTGAGGGAGGAAGAGCCAGGCAGCAAAGAAACAAAGTTGGAGTCAAGGTATGCAAGTACCAAGTCTACCAAGTCTACCAGCGACCAAGCAGGTTGTATGGTCTGTGTTAATGGTAAGCAGATAAAACAGTTTCAAGCATTAAGACCTGCAGCAAGAAAAGCTGCAGTGAGAAACTTAGGAGCATGTGGAAGATATCTGGAAGTTCATAATGACAGTTCACGGTCCAAGCCCAGCTTCCTGTGCAGAAACCAAGCTGCTAGGAACACTCTCCCTAGCACCATTTACTTTGTTTTTTATATATTGCACATTTACAATGCTGTAGCAAGGGAAGGCAGCACTGGTCAGAGAAGGAACTGATTTGGTATGGGGGAAGATTATAACAGGAGGAAATACACAAGAAGAGGATCAAGAGGAGTTTTTGAGTAAACTCTCACCTGAGTTGGCAAAACAATGTTGTGATGTGTTTTCCAACACTGCATCCATAGCCCTCAGCACTGTGAAAGATCAGACAAGCCTCTTGTTGGAAAGTGGACTAAAAGAGCTGCCTGTGTCAATGATGCTGTTTGAAGCAAACACTGGGCAGAAAATTGGGACATGAATTGATTTAGCTTCCAGCACCGATTATATCACCCACAAGGCTGCAACCAAGCTGAACCTAAGGAGTGAGAGAATCACACTTGTGGTCCATGGAATTGGAGAAATGAAGGCTCATGTGGAGAAGAAGCCCACCAATTGGTTTGCTATGGATGTGATAACATTGCAGATACTCACAGACATGTGACAGCAAGAGAGCTGCCACTGAATGACCTTGTAAGAACCATAGAAATAAGCCTGCTCTTAAGCCACAGAGAAGGACTTGTATTGTGGTAAAACAGAGGGAGGAACACATCCTAAGCTCTTTGAGGAGATTACTGTCAACCCACCTGTGAGGAACACATTTGGCAAGGTCAGTGATATTAGCTGTTGTGAGGTATGAGGAGCTTGTCATAAGGACCCCAGTGCAGCTTCCAGTAAGTGATCAAATTGTCATTCAGTCAGATACTTCAGCCACACACCAAGGTTTCCTGGAGTGCAGGAGATGGGACAGCATTGGCTGGTGTTGTTGCTATGGAAACGCTAAGCCAGCAAAGAAAGGACTCTTGCCAAGGAGAGAAAACTTGATGTGGTAAAAGAAGGTCTCACTTATGTCTCACTTTCACAGCAGGGAAGCACATTGGTATGCCAGATACCCACAGGTGGAGGATCCAGCCTCTTTGCCTAATAATAAAAACACAGTTGAAATGACATTTCTCAGAGCAAAAACACAACTGGCCAGAAAGCCTTTATGAAAATCGCCTATGCTGCTCAGGTGCACAACATGATGGTTGCAATTACGTTGTCCACAGATACTGTACAATCATTAACTGGAATGTGCTAATAAGGTACGTGAGTCACCTGATCGCTCCGAACATGCACTCTGTCAAAACCCCGGTAAGACCCATATGAAACAGCAGTCAAAAGTTCAGAGGTGTGAGTCTGATCTGGTGTGCTGATGAAAGGCCCTGATGCCCTCAACCTGATCTGTGGCGTCCTCCTACAATCTCCATGACAGCAGGAGCTCTTGCAGCACTAGTGCTGCTGACTGTACTGACACTGCTCTCTTCTCCACCTTTGTGAAGAAAAATCCAAAAGCCACCCATAATTTCCAAGCTATTCAAATTCACTAATTGACAATTTTTATATGCATTGACTATATTCAAATAACCAATAAGTTCTTAATCTCAATGGGATTTTACCTGGTTAAATAAAGGTTAAATAGAATAATATGACTCAAGAATTTCAATATTCATGTAATGTATTTGTGGAGTTTATGAAGGATACACAAAATCTGAATTCCTGGTCATTTTGGCATTAAACAAATATTTTCTTCTAGATCCTGTTAGTTAACCATATTATAGACTTTGCAATATCCTTTGTTAAAACTTAAAAAAAATGTTTTATAAAGTCAGGTTTAGTCCCATCAGCTTCCACAAAGTGGAACTAACCTCATCATTAAGCTAGTCATACTGGCTATGGTTGTGCGTCTGTTTTCACCACTAGTGTTTATGTCTTACCTGCTCCTTTACTGACTGATCTGTGGCTAGTACTTGCTCCATTTTTCAAGCATGTAGTACTACTGGTGCGGGAGGAGGGAGGCGGGGGGCAGGCGCGCAACGTGGTGTGTGTCTCTGCCTGCAGTGCTGTGTCAGATGAGAAAGGAGGGGTGTGTCTGTCTTTCACCATTGATTCTGCTCAGTCTTTGTGAGTTTCAGAGGGGTGGATAGTCAAATGAGCCACACGATGGACTGTTTATTTAAAAATCAAGCACGACCCAAACCAAGCCAGTTGGTCCTGACTCTTGGTGATCTATTGCCAAGAGTCAGGCGATAGATGGCCTGTTCAGGCAATAGATGGCCTAGCTGGTGGCCAGGGATCACTACATCAAAGCAATTATACTTTTGTTGCTAACTAAAATATCTGCATATTTCAGGATGTTGTGCATCTCAACAAACAAACTGTGTTGATAATATAGCATGTCCAAAAAAGTGGTCTTGTGGCACAACTTAGCATAGGAGCGGGGTAAGTTCCATCCATCTCCTACCTGCCCCTTTACTCAATATTCCACCTGCAGAGGTTGCAGGAGAATACAAAATGCTGGGACCTCCTGCTGAGCCACCAACTCAGTGAGGTTTGGGGAGTTTTGTGATTACATTTCATCTTGGGAAGAATTACTCATCTTTCTCTTTGAAAGTAAAGTTTGGCTTACCATAAACAGCTTACTGTAATCATAAACATCCTGAATCTTGATTTAATAATTAGGACATATACAGCCAAAATACATTCATTTATTGTATGGGGGATGTGGCTCAACTTACCCCTGGCCAAATGGCTCAACTTACCCCAGAGCTACCATACTGACTTTATTACTCCCCACAGCTAAAATGGTGCACTTTCATGCAAGGTTTACTATACCTCATGTTGTAGATAGATACCACAACTGCTGTATAAACAAATTTATAATTATCTCTTTTGGTCTTAACACAATTCTCTTGAAACTTATGATTGACTAAATTCACTTTAGAGAATGAAAAACAATTTTTTGGGCATAAATGTCAGACTCATGAAATGATGCCTTCCTCCTAAATATTTGGTCACATGCTCAATTTTTCTTATCTTTTCCTATCAACAAGTGGTGGCTCAACTTGCCCCAGTCTCCCCTACAACTCAGCTCGGTTAGAGGAAAGGGAGGTGCACCTGCACCTCCAAGCACTTGAGGATTTGTACAATAGCCAATGTCTATGTAGGGCCACAGGCCACAAACACTTCATGCTACTGCCCTCCAGGAGGTGATAAAGGGCTATTAGAACTCACACTTAAAGGCTTCTTAGTAGTTTCTATCCAAGTGCCATTAACAAATTCTTCAATGTAATATGCTTCTCATGATGTACAATATCGCTCTAAGATGTGCTATCATTCCAGTGCTGCTCCTTTTTAATGTATTTATTCTACTATTTACTTCATCCTTTTTTTTTAATGTTCTCTGTTTTCTCTGTATTCTTTTTATTATTATTTATTTATTTATTGTTTTGGTAACACTACATAAACCAGACTCTGTTTTAATGTGTACCTCCCGTTCACTTACCACCTACTTGACCCCAACTTCCACAAAAGTACAGTGTAACCTCCCGTTCACTTCCTTCTTTGCCTGGACTTTCAGTGTACCTTCTGGACATTTCCCACCTACTTTCACGGGTCTTATAGCATAACTCGCGGCCAATTACTATGTAATTGGCGGAACTTAAGGTGTAACTTCAGAACTATTTTAAGTAGCTATATTGAATAAAGTAGGCTACTGTGCAATATAAACAAATGCTTTTGCTCTTTGCAGTTGTGATTTTATCATTTTTTCTTTTGTAGCCTACTTACTTGTATGAACTGGAATAAGAATATGTTGAGATACAAATACTTACCTCTCTCAAATGCACACCTATGGAAGTCTTGTATTGTCATCCCAGGACGAAACACAAACATTACAGTAATGTAAAAATATGCATATATTTTTAAATGCACAATAATGAGTCATTCAGAGAGTTATACAATGTTTTTATTATTTAATTACACAGAAACCACATGACAGGTGCTATTCATACTCAGTAAGTACAGTAATGTGAGGGTATCATACATGGTGGTTGGATCACTCTTCATGAGAAAAAAGTAGAGACTACTTTCCCTCTAATTAGTGTCTAAGTAGAGCCTACTTTCCATGGAAGTACAGACTAACAATGGGGAACCGGGCTGGATTATGAAGTTTGCACTGTTCCCCCCTCCTTAGTGTCTAAGTCGACCCTACTTTCCCTGGAATTAGAATGTAAGTAGAGCCTACTTTCCCTGGAAGTAAAGACTAACAGTGGGGAACCGGGCTGGATTATGAAGTTAACTCTTCTCCCCTCCTCAGTGTGTAGCTTCAAACTCAGATGTTAACCCTTTAAACACAGTTACTTCAATGCTTCACAACAATATCAACTGAAAAATATATAAAGACAAAACAAAGTGTTCCTGACATAAAATAACAGAGTTCCACTGGGTTTTTTCTGAGTTTTGTTCCTTCTGTTAAAACTGTTTAGTTTTGTATTCATCATTTATCAGTGATCAGTTTATTTTTTCCTGGTCAAATATAGTCAGTCATGTCAGTTTCAGGTGACAAATGCACTTTTTTAAGTAGGAAGTCAGGTGGAGAAAGTTGTGATACTACTACCACACTGGAGTGTGATACTCCATGATGGAGATGGAAGAATGGATGGGCTCCTCTGGATAAAAGATGATCTTGATCCATCTCCTTGGGTCAGGGCAGAGATGAGGTTCATGGGTGGCTCACCATCTCCCTCCTCAGGTAGAATCTCAAATTCCATATGTAATTTTCCATGGGACCTCAAAAACCTCAAGTTTATCAACTTAAGCATGAAAAATAAAACCCTCCTTGAACCGCCACCTTATCATGGTGGAGGGGTTTGAGCACCTGAGTGATCCTAGGAGCTATGTTGTCCGGGGCTTAATGCCCCTGGTAGGGTCTCCCAAGGCAAACAGGTCCTAGGTGACAGGTCAGACCAAGAGCGGTTCCAAAGCCCCAAATGAAGAAAGATACATCGAGGAAGTTTACGTCGCCCGGAATGGGGGCGACGTAAACTTTACCGGGGCCCCACCCTGGAGCCAGGCCTGGGGTTGGGGCTCGCAAGCGAGCGCCTGGTGGCCGGGTCTTTGCCCACGGGACCCGGCCGGGTGCAGCTCGAAGGAGCGATGTGGGCCCGCCCTCCCGTAGGCCCACCACCCGCGGGAGGGTTCAGATGGGGCCGGTGCTTTGTGGTTTGGGTGGCGGTTGTGGGCGGGGGCCCCGGCGACCCAATTCCTGGACAACGACTCTGGCTTTAGGGACATGGAATGTCACCTCACTGGGGGGGAAAGAGCCCGGGCTGGTGCGGGAGGCTGAGCGGTACCGGCTAGAGATAGTCGGGCTCGCCTCTACGCACAGTCTGGGCTCTGGAACCCAACTCCTTGAGAGAGGCTGGACTCTCTTCTACTCTGGAGTTGCCCATGGTGAGAGGCGGCGGGCTGGTGTGGGCTTGCTCATAGCCCCCCATCTCAGCCGCCATGTGTTGGAGTTCTCCCCACTGAACGAGAGGGTCGCTTCCCTGCGCCTTCAGGTTGGGGATATGTCTCTCACAGTCGTTTCGGTTTATGGGCCAAACGGCAGTGCTGAGTACCCGGCCTTCTTGGAGTCCCCGGGAGGGGTACTGGAAAGTGCCCCAACTGGGGACTCCATCGTTCTGCTGAGGGACTTCAACGCTCACGTGGGCAGCGACAGTGATACCTGGAGGGGCGTGATTGGGAGGAACGGCCTCCCCGATCTGAACCCGAGTGGTGTTCTGTTGTTGGACTTCTGTGCTAGTCACAGTTTGTCCATAATGAACACCATGTTCGAGCATAAGGGTGTCCATAAGTGCACGTGGCACCAGGACACCCTAGACCGGAGTTCAATGATCGACTTTGTAGTCGTATCATCTGATCTCCGGCCGTATGTCTTGGACACTCGGGTGAAGAGAGGGGCTGAGCTGTCAACTGATCACTACCTGGTGGTGAGTTGGATCCGGTGGCGAAGGAGGAAGCTGGACAGACCTGGCAGACCCAAACGTACTGTGAGGGTTTGTTGGGAACGTCTGGCAGAATCCTCTGTCATTGAGGTCTTCAATTCCCACCTCCGGGAGAGCTTTGACCAGATCCCGGGGGAGGCTGGAGACATTGAGTCCGAGTGGACCATGTTCTCCACCTCCATTGTTGATGCGGCGGCAATCCCCGAACCCGGTGGTGGACACTGGAAGTAAGGGATGCCGTCAAGCTGAAGAAGGAGTCCTACCAAGCCTGGTTGGCTCGGGGGACCCCTGAGGCAGCTGATGGGTACCGGCAGGTCAAGCGTGCGGCAGCCCGGTCAGTCGCAGAAGCAAAAACTCGGGTATGGGAAAAGTTCGGGGAGGCCATGGAGGAGGACTACCAATCGGCCTCGAAGAAATTCTGGCAAACCATCCGGCGCCTCAGGAGGGGGAAGCAGTGCTCTGCCAACACTGTTTACAGTGGAGGTGGGGAGCTGTTGACCTCGACTGGGGATATTGTCGGGCGGTGGAAGGAGTACTTCGAGGATCTCCTCAATCCCACTGCCATGTCTTCCTTGGAGGAAGCAGAGACAGAGGACTCAGAGGTTGATTCATTCATCACCCAAGCTGAAGTCACTGAGGTAGTTCGGGAGCTCCCCAGTGGCAAGGCAGCGGGGGTGGATGAGATCTGCCCTGAGTATCTCAAGTCTCTGGATGTTGTGGGGCTGTCTTGGTTGACACGCCTCTGCAACATCGCGTGGCAGTCGGGGACAGTGCCTCTGGACTGGCAGACCGGGGTGGTGGTCCCTCTTTTTAAAAAGGGGGACCGGAGGATGTGTTCCAACTACCAGGGGATCATACTCCTCAGCCTCCTGGGGAAAGTCTATTCCAGGGTGCTGGAGAGGAGAATTCGACCGATAGTCGAACCCCAAATTCAGGAGGAACAATGCGGTTTTCGTCCTGGTTGTGGAACACTGGACCAGCTCTATACCCTCCACAGGGTGCTCGAGGGCTCATGGGAGTTTGCCCAACCAGTCCACATGTGCTTTGTGGACTTGGAGAAGGCATTCGACCGTGTCCCCCGTGGCATTCTGTGGGAGGTGCTCCGAGAATATGGGGTCGAAGGCCCTCTGCTGAGGGCTGTAAGGTCTCTGTATGACCGGAGCAGGAGCTTGGTTCACATTGCCGGCAGTAAGTCGGACTTGTTCCCGGTGCATGTTGGCCTCTGACAGGGCTGCCCTTTGTCACCGGTTCTGTTCATTATTTTTATGGACAGAATTTCTAGGTGCAGCCAGGGTCCAGAGGGGGTCCGGTTCGGGAGTCACCGGATTTCATCTCTGCTTTTTGCGGATGATGTTGCCTTGTTGGCTCCCTCGAGCCAGGACCTTCAGCATGCGCTGGGGCGGTTCGCAGCTGAGTGTGAAGCAGCTGGGATGAGAATCAGCACCTCCAAGTCTGAGGCCATGGTTCTCGACCGGAAAAAGGTGGTTTGCCCTCTCCAGGTCGGGGGAGAGTTCCTGCCTCAAGTGGAGGAGTTTAAGTATCTTGGGGTCCGGTTGACGAGTGAGGGAAGGATGGAGCATTAGATTGACAGGTGGATCGGTGCAGCGGCTGCAGTAATGCGGTCGTTATATCGGTCCGTCGTGGTGAAGAGAGCTGAGCCGAAAGGCAAAGCTCTCGATTTACCAGTCGATCTCCGTTCCTACCCTCACCTATGGTCATGAACTCTGGGTCATGACCGAAAGAACGAGATCCCGGCTACAAGCGGCCGAAATGAGTTTCCTCCGCAGGGTGGCGGGGCGCTCCCTTAGAGATAGGGTGAGAAGCTCTGTCACCCGGGAGGAGCTCAGAGTAGAGCCGCTGCTCCTCCACATCGAGAGGAGCCAGTTGAGGTGGCTTGGGCATCTGTACCGGATGCCCCCTGGGCGCCTCTCTCGGGAGGTGGCATGTCCCACCGGGGGAAGACCCAGGACACGCTTCAACACATCGACACATTTCAACACTGTAGGCTACACCAGTACACACACACTGTGGTACTCTTGACTGTATTAATAGTTAATAACATTCATAACCAACTGTAATGGTGCAAATGTGTGCAGTACTAACAAAAATACCAATGGCTACAACCTCGAAGCAAAAACAACTGCAGCACGTTACAGTTCCCAGTACAGTGGAAGCCATTCATTTCCCATTCAAGCTGAAAGCCAGCTGAATGGCAGCCGACTTCCAGCCAACTCCCAGCTGAGTTCCAGCTGATTTCTAGTGGCTGGAGTAACCCCCTCCTTCTCCTATGCATGTCTATTTTTTACCATAACTCCACCTAGTCATTGAATTACAGGGTATGACCAGGAGATGGTGCTTCTCTCAAAAAATACACATAGCCCCCAGTCATTCTGATGTTCTATGAATTTCCACTGACCACCAGAGGCGGCGCTTAAAGCACCAACTCTGGCAGTCAGTAGAAACTCAAAGAACTGCGATTACATACATAACATTGTTTGAAATTATAACAGGCCAAGCTACTGGAGATGCACTGGCACTGTTTTATCTGGACTCTGCGGGTACTTATCACCAAATGACCTAACAAATACATTAATAGAGGGTTGGGTCAAGTTGAATAAATCAGAATTAATAAATAATAGTAATTATACCTCCTGTCAAATATTTGATCACAGTTTGATCGTTGTGACCCTACATATAAGGAGGAAGAATAACTGATGGTTAACAGCCTTTTGGAAGATGTTTGCAGTTGTGCAGGTATTCAATGCATGGTTTAGGCCGGGCAAGCCCATTCAATCACCTTATTAGTATTATCACAGCTCAACCTTTTGTTTGTGCTTAATGGGCTTTTTGGTCTTCCATTGTCACACAAATCAAGTACAGAGCCAAAAATACAGCTGGTGTGACTCTAGCGCAGGCCTATTCAACTTTGAGGGGGCCAGTTTTGCTGGAAGGCTGTGCCCTGTGGGCTACACATTCTCCTGAGCTATCTTTTGTTACCATTTCAGGGACAGCAGCAGTGATGGGCAAAGTAATCACGTTACTGTTATAAATACTTTATTTCAAAAGTAATTTGTTAGGTTACAAGTTACAGTACTAGTTCCTCGCGAACAGCCAATCAGACCAACCAGACAGTCCCAAATGTGCTCCCTGCCTGGCTCATTGAAACAGCCTATCATATCCCTGGACACTATGAGTGATAGGCAAACAGCCAATCATTTAACATTTGTGTAGTTCTGTCACAGCATCATCGCCATGTGTGTTGACAACAGAACAACCTGTAAGGCAAGGCAAGGCAAGGCAATTTTATTTGTATAGCACAATTCATACACGAGGCAATGCAAAGTGCTTTACAGAAGCAGAAGATATAAAAACAGATTTAAAAGCATAGAAAATAGAATATAAAAAACACAATAAAAGGAAATAAAGACAAATTATTTAAAATAAAAATAATTACAGTAATTAGAATCATATTTAAAATCAATAAAATAATAAAATGTGTCTAGGAAAAAGCTGCAGCAAATAACAATGTTTTCAAGCCTGACTTAAATGAATGAACGGTTGGTGCGGACCTCAGGTGTGCAGGGAGTGTGTTCCACAGGTGAGGAGCAGAATAACTGAAAGCTGCTTCACCTTGTTTGGTTCTGATTTTGGGAACACACAATAGACCTGTCCCTGACGACCTAAGGGGTCTGGATGCTTCATATGGAGTTAGTAAGTCAACAATATATCTTGGTGCCAGACCATTTAGTGCTTTGTAGGCCAGCAGTAAGATTTTAAACTCTATCCTTTGGCTCACAGGAAGCCAGTGCAGTGATCTGAGCACTGGTGTGATATGATCCATTTTCCTAGTGTTTGTTAGCACTCTTGCAGCAGCATTCTGGATCAGCTGTAGTTGTCTAATGGATTTTTTGTTCAGACCAGTAAAGACACCATTACAATAGTCCAATCTACTGAAAATAAATGCATGAACAAGTTTTTCCATGTCTTCTTTGGACAAAAATCCCTTAATTCTGGCTATGTTTTTCAGGTGGTAATACGCTGATCTGGTAATGAGCTTTAGATGGTCATTAAAATTCAAGTCAGAGTCAATAATTACACCAAGATTTCTGGCTTTATCAGTTGATGTCAATGACATGGAGTTAAGGTGAGCTCTGATCTTTGATCTTTCACTTTTGGGGCCAAAGACAATCACTTCAGTCTTATCCGCATTAAGCTGGAGAAAATTTTGGCACATCCACTCATTGATTTGATGAATGCACTTGCTCAGTGAAAGTAAGGGACCGTAATCATCTGATGACATCGAAATATAAAGTTGTGTGTCATCTGCATACGTATGATAAGAAATATTATGGTCCTCCATAATCTGGGCAAGGGGCAGCATGTAGATATTGAAGAGAAGCGGTCCAAGAATGGAACCTTGCGGCACCCCACACATAATCTTTTTTCGTTCAGACACATGTTCACCAATTGACACAAAGTAGTCCCTATCTTGTAAATATGATTTGAACCAGTGTAGTACAGTGCCAGTTAGTCCCACCCACTTCTCTAGTCTGTCAAGCAGTATATCATGATCAACTGTATCAAAGGCAGCACTAAGATCTAATAATACCAAGACTGAAGTTATAGAAGCATCATTATTCAGATGTATGTCATTTAGAACTTTGATAAGTACAGTCTCAGTGCTGTGGTGTGGACGAAATCCAGACTGAAATGCATTAAAGAGATTGTTCTGTGTCATGAAAGCATGAGTTTGCTGAAAAACAATCTTTTCAATGATTTTTCCTAGAAAGGGAAGATTTGATATTGGCCTGTAGTTACTTATTACTGAAGCATCCAGATTAGACTTTTTTAGGAGAGGTTTTATTACTGCAGTTTTCAGTGCTTGAGGAAACTGACCGGACTGAATAGAGTTATTTATTATCTGCAATACATCTGAAGCTATACTATTAAAAACATTTTTAAAAAAGTTTGTGTGGAGACTGTTTTTGTAAATCTCAAAATGAACCTGGAGTTTGGTTTTTCGCCACCTGCATTCTGCCTGTCTGCAGACTCTTTTCTGTTCTTTGACCAGTGCTGTGTTCCTCCAAGAGGCCTTTTTCCTTCCTGTCAAAATTTTGGTCCTAATAGGGGCAATGGAGTCAATAATAGTTGTAACTTTGGAACTGAAACTATTGACAAGATCATCAATCGAAGCTGAGGGCAGTGTTGGTGATGGTGTAAAAGACTGAGCGAAGACTGCACAGGTGTTATCATTAATATAACGTTTTTTGATTACCTCTGTGACATTTTTGTTATGGATAGCAGGCGTAGTTATTTTAAATGACACACAGTAATGATCAGAAAGAGCAACGTCTGTCACCACAACCTCAGAGATATTAAGCCCTTTGGAAATGACCAAATCTAATATATGCCCTTTGTTGTGTGTTGGACATGTTACATGCTGAGAAAGCCCAAAATTATCCAGAATGCCCAAAAGTTCAATAGCACATCTATCTTTGAGATTATCGACACGAATGTTGAAGTCACCCACTAAGACAACGCAGTCAAAATCAATGCAAACAATAGACAGTAGTTTGACAAACTCGTCTGAAAACTTTGCATTGTATTTTGGTTGTTTGTAGATGGTTACAAAGAGAGATCGACAGGGAGATTTTAATTGAATAGCAACATATTCAAACGAGTCAAACTGCCCATAAGAAGCTTTCTTGCCCTGAATGCTGTCATTAAACAACATAGTGACCAGGGTCCAGATTTCGAGTCCCGCACAATCAAGGAACTCTGTCAGGTGGCTGGAATCCACAAGGTTCGGACAACCCCATACCACCCTAGGGGCAACCCTGTGGAACGATTTAATCGTACCCTGCTTGACATGTTGGGCACTCTCCAAAATCAAGACAAGTCCTGTTGGCACAACCATGTGAGTTCCCTGGTCCACGCCTACAACTGCACCAGGAACGAGGTGACTGGCTTCACCTCATATGAACTTATGTTCGGGCGCCAACCTCGCCTGCCAATTGATCTTGCTTTCAAGTTGCCAATACAAGAGGGTCAACATTCATCTCACTCTGAGTATGTGCAAAACCTCAAGTCACGTCTCAAGGAGAGCTACAAGATAGCTATGGAAAAGGCCACAAAGATAGCTCACAAGAACAAAACGAGGTATGACAGACATGTAACGGCCTCAGACCTAGAACCTGGAGATCGGGTATTGGTCAGGAATGTCTGCATCCGGGGAAAACATAAGATCTCAGACAAATGGGAACCCACTGTCCATGTGGTGGTGAGAAGAGCAGGCACTCTCCCGGTATACACTGTTAAGCCTGAAAACGGGGACGGTCCCCTAAGGACACTACACAGGGACCTGTTACTCCCATGTGGGTACCTACCTGTGGAAGAAAACAGTGAGCCTGTACAAAAGCCGGTACCACGCAGGCCAGGAACCCGTGCGAACCCTGCGGTAGAGGAAGAGAATTCCTGAGATGAAGCGGATGATGCAGAGGAAAACACAGACACATATGATTCTGTCAGGAGATCTGAGAGAAACCGCCAACCACCGCGACGGCTGGATTATGTCTGACCGAGAGAGAGAAGTCATGTCGGCTAACCACTCGTCTACCATCGGGAGAGCCGCCGCGAGGCCCGAGACCAGCGAGCTCCACCTAGATACACAGAGCAACGGTGAGAAATGTGCTTTTTAGCTGTTCTGGTGTTATTTCTCTCTTGGTTCCCTGTGCCGAAACAAAGCAGTGGTGATATTAAGGTTATGAGAGTGAACTGAAATGAATATATGGTGCAATATTTCTGAACTTATGCATACTTTGTTTATTACCTTATGATTTTTAACTGAGTTTTAAGTAACTTGAGGGTAATTTTTGGTGTAGATTCTCTGACATGAACAGGCCTATAGTGTGAGAGTAATTTAAGCACACTTCTTTAATGCCTCTAAGCTTAACTCAGTATGTTTACCATTGATGTTATTTGCACATGGTTTGATATGGTTTTGATAAATGGTATTTTGAATGTTAATGGTTACTTACCATAAGTATTATTGGAGCACTGTTTATATGAACAGTTAAACGTGTGAGCACTTTAACGTTTAGTTCTCATAAATGATACCCTAAAGACTATATGTTGTACAACTGAGAAAGAGATTTGAGATATTTGAATAGCGATAATTTCTGTCAGTGTTATATGCAATATTGTGCATTAGTTGACATTTGATCCCTTATGATGCATCTGAGAATGAATGGTGTTGAATATTGAAAATTGGTTGACCTTGTTTATAGGTCAGGTTTTTGTGAGAGGACAGAAACGGTCTGAGGATTTGGAACATCATTCCCAGTCATAGAAGATGGCGAGCCAACCCAACTGAAGACGGATCAACACCGAAGAGATACCCACCACACACACACACGTTATACATTCACATTACGCTTCCAAGGATCCCTGGGAATCAGGTGAACTGCAATAACTCTACAACACACCTGCAACAGACTTTTTTTCTTTTATTTTATTAAAGGGCCCAACGGACTATTTGTACTTTAGTGCGCGCACTACTTTTTTATTTTCTTTACAAATTGAGTAAATATTTTGAATTCTGTAACCCCAACTTATGTTGTAAGAAAAATACAAGAGTGGCTACTCAAGTGTTATTCCTGTGTCTGCCTCCTCATTGTTGCTCATTACATTGGCTCCTCAAGAACTTAGAATTTTCTAATCATAGCCCAAGTCTTATTACTGATCTAAATACTTTAGTTAGGGCCACGGGGCAACGCACCGAGGCACTGGCCCTACAGCTATAAAATAGCTGAAGGGCCAGGGCCACTATTGTTATACTGCGTGTTTTTTCTTCTTCTTCTTCTTCTTATTAGGGCCACGGGGCAACGCACCGAGGCACTGGCCCTACAGCTATAAAATAGCTGAAGGGCCAGTGCCTCGGGGCTTCGCCCCGAGGCACTATTGTTATACTGCGTGTTTTTTCTTATTATTAGGGTGAATGCTGAAAGCATTCACACTATTGTTATTCAAATCTTTATACTTATTATTAGGGCCACGGGGCAATGCACCGAGGCACTATTGTTATACTGCGTGTTTTTTCTTCTTCTTTTTATTTTTCCTCTTCCTCCAAAATTTCGGCCCTTAACTCGTCCTACAGCTTGAGGAGTTGTAGGACAAATTATATATCAAAACGTGCGGTTCGATTGGGATCGGTGTGCTATTACTTTTCTCTACGAAATACGAATTTTTCGCGACGTAAGTCGCGAAAAACTGCGAAAAATTTTCCATAGGAATGAATGGGACGGGCGAAAAAAAAACGAGCGAAAAAGAACAATCATTGGAGTTTTTCAAACGTCTACAGCTCAGGCATAGTTTCACCTAGAGACTTCATTTAAACTTTAAACTGTAGACACAAGTCTTGTGTGTTGGTGTATTAATCCACGTTTTGATAGGTCATATAGTTTTTGATCAACCACTGTTCAATGACCATGATCATTTTTGGAGAAATTTTGAGTTTATAATGGGTGTGTATTGCATGGAATGTTCGTGTTAGAGTGGGTGACATCATCAGCTAGAGTGAGAGAAGTTGTCTGAAATTGTCTGAAACTTTTCTCTTTCTCTCGTCCTCCCGGCCACAAATTACACTCTACACACATGATTTTTTCCACAGTTGTAGACAAACTTGTTCTGTTTCTGACAATGTGCTCATCAAAGCAGAGAGACTTACAGAATTTAAATTCTGAGCCTCTCAGTGCGGTCACATCTCTCTCTACTCCTCATTGACTCTAATACAAAGATTTTCCGAGAGAAGCAGAAGGGACCCCTGTTTGAAACTCGCCCGTGACCCCAAAATATTTACTGTAGAAACACCAAAAGCATATCAACGTGTTCAGGAAGTCCTTACGCCGCCCAGGGTCTGCTGTTTTTTCTGATAGGAGCTACCGTTTTGTCGGTGTAAGCCCAGATGTGAGACCAGCGCAGAGGGAGAAAATCGCCCTTTTTCTCCACGTTTCTGGCTAGGGTGGCTCTGTCGTCATTGGCAACCACCTCAAGTTGCCATGGCAACCCCTGAGCCTGGGGCCAGAGCCCCTGTCTCCCATACATTTATGTCAAGACTCTGTCAAATACAACAACACACACTCCTCTACCACACACATGCATACACACACACAAACACACAGGCAACTTTATGTGATCACAGTTACAGATAGATACACACACACACACACACCAACACACACACTACAGGTAACTTTAAGTCATTACAGTTACAGGTACACACACACACAAACACAGACACACACATACCAACACACATATGCGCGCATATGCGCGCACACTCCTCACTCACACACACACACCTGACACACAACACACATGCGCGCGAATGCGCGCACTCCACTCTCACACACACACACCACAGGTAACTTCATGTGATTACAGTTATACACACACACAGGTGACTTAATGTGATTATGGCTCCTCAATATCAGTGCTCAGTACAAGATGATGATGTGTCTGTCTGATTAGTTTGGTGGTGGGTTTGATTCCCATGTTGACAGAGATGGTACCCCCGGCAGTAGCCCCCCGTGGCCCTTTCAAAATTTCCCAGAGGGAATTTTCTAGTTAGGGCCACGGGGCAATGCACCGAGGCACTGGCCCTACAGCTATGAAATAGCTGCAGGGCCAGTGCCTCGGGGCAAAGCCCCGAGGCACTATTGTTATACTGCGTGTTTTTTCTTCTTCTTTTTATTTTTCCTCTTCCTCCAAAATTTCGGCCCTTAACTCGTCCTACAGCTTGAGGAGTTGTAGGACAAATTATATATCAAAACGTGCGGTTCGATTGGGATCGGTGTGCTATTACTTTTCTCTACGAAATACGAATTTTTCGCGACGTAAGTCGCGAAAAACTGCGAAAAATTTTCCATAGGAATGAATGGGACGGGCGAAAAAAAACGAGCGAAAAAGAACAATCATTGGAGTTTTTCAAACGTCTACAGCTCAGGCATAGTTTCACCTAGAGACTTCATTTAAACTTTAAACTGTAGACACAAGTCTTGTGTGTTGGTGTATTAATCCACGTTTTGATAGGTCATATAGTTTTTGATCAACCACTGTTCAATGACCATGATCATTTTTGGAGAAATTTTGAGTTTATAATGGGTGTGTATTGCATGGAATGTTCGTGTTAGAGTGGGTGACATCATCAGCTAGAGTGAGAGAAGTTGTCTGAAATTGTCTGAAACTTTTCTCTTTCTCTCGTCCTCCCGGCCACAAATTACACTCTACACACATGATTTTTTCCACAGTTGTAGACAAACTTGTTCTGTTTCTGACAATGTGCTCATCAAAGCAGAGAGACTTACAGAATTTAAATTCTGAGCCTCTCAGTGCGGTCACATCTCTCTCTACTCCTCATTGACTCTAATACAAAGATTTTCCGAGAGAAGCAGAAGGGACCCCTGTTTGAAACTCGCCCGTGACCCCAAAATATTTACTGTAGAAACACCAAAAGCATATCAACGTGTTCAGGAAGTCCTTACGCCGCCCAGGGTCTGCTGTTTTTTCTGATAGGAGCTACCGTTTTGTCGGTGTAAGCCCAAATGTGAGACCAGCGCAGAGGGAGAAAATCGCCCTTTTTCTCCACGTTTCTGGCTAGGGTGGCTCTGTCGTCATTGACAACCACCTCAAGTTGCCATGGCAACCCCTGAGCCTGGGGCCAGAGCCCCTGTCTCCCATACATTTATGTCAAGACTCTGTCAAATACAACAACACACACTCCTCTACCACACACATGCATACACACACACAAACACACAGGCAACTTTATGTGATCACAGTTACAGATAGATACACACACACACACACACCAACACACACACTACAGGTAACTTTAAGTCATTACAGTTACAGGTACACACACACACAAACACAGACACACACATACCAACACACATATGCGCGCATATGCGCGCACACTCCTCACTCACACACACACACCTGACACACAACACACATGCGCGCGAATGCGCGCACTCCACTCTCACACACACACACCACAGGTAACTTCATGTGATTACAGTTATACACACACACAGGTGACTTAATGTGATTATGGCTCCTCAATATCAGTGCTCAGTACAAGATGATGATGTGTCTGTCTGATTAGTTTGGTGGTGGGTTTGATTCCCATGTTGACAGAGATGGTACCCCCGGCAGTAGCCCCCCGTGGCCCTTTCAAAATTTCCCAGAGGGAATTTTCTAGTTATTATTCTTAAATCTTCTGCCGTTTTTTGCAGTTCTTCTACTCCTTCATACTTTGTGCTATTTCAACAATTCATATATCAAAACGTGCGCCTTTTTCTGGATCGGTGTGCTATTATTTTTCTCTTTAATACTATTTATACTTTTTAAAATATTTCACTTTTTCTCACTTTTTTTTCCATAGAAATGCATTGAAAAGGTCTTCAAACTCTTCTGCTTCTTTGAACTTCAACTACTTCAGCATACTTTCAGTTACAGACTTCATTCAACCTTTAAAACGTTCACAAAAGTTTGAACTATTGATCGATTATTCATCTTATTGATATCTTCAACCGTTTCTGATATCTGACAGTTTAAAAATCATTGAAATTTTGGAGAAAATTCAAGTTTATAATGGGTGTGTATTGCGCGGAATGTTCAGGGCTAGAGTGGGTGACATCATCAGCTAGAGTGGGAGAGAGTCTAAAAATCGTCTGAAACTTTTCTCTTTCTCTCGTCCTCCTGGCCACAAATTAAACTGTACACACATGATTTTCTCCACAGTTGTAGTCCAACTTGTTCTAGCTCTCACAATGTGCTCAAAAAAGCAGAGAGACTTACAGAATTTGAATTTTGGGCCTCTCAGTGCAGCCTGGTGCCTCCCTGCTGCTCATTCACTCCCATACAAAAGTAGGCGCTGATTTTTGGAGAAAAGCAGAAATGCTGCCTGTTTCTAACTTGCGATATTTTCCACAATTTTTACTCTAGAAACACCAAAAAGACATGTTTGCGTTCAGGAAGGTCTTATGGATCCAAACATATAAAGTTTTCACTCATATTAGGTACATATTTGTCTGAAATTGGAGCAGTTTGAGGGGTTCATGGACCCCTTTCTCATCAAGTAGTTAAAGTCACCATGGCAACCTCTGAGCACATGCACCCACACACACACACACACTCTCTGTCTCTCTCTCCCTCTCTCTCTCTCTCTCTCTCTTTCTCTCTCTCACTTACACACACACACACACACACACACACACACATTCTCTCTCTCTTTCTCGCTCTCTCTCTCTCTCTCTCCCTCTCTCTCTCTCTCTATAATCAGCCTCTCAATGACTTTAAATCAGGGGTGTCAAACTCATTCCACAAAGGGCCGAGTGGCTGCAGGTTTTTGTTCCAACCAAGCAGCAACACACCAGACTTGAATCAGTTAATCAACTGATCTCAGTCTTCAGACAGCTGATTGGTCAAACTGTGTGCTCTTGATCGGTTGGAACAAAAACCTGCAGCCAAATGGCCCTTTGTGGAATGAGTTTGACACCTATGCTTTAAACCTTTGAGGGGAGTGTTTAAACATCTCATCAACAGTTTATTTCTATTTCATACACATCAGTTTGTTCTCCTAATGGAGATTTCAGGATTTGGAGCTTCTTCTTGTCCTGACTTTTGGCTTTTCCACCTCTTCAACCCTTACATTTTACTTTGAAGGATTTCAACTTTTTCTCATTATTTCCAACAATTCAGCCCATTCCTCAACCATTTTAAGAGTTCTTATTTTTTATTTATATGTAACTTATATAGATTTTCTAACAATGTTTAACGCTTATCTTTAACAATCCAGGCATTTCTGAGCCTCTTCATTCAGCCTCCTGCTTACAAGTTCTACTTTTACTCTTGAGATATTGCTTCATCTCTGTTAATATATGCTTAACAATGTTTTCAAGCTGTCAGTGTATTATATATATTTATATATCTGAGAGAGCTAGGCTTCAACGTTTTTTCATGCTTATCCTCTATTCTTCTCTCCTTTCCTCTCCTTCTCCTGTCCTTCTCTCCCCTCCTTATCCTCTTCTCTATTCTCCTTCTCATCTCCTCTCGTCTCCTTTCTTCTCCTGTCCTCTATTCTCTCATTCATGTATCTATTCTCCTCTCCTCTCCTTTCCTCTTCTTCTCCTCTCCGCTATTCTCCTCTCCTTCTCCTCTCGTAATCTCCTCTACTCTCCTCTCCTTTTCTCATCTCCTTCTCCGGTCCTCCTCTCCTCTCCTCTTCTCTATTCTTCTTCTCATCTCCCTTGTCTCCTTTCTTCTCCTCTCCTCTATTCTCTCATTCATGTCTCTGTTCTCCTCTCCTTTCCTCTTTCTATCAGTTTAATTTTTAATTTTTATTTCTATCAGTTTAATTTCCAACCATTTCATACAAAATCAGCCTCCTTCTTCCGAGTACTACTTTTTAATCTATTATTGCTTCAGCTATTTTAGCACTGGTGCAAGTTATACACTTCAGCTTTAGCGTCAGCCTTTTCAATATTACTTCAGCTGTTTCTTCAGCTAATTCAGCTTTGTTTTAACAATTTCTTCAGCTCATTCAGCATTGCTTCAGCAATGTCGTTCAGCTGCTTTCAGCATTCACCCGCATTTCCTGCTGGAAATGCTTGCTTTTTCTAGTTATTTTTCATCTTCCTCCAAAATTTCGTCCCTTAACTCGTCCTACAGCTTGAGGAGTTGTAGGACAAATTATATATCAAAACGTGCGGTTCGATCGGGATCAGTGTGCCATTGCTTTTCTCTACGAAATATGAATTTTTCGCGACGTAAGTCGCGAAAAACTGAGAAAAATTCTCCATAGGAATGAATGGAACGGGCGAAAAAAAACGATCGAAAAAGAAAAATCATTGGAGTTTTTCAATTGTCTACTGCTCAGGCATACTTTCACCTAGAGACTTCATTCAAACTTTAAACTGTAGACACAAGTCTTGTGTGTTGGTGTATTAATCCACATTTTGATAGGTCGTATAGTTTTTGATCAATCACTGTTCAATGACCATGATCATTTTTGGAGAAATTTTGAGTTTATAATGGGTGTGTATTGCACGGAATGTTCGTGTTAGAGTGGGTGACATCATCAGCTAGAGTGGGAAGAGTTGTCTGAAGTTGTCTGAAACTTTTCTCTTTCTCTCGTCCTCCCGGCCACAAATTACACTATATGCACATGATTTTTTCCACAGTTGTAGACAAACTTGTTCTGTCTCTGACAATGTGCTCATCAAAGCAGAGAGACTTACAGAATTTAAATTCTGAGCCTCTCAGTGCGGTCACATCTCTCTCTGCTCCTCATTGACTCTAATACAAAGATTTTCCGAGAGAAGCAGAAGGGACCCTTGTTTGAAACTCGCCCGTGACCCCAAAATATTTACTGTAGAAACACCAAAAGCATATCAACGTGTTCAGGAAGTCCTTACGCCGCCCAGGATCTGCTTTTTCTTTCTGATAGGAGCTACCGTTTTGTCGCTATAAGCCCAAATGTGAGACCAGCGCAGAGGGAGAAAATCGCCCTTTTTCTCCACGTTTCTGTCTCTCTCTGGCTAGGGTGGCTCTGTCGTCATTGGCAACCACCAATTGGCTGCAGGTGGAGCTCGTTAAGATCAGACTGACACATGCAGCTCGTTATAGATCTCTGAGTATCAAGTCAGCCACATGCACACACACACACACATACACACAGACCTATCTATGTATCTATGTATCTATCTATCTATCTATCTATCTAGTTCTTACAATGTGTCTTCTGTCAGTTTCCAATCTATTTGAGTAGACTTAAATTTTTTCCCCAGTTTATTGCACTAGACTTCAACTCTTACATTTACGATTTTTACTACATGTTATTCTGCCTCTTTAATTAACACACACCGCACAGGTAACGTAATGCCATTACAGTTACAGGTACACACACACACACAAACAAACACACACACACACCAACACACACATGCGCGCGTATGCGCACACTCCTCTTCCACTCCCACACACACACACACACACATGCGCGCGTATGCGCGCACTCCTCTCTCTCTCTCTCACACACACACACCACAGGTAACTTCATGTGATTACAGTTACACACACACACACAGGTGACTTAATGTGATTATGGCTCCTCAATATCAGTGCTCAGTACAAGATGATGATGTGTCTGTCTGATTAGTTTGGTGGTGGGTTTGATTCCCATGTTGACAGAGATGGTACCCCCGGCAGTAGCCCCCCGTGGCCCTTTCAAAATTTCCCAGAGGGAATTTTCTAGTTTTTTATCTTCCTCCAAAATTTCGGCACTTAACTCGTCCTACAGCTTGAGGAGTTGTAGGACAAATTATATATCGAAACGTGCGGTTCGATCGGGATCGGTGTGCTATTACTTTTCTCTACGAAATACGAATTTTTCGCGACGTAAGTTGCGAAAAACTGTGAAAAATTCTCCATAGGAATGACTGGGACGGGCGAAAAAAAACGAGCGAAAAAGAACAATCATTGGAGTTTTTCAAATGTCTACTGCTCAGGCATACTTTCACCTAGAGACTTCTTTTAAACTTTAAACTGTAGACACAAGTCTTGTGTGTTGGTGCATTAATCCACGTTTTGATAGGTCATATAGTTTTTGATCAATCACTGTTCAATGACCATGATCATTTTTGGAGAAATTTTAAGATTATAATGGGTGTGTATTGCATGGAATGTTCGTGTTAGAGTGGGTGACATCATCAGCTAGAGTGGGAGAAGTTGTCTGAAATTGTCTGAAACTTTTCTCTTTCTCTCGTCCTCCCGGCCACAAATTACACTCTACACACATGATTTTTTCCACAGTTGTAGACAAACTTGTTCTGTTTCTGACAATGTGCTCATCAAAGCAGAGAGACTTACAGAATTTAAATTCTGAGCCTCTCAGTGCGGTCAGGTCTCTCTCTGCTCCTCATTGACTCTAATACAAAGATTTTCCGAGAGAAGCAGAAGGGACCCTTGTTTGAAACTCGCCCGCATCTCTAAAATATTTACTGTAGAAACACCAAAAGCATATCAACGTGTTCAGGAAGTCCTTACGCTGCCCAGGATCTGCTTTTTTTTCTGATAGGAGCTACCGTTTTGTCGGTGTAAGCCCAAATGTGAGACCAGCGCAGAGGGAGAAAATCGCCCTTTTTCTCCACGTTTCTGGCTAGGGTGGCTCTGTCGTCATTGACAACCACCTCAAGTTGCCATGGCAACCCCTGAGCCTGGGGCCAGAGCCCCTGTCTCCCATACATTTATGTCAAGGCTCTGTCAAACACAACAACACACACTCCTCTACCACACACATGCATGCACACACACAAACACACAGGCAACTTTATGTGATCACAGTTACAGATAGATACTCACACACACTCACATGCGCACGTATGCGTTCACTCGTCTCCCACTCCCACACACACACACACAAACACACATATGCGCGCGTATGCGCGCACACTCCTCACTCTCACACACGCCTGACACACAACACACATGCCCGCACTTCTCTCCCACACACACACACCACAGGAAACTTCATGTGATTACAGTTACACACACACACAGGTGACTTAATGAGATTATGGCTCCTCAATATCAGTGCTCAGTACAAGATGATCATGTGTCTGTCTGATTAGTTTGGTCGTGGGTTTGATTCCCATGTTGACAGAGATGGTACCTCCAGCAGTAGCCCCCCGTGGCCCTTTCAAAATTTCCCAGAGGGAATTTTCTAGTTCACTTTTACACTGCTAAAATTGGTTACATCTTGATTTTATTTGTGACACAGAATATAAAAGGTACAAGTCATGCCTTGTGCCAATCAATATCCATAAAAATAGCATTCCAAAAAAATTTTCCTCTAGGTGTTATTTTCTTTGCATTGTAGAAACATTCTCTATGTTTATTAGTACATGTCTTACTCAGAATGTCAATACCATTTATATAAAGAATGTTAACAGTTGTTGCACGGTCTGTTTTTCATAGGTTTTCATTAATTCTATCATTCCGCTGGGAATGGAGTTTATTACTGAGCTAAATTCTTTAAATGTTATAGGGAATGGTTTCTGTGTAAGAAAATCTTTATAACTAAGTAATTGGCCATTAGGGCTACATAAGTCCTTTAAGTAAATTATATTTTTATTGATCCAATTTTGTAAATAGAGTGATTTGTTCCTTTTAATAATGCATTTGTTGTTCCAAATGATAGATTTGTGTGGAGAAAAGTTATGCGAATAACATAGCTTCCATGCTAACAAAGATTGTTGATGAAATTCCAAAGTCAAAGTCAACTTTATTGTCAAATTTCCATTTGTGCAAGACATACAGAAACTTGAAATTACGTTCCCTCCATCCCCATGGTGTAATAATACAAGCTATAGGACACAATATATACATCTATAGGCCACAATATATACATCACACAATGTACAGGACTATATGTACAATATAAACAGTTATAAACAGTTATTAAAATGACCAGGTGGGCATAGTGCAAACTGTGCACGGCTAGGTGGCAGTGATAGCGGTCAAGTAAAAGTAGGTAAGGTAAGTAAAGTGCAGTGTGTCAGTGGGGGGATCCTAGTCCAGGGTCAGTGGGGGCAGAGTAAGGGGGGGGGGGAGTTCAGCTCCCTGACAGCTGCCGTACCACGTCGTTATGCAGCTGGTCAGGAGGCTCTCGATGGTGCCCCTGTAGAAGGAGAACATGCTGGGAACTGAGGCTCCAGCTCTTCTCAGTTTGCAGAGGAAGTAGAGGCGCTACTGAGCTTTCCTGGCCAGTGATGCAGTGTTGGTGCTCCAGGAGAGATCCTCTGTGATGTGCACACCCAGGAACTTGGTACTGCTCACTCTCTCCACCGCCACACCGTTGATGGTCAGTGGAGGGTGCTGGGTGTGCGTTCTCCTGAAGTCAACAACAATCTCCTTGGTTTTCTCCACATTGAGAATGAGATTGTTGTTCCTGCACCATGTGGTCAGTTGGTTCACCTCGTCCCTGTAGTGACTCATCATTGTTGGTAATGAGCCCCACCACCGTTGTGTCGTCTGCAAACTTGACGAAGAGATTGGTGTTGTGTTTGGGTGTGCAGTCGTGGGTCAGAAGGGTGAAGAGTAGGGGGCTGAGCACACATCCTTGGGGCGGCCCCGTGTTCAGGATGATGGTGTTGGATGTATTGCTGTCAACCCAAACTGCCTGTGGTCTCCCGGTCAAGAAATCCAGCAGCCAGTTGCACAGCGAGGTGCTCAGCCCCAATAGGTCCAGTTTCACTATCAGCTGTTGGGGGATGATAATGTTGAATGCTGAACTAAAGTCAATAAACAGCATCCAACATCTTAAATGATAATCTTGAGATACTATAATTACAGGACAATAAGAACTTAAGACCTCCAACATTCTTAAATTATGTGGAATAAAGTACCATAATGAATCTGGAGCATTCCTTTAGCCATTTCACCTTAAATGTCTACTTCATCTGCTCTAGAGTGCCTTGAGAGAGAGAGTGACGACAATGGAAGATCAAAATGCTTGCCGATCACGTGGTCCATGCAGTGCCATAAAGAGATAAGAGTTACAACAGTAACAACAGTAATCATGTGAGCCTCAATAGTTCCAAACACAGCCTGCGCTGTCACATTCTTCTATGGGACAGACAGCAGTGAACTTGCTTTTGAACGGTAAATATTAAAATAAACCGTACACATACATTTACAACTGTTACTGAATTACTGTAAATGCATCAATGTCAGTTCTCCAATGAAAATCAAACCCACATAGTTTGAAACAACGTTCAAAACACACACAGCCTGTATCACTGCCATTACAAATAAGCATAAAGTCCGCTAGCTTAATGCTAACGTATAATGTAAAACCTCATAGACGGGCTAACAGAAATTAGCATTGCTATCGCGATAACAACATCAATTCATTTTGACACAAACATGGCAGTAACAGTAACACACACAATTAACATACAATAGTCACAGGCATATATTCTCTTTGCTCCGTGGAAACAACTGTAACAGCTGGAGTTTACCTGCTGACTGTGCTTCTCTTGATATCAATCAACTCACTCTACTACTGTCACAATACTGCCACCATCAGGACATGCATGCCAGAGGGGGCAGCACACATCCCTTATGTATATGAGATTAATATATAGGCTATTTGTGAATACATAAGAAGAAGACATAGCATAATTTAGGATAAAAGGATAAAAACAGGATAGGATAAAAACAATAATGATAAATAATGTGGTTTTCAATTAAATATTTTTATTTAAATGGTGACAACAACAGCAAGTGTGTGTCTGTGAGAACAAGAAAAATTGAAAAGTATGAAGGCTCATCACAGAAAATAATACATTTGGCATTAAGGAAGAACAATTTGATTTAACAGAGACCATATTCCAGCATTAGGACAGCAGAACAAAGGTGGGGCTATGAAATGGTAAAAAAAAAAAAAAAAAAAAGCCATAAAGACATATTAATATATTTACTGTAGGCACAACTATGTACACAACCTTTCAAGTGCAAATTCCACTGCCTGAGATCAGGTTTAGGGTCTTTCCACTCCTCGTCGACCACTATAGCAGCCTCCAGTGGTCTCTTATTCCAGCAGCTGCAGCCAGCTGCCAGCAACATCCACGACCACCAGCCACCACCAGCAGTGTCACCAGCAGCAGCAACGGCCACCAGCCACTAACACATCCTATTATTGAAAGTTAATACATCCCAAAATCTAATGAATCAAAATGCAAACTTATTAATACACAGCATCTGATACCAAATAATTTACCCCAACTAACTAACGTTACCCTTAGCTAACACTGTCAGGTTCAGATGATAAAATCTAAATAAAATCTGTTAAATACCTGTTAAAACCTGCAGATGGTGCTTGGTGCAACACAGTATGAAAGCTTTGGCTACCAAAATTCTTTGCCAATAGTTGTATCCACACTAAAGGACACAATTTCATGATTGTGTGCTGCCTCTCCTCCTAGCTCAGTCTCTCTCCTGCATCTTGCTGCCCTAGGCCTGGATATCTTCAGCTGTACTGCCTTGAAAACATTAATAAATATGGCAACAGTGCAAAAACTGCCTGACTGCACGCCACTGGTCAACATGTGCAAGCACAGTTAAGATGAACTGTGGAGCAGCTTTTAACGGCCTCTTCTTGGTCAGGGTTGGATTTAGCTCTCATAAACTCCTATAAACACTGGTCTGTCTCACTGCCCTTACAAGTTCTGATTTTAGTCTGGTCTGTTAAGACTTAATTAATTCAGTTTAAATATTTACAGTTAACAATTTAACATAATTCTTAAGCATTGTGCAGTTTTTCACAGTTGCCATATTTATTAATGTTTTCAACGCAGTACAGCTGAGGATGTCCTGGCAGAGGGCTGCAAGATGCAGGAGAGAGACTGAGCTAGGAGGAAAGGCAGCACACAATCATGAAATTGTGTCCTTTAGTGTGGATACTAGTTTCTTAAACAACTTAATCACACACTGAATTAGTGATTTCTGGTTGTGCGGTGGGGTCTTCAGCTCTGCTTGCCTATCTGTCAAAGTTACCACACAGCACTGCCTCTGTGATATGATGATGTGCAACACCAATGCTGTAAGCTTTATGCTCAAGCAAATACTTGTATGCACATTTCACATGTGCTCAGAAGATGTTAAGATTGCTATCTTTGGAGCCTACTGTACGCCACTGTATACAGCACACTTCTAGTGCAATTATAGCAAAGGTAAGATGAATAAGATTAAGGTTGTGTATAAAGACGCCCTTCAAATCTTATTCAGGTACCCATGGTGGAGAAAGTGCCAGCCATATGTTTGTGACCTGTAATGTCCCCACATTCCATGCCTTGCTAAGGAATTTTATTTAAAAGTTTATGTGTAGAATGTTTTGATCAGAGAATGGAATTGTAATATCTCTTTCTGACCCTACTCTGACACCCCTCTATGTATTGGAAATGTTGGCATGAGCAACTGCACCTTTTTTAACTTGTGTGGACAGACAGTGTGCTGTCTATAAGTGTTCTTGTTTGTTTGTTTGTCTGTTTGTTAGTAACCTGTTGTCTGTTTTTTTTATCATTGGACCTGGAGTGTGTAATTAAAGATATATATAGACACAGCCCTGGGGGGAACTAGTTGAGGAAAAACCTCTCATCTGAGATAAGAGTTTGTCAGCTAGGATATGAGGTTGGAAAATCTGCAAACAGTAGATGGGTGTGTGTTTTTCCTTTTTTTAAGGTGGCTATAGAGAAGGTTAAGTAGGGTAAAAATGGTATCTTCTATCCCCCTATTCCTCCTGTGAGCAATTTGCATGTTGTCAAGTAAGGTCTCTGTTTTGTCAAGTTTAATAGATTTGATTACTTTTTCAAAACATTTCATCAAATGTGATGTTAGAGCTATAGGTCTAAAATCTTAAATCTCCTTGGCAGTCTTGTTTTTAGCTATGGGACTTATATGTTACTTGCTGTTTTGGATATGGAGTACACTGATACACTCACCAAAAGGGACAGGTTGGGCTTTGCTGTGTCAGTGTTCTTCTACAAACAACAATAACCTTCCCTCCCCCTACAGGAGCACTGGATCTCCCCCCAGAATGCCACCAACATCAAGCCAATGCACCCCACCTCCATCCATGGTGTGGAGGACATGATCCGCCTGGGAGACCTCAATGAAGCTGGAATTCTCCGTAACCTGCTCATCAGATATAGAGAAAAACTTATATATGTGAGTATTGCTGTATCAATGACTCTTCTACCCCCCTTTCCTCTCAGAACAGCCCCATTTTGTATGAATCCAGATGGATACATTCATCTGAGATTGCATGCACGCAAAGGGATGAAATTAATTAGCAATAATACTCAGTCACACTGTGGCATCCAAACCATAACTGATTGGTGTTATGGCCTAATGAGTGACAAGAAAACAGCCTGTTGACACAAGGCAGTACAGGTGAATGCTGTTGATGTCAAATTCAGACCCTACCACTTGCTGTCTCAGCAGAAATTCAGATCTTTCAGACCAGACAACACTATTTCAAGTCTTCATCTGTGTCATAGTGTTGGCGAGTCTCTGCTCACCCCAGCCACCAAAGAGTGCTTAAGTGACCATAGCTTTTTTATCAGCTCCAACCAGTCTATTTGTTCTCTGTCTCTCATCACAAAGCCTTTTTCTTTAAGAGATGTTCAAACCAGGCTTGTCTGTCACCAACAGTCAGTTAACCCATTCTGATCTTTAATATAAACATTAAGTGATGGTTTTATCCATTACACTGCTACAACATGATTGACTGACTGGAAAATTGCATAACAAATGTAAAGGTATCCTGTTATCCACAGAAGAGTTCCTTTTATACATAATATATGTTACATATAACAAGTACAACTGATGTGGAGATAAAACTTTTTTTGAGAACTTTAATTGAGCATGTAATTTTAACTTGACATCATGGGTTTTATTTCCTACTTCACTGCCTTCCTCTAATTTTGCTATCTCTGCCATAACTTCATGCAGTGGCAAAGTAGAAAGAGAAAATTGAAAATGAATAGATTGATAACACTGCTTCTTTATTCCCCTTGTTGAGGACAATGAGAGCTTTAAAACCTTTATCCAGTGCTTGAATGACTTTATTAAAACTCTCACAGTATTGTTTCATGGAAAGATTTTGGCTGTTTTTCTACCATCATCTCAATTCTTTGCTTCTTTATTCTTTCTTTTGCTCGTCTCACTCTCCCTCCTCTCCTCCTTCCCCTCTCTTCCTCTGTTTAATCTGAAGACTAATTGTGGCGGCAGGGTAAGTCAGCTCGTCGATGTCAAACATGACTAAACAGAAATGCAACCTCAGCCTAATATAAATGTATTTAAGGCACATCTTAATGCAACAGCGGCATGACCTTATCTTATTCTATACTGTATCTCTAAATGCATGCTTTTTGCATGTTTTTAATGAAAGTGAAATCATGGATGATTTCCTATCTTGACATCTGTAGTAAAATGCCTTCTCATTATTCAGTAAATCTATTTCAGTTTATGGACTTACCACCCAAATTCATCAGTGGGTATGGTTAAATTAAACCATAGCACTGGTTTGTCAGTAAACTTAAAGGTCACATATTATACTCTTTTTCAACCATTTCACATAGGTCTAAGTGGTCCAACCACATTGTATTTGGAGTGTATTGCCCCAAATCAATCTACTAAATCTCAGCAATCTAAAAGCAGCTCTCAAGAGCTCCCCTGAGAACAAGCCATTTCTGTGTCTGCACCTTGAAATTCAAATAAGATGCGTAAACCATGTCTACTCTACACCCCTAACGGGAGAGGGTGTGGTTTTATCTACCGGTACCATGTCCTAATGTTGACATAGGGATGGGCAATGATTTTTTAATGTTTGAATCATTCAAAAAAAAAAAAAAAAAAATCAAATAATTTCTGAGACTATGTCTGAAAAAATGTAAATGTTCCCTTTTTACTGGTGCAGAAAAAGGAGAAACATGGAAAAACTCCTACAGCCATCAAAGTTCTCTGTGAAGCTCTGTCAAATAAGAAAGAAGTGAAACTGAGGCGTGGTGCAAACTCTGCAAGGTGCAGACTGTGATGAGAAGCGGCAGCCAGGGCCGGCTCTTGGCATAGGCGATATAGGTGGTCGCCTAGAGCGCCACCTGCCTGAAGGGTACTGCCAGTCACCCTTGGGGAAAAAAAGGCTAATAATTTGCAATGCCCATTTGTACTCTTCCTCAATGTTCTGTCTTGAAAATAAAAAATAACACAATGTTTTTTAGTATCTCTCAAATTTGAAGTCCCCTCTCATGACTCACAATGGTTTGGTCCAACCAACGCAGCTGTCCCCGCAGTCATACACACAACAGAGGTACCTGTCTGCAGTGAGAGTGCTTTCAAGCCAGTTTAGTTTTTTTTTTTTTCATTAGAACCACAGCTGTTTAAGGTAGAATGTGAAGGTTTGTTCGTTGCAGTTTGTTAACAAAACATGCAAACTGGGCCCCTCCTCTCGGGATCAACTGTACAGCCTCCTGCCCCTGACAGCAGCAGCAGCAGCAGCAGCTGCAAGGACTGGGATAAAAAGGAAATACGGTCCAAGTGAAGCGCTGGAGCCGTGGATCCATGCGTATGATCCCACAGCCTTAGGTTCCCACAGCCCTATTGCAACTGCCTCATATCTCAGTTTAATGCATTTTCATTTTTTTTTGGTTCCTACCTATCTGTTTCAGTTGAGGCGGGGGACATTGTTTTTGTTTCTACACGGTACCCCTGTAATGACACACCTCCTGGCAGAGCATGGCAAGCAACACAGTTGTCTTCACACTCGATCGAGTCAAGTTAAAATAAAGAGTAACAAAGATTAAAATGTAAACAAGACGGAGAAGAAAGGACAAGTTTTAAGCCCTCGTGGTAGTGTGCAGCCTACGAGGTACGTTTATTGGTGTCTTTACAAGCCGTGCACTAGCTGATTGTTTACTGTCCTTTCTTCAGTTCTCACGGGTTGGTCGGTGTCTGTGAATAAACCCTGTTTTATAATACAATCTCGGGCCTAATGCTTAATACCTAGAGGAGCTACAGTGAGAACTCGACTGCTTCGCGTGAGTAGCCGAGGAGGAAGCATCAAAGATCCATGGTCAGGATGAAACTTCTCCACGTCACGGGTGCATTGCTTATCACTGTCCAAGCAGCAACCGAAGAAGCAGCTTATAACTTACCTGTGTTAGAGTTGACACCTTTTTGTTTAGTTATCACTGATGGTAATAAGACTATAAGTGAAGCCAAATTATTGAACAGAAAGGTACATGGTGATAGATAGATAGATAACTTTATTCATCCCCGAAGGGAAATTAGGTTGCCATAGTAGACCGGTTTATAGAATACAATAAAATAAATATAATAGAAATACAGTATAAAAAAGAACTAAAATAGAATGCACAGTATATACATATGATATATAATGATTTAATGATTTAGCTATGGTAAGGTTATTTTGGCCATTCTATTTGGTAACTGCAAGCTAATGGTAGTATCACATTTAAATCTAACTTAAGTAACCAAAGCAAAATGTCAGACATAAAACCTTTCTCTGAGAGTGACAGAAACGGTTGTAGTGAAGACATGCAGCAGCATGGTACAGATACTCAACCACAAGCATCTGAAGCCATCGAAGCTGCTTACCACGCTTCTTTGCCAGAGCCACAAAGAAGTCAAAGAGCTTGCAAGTTAACGGAAAAAAGCCAAGAATTGCATAAGGAGCAAGTTAAAAGGGTTGAACACTTTTTCATTAAGAGCTACAAGAAGTGGAAGGTAGTCATAAAGGATGCTAAAGGAGTGCTGAGTGGAGAGTGCTCAAACAGCCTGCTGCATGAACACATCACTAAGGTGAGTGATGCTGCAAGGGACCTCAATTATGTTTATGAAGAGTTTAGGCGCATTGATATTCTAGACCCCGACACACGGCACAGAACAGACATCTGTGAAGCAGTAACAAAGACAGTAATTAAAACTGCTAGAAATTCTCTAAACACAGAAACTGATGAAGATCAACGGATTGGAAAACAATACAGGAAAGAGGGAGATAGAGAATCTGTGTTTAAGTCTGCAGCATCAGATAGAACAAGTATCTCTCACCATACCAAGTCCAAGTCCGCCAGGTCTTCAGTTCATTCTCGAAGCAACTCAAAGGTCACATCCAGACGTTCAAGCCAGTTTTCTGCTCACAGACAGGAGGCTGCTGCTGAAGTCGCCACCAGTGAAGCTGCATTGCAGGTACTGTTAGAGAAAGAATGGCATATCAAAGAACTCGAACAACTTGAGGCTGAAAATGCAGAGGCAAAGAGTGCTAGAGGCCAAGCGAAGAGAAGTGGAACGATTGGAGACAGTAAAGAAGTTAAAGGCTGCCAAGGCATGACAGTAAGTGTATGAGCAGAATGAATGCTCAGATGATGAAACAGATCAACTGCTCCATCACCATGTCTCCCTGAAAGAGAAGAAAGAAATTAAAAGTGAAAGTAACCTGTCTCAGCATCAGCCTCCACCACAAGCTATGACACTGCTAGGGAGAGAAGACAGCACAGCAGCACTAGAGTATTTGCAGAATCCATCAGTGCAAGCCGCCTCTACATACCTGAACCAACAACATTTAGCGGCGATCCACTCAGCTTTAATGACTGGAAGGTTTCAGACACTCATTGACAAAAAAACATACCAAGTGAAGAAAGGATATATTACCTGCGAAAGTATGTGAGTGGCACAGCCAAGAAAGCCATAGAGAGCTACTTCCTGCTTGGCACAGAGTCAGCCTATCGTGCAGCATGGACCATCCTAGAAGAGAGATATGGCAATCCATTCCTCATCGCCAAAGACTTCAGGGACAAGCTAGATTCATGGCCCAAGATAAACTCTAAGGGCAGTGTGGAACTTCAAGAACTTGCTGCAGCTGTGAGGCAGCCATGTCTCAAATCAAGGGTCAGTGACTACAATGAGAATCAGAAGATACTCACTAAACTTCCAGATTAGCTGACCTCTAGATGGAATAGGAAGGTTATGGAAGTAGAAGAGCAAAGTCATAAGTTCCCAAGCTTCAGCAACTTTGTTGAGTTCCTCACACGTGAAGCCAGAATTGCTTGCAACCCAATAACATCTCTCTGTGCTCTAAAGCCAAGTGAAAGCGAGAAGAACAAAGTTTCAAGGAACAGAGGTCCCGGAGCAAAGGTGCTGGCATCAAACTCAAATGAAAGGACTATTGTTGCAAGCTGTGCTTTCTGTGGATGAAAACAGGATGGATGGATGAAACAGTCCCTGCACGAGTGATAATTTAATTTTTTAGTGATAATTGCACTAAAGAAAAAAGGATGCTAACAAAGGCTAATGGAGCAAGTGGCTATGACAAGCTGAAAGATGGAAGCATTGAACGGCGACAAGACAAACCAATGAGATCCTCATTTGAGGCAACATCAAACAGAGTCATTCATCACACACATCATTCATCAGTCACATCAAAGACACTCATTCATCCACTATCATCCCAGTTTGGGTGTCAGCCACAAGTGAGCCTGATTGTGAAATTCTTGTGTATGCACTCTTAGATACAAAAATGACACAACCTTCCTCCTTGAAGAAGCTGCAAAGACTCTGCACACAAAAAATGAACCACTTCGGTTAAGGCTGTCCACCATGGCTTCAAGAAACACCATTGTGCCATGTCGAAGAGTTACTGGCCTGCAAGTAAGAGGATTTTGCTCAGACAAGGTAATAACTCTCTCACCTTGAACACATTGCAGCTGAAATAGCTCCTCAACAAAGTTGTGATGTTGGCTTGTTAATTGGTTACAACTGTCCTCAAGCTCTCATTCCAAGACAGGTGGTGCCTGGTGAAGGAAATCTGCCTTTCGGACTGAGAACAGACTAGGGCTGGAGCATAGTAGGCTATTGCAACCCCTGTCTTGATTATGGAGATGCAATAGGAGTAAGTCACCAAGTTGTTGTGAAGCAAGACATTCCAGATTGTCAGTTGACTTCAAACGTCACAAATGAAGGGCATTATGTCTGCAGAACGCAGATCAAGGAAGTAGTCTCACCTGTAGATGTCATTAAGGTCCTGGAGTCTGACTTTGTGGAAAGAGCTTCAGATGATTGTAGCATCTCTCAAGAAGACCTATGATTCCTGTCACAGATGCAAAGGAGCATCAGGCTCACTGTTGACGGTCACTATGAGATGCCGCTACCTTTCAAGAAAGGGAGATCTAACTTACCAAACAACAAGGTATGCGCTATCCATTGTCTCAGATGCTTAGAAAGGAAGCTGAAAAGAAATGAACAGAGACTTCCTTGAAGGACCATCTGCTAACCGGTCCAGAGTTGACAAACAACTTGGTCGGAGTCCTTTGTCGTTTTCGTAGAGGTCCCGTGGCGATAATGAGTGCCATCGAGCACATGTTTCACCAATTCAATCTTGGGAAGGATGGAAGAGTGAGAACACTTAGGTTGTTACTCATCGATCCAACACTGGATGGAATGGGAAGACGCGCCTCCAAACCAGTCTACCTGGAGAGGCCTATTCAGAAGACAGTTACACTCTTGGAAGCAGACATAAGACCACAGTGTACCATTCTCTCACTCTCAGTCTATTAGCTAGCCTTATTGATTTGTTATTTATTTGGCAATATTTGAAGTAATGTTTACGTACAGTATAGATGTCTTGCATTAGTAGTTTTAAGAAATCACTTGTGATTTGGTGGGAGTGTAACTGCCTCACATGTCAGTTTAATGCATTTAATTTTTCTTTGTTTCCTACCTATCTGTTTCAGTTGAGGTGGGGCACATTGTTTTTGTTTCTACACAGTATCACTGTAATGACACACCTCCTGGCAGAGCATGGCAAGCAACACGGTCAGTTGTCTTCACACTCAAAAGAGTTAAGTTAAAATAAAGAGTAACAAAGATTAAAAAGTAAACAAGAAGACGAAGAAAGAAGAAAGGACAAGTTTGAAGCCCTCGTGGTAGTGTGCAGCCTACGAGGTATGTTTATTGGCGTATTTGTGTAATCGCATTAAGCTACAAGCCGTGCACTAGCTGATTGTTTACTTTCCTTTTTCAGTTCTCACGGGTCGGTCGGTGTCTGTGAATAAACCCCATTTTATAAAACGATCTTGGGCATCATGCTTACTACCTAGAAGAGCTACACCTATGTTTCCACATTTCTGAGATTCATATAATAATAATAATAATAATACATTTTATTTATAAAGCTTTTCAAAGTACTCAAAGTCGCTTTACAGAAATAAACAACAATGGAAACAACAATATCAGATTTAGAAACACTTAAAAACACAAACACAATACACAGATTTATCAAAACATAAGATATCAAAACAATCAGAACAAAGAAAACACAATTGGATAAAGATGAAGTGGATAGACCAGTCGGATCATAACAGTTCAGGTAGAGATAAGAATGCTAAATGTTAAAAGCAGAGTGGAACAGGTGCGTTTTGAGAAGTGACTTGAAAGTCTTGAGGTCTGTGGTTTCTTGGATGTGTTTGGGAAGGGAGTTCCAGAGGGTGGGGGCAGCAACAGAGAAGGCTCTATCCCCCCAAGTTCTGTGCTTGGTCTTGGGGACAGTGAGGAGAATGGCATCAGAAGAACAGAGGGTGCGGGAAGGGATGTAAGGGTGGAGAAGGTCTGCGAGGTAGGAGGGGACCTGGTTATGGAGTGTTTTATAGGTGAGGAGGAGGATTTTAAATTCAATTCGTTGTGTAATAGGGAGCTAAAATCATGTCTGATTTGTCATAGTTAAGTTTGAGGAAGTTTGTTTGCATCCAGGATTTGATGTCGGTGAGACAGTTTGACAGGGTGGAATGAGTTGAGGGGGTGATGGATTTGGTGGAGATGTATAACTGGATGTCATCAGCGTAGCAGTGGAAGCGAAGATTATGGCGATGGATGATTTGACCAAGGGGGAGGAGATACAGGATGAAGAGGAGAGGACCAAGCACAGAACCTTGGGGGACGCCTTGGGACAGGGGGGCAGTTGAGGAGGAGCAGTTGTTGACGGCGATGAATTGTTGTCTGCCAGAGAGATATGAGTGTAACCAAGTGAGGGCAGTGTCAGTAATGTTGAGGAGGGAGTTCAGCCAGGAGAGTAGGATGGAATGGTTGATGGTGTCAAAGGCAGCGGTGAGATCCAGGAGGATGAGGATGGAGATTAGTCCAGAGTCTGAGGAGAGGAGGAGGTCATTTGTAATTTTGAGGAGAGCGGTTTCAGTACTGTGTTGTGAGCGGAATCCGGATTGAAATTCTTCGAAGAGGTCATTATTGTTGAGGTGGGATTTTATTTGTGAGGCGACAACACGTTCCAGGATTTTCGACAGAAATGGGAGGTTAGAGATGGGCCGGAAGTTGTTCATGATGTCAGGATTAAGACCAGGTCTCTTGATGATGGGTGTGACAGCAGCAAGTTTCAGTGAAGATGGGACGGAGGCAGAGCTGAGCGAGGAGTTGATGATTTTGGAGACCAGCGGAGAGATGGTGGGGAAGCAGTCCTTGGCGATGGAGGATGGAATGGGGTCAAGCATGCAGGTGGAAGTCTTCATGGATGAGATGATTGTGGATAGCATAGTTGGGGAGACAGGTGCAAATTTGGAGAGGGGCCGGGTGATGAGATGGGTGGAGGGGGGTGATGGGGGTGGTGGAATAGGGGAGGTAGTTAGGGAACTGTAGATTTTGTCAATTTTGGACTGGAAGAATGAGAGGAAGGAATTGCATTTGTCAACGGTGAATGAACTTGAGATGTTGTCGCTGGGGTTAAGGAGTTTGTTTATAGTAGAAAAAAGAGCCTTTTGGTTGTTGGAGCCGGAGTGAATGTTTTGAAAAGTTTGAAAAGTAGGTAGAGCGGGCAGTGTTGAGGGCGGCTTTGTATTGTAGGAGGTGGTCTGTGTAGGCTTCGAGATGAACTGTCAAACCAGTTTTTCTATGGAGTCTTTCAAGCTGGCGCTTGCGGGATTTCATTTGGTGGAGTTCCAGGGTGTACCAGGGGGCTGAGTGGGAAAAAGAAACAGATTTGGTTTTGGTGGGAGCAAGTTGGTCCAGACAGGAGGAGAGAATACTGTTGTAGTGGTTGACTAGTTCGTCAGGGTCATCGGACAGTGGGGGAGGGTGGATTGACAGGGTGTTGGATAGGGAGACTGAGAAGTCCTGGGGGGAGATATATTTAAGATTTCTGAAGGATATAGTTCGTTTGACCTTGGAGAGGGGGGAGGGTAGATTAATATCCATGAAGATAGCCAGGTGGTCAGAGATGTGGAGGTTGATGCTGAAAAGTTGATGGATGGTGAGACCGGAGGAGCAGACTAGGTCCAGGGTGTGTCCATGGTTGTGAGTGGGAAAGTTGACATGTTGAGTGAAATTGTGGGAGTCCAGAAGGTCCAGGAAGTCGGAGGCTTGTTTGCAGTTTCTGTTGTCGATGTGATAGTTGAAGTCGCCAAGGAGGAGGACAGAAGGTGAGATGGCTGAGAGCTGTGCAACAAAGTCGGAGAAGTTGGAGAGAAATGATGTATTGGGCTTGGGAGGGCGATAAATAACTGCAATAACCAGGGGAGCAGGACCAGGCAGTTTAAAAGCAATGGTTTCGAAGGAGTGAGCGGGGGGGGGGTGGGGTGGATATGGTGATGATTCTGAGGTCTTTTTTATGGATTGAGGCCACACCACCACCTTTGCCAGTGGGACGGGGCTGGTCGATATATGTGTATCCAGGAGGAGTGGCTTGGTTGAGAGAAAAATATTCCAGATGATTGTGCCAGGTTTCAGTGATGCAGAGGAATTCCAGGTTGTTATCAGTGATGAATTTGTTTAGGATTAGTGCTTTGTTATTGAGTGATCGAGTGTTTAGCAGAGCCAGTTTGAGGAAATGCTGCTGTGTGATTGGTTCTGTGGAATGAGGAAGTGGGCGGAGGTTGGGATTGGACTGTTTCATAGGTTTCATTGAGCGTTTGTTCTTTCTCGCATGGTTGATCCTGTTTGGACGGTGTGGTCTCACTGAGATGATAGGCTGAATGGGGAGAGCTGCAGCAGGGAGTGGCAATGACAGATGGGGCCTATAGGGGGAGCTGTGACAGGAGGAGGAACTCTGAGAAGGTACTGTGGGAGGCAAAAAGAGAGCGGATGGACTGGTGTACGAGGTGGATAGTCAATCCGGTGCATATCTCACTGCGTGCTGGAATTTGGAAGCGAGGATGCGGTGTCCCAGCATGCTCAGATGAAGACCGTCTCGTCCAAAGAAGGAGGGACGCTCCCAGAACATGTCGAAGTTGTGGATGAAACGGATGTTATGTGCTGTGCAGGCAGATTGGAGCCAGGTGTGGAGATAGAGAATCCTGATAAAACAAACATCACCACGGCCCAGAGTAGGAAGTGGGCCAGAGACAAAAACAGCCTTTCCAGAGCTTTTAAGAAGATTAAAAAGTTGGATAAAGTGAACTTTTGTCAGCTCCGATGGTGTGCGAGTGGTGTCGTTCCTGCCACAATGAACAATTATTTTCATAATTGTGGGAGGCGCTGACTCCAGGAGGCCAGGAAGTTTTTCCAGGATGTCAGCGGTTGTGGCTCCGGGGAAACAGTGAGTGGCCGCATTCACAAAGCGAATGTGCCGAATGATGGAGTCGCCGACGATCAGGGCAGTGGGGGGGAAGAGAGGAGTGGGTGCCTTGTTCACAGCAGTGTGAGAGAGGGCAGCAGCAGCGGAGGCAGTGGCGGAAGATGGGACATCCGCAGCGACTGCCAGAGCTCCTGATGTGCGGCTGTGGTTCAGCTCTGGAGGCTGCTTTTCCGGTACCTGAGGGCAAGGAAGATCACCAGAGCGCCTGTTTACAGCCTCCATCAGCAACCTGCGGCGAAAGGAGGAAGATTTCCCCAGCTGTCTGTTCTGCTGAGAGGAGATCGGGTGCTCGCCGCGGGCCACATCCATCAAGAGTGGCAGGTGCGTGGGCAGGTTTAGTGGGAAGTTGGGGGGGGGGGGATCTTGGGTCTTGCTCCAGTCCTCGACCATGTAGCGGCCAGAGATGGGAGCGCCGTCACCGCAGCTGCCACTGGAGGAGCCGACGCAGCTGCAGGTGGAGAGACGGAGACCGGTTCCATGTGAGATGGAGGAGCACCAGCCACTGGAACAGCCTCAGCCATGGGGACATCAGCAGGGTGGACAGGGGCATCAGGTGGTAGCGGGGCGAAGCAGTTTGTGAGGTTGAGGGATGGAGGCGAGGCAGCGCGGGGGTTCCCACTCCTACCCTTGCACTTCACAACTGACCAATGAGGCTGTGAGCTGGGGGTTGAGAACGAGGAGGGTCGGGGGTTTGGCAATGAAGGGTCCCAGAGGATGGTGTCGGCAACGGCTGAGCTCATAGAGGAGATGACTTTAGACTGTGAGGCTGCGGTGTCAATGAAGTCGGAGAGGAGAGTCTTTTTTCCGGAGTTCGTCTGAGAGACATCTGATGTCTTCCCTGAGGTGAGTGATGTGTTTTTCTGCTTTCCGGCAATCATCACAGGGCATGGTGGATGGTGAGGTGCGTGGTACCATGGTTGGAGCAGGTGGTGGCTGTGAAAACAGAGAAAACGGCTCCGGCAGCAAAGGTGTTTGTGTGCTAGATTTGGCTAGTGACTAGCTAGATTGCTAATGTAGCTTCAGCGTGGGAGGCAGTAGGGACTTACACGCGAGGACTGCGGATGGAGTCCACGGCGTTGACACAGCGCAAAAGAGGACGGGTTGGATGATACGAGAAGGCGAGACTTACTGACACGGGCCCAAGTGCTGGGCCCGGTGAGGTGGCTAGGTGTCCGGTAAGCTAGCTGATAGTGAGAAGATCTTGGTCCCGATCAGCCTCCTTCTTTGTAATGGCTGTGCCTCTTGCTTTTTATTGGTGAAGTACAGCAGTGATCCTGATTACTCTATCCCCAAAGACACAAAACCAGTCTAAGTGTCTGATAAACAGTTTGATGTTCAGCTTTTATTCACTGTTGATGCACGGAGCGGCCATCTTGGATGGATATATCATGCTAGTCTATCCACGGTGTAACTTATATCTCCTAAGTCAGAAATCTTTTATTGTTATAACATGTAAATATATACCCTAACCCTCTGTGCTACTTGCTACTGGATACTTGATAAAAGGTTGGGTATAACTTGCTACCAAATAGGGAGAAAGGGGATGAAGTCTATTGCAAAATCATGAAAAAGGAAATGTGGGAACATACAGTGGAAGCCATTCAAAGGTTTCCATTCAAGCTGGAAGCCAGCTGAATGGCAGCCTACTTCCAGCCAACTCCCAGCCGAGTTCCAGCAGCTGGAATAACCCCATCTTTTTCCTGGGAGTGTCTATTTTTTGTTGTAACTCCACCTATTCATTGAATTACAGGGTATGACCAGGATATGGCATTTCTCCCACAGAATACACATACCCCCAGTCATTCTAATGTTCTATGAATTTCCACTGACCACCAGAGGCGGCGCTTAAAGCTCCAGGCCTGGCGGTCAGTAGAAATTCATAGAACCACAATTATATACATAACATCATTTGATTTCAGAAATGAAATTTTAACAGGCCTAGCTACTGGAGATGCACTTTCCACTGTTTTATCTGGGACTCTGTGGTTACTTATCACCAAATGAACTAACATGTAGCATACATTAACAGAGGACTGGGTCAGGTAGAGTAAATAAGAATTAGCCTAATAAATAATAGTCGAATATTTGATCACAGTTTGATTGTTGTGAATCCATTGAATCTATTGTGAATTACTGGTGATTAACAGCCTTTTAGAAGATGTTTGCAGTTGTGCAGGTATTCAGTGCATGCTTTAGGACAGGCAAGTGTTGGGTCAAAAATAAAGGTCCAAAAATGGGCCAGTTGTGATCAAGGACCATTTATTTTCCAATATTAAATGATACAAAATCAATGTCCCGAAAGATGTCCAACAGGTCACAAAAATGATCAGCAAAGTGTGGAGATAACCACTTCAAAATGATCAGAACAGTCAGAGCTTGGTGCAGTAGAGTCTAACCCACTGAACAGTGAGGTCAAACCCGAGTCAGATCTGGAGCAGACTGAATTGTAGGTCTCTGTACCCTCTTTTTATTCTTTTACAAATTGCACAATGTCTTATTTAAATTAGGGGAGGTTTCCTCCCTTATCTCTCTTAAAACTAATATTATTTGTCCAAAGATAATGGTGTCATCTTTCTTTTACCAGTGTCACATTTTTACTATTGTGCATTGTTTTTTCTAAGTTGACCCATTTGTGCTGACTCCATTATTTCCGAGCCAAGCTCAAGTCGTATTTTTAAAAAATTTAATAGAAATGACAATTATTTGTAATACATTGCTTTACCTGACAATTATTTTTCCATAAACTAAAGATAAACTAATAAATTTGCTTTGGTACCTTTTAATGAGATGTTGGCACACTCCACCTGTCACCCTGAAGTCTGCACCTGTTGTCTTGAAGTCTGGGTACTTTCCAAGTGGTGGACATTCACTCCTCCCTTCTTACTCTCTCTCAGGTTCGTTTCTCATGCCAAAAGCCATAACACTGTACTGCATGAAATGATCTGGTGTTACAAAAGCCGATATGTCGGACGCTGTGGGGGTTAAAGGGACCTGCCAATAACCTTTAAGCAAGTCAAGCTTGGTGATGAACCACACAGGACCAATGCTATCAATGCAGTCCTCCATACATGGCAGAGGGAATGAATCAGGCACTGTTACCGCATTAACTTTCCGAAAGTCTGTGCAGAACCTGGAGGTGCTAACAAGCAAGGTGAACTCCTAGGACTGAAGCTTGGCCAAGCAAAACCATGTTTCAGCAGGTAAGCAACCTTCTCCTTCACTATCTCCTGTTTTCCCACAGGGCACTGGTACACATGCTGCTTAATTGGGGCAGCCACACCAACATCAATATCATGCTCTAACACACTGGTCTGGGAGGGAACATCATTAAACAGCGAGGAGTAGGACTGGAACAACCTGAGCACATCGCTGCGCTGACTATCAGAAAGGTATGACAGCTGAGAGTTCACATCAGACAGAAACGCAGAGCTAGACACCCTACCACAATGTTGCTCAGGTCTCTCCACCAAGCCATCGTCAGCCACACCTCCTTCCACCCCACAAATCAACGACACAGTGGGCCCCACCTCTGGAACAATGGACTCCGGTGACTTTTCCTGCTTCTTGAACATGGCTTCCATGCAGTGGTAAGGTTTAAGCCTGTTAATGTGGCACAGATGCACTTTTCTCCTCCTCTCAGGGGTATGGATGAGGTCATTTGTGTTGGACACCCGGCGATGGACCACATACGGTCCTGAGAAACAAGGGGAGAGAGTGGAACCAGACAGGGGCAACAAAACCAACACCTTATCACCAGGCTGCTTTGCCTGAGGTGGTTCTTATCATACCACCTCTTCATATTGACCTGAGAGTTGGCAATAGCTTCCTTAGCTAAGGAACTCACACGTTGCACCTGCCCCCTACACTGCAAAACAAAACCCTAACCCTAACCATTTTTGGAGATGAGACAGCCAGCAGCCGCTCCTTCAGCACCTTCAGCGGTACCCGCACATTTCGCCCAAACACAAGCTCAGCGGGACTGAAACCAAGTGACTCCTGCCTGGCATCACAGATAGCGTAAGAACAAAAAGGCAGCCCTTCATCCCAGTCTTGCCCCGTTTCATAGCAGAGCTTCCGCAGCATAGACTTTAAGGTCTGATGCCAACGCTCAAGGGCACCTTGTGACTCAGGTAGGTGCTGGACACTGAGTGAAAAACACCTACCGACAGCAGAGTCTGCTTGAAAGTCCTGGATAGAAAATTGGTCCCTTGGTCAGTTTGCACCACCTTAGGCAGCCTGAAGGTGGTGAAAAACCAGGCCTGAGCTTTGGTGATGGCTGGGGCAGTGATCCTGTGCAGGGGGCCTGCTTAGGGAAACAAGTGGAAACACACATCATTCTCAACAGGAACTGGTTACCCGACTGGGTTTTCGGCAGCGGACCAACAGAATCAACTATCACATGCTCAAAAGGCTCACTGATGGCAAGAACAGGGTGGAGAGCAGGCACTACCGGATTTGGCTTCCCCGCCACCTGACAGGTAGCAATCTGATACATCACATCCCAGTCTTCACCGACGCTTCACCACTTGTGCATCAGCACACCATCCTCACCCATAAATGACTGAGGCTTAGTACTCCCACCCGCACCCTTTTCAGCAGCAGCAGCAGCAAAACACTCGGATCAGGATGGATCACAGGACGGATCAATCTGAGCATAAATCAACACCTCACAGGTCAACTGCCTTAGCAGCATGGCACAGCATGTCAGCTTCGGCTGCAGTCTTGCCGTTGTTTGAGGCACACTCCTCCCCCACATCCACGGGTGGTAGCACCTCCTCATCCTTAAACAAGGTACTAGTGTTTTAACTAGGCCTGAGCCCTAGTTAAAACACTTGCCCCAAAAACATCAGGGTGCTTTTGAACTAGTTCATCTTGATCCAACTCGGAAATGGGATCAGCCACAACCTCAGGGACAGGGTAAACTTTACCACCAGCTATGTCATTTCCCATGATGAAGTGGATGCCATCAATGGGAAAACCAGAGCAGACACCAACAGAGAAAAAACCAGTAGCCAACCTAAACTGCAGATGGATACGATATAAGGGTGCAGGGATGAAACCCATTTCAATCCCTCTGACCACAGCGCTCACATGAGACTCAGCACCTGGAGGCAGAACACTGTAGTGGTGGTGATTCAGAAGACATATCTTGGCCTGATGTTAAGTCAGTGTTTGACAGCACAGTGTCTAGTGTCTCCTCAGCTCCCGGAATGCAAAACAAGCAGCAGCTGAAGTTGTGGCTACACAAGAGGTGATAAAAATAACAAATGCACAACATCAACAAAAGGAAGAAATTCAAAGACTTGAAGTGGAAGAACAAATCTTAAAGACTGAAAAAGAAGCGAAAGAAAGGGAAATCGAAGCAGAGAGCGCTAAAAGAGCTCAGTTCATAGCAGAAAGTGCTGATAGAAAAATGAAGCTGGAAGGGAAAAGAAGATAAGTAGAATGGCTAGAGGAAATTAAAGGGTATGTTGCAGCACAAGGAAGACTGCAAGTTTTCTCAGAATCTCTCCACCTACCACTAGCACTTAACCCTTTAATTGATCCATTTATTCCCTCCCATCAGCACCAGTCTCCCAAGCTCTGTCTGCACAACCAGCCAAGCCTAGTCAAGTCCATTGCCCACATGAGGTCACAGTCCTCCAAAATCCCCATCCATATCCCTCCATGTACACCTCACATTCTGTTCCACAGCCAGCAACATCTTCTCAAGTCCCTGTAAGTCAAGTCATTACCCCAGCCGCACTTACGCTCATGCAACAAGCCCCACCCACTCAAGTTCCTGTCACTCAAACCTTTTCAACCTCGCATGAAGCTTCCAATGACCTTGTGAGAACTCTTGCTGAAGCAATTACAGCTAACCGAGTTCCAATCCCAGAACCGGAGGTCTTCAAAGGAGATCCTCTCCAGTACAATGACTGGAAGCTTTCTTTCTGTACTCTGACTGATTGCAAGAACCTGCCAACGCAAGAAAAGCTCTTCTGTCTATGCAAGTTTGTTGGTGGCTCAGCCAAGAGAGCTACTGAAGGCCATTTCCTTGTAGGGACAGAAACAGCTTATTGTGCTGCCTGGGACATACTTGAAGACAGATTTGGTAATCCATTCATAGTTGCCAAGTCATACCGTGACAAGATACATGGCATAAAATTGGCCCCAAAGACAGCGAAAATCTCCGTGAGTTTGTTTATTTTCTGAGCAATGTGGAATCAGCTATGCCATATGTTCAAGGTCTACAAACTCTCAACGACTGTGTGGAAAACCAAAAATTGCTATCAAGCTCCCAGATTGGTTGAGTTCACACTGCAATAGATAAGCCAATATTTATCAAGACAAACAAAAAATATTCCCTGACTTCAGACACTTTGTGAGATTTTTCAACATGGAGGCTCGAATTGCATGTAACCCCATCACATTATATGCAGTGAAGCCAACTGACCAAGAAAGATCAAGGCCAACAGGAAGAGAACAGTCTAAGTATCAAAGAAATCAAAACTTTAGTGCCAAAACTTTCACCACGAGTGTGAGAAGACAGGATCACATGTATTTTTTGCAAAAAGAAAGGCCACACTCTTCATAGGTTTCACAAGATTATGGAAGAAAGAAGAAAAGGTTAAGTTTGTACAACTGGAGAAGTTATGTTTGGCTGCCTTAAGATCGGCCATAACTCAAAGGCTTGTACATCCAGGAGTGTGTGTGACTTATGTGGAAAACGCCACCCCACATGCCTACATCAAGATTGTGGGAAAAGGGATCAAGAACAAGCTGTAAGAAACAAACAAGAAAGGTCATTAGAAACCACAACGACTAACCAGACAAAGAAGTTCTAGTGTATGCTTTACTTGATAGTCAGAGCAACACAACCTTAATCCTGAAAGATGCAGCTGAAACATTGTGTGCCTTAAAGTGTCCACGATAACATCAAAAACAAAGGTAGTGAATAGCCAAAAGGTGCAAGGACTACAGGTAAGAGATTACATATCAGCAAACAGATCGCATATACCCACAAGCACAACTGCAAAATCCTGGCCTCACTTACAACATTGCAGATGAAATGTCTTCTGAGCTCGAATGTGAAGTAGGATTGTTAATCAGCTATAATTGTCCCCAAGCCTTACTTCCCAGAGATGTCATCACAGGCAATGAAAACCAACCATATGCACAAAGATCCGTGTTGGGTTGGAGCATTATCGGCTAGAGCAGCACGGATGTTGATTATGACCAGGAGGATGAAATCGGTGTCAGCCACTGTGTCATCATAAAGAAAGTTCTGCCAGCTACCAAGCACTCTTCTAAGCTCCAGTCTGAGGTCCATTTTGTTTATAGAACTCAAGTCAAGGAATTGATGACTCCGGCAGATATTCTCAAGGTCTTTGAGTCAGATTTTATTGAGAAATTCAGTGAAGAAGTTCTAATATTGTTCTTGTCAAGTTCTTGGCAAAGCTGAAAGAAGGCATCAAGCAGAAACCAAATGGGCATTACGAAATGTCATTACCTTTTAAGGAAGAGAGGCCAAGTCTGTGAAACAACAAAGTGTGTGCAGAACTGTTGTGTTCTGGTGTTCTGCCGTGCTTGTCGATGAATATGTTTTATATGTTTTAAGTCGGGTTCCGAGCGTTTCAACAGATTTGAGCGATTTCATAGTGGCAGAAAATCTGTGAAAAATGTACCCGTTGAGCCTATTACAAGCTCCATTGGTGATGCTAAGATAGATACAGGTGAGTCCAAATCTTATGACAACATGACATGTCACTATTGTAAGAAGAAAGGGCACATTGTTTCCAGCTGTCCAGTACTGAAAAAGAAGAATAGCAAGCCTGTTGCTCTGATTAAATCACTGAGCCGTGCTAGTGAGCCTCACTTTGACGACAAACCCTGTGAGTATGCTGATTTCAAGCTGTTTATTATGGACGGGTTTGTGTCAGTGTCTGGTATTGGTGAGAGAGTCCTGGTGAAGATTCTACAGGATACAGCAGCCTCTCAATCCTTTATTCTCGAGGGGGTTTTGCCATTAAATGAGGACACTGCAGTTGGTGCAGATGTACCAGTGCGGGGTTTTAATATGCGGGTTATGGAAGTCCCCCTGCATAGAATCATGGTGCAGTCAGGCCTATGGTCCGGTGTTGTTGTTGTGGGGGTGCGCTCTGGTTTCCCGATACAAGGGGTTTCCATGATTATGGGGAATGATTTGGCAGGAGGCAGAGTGTTAGTTACACCTGAGATAACACCTGTCCCTGTTGTGAGCGACCCCCCTGACGAGCTTGCACAAGAATTTCCTGAAGTTTTTACTTCCTGCGCTGTTATGCGATGTCCTGTCTCGGATGCATGCACTTAGCCATGACATTGATGTGGGTGATTCTAGACCAATTAAACAACACCCATATCGGGTTAATCCCGATAAAAGGAATCGTCTAAAAGTTCAGGTAGAATACATGTTACAGCATGATATAGCTGAGAGTTGCAGTGCGTGGAGCTCGCTATGTCTGTTGACGGTAAAAGTCAATGGTGAGGACCAGTTTTGCACGGACTTTAGGAGGGTAAATGGGGTAACCATGCCTGATTGTTACCCACTGCCAAGGATGGAAGATTGCGTGGATCATGTCGGTGCAGCTAAAAATGTCAGTAAGTTAGATTTACTTAAAGGATATTGGCAGGTTCCTCTGACAGAGTGCGCCAAAGAAATATCCGCATTCGTTACACCGGCCGACCTGCAATACAAGGTCATGGCTTTTGGCATGTGCAATGCCCCTACAACTTTTCAAAGGCTTATGCATGTGGTGTTAGGTGGTTTGTCATTCTGTGAGGCCTACCTTGACGATTTGGTTATTTGTTCCTCCTCTTGGATAGAACATCTGAAACATTTGGAGATGGTCTTCATGCGTCTGAAGGAGGCTGGGTTGACAGTGAACCTTTCGAAATGTGAATTTGGCCAAGCAACTGTGACTTATCTTGGAAAAAGGGTGGGGGGAGGTCAAGTACGCCCAGTGGAGGCTAAAGCGGATGCCATCCTTGCTGTACCTGTTCCCACCAATCGTACTGAGCTTCACTGGTATTTAGCAATGGTGGGCTATTACAGGGGCTTTTGTGAAACCTTCTTGGCTGTGGCGGCCCCGTTGACTGACCTGTTAAGCCCTGAAGTCGATTTTTGCTGGACAGAGGCCTGCCAGTCTGCATTCGACCACACTAAATACCTTCTGGTGAATGCTCCTGGACTCGCTGCACCCTGCTTTACCAAACCGTTCAAGCTGGCTGTTGACGCGTGTGACACGGGCGTGGGCGCAGTTCTTTTGCAGGAAGATATGGACGGGGTAGAGCATCCAGTATCCTTCTTTTCTAAAAAGCTTAACAAACATCAGAAGTGGTACTGTACCATTGAAAAAGAGGCATTGGCGTTGGTTATGTCCCTGGAGCATTTTGAGGTGTATGTTGGTGGTTCTGGAAAAACGGCTTAAGAAAAATGAACAATACAAAAGGATTATGTGGCTTTTATGGAGAACATAATAGCAAGAGATGATGCTGAAAGGGTCCCAGAGTCAGAGTTAACCAGTCAGACCACATGGTATATCTCTCACCATGGGGTTTACCACGCCCAGAAACCAGGAAAGATCCGCGTGGTATTTGATTGTTCAGCTAAGTATCAGGATACATGAGCATCTACTCACCAGGCCAGACCTCACAAATACTCTTGTATTTGTAAGGTCTATAGGACACATAGCCATCATGTGCGACGTGGAGCGACGTGGAGCGGATGTTCCATCAATTTCATGTTTTGCCGAGGGACCAAGATTACCTCCGATTTCTGTGGTAGGAAAGAGGCAATATGGAAGCTCCACCATCAGTGTTCCGCATGAAGGTTCACTTGTTCGGTGCTGCATCGTCACCTGGATGCACGAACTTTGGGCTCAAGCACCTGGCTGCAGAAGGAGAAGGCAAGTTTAATGAAGCTACAGTGAAGTTTATACAGTGCAACTTTTATGTTGGCGATGGATTAACAAGTTTAGACAGTGAAGCAGAAGCTATCCAGCTTGTCAGAGAGACAAGAGACCTCTGCAACCCTGGTAAGCTCCACCTACACAAATTCATCACCAACAAGAAGGTTCTTGAGACAATTCCAAAGCAAGAACGTGCTGAAGGTGCAGCTGACCTTGACCTGGCCTGGGAGAACACAAGATGGAATGGGCTCTTGGGGTCCAATGGTGCATTAGCTCAGATAAGTTCCAGTTCAGAGTGAGGGTAAAAGAACGCCCTTTTACCAGAAGGAGTACTGTCAACAGTGGATTTGTGGTGCCTATCATTTTGAAAGGTAGACAGATTCTACAAAGGATGTGCCAGGACAAAATAGGATGGGATGAGCCACTTCCTGATGACCTCAAGCCGACATAACCTGTCTTTGGTAGAGATAGCACGGCACTACATACCATTGACAGCCAAGGAAGTTCAGCAGTAGGAACTTCACCACTTTTCAACGCTAGTGTTTCTGGCTATGGAATGTGTTCTTACCTCAGGGCTGTTTTGAAGTCTGGTGAAGTACGTTGCGCTCTTGTTATGGGGAAGGCAAGGGTCGCACCGACTAAGGTAACAACAATCCCAAGGCTGGAACTCTCAACAGCTGTAGTGACCACAAGGACAAGTGATCTGCTAAGGAGAGAAATGGAGATAGAAGATCTACAGGGATATTTTTGGACCTATTCCAAGGTTGTCCTTGGTTATATTAAAAGTGATGTAATACGATTTCATGTATTTGTAGCCAACCGTATCCAGCAGATCAAATCAAGCACAGAACCAAGACTGAACTGACTGAACGTCTTGTGTGAAAGAGTGAAAGGTCTTAAAACAAGATCCAATGAAGCTACAACACTTGAAGAAAGAAAGGATGCTGAACAAATCATAATTCATGCAGTTCAAGAAGAAGCGTTCAGCGATGAAATCAAGTCTCTTACACAAAAGAAGGAGATACAAAAGAGCAAGTTAACTGAGCTGCGCAGGTTGAACCTTTTCTTGGATAGCCAAGATATCCTGAGGGTGGGAGGTAGATTGACACAAGCAACACTCCACTCCCAGCTATCCTCCCCAAAGGTCATCATGTATCACGATTTTTGATAAAGCACTACCACGAAAAGGTGAAACATCAGGGTCGTGGAATGTCCATCAATGAACTACGCTCCAGTGGGATTTGGATCCTGGGGTGTAGTAGTGAAGTGTCGTCATTCATCTTCAAGTGCATTAAATGCAGAAAATACAGAAAATGTAATCAAGAACAGAAAATGGCTGACCTTCCACCAGAGAGGATGGAAGCTACCCCTCCATTTACCTACAGTGGTATGGACTGCTTCAGACCATTTTATATTAAAGATGGAAGGAAAGAACCAAAGAGATATGGGCTCCTATTCACCTGCATGTGCTCACATGCCATCCACATTGAGGTATTGGATGAGCCTTCCACTGACACCTTCCTCAAAGCGTTGCACTGTTTTATTGCCATTAGGGGCAATGTAAGTCAACTACAAAGTGATCAAGGCACAAACTTTGTTGGAGCATGCAATGAATTCCAGGAATTAATGAAAGGATTAGAGCAAGAATGTGTGAAAGAGGTAGGATGCAAATTTGTCATGAACCCACCTGCTTCTGGTCACATGGGCGGCATCTGAGAGAGGCAGATTTGGACGGTGAAAGGTTTCCCTTTCATACATCCTAGACCAGTCTGCTGGAAGATTAGACAGCTCTTCATTGAGAACTTTTCTTTACGAAGTGATGGCTATAGTGAATAGTCAACCATTAGCCACAGAAAATCTCAATGATCCATTAGGACTAGAACCTTAAACGCCAAACCACATATTGACAATGAAATCGTCAATCATTGCACCACCACCTGGAGAGTTTTTAAGGAAGATCTCTATCTTCAGAAAAGATGGAATAGAGTTCAGTACTTGGCCAGTGAATTTTGGACCAGGTGGAGAAAGAGTATTTGCTGAATCTGCAGCAAAAGAAGGAGTAAATGGAACAAGGACAGGAGAAATGCTAAAGTGGATGACATTGTCCTGTTGCAAGATGATGGTGCGCCAAGAAATCAGTGGAAGTTGGTGAAAGTAATCTAAGTCTTCCAAGGAGGAGAAGAGTCAGAAAACTCAAACTGTTACTTGGTGACACAACACTAGACAGTAAAGGCACACGCACAACTAAGCCAGTTTATTTAGAAAGGTCCATACACAAAACAGTACTATTGCTCGAGGCTGAATAAGTAGGTTTTCTCTTCAATGAGATTGTTTTTGTTTGTTTTGAAGGTATATTTGTGTATTTCCAAAAATGTCATACACGGTTCTATTAATAATGTAAAATTTTCCTTGTGAATCACACGTTGTGTGATGGCGGGAATGTAAATGCAGCTGTTTTTTAATTTATTTTGAAATATACCCTATTATTTTGAAAATGTAAAACAAACAGGAAGTAGCGCTACTCAGAGATGGAGGAGCACCTGAAGTGGTGAGGTCTGCTAGTTCGTCTCTCTTTTGGTTTTCAATTCCAAGCTTTGCAAACTGTGTGAATGAGGTTTATGGTGAAGAAGAATCAGTGAAAGGAACTGGAGTCTTGACTTAAATCAACGGGCGGTACACATATCCCTGGACACTATGAGTGATACGCAAACAGCCAATCATTTAATAGCTGTGTAGCTCTGTTACAGCGTCATCCTCATTTGTGTTTGTTGACAACAGAACAGCCTGTAGTGAGAACATGAGGACAGCTAGCTGTCGGTATGGTAACGGCAACTGAGACTGTTGTATGTCTGTCCCAGTTCTGAATCAGTGGCAATAATGAAGCAGCGGCAGTTCGCTCAGCATCATCATCAGTGAAACACTTGATGGAACCTCCGAATAAAAACACTGAACCCTGAGCGTTGTGTACCTGGAGCAGGCGCCCCATAAACCCACTGGTCTCTGTCCTCCTCCTCCAATATCTACATGTATATACAGTCGCATTGTTTACGTTGTGTGCTTTAATCTGTCCTGTAACATACACAGTGTGACCACGGTACCGGCAGGGTGACAGAAATGCTCTTTGTTAATGTGCAGAGGGACGAAATGGCTCGGAGAAAATCGCTTTGTAACTTTCGTCCCACGCTACTTTTGAGCCGACTCTCCCCTACCTGCACAACCATAATAATCACATTAATGGCTTCATACAAACAGGTGTTATAGACCACTGTGACCAGCTGTGGTTACAGGAATTATTACAATGTTTCTATGTTATGGTTTTCATGTGTCTATTTTTTTCCCCTCACTAGTTATTTTCATAGAGCATTAATTTGTTGTCTATATGCGGATTGGGAGTGAGAGAGAGGCAGGTCTTATAGAAGAGAAACGCACATTTCCTTTTGGTTATAAAAATTCCAAGTGACACTCACTGAGGGCACAACATAATCACTGCTTCTCCCTGTGGACAAATGAGACACTGCAGCTGGTTTTCACTCAGGCTGTTTAGTGGCGTTTCGAGTCAGGGCCTCATTTACTACATCACTGTGGGGGATCACATTACCCCCGAGGAACCAGCAGGGTTCCATTATCTGCCATCCAAAAACCAGCCAAGTACCCATCACTGAAACAAGGGAACTTTTGAGTGGCTTCATCTGTAGGGCCTAATGTTAGAAATGTGGGAACATGGGGCTGTGGGGACATAGGGCCTAATTTTCAGTGAAAAAATCTTAAAAATGTGGGAAGATAGGGCTATGGCAACATAGGAATGACCCCAGAGCCGCAGGCCGATACCCAGCCGTTACCGGTAATGGGAGCGTCCAGGGCTACACTGCAACGAGTAGGAGGACTGTTGTAGTGAGTTCGGAAGCGGGTGCTAACAGCGGATGCTAGCTGCTACCGCAAGCTAGCGGGGCTAGCAGCCCTCCTTCTTGTGCTGCAGAGAACTTCACCTGCTTTATCATGGGCTGGAAAACACCCACTCTCCACCCAGAAACGTCCCCATGAACAACAAAACAAAGCAAAAGACCAAAATACAGGCAGGGGGAGGGGGCTCTGCAGACACAGTCACTACCACACAGGACTTTAAGCCCATAGGTGATGATTAAACTGGATTTCATTTGTATAAGTCTAGGATTTTTTTTTCTTTTTTCGTTTGACCAAAAACCTCCAGATTCTACCTTTAAACCATGTGAGGATACTTGGTTGCATTAAAAAGGGAAACTGTTATGAAAGTGTGTAGACAAGGATCTAAAGTAATGTTGAATCCTTAGTTGAATGGACCTGTTCCAGGTTTGATTTCTGGGTGCTCCCTGAATTTTTTATGGAGAGAAAGGAAGAGTTAAAAGAGTTATGGAGAGACAGGGACAAAGTGCCAGAGATCACACTTTTTTTTCATGTCCTCACCCAGGATTGACTCTGTGAAGTATTACTGTTTGTTGTGCATCTCAGGGTCCAGTTAAAAGCAGTACCAGAGAGGCCGACCAGGTTCCTCAGTCTGTTTAATAAAATGTGATGGTCTTCTGTATCGAAGGCAGCAGTTAGACCCAGTAGAACCAATACTGTGAGTTTGTGTTTGTGTAAGTTTCACCTGATATCACTTAAAATCTCAAAAAAGTGAAGCAATCAATTAAGGGAGCTGACAGATTTTTTCACCTCCAGGTGTCATAGAAAGGCCATGGGAACACATATAACCGCTACAAAACCAGTATAAAGTGGATTTTGCATAATATGGGCCCTTTAAAGCCCCATTCTGCTGCCTTCAGCTAAGGGATACTGTTGGAATACTTGAGTTACCCTACAGGTATGCCCACTTTCACAGATGTGCTAAACAGACACTGTCAAGTTCCATGGAAATGCTCTACTTTTGTGCCTTGGGAGTAGGTGAGTTAGAAACATTAATGTTCATCTTTGGATTTTTGATACAATATATGCCTGAGGATACTTAGGCGAGGCAAGGCAAGGCAAGGCAAATCAAGGCAATTTTATTTGTATAGCCCATTTTTACAGTTTGTCTCAAAGGGCTTCACATAGCATCATAACAACATCCTCTGCCCTTAGACCCTCACATCAACGAAGAAAGACAGAAAAACTCCCAAGAAAAAAAAACAAAAAACAGGAGAAACCTCAGGGTGAGAGACAGAGGAGGGATTTCTTGCCCAGGATGGGCAGATGTGCAATAGATATTGTGTACAGACAAGGAAAACACCTCACAACATGGAATATGGAAAACATGGAAATGGAATCGGTTAGTTAACAATAGCTGATGAGGGCATCTTCTGGTTGACAGGCTGGGCCATACACAGAAACAGCAGAGAGAGGAAGCCAGCTTAATGGAAGTACTGGATGACAGGCGGGTTCATCATGAACTGTGATTGCAGGCCAGTTTAGCAGCAGTGGAAAGGAGGTGATGCAGGTGGCAGTTGGGGCAGAGATGGATGGAGCTCTGGAGAGATCTGTGGTGGTACGCCATCAACATAATTCAGAGGCATTAGGCTTTACTGTAGCTAAGTAATGTTAGCCAGCTGATAATACAGCCTTTCCATTCCCAGTGTTGCTTGTTATTTTGTTTGCAATTTGAAATTTCCATGTATTATCTAATGTTAGCAAATGCTGGTGCTCAGTCAGGAGCAGTGAGAAAATGGAGGATAAACGGTTCTACAAATACATTTCTGCCAGTTAATTATCAGTTAATAGTAGTCTGTTAGTCATATGTTTTTGATATTAGCATATGTAGCATGAAGGTTTAATATATGGTAGTATTAATCACTTTTTGGATAGAAAGGAGAAATGGATTGGGATGGATTAATCTTAAGAGGCCTTTTACTACACTCCATATTCATCACTTCACAACAATGCCACTTTTTGCCAGTCATATGTGAAGTAGCCTACCATCTGAAAATCTGCCAGAACATTTGGATGCACCACTACAGACAATCCCTGCTGTGACCATCAGTGAGACCGACAAGCTAATATACACCACAACAACAATGATCCTGGAGATGCTTGACTACAAGGTGAACATGAATCATAAAGAGCACTAGGTTGGAGTCCAAGATCAAGGCAACACAGAGAGAAGTTAGCCAGCTATCAGAACTACAGAAAAGTGTGATGAAGATAGAATTGCCCAAGAAGTATAATAAGTCAATAAATCAACACTACCAGTGTTGACTTTTTTTTAACACCTGCAAAGATTATGAAAAATACCAACAGTGTTGATTGATAGTTAATTGCATTACACTCATCACTGTTAAAACATACACTAACCAATGTAACACAGTTAACTACAATTAACTTACCTGTTGTACCTATAAATTACAAAAATACAAGACAACAACTTGCACAAAAATACTGTGTGTTAACTGAACAGTTCAGCGCGGAGTTATACAAAATTACAGTATGGTACAATGTACATTCCATCAGTGTCGTACGAAAATTGCCTATCATAAGGTCTGCAGTACATCAGGTCATCTACAGAGATCAGTGTGAAGACATCCTCCTGAATACTAAATGCATTCAAATTATCATCAAAATACATTGTTGAGACTTTACAAGATAGAAGCTGTCATTAGGGTGAATGCTGAAAGCATTCACACTATTGTTCTTCAAATCTTTATACATATTATTATTAGGGTGAATGCTGAAAGCATTCACACTATTGTTCTTCAAATCTTTATACATATTATTATTATTAGGGTGAATGCTGGAAGCATTCACACTATTGTTCTTCCTGTCGGCCATTTTCTTTATACTTATTAGGGTGAATGCTGAAAGCATTCACACTATTGTTATTCAAATCTTTATACTTATTATTCTTACTTCTTCTGCCGTTTTTTGAAGTGTAACTAGTCCTTCATACTTTGTGCTATTTCAACAATTCATATATCAAAACGTGCGCCTTTTTTTGGACATTTATGCTATTACTTTTCTCTTTAATACTATTTATACTTTTTAAAATATTTCACTTTTTCTCACTTTTTTTTTCCATAGAAATGCATTGAAACGGTCTTCAAACTCTTCTGCTTCTTCTGCTTCTTTGAACTTCAACCACTTCAGCATACTTTCAGCTACAGACTTCATTTAACCTTTAAAACGTTCACAAAAGTTTCAACTATTGATCGATTATTCAGCTTATTGCTATCTTCAACACTTTCTGATTTCTGACAGTTTAAAAATCATTGAAATTTTGGAGAAAATTCAAGTTTATAATGGGTGTGTATTGCGCGGAATGTTCAGGGCTAGAGTGGGTGACATCATCAGCTAGAGTGGGAGAGAGTCTAAAAATCGTCTGAAACTTTTCTCTTTCTCTCGTCCTCCTGGCCACAAATTAAACTGTACACACATGATTTTCTCCACAGTTGTAGTCCAACTTGTTCTAGCTCTCACAATGTGCTCAAAAAAGCACAGAGACTTACAGAATTTGAATTTTGGGCCTCTCAGTGCAGCCTGGTGCCTCCCTGCTGCTCATTCACTCCCATGCAAAAGTAGGAGCTGATTTTTGGAGAAAAGCAGAAATGCTGCCTGTTTCTAACTCGCCATATTTTCAACAATTTTTACTCTAGAAACACCAAAAAGACATGTTTGCGTTCAGGAAGGTCTTATGGATCCAAACATATAAAGTTTTCACTCATAGTAGGTACAGATTTGTCTAAAATTGGAGCAGTTTGAGGGGTGCATGGACCCCTTTCTCATCAAGTAGTTAAAGTCACCATGGCAATCTCTGAGCACCTGCACCCACACACACACACACACACACACACTCTCTCTCTCCCTCTCCCTCTCTCACTTACACACACACACACACACACACACACACACATTCTCTCTCTCTTTCTCTCTCTCTCTCTCTCTCTCTCTCTCTCTCTATAATCAGCCTCTCAATGACTTTAAATCAGGGGTGTCAAACTCATTCCACAAAGGGCCGAGTGGCTGCAGGTTTTTGTTCCAACCAAGCAGCAACACACCAGACTTGAATCAGTTAATCAACTGATCTCAGTCTTCAGACAGCTGATTGGTCAAACTGTGTGCTCTTGATCGGTTGGAACAAAAACCTGCAGCCACATGGCCCTTTGTGGAATGAGTTTGACACCTATGCTTTAAATCTTTGAGGGGAGTGTTTAAACATCTCATCAACAGTTTATTTCTATTTCATACACATCAGTTTGTTCTCCTAATGGAGATTTCAGGATTTGGAGCTTCTTCTTGTCCTGACTTTTGGCTTTTCCACCTCTTCAACCCTTACATTTTACTTTCAAGGATTTGAACTTTTTCTCATTATTTCCAACAATTCAGCCCATTCCTCAACCATTTTAAGAGTTCTTCTTTTTTATTTATATGTAACTTATATAGATTTTCTAACAATGTTTAACGCTTATCTTTAACAATCCAGGCATTTCTGAGCCTCTTCATTCAGCCTCCTGCTTACAAGTTCTACTTTTACTCTTGAGATATTGCTTCATCTCTGTTAATATATGCTTAACAATGTTTTCAAGCTGTCAGTGTATTATATATATTTATATATCTGAGAGAGCTAGGCTTCAATGTTTTTTCATGCTTATCCTTTATTCTTCTCTCCTTTCCTCTCCTTCTCCTGTCCTTCTCTCCCCTCCTTCTCCTCTTCTCTATTCTCCTTCTCATCTCCTCTCGTCTCCTTTCTTCTCCTCTCCTCTATTCTCTCATTCACGTCTCTATTCTCCTCTCCTTTCCTCTTCTTCTCCTCTCCTCCTCTCTGCTATTCTCCTCTCCTTCTCTCGTCATCTCCTCTCCTTTTCTCATCTCCTTTCCTCTATTCTCTCATTCATGTCTCTATTCTCCTCTCCTTTCCTCTTTCTATCAGTTTAATTTCCAACCATTTCATACAAAATCAGCCTCCTTCTTCCGAGTACTACTTTTTAATCTATTCTCACTTATTGCTTCAGCTATTTTATCACTGGTACAAGTTATATGTTTCAACTTTAGCATCAGCCTTTTCAATATTACTTCAGCTGTTTCTTCAGCTAATTCAGCTTTGTTTTAACAATTTCTTCAGCTCATTCAGCATTGCTTCAGCAATTTCATTCAGCTGCTTTCAGCATTCACCCGCATTCCCTTCCTGGGAATGCTTTTTCTAGTTATTATTCTTACTTCTTCTGCCGTTTTTTGAAGTGTAACTAGTCCTTCATACTTTGTGCTATTTCAACAATTCATATATCAAAACGTGCGCCTTTTTTGGACATTTATGCTATTACTTTTCTCTTTAATACTATTTATACTTTTTAAAATATTTCACTTTTTCTCACTTTTTTTTTCCATAGAAATGCATTGAAACGGTCTTCAAACTCTTCTGCTTCTTCTGCTTCTTTGAACTTCAACCACTTCAGCATACTTTCAGCTACAGACTTCATTTAACCTTTAAAACGTTCACAAAAGTTTCAACTATTGATCGATTATTCAGCTTATTGCTATCTTCAACACTTTCTGATTTCTGACAGTTTAAAAATCATTGAAATTTTGGAGAAAATTCAAGTTTATAATGGGTGTGTATTGCGCGGAATGTTCAGGGCTAGAGTGGGTGACATCATCAGCTAGAGTGGGAGAGAGTCTAAAAATCGTCTGAAACTTTTCTCTTTCTCTCGTCCTCCTGGCCACAAATTAAACTGTACACACATGATTTTCTCCACAGTTGTAGTCCAACTTGTTCTAGCTCTCACAATGTGCTCAAAAAAGCACAGAGACTTACAGAATTTGAATTTTGGGCCTCTCAGTGCAGCCTGGTGCCTCCCTGCTGCTCATTCACTCCCATGCAAAAGTAGGAGCTGATTTTTGGAGAAAAGCAGAAATGCTGCCTGTTTCTAACTCGCCATATTTTCAACAATTTTTACTCTAGAAACACCAAAAAGACATGTTTGCGTTCAGGAAGGTCTTACAGATCCAAACATATAAAGTTTTCACTCATATTAGGTACAGATTTGTCTTAAATTGGAGCAGTTTGAGGGGTTCATGGACCCCTTTCTCATCAAGTAGTTAAAGCAACCTCTGAGCACATGCACACAGACAAATACACACACACACTCTCTCTCTCTCTCTCTCCCCCTCTCTCTTACTCTCTCTCTCTCTCACTTACACACACACACACACACACACACACACACACACACACATTCTCTCTCTCTTTCTCTCTCTCTCTCTCTCTCTCTCTCTCTCTCTCTCTATAATCAGCCTCTCAATGACTTTAAATCAGGGGTGTCAAACTCATTCCACAAAGGGCCGAGTGGCTGCAGGTTTTTGTTCCAACCAAGCAGCAACACACCAGACTTGAATCAGTTAATCAACTGATCTCAGTCTTCAGACAGCTGATTGGTCAAACTGTGTGCTCTTGATCGGTTGGAACAAAAACCTGCAGCCACATGGCCCTTTGTGGAATGAGTTTGACACCTATGCTTTAAATCTTTGAGGGGAGTGTTTAAACATCTCATCAACACTTTCTTTCTATTTCATACACATCAGTTTGTTCTCCTAATGGAGATTTCAGGATTTGGAGCTTCTTCTTGTCCTGACTTTTGGCTTTTCCACTTCTTCAACCCTTACATTTTACTTTGAAGGATTTCAACTTTTTCTCATTATTTCCAACAATTCAGCCCATTCCTCAACCATTTTAAGAGTTCTTCTTTTTTATTTATATGTAACTTATATAGATTTTCTAACAATGTTTAACGCTTATCTTTAACAATCCAGGCATTTCTGAGCCTCTTCATTCAGCCTCCTGCTTACAAGTTCTACTTTTACTCTTGAGATATTGCTTCATCTCTGTTAATATATGCTTAACAATGTTTTCAAGCTGTCAGTGTATTATATATATTTATATATCTGAGAGAGCTAGGCTTCAATGTTTTTTCATGCTTATCCTTTATTCTTCTCTCCTTTCCTCTCCTTCTCCTGTCCTTCTCTCCCCTCCTTATCCTCTTCTCTATTCTCCTTCTCATCTCCTCTCGTCTCCTTTCTTCTCCTCTCCTCTATTCTCTCATTCATGTCTCTATTCTCCTCTCCTTTCCTCTTTCTATCAGTTTAATTTCCAACCATTTCATACAAAATCAGCCTCCTTCTTCCGAGTACTACTTTTTAATCTATTCTCACTTATTGCTTCAGCTATTTTAGCACTGGTGCAAGTTATACACTTCAGCTTTAGCGTCAGCCTTTTCAATATTACTTCAGCTGTTTCTTCAGCTAATTCAGCTTTGTTTTAACAATTTCTTCAGCTCATTCAGCATTGCTTCAGCAATTTCATTCAGCTGCTTTCAGCATTCACCCGCATTCCCTTCCTGGGAATGCTTTTTCTAGTTCTTTCTACTTCTGCCGTTTTTTGAAGTGTAACTAGTCCTTCATACTTTGTGCTATTTCAACAATTCATATATCAAAACGTGCGCCTTTTTCTGGATCGGTGTGCTATTATTTTTCTCTTTAATACTATTTATACTTTTTAAAATATTTCACTTTTTCTCACTTTTTTTTTCCATAGAAATGCATTGAAAAGGTCTTCAAACTCTTCTGCTTCTTCTGCTTCTTTGAACTTCAACTACTTCAGCATACTTTCAGTTACAGACTTCATTCAACCTTTAAAACGTTCACAAAAGTTTGAACTATTGATCGATTATTCATCTTATTGATATCTTCAACCGTTTCTGATATCTGACAGTTTAAAAATCATTGAAATTTTGGAGAAAATTCAAGTTTATAATGGGTGTGTATTGCGCGGAATGTTCAGGGCTAGAGTGGGTGACATCATCAGCTAGAGTGGGAGAGAGTCTAAAAATCGTCTGAAACTTTTCTCTTTCTCTCGTCCTCCTGGCCACAAATTAAACTGTACACACATGATTTTCTCCACAGTTGTAGTCCAACTTGTTCTAGCTCTCACAATGTGCTCAAAAAAGCAGAGAGACTTACAGAATTTGAATTTTGGGCCTCTCAGTGCAGCCTGGTGCCTCCCTGCTGCTCATTCACTCCCATACAAAAGTAGGCGCTGATTTTTGGAGAAAAGCAGAAATGCTGCCTGTTTCTAACTTGCGATATTTTCCACAATTTTTACTCTAGAAACACCAAAAAGACATGTTTGCGTTCAGGAAGGTCTTATGGATCCAAACATATAAAGTTTTCACTCATATTAGGTACATATTTGTCTGAAATTGGAGCAGTTTGAGGGGTTCATGGACCCCTTTCTCATCAAGTAGTTAAAGTCACCATGGCAACCTCTGAGCACATGCACCCACACACACACACACACTCTCTGTCTCTCTCTCCCTCTCTCTCTCTCTCTTTCTCTCTCTCACTTACACACACACACACACACACACACACACACACACACACATTCTCTCTCTCTTTCTCGCTCTCTCTCTCTCTCTCTCGCTCTCTCTCTCTCTCTATAATCAGCCTCTCAATGACTTTAAATCAGGGGTGTCAAACTCATTCCACAAAGGGCCGAGTGGCTGCAGGTTTTTGTTCCAACCAAGCAGCAACACACCAGACTTGAATCAGTTAATCAACTGATCTCAGTCTTCAGACAGCTGATTGGTCAAACTGTGTGCTCTTGATCGGTTGGAACAAAAACCTGCAGCCAAATGGCCCTTTGTGGAATGAGTTTGACACCTATGCTTTAAACCTTTGAGGGGAGTGTTTAAACATCTCATCAACAGTTTATTTCTATTTCATACACATCAGTTTGTTCTCCTAATGGAGATTTCAGGATTTGGAGCTTCTTCTTGTCCTGACTTTTGGCTTTTCCACCTCTTCAACCCTTACATTTTACTTTGAAGGATTTAAACTTTTTCTCATTATTTCCAACAATTCAGCCCATTCCTCAACCATTTTAAGAGTTCTTATTTTTTATTTATATGTAACTTATATAGATTTTCTAACAATGTTTAACGCTTATCTTTAACAATCCAGGCATTTCTGAGCCTCTTCATTCAGCCTCCTGCTTACAAGTTCTACTTTTACTCTTCAGATATTGCTTCATCTCTGTTAATATATGCATAACAATGTTTTCAAGCTGTCAGTGTATTATATATATTTATATATCTGAGAGAGCTAGGCTTCAACGTTTTTTCATGCTTATCCTCTATTCTTCTCTCCTTTCCTCTCCTTCTCCTGTCCTTCTCTCCCCTCCTTATCCTCTTCTCTATTCTCCTTCTCATCTCCTCTCGTCTCCTTTCTTCTCCTGTCCTCTATTCTCTCATTCATGTATCTATTCTCCTCTCCTCTCCTTTCCTCTTCTTCTCCTCTCCGCTATTCTCCTCTCCTTCTCCTCTCGTAATCTCCTCTACTCTCCTCTCCTTTTCTCATCTCCTTCTCCGGTCCTCCTCTCCTCTCCTCTTCTCTATTCTTCTTCTCATCTCCCTTGTCTCCTTTCTTCTCCTCTCCTCTATTCTCTCATTCATGTCTCTGTTCTCCTCTCCTTTCCTCTTTCTATCAGTTTAATTTTTAATTTTTATTTCTATCAGTTTAATTTCCAACCATTTCATACAAAATCAGCCTCCTTCTTCCGAGTACTACTTTTTAATCTATTATTGCTTCAGCTATTTTAGCACTGGTGCAAGTTATACACTTCAGCTTTAGCGTCAGCCTTTTCAATATTACTTCAGCTGTTTCTTCAGCTAATTCAGCTTTGTTTTAACAATTTCTTCAGCTCATTCAGCATTGCTTCAGCAATGTCGTTCAGCTGCTTTCAGCATTCACCCGCATTTCCTGCTGGAAATGCTTGCTTTTTCTAGTTTCCAACAATTATACAGACGATCCTGTTGAACAAAGGCATCTCACTTTCAACACCAGAGCAGATGTACATCCCAACCTGATACTCTGTGCCATAGTTTTTGACCGAGGAAATTTTGCTCTAGAAAAAGAGTTTTGAAAAGCTTGCGAGGGACAAAAATCAGGTGTTTTAAGTCATGCCATGGAAGGACCCACATCTACTGGCTGTGAAACAGAGGCTCCAACATTAGCTACAGGCTTAGACTCAACATTGCTGATGACACCTGAATCAACACAGTCTCCATGTGCTTGAGATAAGTGTTGCTTGTAACCAGAGTATGCGCAGAAAACAAACGAGTTCATGCTTTAAGTTAAACATTTAATTCAATTCCAAGACAATACCTTCATGAACTTCACGAGGCGGTCCGTGGCATCTGATACGCTAATCTTTGAGGACTTCCTGCCCTTGGCTGTTGGAGCTAACAAGCGAAAAAGCAAAAGGTTGGCAGCCACCTCACAGTCCCACACTAAAGAATGAAAATGAACACCATAGAAATTCCTTTAACTTGAAGGACCACATATATTTATTGATTGCAAATAATCTATTTCCAGCTATTTCCATATCACAGTGTTGGTATTTGATTGATGAATTGTTTTTCCCTCCAAGATAGCCACCAGTTTCCATTTATTTCAGTATAGTGTGAAAATTAAATTCTAGACATAACAATTAACAACAATTTCTTCAGATAGGCAAACCTTCAATGTGAATATGTAGTCAGAACATCAGTAACATTGTATCATCCTTATGCAAGTTTCAAGCCTCTGGCAGCTGATTTTCATGTCACTGAAATCAATGGAAACCACTTGCATGTAGGAAATAAATAATGCATATAAAAACTCTGAGCGATTTGGAAACTGGTGTAGTCCAACACATCACAGGAAATTTGGGCAATACAGTGAATGCCCTAGAAGCATGTGAATTTACCACCATCATCAGACTCCTGTTGTTTAATGAATGTTGAAATCTAGAAATCTACCTGACACTTCTTCACCAAAGAGCATCGTGAAGTCTTGGTCAATCTTTAACACACAACATAACAGAGAAAAAAAACAACACATTAGAGAACAAACAAAAAGGTAGGGAACCACTGTATTCCTGTTAGAGTCTGTTCTTTCATTGGAAGCCCAAGAACAAACCGGAGAAGTCTTCAGTTCACAGACGAAGAATTCATTCAGGTCACAGGTAAAGTACAGCAGCAGTGGGTGCGTGGTGACGGAGCTCTCTCAGGATCTCAGCCAAAACGAACACAGATTTGAGAAAACAGTTCACATTTATAGCTCAGAGTTATCTTCTTGGGCTGGGCCTGCCCCATACAGAGGTTGGACTTTCCGACAGAGGTATGATTAGTCATATGATGCTGTCCACTCCTAGTTTATGATGTGTGCGCAGAATATATGTTAAGTATGTGTGTGAATCTGCTGTGAGTCAGGCGTGTATCTATTGTAAAAGACCTAGCTGACCGAGAGAGAAGACACTGCAGTTACATCTTGTTCTTGCTTATCAGGTGAGAGTCACCGCTATCTGGTCTCGTAAGGATCAGGTTATGTGAGTTCGAGCACAGGACAGAGCACACAGTGTCAGATCATCTAACTGTAACAGAACAGTGCATACATGATGTCAAATCACAGTTAATCGTAACATTACCAAACAGTGCATATAGTGTCAAATCATAGCTTATTCGTAACAATACAGTACTGAAAACTTCAACAATTCACTTGATCTAACCAAGCCTGGTGTATCCAGAAACCTTGGGGAGATCTAGGACAGTGGAAGCTGTAGCTGGGTCTTGAACCTTCTTTGTCCGTATTGAAATGTTGCCTTCATATTACAAGATACAAGTTTCATGTCAGCTTTACAGTGTTACATCATTCATCATCACATTGCATTCATTGCCTGACAACATGGATGCATGTTGCAAAGAGTCTTGGGGTTATCCTGAAAAGTGGACTTGGATTTCTTGAACTCTTCGGTGGAGCTGCGCTGGACGGTTTTCAGCCTCCATGCTAGGTAACCAGACCCTCTTTGGGGATCATAGAAATGTTCCTGTTGATTAAAAAAAAAAAAAAGTTAATCTATTACCTGTTAAGGAAAAAAACATTCTGTTAAGTGGAGTGGCTGTGGGGTTAAATAATTCAACTAATACTTAATACTTACGACAATCATGTAAGCTTTTAGTACAGCGGAAGAGCTATCAGGGTACTGCTAACAAATACTGTTACTAACACTCACTGGGAGTAAATTGTGTAATGTTAAATATAACTCTGGTCTTATTAAGATACTACTGTAATGACATTAAGTTCAGTACTGCCGCCTGTGCATCTTCAAATGACATACATGATATCAGGTGCATTTCTAAATCTCTTAAAATTAATTTGTATATTTTATATTTAGTATTTTGTGCTTGTCTGGAAACGCTGCATCTTACAAGATGCCTGCTAAAAAAGACACAACTGCATGAATGACAAAACTGAACGGAACTGCCATAATACGATGCCCTTGACTGCACCATGGGAAAAGATAGCAGTGCTTTCAGAAAGTACCGTATTTTCCGCACTATAAGGCGCACCTTCAATGAATGGCCTATTTTAGAACTTTTTTCATATATAGGGCGCACCGGATTATAAGGCGCATAGAATAGAAGATACTGCAGTCAAACGTTTGACTGGGGTTGCGCTATGCATCCACTAGGACTGTGAGTAAGCACAGTACCGGTGTTTACTGACTACGGTAGCCGTAATGCTGCAAGCGGTGCGGCCTTGTAGTTTACCAGTCGTACTTGTCGGTGAGATTAGAGATTCACCAAGTGTGAATGATAAGACTTCGTGTCTTAAACGGGAATATGAGGATCATTAGCCTTTTATAGCTAATCCGGCGGATAGTCTAGCAAAAGGCTTAGAAAAATAAAGGGATCGGTGTTTTGGATTAGTAAATTGTTTTTATTGGTTTTTCATACTGAAACATTTTGACAGAGCGCCTTGAGCGCCGTGTACAACCAGTATGGATCAACCAATTAACCAATTGATCCATATATAAGGCGCTCCGGATTATAAGGTGCACTGCCGTTTTTTGAGAAAATTAAAGGCTTTTGAGTGCGCCTTATAGTGTGGAAAATACGGTAATGATAGCATGGAAGTATCTTAATAAATAAATATTAAGTATAAAATATAACGTCACAGAGACCCAAAACAGTGACTGGCGTACACAGAGCCATGACTGTGGCCAAGTGTGGAAAAAAAAAAAAACACCACCCCAAAATCACCGAAGCTATTTCTAAACCTAGTTTATCCAGTACTGATGGTTTATGGAAGATAATTGAAGGAAGCACACATATTATAATTTGTAGTAGATATCAACCACCTCAGTCATTATATCCTCTGCTTTGAGAGTGCTAAATTATTACTGGCTCACGCGACTTTACCAAGGTCATGCTAGCCATCGGCGAGTTCAACCAAACACAGTGAAAAACTGGGTTAGACACTTTCATATAATATTTTGGCAATTAAATTCGCAGTTAGTGATATTACTTATGATAATGTTGCCCTGAAACGTGATATTTTATCAAATAAAACTTAGCAGCACAAGAAAATGGCGACCGCAGACTGCCGAAATCTCTTCTTCGCTGGAAATGAGGGGAGTGGTCTATTCAAAACCGGAGGTGTTAAAGTTCATTAACTTCCGAAATCTACACTAACACTTTCGTGGATTTAATCTGGGTAGTGTTAGTTTAACTCAATTAAGTGTTAAAATAACACTGAATGCTGCTGATTTCAAGTAACTGAAAAATTAACACTGGCTACACAAGAGCACATCCACCAAGTTGTGCTCTTGCATTCTTCCCCTTCCAGTGTATAGTATCACCACACTTTTCCAAAGGAATGACATTGTATGGACTGCAAAAGTTCAGTTAATTGAAATAGGTGCCTTCAATAAAAAGCTGAGCCCCACCCGCACTTGTCACTGTACAATTTACACTCTGTATGGATGTGTCATGTAACTGCAGGACAAATTTAAATGACTCTGAGCTCTGAGCATTGCAGCATGTGTGCATCTTGGTTTGTTTTCAACATGGACTCGTGATCTCATGTTAAAAACAGTAATGCATTGTCATTGTCATCCTTCAACATCTGAGCTACAAGACCCTCATCTACCCTCCACCAGCCTTAACTAGCTGTATTGCACTGGAACTTGCTGTGCTTACAAGAATTTACATTCTTTTAAATAATACATGTATTGCAGATGAAGCCACTTAATGCTTTGCAAAACAGTTGAATGCTCACAAAAATCCTGTTCAAATTTAGGCAATTTTGACAAGAACAAGAGACAAAATAGGGAGAAATGGAAACAACAGCATTACAAGATCCACTCAGCCTTAGCTGAGAGTTGAACTCACAACCTCTGACACCAAAAATCATTCTTTAACTCACTAAGCTAATTGGCTGGAAGTGTGGCTTACCAAATGGACTCAGGCAGTCACCAGCCAGGCAGCAGTTTTCAAAGCATTTTTCAATAATTGGATCAAAATGTCAAAAATTCTGTTATCAAGACAAAAATCTGATAATACATAAATTGTATCTTGAGAGCATGAAAATGTTGGTGATTTGTTTTTAATGATAAGTTGTTTGCTTCATAAGAAAATATCTGATGTTTAAAAATGCCATTCTTACGTTGACTTACGTTGTTCCCTTGAGAGCAGAATTCAAAATGTTTTCAAAAATTAAATTTTTGAGATAAAATTCTGACATTTGCCAAACATCATGAGCCATCACTCCAAAATATTGTCAGTGTTTTTCAGGAAGATTGAAAAGGCTTTTAGCAAAATTTGGCTGGTATATGTTTACAGTACTGTACAAAACTGTAGCATGTACGGTTGGTTTGTTAGGAATTTTCAAAGCTTTAAAAAAAGTTTCTGCAGTATTGGGGCTACATTTTGGTGAAAGTTACAAAACTGTAGCACGTATGGTTGGTTTGTTAGGAACTTTCAAAGCTTTAAAATTTAGACGCTTATTGCCCCCCCCCCCCATATTGACATGGGCTTGAAATTGAGTCAACCTGGCATGGGACTGGACCGTTGTGCAAAGTTTGGTGATTTTTCATACATGGGAAGTAGGATTTCCTAGGAAGAAGGAGATAGTATAATAAGATAGTCTTTTATCTGTCCCACAATGGGGAAATGAACATACTTAATAGTATTGAGCATGTGACACAATGAAAGAAAAAATTGCATATTTTACCTGTTTAAGTTCATTAAAGGTAGAGTCTGGAGGTTTGTTTGTTGGAGTTTGTAAAAAAAAAAAAAATTCACACTGGCCCCTCCTCTCGAACTGTGCATACCTTCTGCCCCTGACAGCAGCAGCAGCATTTGTCAGGACTGGAAAAAAAAAAGGAAATACAGTCCGAGTGAAGCACTGGAGCTGCAGACCTATACCTGGCCATCACCAGTAATGAGCCTTGACGGCTATGCTGCAATGAGTAGGAGGGCTGTTGTGGTGAGCTGGGAAGTGGGTGCTAGCACTCGCTAGCATCTCGCTAGCATCCAGGACAGCTAGCGGGGCTAGCAGCCCTCCTACTTGTGCGGCATGGAACTTCACCTGCTCTGTCATTGGCTGGAGAGAAAACAAAGACTCTCCACCCAGAAACGTCCCCATGCACAACAAAACAAAGCAAAAGACCAAAATACAGGTGGGGGGAGGGGGCTCTGCAGACACAGTCACCACCACACAGGACCAGAAGCCCATAGGCGACGATTAAGCCAGATTTCATTTGTATAAAATCTGTATAAGTGTTTATTTTTGAGCAAAAACCTCCAGACTCAACCTGTAAGTACTTATATATATTACATTTTGTATCATCATTGCATGACATGTATTGTTATGACTTGTATTGCCATGTTTTATATTGTTGTTGTACATTAAGTATGACCACCTTTTCCCACCCCCATTGTTCAGCAAGTTTTTCAGATCTTTTGGCATGAAATATGCTATACTAACCCAAATTTTCACTCTCATTGTCCTTCTACACCGTTTTGTTTAAAAATTATATTCATCAGTTCATTCTCTTTCTCTGTATTCAGACTTATACTGGCTCCATCCTGGTGGCGGTAAACCCTTATCAGCTATTGCCTATCTACACAGCTGACCAGATCCGCCTCTATACCAACAAGAAAATTGGGGAAATGCCACCACATATTTTTGCCATTGCTGACAACTGTTACTTCAACATGCAAAGGAACAACCGCGACCAGTGCTGTATCATTAGGTAAGAAAGATTTCAGACTGCAAGTACAGTTGAGGACAAAATTATTAGCCCCAAGTATTTCCCAAAAGCTGTTAAACAGAGCAAAGAATTTTTAACAGCTTTTTCAAACACCATAGTTTTATTTTTGGATGCTTGCATTAATTTACATTGCACACAGAAACAGAATTATTTCACAAAATCCAAAAACTACCAGGGTCAAGATTATTAGCCCCCTTGATGTGAATAGTCAGTTGTGTATCCTTTTTGCTGGATAACCGCATTCAGTTGTTAGGGGCCAGGCAGCCTAAGCTGCTGGAACCTATTGTTTTCCCCATATTCTTCTTCTACTTCTTCTTCTTCTTTCTCCTAGGAAATCCTACTTCCCATGCATGAAAAATCACCAAGGTAGGCTCCAACTCACCTGCGACCCTAGAGAAGATAAGCGGTATAGCGGTATTTATCTTCACTGGGGTCGCAGGTGACCCTGACTATGAATGTAAAACTTATTAAATCTCCTCCCACAATTTTTGCTCAATTGTCACTAAATTTGCTACACTGCATCTTCTGATTCAAGATTCAAGTCAGAGCTTTGTGCAGGCCAGTCAATAACATCACTTTGGTCCTTTGATTGTTCACTAGGAGCGACGTTTTACTGCTGACTGCTTAAAGTTTTCTTTCAAGATCTTCACATATGCTTCTTTCTTTGTGATTCCTTCCTCCTTGACGAGATTCCCAGTTCCAGGTGCACTAAAGCATCCCCACAGCATAATACCCTCACCACTGTGTTTCACTGTGGATATGGTGGATTATTTTGCCTCTCCCTTCTTAGCACTGGTATTTGACAGGAGACGTGTCAGAGACTTGTTGAAAACTTAAACAAACAACTGCACGCTGTTATCCAGCAAAAAGAATACACAACTGACTATTGGCATCGGGGGGCTAATAATTTTGACTTTGGTAGTTTTTGTTTTTTGTGAAATAATTCTGTTTGTGTGTGCAAAGTAAATTAATGCCAGCATCCAAAATAAAATTATGGTGTTTAAAAAAGCTGTGTTTAATATTTTTTGCTTTGTTTAACAGCACTTGGGTAATGCTTACAAAAAAGTGAAATTTTCTACAATAGGCTCCAATAAATATCACAGATATAGCTATATAGATTGGTCCAAAACTTTGGCCCAGAGTTAAACTCAATAAGCGTTGGATGGATCATTGCACATTTGGTGTGCAGAGCCTCACTGTTTTTGTTCTCCCAGCACCATCTTTTGATGGATGCTTATCACCAGGAACCTGCAAAACTCACGGCCCATAAAATGTGTGTATGTGACTTTTAATAGTGGTGAGTCTGGAGCAGGGAAGACAGAGAGCACCAAACTGATACTTCAGTTTCTAGCTGCCATCAGTGGTCAACACTCCTGGATAGAACAGCAGGTCCTGGAAGCTAACCCTATACTAGAAGGTAGGGGTGCACGCACACGCACACGCACACACACACACACACACACACACACACAATATTATTACATTCTGAGAATACTCAGACCCAAATCTGAACAGTCACTGATGACAGGTACTTTAATAGAGTGTTCAAATACAAACCACAGGTACAGCCGAGCAGGTGGAAAACCGGTCAGAGGGCTGTATCATATGAAGCACAAAAAAGTGACATAATTTATGTAATAAATAATTAAATGCCTAAAACGATGCAAAAATAAATTCACTCTAGTAATGAGAAATTACATTTCTGAGAGGACTCAGTGGTTAAGTGGTTAGAGTACATCTTGGTTCAACTCCCAACCAACATGATCTTTACTGCATGTGATTTGACTTGCGGGCTTCACAAAATTAAAAGTGGGTAATCGTATGCTGCTAGTGGTGGAGGCCATTTTTTGTATGTCCATCCCAGCAGTAGGTGTTGGTCCAGCAGTGGCCAACCACTGGCAGACTGGAGCCAATCCCAGCTGACATAAGGTGTGGTACACCCTCAACAGGTCACAAATGTATCACAGGGCCAACATATAGAGATGACCAACCTTGCGTGAGAATGATTTGTGAACTGGCAAAAAAAATGATAGCGTAATGCTACCTTGGCAGGTTTGCCTCATCTAAGCCTGAGGTTGATCGCCCACTGAGCGTGGAACAGGAAGCAGACATTGTGTCCTTTTGTGAATGAAGTCGTGGACGTTGAACTCAGACTTATTTAAAGGCTGTTGAAGAGGATGTTCTGGAGGTACTGAAGGATTTATTACCTCTATGAAAGAAACCACACATCATGGAGATAATTCGTTATCATCGGAGGAGGTTTTATGTCTTGTTTTTTGTCATTCGGTTCTTCACCGACAGCAGCTATATTAAATTATTCATTTTGTTGTGTTCCAAGGAGGCTCTGCTCGATTTTTTTAAACATAAATTTCCCACTGAAATAACACTTTAAATCTTTCTAAAGTTCAGCATAAAAGGATGACAAAGACAAGGAACAACAAAGGAGGGGAAAAGAATGCCAAAACGACCGATGAACTCGGTGACACGGTTGAGACGGTCAGAAAATTAGCGACTGAGCTAAACGAAGGTAGCTTAGGTGCAGCCTCCTTGTGCACGGAGTCAAATCCATCCACAGCAGACCTCATGAGAGCCATAACCTCTTTGAGCAAAAACGTGATAACCAAATTCACAGCCATCTCAGACACCATGGGCACTATGCAAGCTACTCTGGCTACTGTGACAGGGAAGGTATGTGACATGGAGGAGGCCGCGAATGAGCAAGATGGCAAGCTAACTTCACTGGAGGCTTTGTGCAAAAACCTGCAAGATGGTTTGAATGAACAATGTAAGAAATTACCAGACCTGGAATCCCGGTCAAGATGCCAGAATGTCATAATCATTGGTATCTCTGAAGGAGCAGAGAAGGGTAAACCGGTGGAGTTCATCACCAAGCTGATTCCAGTTCTGCTTGGGCTGAACACTTCAAAAATCCGGTCGTGGACCGAGCACACTACTCCCTGGATCCGAAGCTGTTGGATGGAGCTCGCCCATGGCCGTTCATAATCAGACTCCACTACTACCAGACCCGGGATCTCATCCTCAAACTTGCCGCACAGAAATCTCCACTACAATATGGGATGAAGCTTTTCATCTTTCCAGATCTGACAACAGAGGTTCTTAACCAACGCAGAGTGTTTAATGAAGTCCACAAGATGTGCAAGGTGGCCAGCCTCTGCTACGGCTTTCTTCACCCGGCTAGATTTTGTGTGACTGTGGATGGTGTTACCAGGGTCTTCAACAACCCCAATGAAGCAGAACTCTTTCTCCGTGATAAGTTATCCGCCTCCTAGTCTAAAATCAACGGTCACCAAAAAGGGATGAATATGTACTTTCAATAGAGTCTTTCAAGCAGAGCTGGGGAGGGCAAGGAGCGATGCCTACCCACCAATGGACATTAGGGAAGTTTGAAACGGGTCTCAGTTGGGGAAGCCTGTCAAGTTTAAAAGGGTGGGGGAGTAAGTTGTTCAGGGCGTTCAAACTGTTCGTGTTTTATGTTGATGGTATAATGTCAGACACTTGTTAGGTTAGGATGTTGACAGAGAGAAAGCATGTTGATGAGGTTATGAATGGCACATAATATCAGCAGCAAGTCACACAATGGCACAGTTAAGATATTAAGCTGGAATGTAAAAAGCCTGGGTAATCCAGTGAAGAGGGCTAAGGTTATTACTCATCTTAAATCATTAAACCCTGATGTTGTTTTATTACAAGAGACTTATGCCAAACGCTCGGTCCAGATGGTGCTACATGCCAACTGGCTGGGCCAGATGTATCAGACTAATTTTGGAGCTAAGGCCAGAGGAGTGGCAATTTTGTTTAGGAAGAAGATACCGTTTATTCAGAATGAGACAATAGCAGACCCCAATTGGTTGATTTCTAGTAGTGTCTGGCTGCCTGTGTTCCACTCCAGTGGCTTTTGTGAATATATATGGTCCAAATTTTGACTGCCCAGAGTTCTTTAGAGAAGTATTTAACTCTAGCCCAAATATAGACCAAACAAATGTCATTGTTGGGGGGATATGAATTGTGTTCTCAATGTAAGATTAGATACAAATTTTCAAAATCTTTGCAACAATCAAAATCAGGACAGTGTTTAAATATAGTCCTCAAAAACTTAAACATTGTGGATGTATGGTTGTTGTTGTTTCCTACCAGCAGAGAGTTTTCTTACTTCTCCCCAGTGCATAAATCTTATTCTCACATCGATTTTTTTTCCTTGATTCTAAACTTATTCCAGCAGTGATTGATGTCACCCCATATTAGTTTCAAATCATAGCCCTGTTTCCTTAACCCTGAAAGTGGCAAACTTGAACACTAGAGGCTGCGAAAATTGGCACTTTGATGCTGCCCTATTGAGAGATCTTTCACAAACATATGGAGGTCCACATCAAATTTTTTCTTGAATCAAATGATAAGGGTGATGATTCGGTTTTATGGAAAAGTCAGTCATGTGAGGAGATATTACTTCATATACAGCATGGAAGAGTAAAAAGCAGGATGCAGCTTTGAAAGACATGGAGTCTGAAATACACCGGCTAGAACAGTTTTGCCAGCTAACAGTCTACTCCAACAACAGACATCTTGGGTGATATCACCGAGTTGAAGTGTTCTTAAATGGTTAGCTCAAGACGAAGATTATTTGAGTTAGGTGATGAGCCACATAGGTTGCTGGCAAGGCATCTGAGACATTCTCAGGCATCACAGGCTATACTCCAAATAAAGAACAAAAGAGGACAAACTGTTACAGATCAGCAGGGAATAAATAAATGCTTTGAAGATTTTTATCGTCATCTATATAGCTCAAACAATACCACTAGTCAGGATGAGATTAATGAGTTCCTGGAAAAGTGTGATCTACCCAGACTTGATCATGATGCTGCAGCAGAGTTAGATGCCAAGATCACTCTAGATGAAGTTGAAGCAGCAATAGTCCAATTCCCAAATAATAAGGCTCCCTGGCCTGACGGGTTTGGAGCAGAATTCTATAAGGCATACAGCTCACTGCCGTCACCTTTATTCCTGCATATGTTTAATCGCTCTAGGGAAGTGGGCTCCTTAACTAACACACTATATCAGGGCAATATTGCTCTACTGCAGAAAAAGGACGGGGACCCCATGAACGTCTCCTCATATGGACCTGTCTCTTCTCCCATTGGAAACTAAACTATTAAGCAAAATTCTAGCTAACCATCTCAACAGTGATGTTTCCAGAGTCATTCACCCAGATCAGACAGGGTTTATCCCTAATCAACATATATACTTTAACATGAGAAGATTATTTAACATATTATGTAGTTCTCTTCGTGACACGGAAGATATTGTTATAATATCCCTCGATGTCGAAAAGGCTTTTGACCAGGTAGAATGTATATGCTGTCTGTACTGGTTAGATTTGGGTTTGGCAATTCTTTCATTAAATGGTTCAAGATATTATACAAGGAACCCATGGCCTCTGTAGTCACAAACCTAAATAAATCCAGTCCTTTTCAGCTATATAGAGGGACACAACAAGGGGATCCTCTATCTCCATTTATCTTTGCTCATGCTCTGGAACCATTAGCCTCCTATATATGCTCTAGCCCTGAAATACACTCTATAACACATCTAGGAATTCAACATAAGATCTCAGCCTACGCTGATGACGTTATATTATTTATTTCAGATCCCAAAGCCTGTATATCTCCACTGTTGCAGTTAATAAATACATTTGGCTCATTTTCAGGATACAAGATAAATTGGGGGAAAAGGGAATTAATGCCATTGTCAAATTTGGTAGATATGACATTCCTCAAGACAACTCCATTTAGAAATTTTTCAGATAAATTCAGAGGTCTGGGTATTATAGTCGCAATGATGTTGAGTCAGCTACTATGACATAACTGGGATGAGAAAAATTGATCAGTTGGAGAGGAATATAAAGTTCTGAAACATATTTAGTGCATAAGAGCGTATTAACACCATCAAAATTGCTTCAGAAAGCTGGATTCAATTATATCATCTTTTATTTGGTCTGGGAAAATACCTAGGATCTCGTAGAAACATCTTATTAAAAAGTCGGTCTGAGGGAGGTTTCAGCCTGCCTCATTTTAAATCTTATTATTTGGCTGCACATTTACATATTTTTTCTTTGTGGTTGGGGTGTTTACCAGGCAATAACCTGGAGGAGATGCCTGCATGGTTACAAATTGAACACCTCTCCTGTCAGTGCACCTCTCTACCAGCACTCATTAATAGTCCAGTATAGATTAAAAAGCACTTGTACAATGATAACCCGATAATTTATAATTCTTTAAAGATATGGAAGCAGGTAATAGCAACTTAGAAAACACCCAAAGTTTATTTGGATTCTCCTATTTGCTGTAACCATGCATTTAAACCTGCACTGGATTATGTAGTTTTCTCAAACTGGATAGAGAAGGGTATTATCACTTTGAGAAATGTTTATATTGAGGGTCATTTGGCCTCCTATCAGCAATTACATTGGGCATTCCAGCTTCCAGCTTCCCATTTTTTCCGTTTCCTACAGTTGAGACATTTTGTGAGAACTTATTCTCCACAATATGAATGTAAACCTCAGCATGTAGCATTAGATATTTTTTTTCAAATCAAACCATATATACGAGAGGGGCAATATCTAAACTCTATGGAATCATACAGAATGTGAACAACACATTGTCAGATCCTTTTAAAGAGGCTTGGGGGAGAGAATTAGAAATCTCAGATGAGATGTGGAAGAATTCTATCAAGAACATCCATGATAGCTCAATCAATGCAAGACATAATTTGATACAATTCAAGGTAGTACATAGACTACACTATTCTCCCTCCAGATTGCAGAAAATTTTTCCAGATGTGTCATCCCAATATATTAAGTGTCGAAGTGAAGAAGGAGCATTATTCCACTTATTCTTGTCATGTCATAAGCTACAATCATTCTGGGGCTCCTTGTTTGAGTTTTTCACTAAGGCCTTTAATCATCCATGTAACCCAGACCCATTCACCCTGTTGTTCAGGGTGGCCAATCCAGATAGTGTGAAAAGTAGTTGAGAAGCTAAGGTGATATCCCTTTCAACATTGTTAGCCAGAAGGCTAATTTTACAGCCTTTTACAGTCTTACAGAAATCTGAAAGGTCTCCTACATTTGAAATGTGGACAGCTGGGAAATGTATTACACCTAGAGAAGATCAGCACAATTTCAATAGGGTCCTCGGACGACTTACAGTCATCGCTCGGGCCCTAATAATAAACAGCGTGATTTCAATAGGGTCCTTGGACAACTTGCAGTCGTTGCTCGGGCCCTAATTATGATTACAACAGGTCCCTCGGGACGACTTCGTTGTACCGCTTGGGCCCTAATAAACATTACGATTGCAATAGGTCCCTCAGGACGACTTCGTCGTACTGCTTGGGCCCTAATTATTATCTCCACATGTAACAAACAAAAGGAAAAGAAAAAAAAAAGACTATGCCCTCACTGGTAAAGCTGGAATAACTGATTGCCTGATTGCTTTAAATACTCAGATACAGGTATTTACAAAAAGAAACAAATCAAATCCCCTTGCACAAATCAGCACACTTAACCACCAGACCTATATTTATTCTATCCAGTGTCCCCATACGGGCCACCACTCTGTGACAATTTCCCTCAAAATAATAAAGGTTAGGGGAACTGGCACAATGCCTTGTATGCTGCAGGCAGACCTAGGCTGCAGTTACACGCTACAGGTGAGGAAGATGGAAAAAAGTACCAAAACAGCACTGCAGTCTGCTCACTGTATTATATGAAACTCAAGGCACGTCTGATATGGACGGAGTTAACTCTTTTAAATTAACACATTTAACATACAGGTATAAGCAACCAAACAAACCCGTGTTCCCCTGCATAATTATTTCAGTCCCAATTTCAGTCTCAAAGTCCAAGTCAATCCTCTCCCATGTCCCGCTTGGAAATAAACCATGAAAAGTCCAATCGGGTAATAAATCCAACAGTCTGATTTGGAAATCCTGCCACGCCAACCATCCAAATGCTGACTCTCTTTCTCTCACTCTCCCCCCTTACCGTTCACATCACTTCTCCTTTTATACCCCCCGTTTGTGACATGACATATACACAAGAAACATACATACATTCATAATTCATTATTTTGGGTCCTAACGATCCCGTGACATAACAAACAACAACTGATAAGTTTCCTGACCTAGACACATATTGGTAAAAACTGGGAGTAAACAGCAACATAATAGCTACCCCCCCTCCAGCAGTTCTATGACAGGGCAAAAAGACTATGGATCACTACAAATGAAAAAACACTTTCGAACACTACTCCACCATGCAGTTAATACCGTTATTATGTTGCATAATTAAAACATTCCAGATCAAGACCGACTGCCATCATCCCAGCAATCTGTTGCACACACAACACAATGCATTATGGGATATATTGCTTGGTTAGTGACTGTCAGTTGTTCACTAAATTCCGCAGTGAATTGTGGGATACAGTGTGTTCTGACTCCCGCCAGCAGGAGGTGCTGTTGTTGTCGCTGTCAGACTCTCAGTTATGATGAATACGAGGAGACGTGACAGAAGTGTGCCTGCATCCATCCATCTTTGTTGTTTTATGGAAAGCATTGTCTGTGAGTAATAAAAATGTTTAGCATATCTTCAAGCAATATTATTGCTATTTTTGTTTTAGAAATATTTAAGTTTATCACAGTTGATACACTAACCTAGATGATACACTAACATAACCCTTTATTTGCCTTATGTATACTTTGTTTATGATTTTCTCTAATATCTTAAATGGGTTAATTACACAGCACCCATTCAAGTACTCTGGTTTTATGTGTCATATGGAGTTAATGTTCTAAATTTTTGCATATTTGGGATACATTTAAATATGTGAGTATCTATACCACAACCAAGCATCTAAAATTGGGTTTTATTATTTTTCTTACAGTTTCACTCTGTTGTCATTTGAAGGATAACGTCTCAAAAAAGAAGCCAATACATTTGTCATTTGTCCACGAGTTTATTTGTCTGCTTTGCTGTGTTCAGGTTGAACAGTAAGAGCAGAACACAATGGGTCTCATTCATGAAACATTAGTAAATCTGATTTGCACATAAAAGCTCACACTACTAAAACCCTACTCCGGATTCATGAACACTGCAGGAATCTCAGATTTGATTGTAAGCACATGTGTAAGATCATGAAGACCAACCCATCAAAAATTAACAGCACACCCCAACAGCAATTAGCATAGATCTTCACCCATGAATAGCCATATAAGGAGAACATGGCCACCATATAAGGAGGTAGGTGCATCCTGTCCACCTGCGATCATGACGCAAACAAGGAAAGAGGGAGCGAGAAAGATTGGGGATGGAAGTCATTTTGGGTGAAGTGGAGTCCAGGAAAAATATTTATAGGTACAGTGTGTAACTTATTTGGCTTTTTATTAGCAAAAGTCAAATATTGCTTTCATAATATGTATTTACCGAAGACTAATCACAGTTGCATAAGAAATGAAAGCTTTCTCGTAGCTTAGAATGAGTTATTTACAGATACATAGTTGGAGGTGCACCCAAATGAAGGCTGCCATGTTGCATCGCCATCTTGGAATATGGTAGCTGGAGGGGACAAACTTGGTTTGCCTTTCATGACTATGATGATGAAAGCGCCCTGCAGTTCATTCTACTTGCCATTTTCCCTTGAAATGGAGGACCATGCATACTCTTTGCCCCATATTCTTTGCTCCATGCAAACCACCCAAGAAAAGGAGACAACTCATGAGCAAGAAGGACTTGAAAACGGACGCAGAGGTTGCAAGCTTTCTGCTAGACAGGTTTATTTTGGCATAATGTTAGAACCAGGGCAGTGTAGTCCAGCAACTACTGTATCCTCCCGTTTACGTCCTGTTGCGTCCCGACAGTTCCACTGCCCCTGAAAAACGGCCAAGAAAAACGATTTCACTCTGTTTTGTTACATTGTTCATTTAGAACTAGCACTAACAATTTACTATATCACATTTGTAGGCAAAAATGACCATAGCTATTAGCGATTAGCAGTAGCATGGTACCAAATACATGTTTATTATGCAGGACATGCTTATAAGTTATTGGCATTAATAACAAAACAGAATATGTATCGTTCTGTACCTCATCCCTTGATGGAACACTCTAAGTTGTGCATGAAGTTGACATATTGACATGTTCTTGACTCTTCGCGGCTTCCGTAGTGGTAATAACGCGTTTAGCAGAGGGAGTGCCAGAGAGTACTATTCAGTTGTTTGCATTCTATTAGCACACCACTAGATGGGAGTAATTTTCACACACTGGGGCTTTAATTCTCTTCTGTCAGTAGTGGTGTGAGTGGGACAGGTAAATCAAAGGCCTGGAGGGAAGTAACAGAACTCCAACAGCCACAGGAGGAAGAGGTTCTTCTTCACAGCCTCAGCTGTCTGCTGCAGAGGAGCATGGCTGTATCAACACATGAAGTTGTACAGGCAGGTTATATTCTCAACACACACTTTGCATCACATATCAGCTGCATATTTATGAAATTAAAGTTTTTTTGGTTGATATCATATATCAGGTTATTATCATCATTAGATGGAGCCTTGATGCGTATGTGTATGTCCAATCACTAAAACCTGTCATTCTCCAAATATTTCTAATTGTTTAATGTCACGTTTAATTTAGGTGTTTTAAAGGCATCAGTGTACTGTGAACATAACAGAGCGCAATACAGTTTAAAATTGTAATTTTCAACAGTGACAAGCATTTTTTAAGGGCATTGCCACATTTGCTGAAGCAATACACGCAGAATGGAGCAGGTGTAGATTTTGTGAGTAGTTACGAAAAGATCAGCGCTACTAAAAGATTGATGAATGCGGAAATCCACGTAAATTTCCCACTTCATACAGTTTACACACAAATTCGTGCTGCTCACGTTTCATGAATGAGACCCAATGAGTCCACTATATAGGGAATATTAATTCTCACTTAACATTGGGACAGCACTACAAAATGGTGTTGTCACTATATAGTCCACCATATAGTGAGTAGTGAGTGATTTCGGGCACAGCCTTTGTGTACAGAGTGCTGTATTTGGAATATTGGAGCACACCACACACAATACAATCAAAACTGTTAAAAGATTTTTTTTATCCTTATGTGTGGAGTTTCTCACAGATAAAAAAAAAATCTGTTGAGATTTAGAAAATCTTTACGTGTGTAACAAGTTTAACCTGCGTGCTGGCAGATTTACTTGAGGAAACTCTGAGTCTGAGGGAGCTGTGATTTCCTTCTCAGTCTGATCATGCTGAAGCAGAAATAATTTACAAATAATTCACATATGTCTAGTTTCACACCTGGGAGGAGAATTTGTCCCGTTTAGATGAACTCTCATTCCCTGATGAGGACTTAAGTGAACGGTACTGCTTCTCATCACAGTCTGTCAAATATTCTCCCGTCAGATATCAGGGTACATCACCGCTGATGTGCTCTCAGATCTGAACAACCCTCTTCATTTTTATCACTTTGCACGTTCATCAGTCACCCTCCAGCAGTCAGAGAAAGAAAAATCATGCACATTTTATTTGGGTTTCTTTATTTCCTACAGATAAAAAAGTAACAATGAGTAGACATAGCCTATATTTTTTCCAACAACTCAATTTCACAGTCTGTGTTTCTAATTTGCCGCCGCTTTAAGGATAACATTAAATAATCTCTAGTAGGCTTCTATGTGTAGATAGTGTGTGTCTTACTTTAATGTTGGGTCCTGGGGGTGACTGACTCACCCAGCGACTCAGGACCAGCTCCTCTGCCACTGTCAGACAAGGTGGAGGTGGACCATCACCTCTGCCTTCTTCCACATGTTCATCTACTCAGCAGGATGCTAGGAGACAGGATGTGTGTTAAACAGAATCTGTTGGTGGTAAAAGCTGCTACAAGTTGAAATAGCCACTGAATAAACTTTTACTTTGTTTAATATGTGGTATATGAATCAAACCAAAGTGAGGACCAATCACAAGACTGTTTTAATATTCTATTTTCAGCTGACTGCATTAAAAAAACAAACAAAAACACTGAACAACATTTAACCACTTTCTCAAAGGCTAATATTAAAAGAAAGTGATGTTAAATTCAAAATAAAAATATGACTGCATCTAAAAATCTGTCAGTGATTCTTATTACGGCCACAGCTGTGTTACTTTTTTTTTCCAGAAAATGTCTGCTTCCTGGTTTCTCCCCTGTTGCCATGGTTACCCACAGTATCAGAGTTCCATTGATGATGGCTTTTTACTAGTCCTCAGGCAGGAACTCAACTCCAAGTTAACATACTGAGAGTCGACTGAGCTAACTCAGATCAGCTGTTCTGGAACTGAAAACTCAGAGTTTCACTTCTCAGATTAAGTCAACTCAGAGTTCAGGGAGCCACTTGGAGTTTGTTCAACCTCCTTTCTGGAATACCCCTCAGGTAGGCCCAGGATGAACATGCAATCTCAACCACAAAGGTCCTATACCCTGGGAATCAAACCCAGAAATGACAGTGTTACAAATTGTACCAGTGTACTTCCCCATACACAACAGAAATAGAAAAATACAGGAATTATCAGGCTTTAGATGAGAAACTGGATCCAAAATGGAGCCTTGAAAAAAACAGGTAAAGATTAATTAAACTTATGGAGGTATACACAGGTACAGACAGGTACACACAGAAAACACAGGAACTCTCAGGGCATGAACACAGACGAACCAACGAAGGACAATGAGAAAAACACTGAGGAAACAAGACACAGGTATGGCAATCAAACACGTGTGACACATGAGGTAATCACAGGAGGGAAAGCACAGGAAGACAAGACAGAAACTTCAAAACAAAACAAGGAACTAAACAGGGGAAGAGAGAAAAACCATGACCAAGTAAAAAAAATAGTTAATATAAAATATATTAATATAAAATATAAAAAAGAAGACACTGAAATGCATAAGCGAATGATGTATAAATAAATAAAAGCATTTTATTACCACAGTGAATTATTTTGCATTTTTTAGGCTTTTTTTTGTCCTGGCAGTGTCTGGGTATAAAATGGTGTGAGAGTTAGGCAATGAAAAGAGAAGAGCTTTGTTATCAGTGTAAAAAAAGTATATTATGCAGTAGTATGTATACAGTTTACCAGGCTGTATCTGAGCATCAATGCAGGTGTCATCTACACTCTATTTCAGCATTTTGCCAATGTGTCACCTAATTGAAAAACAATACTGCAATATTACACGGCAATTTATGAATGTCTCTGAAACTTTTTTGCTCTTTCTCTAGAAATTTAAAGAAAGCATATAGCAAATGCACTGACACAGTAAAGGACGAGACAAATAGTCGTAGGGGTTTCTTCGTATGTGAAAACTGATTAAAATACTCAAATATCAAGGACACACATGCACACTTAGCTATGCATTCACATGTCATCATTATCACAGGTTTCTGCTGTTTCTCTTCCAGCCTTTGGCAACGCTAAAACAATTCGTAATGACAACTCGTCTCGTTTTGGGAAATACATTGACATCCATTTCAACAAAAGAGGAGCCATAGAGGGAGCCAAGATAGAGCAATACCTGCTGGAGAAATCAAGAGTCTGTCGACAGGTATGGCATAAAACGCACAAACAACTATCCAAAGGTTTGCACTCCTTGGGATTTTTACCGTAGCTGGAAATGAACATACTAACATATTATACAATAATCTCCTTACAGGGTTAATAAGAAGCAGTTTTAGTGACTCAAATAGAGAAATAGCTATTTACCATCCTTTTTTTTTTTATTATTGTTGTGTTTCTATATACCTATATACAGTACTCATTAGCCCACTAGTCTGCACTCTGGCTGTCAGAGGTTCAGTATTTGTTTCACATGAGTGATAGTGCCAGTGGGATGGCAGCCTGTTGTGTGCAGCCTGGAAGAGGACAGCACAGTCTTGTGACAGACCGAGCTCCACAGTTTGTGGACAGTTTGTCAGAAAGTCTTCAATCCAGTTGCAGGTGTGTGTGAGGAGGCCAAGGTCAGGCAGTTTGTTTATCAGTACAGTATGTTGGGAATGATTATGTTGAAAGGTGAACTGTAGTCGATGAAGGTCATTCTTATGTAGCTTCCACTGTGGTCTAGGTGGTTCAGGGTGAAGTGGATATTTTATTTGATTTACAAATCAGATACAAAATACAATTGCTTTTTTTTCCTTTCCTGTAGGCCTATGATGAGAGGAACTATCACATCTTCTACTGCATGCTGAAGGGGATGACGACAAATGAGAAGAAGAAACTGGGACTTAGCAAGGCAACAGACTATACCTACCTGACCATAGTGAGTTATGTTTGACTTTAACTTATTTGTTCTACTTCATCTGTGTCAGTCATGCCATGTCAATGACACCATTCATTATTGCACCAAATGCAATGAAACATCCATTACTGAATGGTCACTTTTTTGGACAACTCTTATCACATCATGCCACCCACTAAGTACACTTTAAACCTTACTGACATTTACAGTGACATGTGTTGATCTATAGGACAGGGTAGGCAGGTGGTCACAGACCAAGCTGGGGGGGCTTATTAACATGCAACTCAAATCAATAACTTGCAACATAGGATCACGATATTGGCAGTTGTCGGGGCCAGGCAATTTTGAGTTAACAAGACACAAAACAGGGAGAAACAGACACATCGGCATTACAATGTTAATTCTGCTTTACCTGAGGCTTGAACTCACACCCTCACACCCATCCTCTAACTCACTGAGCTAATTGGCTGGACATGAGACCAGCTGTGTGGCTTAACAAATGGACTGAGGCGCCAGCCAGGCAGCAGTTGTTAAGGCAGAAAATTTTGACAAAAATTGTCAAAAATTCTGTTATCAAGACAAAAATCTGATAATACATAAACTGTATCTTGAGAGCATGAAAATGTTGGTGATTTGTTTTTAACAATAACTGCTTTGCTTCATAAGAGAAAATCTGATGTTTAAAAATGCCATTCTGACATTGACTGCAGTTGTTCCCATTAGAGCAGAATTTAAAATGTTTTCAAAAATTCAGTTTTTGAGATAAAATTCTGATATTTGCCAAACTTCATCAGCCATGACTCCAAAATATTGTCAGTTTTTTTCAGGAAGATTGAAAATATATTTAGCAATGATGTTAACTGTTAAATTTATCCTCATAATCACCCCTGTGAGGATACCTCTTTTTTTAAGTATTTTTTTGGGGGGGGGCTTTTTGCCTTTAATTGATAGTACAGTCGAGAGAGACAGGAAATGGGGAGGCAGAGAGAAGGGAAATGACATGCAGCAAAGGACCACCCGAGATGGGATTCAATCTGGAGCCTGCTGCAGCGAGGACTGTAGCCTCTGCATATGGGGGGTCTATTTAACTCACTGAGCTAAACGGCACCCCCAACGATACCTCAATTATTATACAGGTTTGGTTTAGAAAAGCAAGTTTCAAGGATGTAAATCTCAACTGTATTGCATTTGGTGTCAGTCAAGCCCAAGTTTGTGCCTCATGTATTAACATAGCATTTGCATCACAGAGCTGAGTGCTAAAAAGAAAAAAAAAATAGGAATGGGATAAATATGTAGGTTGTACAAAAACACTTATTAACATTTTGAGTATTTTTCCAGGATCATAAATGATTGTCAAAATGTTTTCACTGCCAACAAAAAGATTGCTCAAACTCCTGTACAATCTGATGAAACTTAATGAATTTTAGCATAGTGCTGTGGATTCTCAACTATTTGAGTAATCCCATGGTTCATGGTGCAAAGTCCCACAGCCAAACTCTACTGGATGGACAATAGCTAGAGTTGAGCATAGTGGGCGGGATGGATCTTCATTCAGTCACTGCTGGAGGATGTCCTAATTTGGTCTAATATACTGATGGGGAATGTAATAGGTTGGTCTGAGCAGGAGACTGAGGACTGTTTCTGCTTGCCTCCATCTCCCTTAAGTCCTTCCAGCTGATCCTTTTGTTGTCTGTGTTCTCCCATGTAAATCAGCAGTGAACGTCAGTTGTTGTACATGGCATTTAAATTTTGCAGTAACACTGAATGAAATATAAATGGACAAATTAATGATATTTAATATTTCATGACCACAAGGGTTTTTTTCCTTCCCTGCAGGGGAACTGTACATTGTGTGATGGACGAGATGATATGAAAGAGTACTCCAACATTCGCTCTGCAATGAAGGTACAGATAAAGATCACACACTGATAATGTATGACATGAAAGAGTTCAAAATCTGTGTTACTTTATCCTTCTGTATTTTAAAGACACTGGAAGGTGTAAATCAAAATAGCCTTTACAGATTCCCAGATTCCCTCTTTTCCACAGGTGTTAATGTTCACAGACAAAGAGAACTGGGAGATTTCTAAACTGCTGGCTGCAATTTTACACATGGGAAACCTCAGATATGAAGGTAAAAAAAAAAAATCTCAGTGAATCTGTTCAGCCGTTTTAATTTCCTGCAGCTGTGTTTGCTAGCACACTTTTATGGCATCATTTTCCATTGCGGTTGGAGGTGCATGTCACTTTCTTTATTAGCTCTTCCTGATTTTCTGTAATATGGATGTTATTTTCAGATGCGCATAAATGTTACCAGTGTTTCAAGTATTGAGATACACATGTGTAAAATTAATTTCTATGAGACAAAAGGCACTAGATTGCTCCAAATGGTATTCTTTAATGTCATCTACTCATTCAAGATAGTTTTAGTAGTATGACAAGCAACAGATTTACTACCTCAGCATTTCCAATACATGTTTTAATTAATGGGGACATTAATGGATAAATATATAATAAAATGAAATTTGCCATGATTTAAAACTGAAACATGTAAATGTTCTGCCATTGTTATTTGTAGACTTGTACTGCATTGTGATCCCGAAAAACCAAAGAAGTAAACAGAAGAACTTCATTTTTTCCTCTTGTCATAGGTAGAATATTAAGTCATGCCAGAAACTTTTTGCTGCTACAAGATTGTTTTTTCATCATTTTTTCATGTTCATCCTTTCACATGTTCACATGCTGGTGACCTTTGACCCTGCAGCCCGAACCTATGACAACCTAGATGCCTGTGAGGTTGTCCGTAGTCCTCACCTCACCACTTCTGCTACACTGCTGGAGGTGACACATGCACACATGCACACACACACACACACACACACACACACACAGCAACTCAAATTAAATAGATAGATAAATATTGTGTCAGACATTCAAAAGGAGATTCCAAGCGGCCAAAGAGCTTTTTTGATGTTCAAGTAATCAGCATCAGAATCAGAAATCGACTTATTGCCAGGCAGGTATAGAACTTAGTTATATAGCCAGGAATTTGCTTTGGTGATTTGTGACATGCAAGGTGGATGTCATAATAACAGCACAAGGCAACAACATGGACATAATATATACATAATATATATGTCTATATATATATAATATAAGAATATAAAGAAGATATACAAAATATATACAATTCATGCGCTATGTACATGTTACAGAGTTCAGGGTAACGGGTCTGTAGTTATTCCGTCCTGTGATCCTTGATTGTTTGGGCAGAGATATAATGGTGGAGGTCATAAATAAAGCTGGGATGTGGCATGTCTCCAGTGAGGTGTTAAAAATGCCTTTGAACACTGGAGACAGCTGATCTGCACAACACTTCACAGAGTCAGTTCCAGCTGCTTTGTGGGGATTCTGCCTCTTAAAGATCTTGTTTATGTCCCTCTCCTGTGTGGTGAGAAATGTGGTGGGGGTGGAGGTGGAGTTAAATCCATGGGAATGAAACAGAGAGTTCCTCTCTTCTGAATGAAACACGGGAAGTGACACATAACAGTGTTTTGATTTGATTTGATAATGGTGGATTTTAATATGCAGAAAACTGAGTTTAGCAGAGGTAAAAAAAAAAAAAAAAGAGATTCTCTGTGTGTGTGTGTGTATGTATGCTCAGGTGGACAGTAAGGATCTGATGAACTGTCTGACCAGCCGAACTCTGATCACCAGAGGAGAGACTGTCTCCACCCCACTTAGCATGGAACAAGCATTGGATGTACGAGACGCTTTTGTTAAGGTGCAATACTTGATTATTAAAACTGTCTTTACTATTTTTTATTTATCTTTTCATTAAGTTTCATTGTAAGAGAAAAATTATTTCAGTTGTGTTACTCGGTGTGTTCTTGCACAATGACAAAAAAAACCAATCAACTGTAGCACATAAAACTACTTCATTAGACACGTAAGTTCAAAAAAACCTTGTTTAAGTTTTGAATGCTGACTCGGTTGGTGTGTGTGTCCATGTAGGGTATTTATGGCCGTTTGTTTGTGTGGATCGTGGAGAAGATCAATGCAGCCATTTACAAGCCTCCATCCTCACAGCCCAAAGCTCTTAGACGCTCCATCGGACTGCTGGACATCTTTGGCTTTGAGAACTTCACTGTTAACAGGTTCAACACACACTTACACTTACTGGCGTTATGCAGCCTCTTTTATTAAATTGTATTATTTCACTGTCTCTGATTCCAACAGTATGTGTCATCCTCTACCTGCATTCATTGTGGTAGACTCTTGTCTAGTAGCACTTTTTACACTATAGTCATTTTCAACTATATATTTTGACCAGAGGAAGGATTCTAATCTTTGGATGCCTGGACCTTAAGATGTAATGGGGGGGGGGCTGAGTAAATGATTAAACAGCTCAGCCCTTAGATGTCCAATGCCTGCCAAAGTGAAGAAGCAATGACTTTTGAAAACGGTGGCTGAGATGTTGTGAAAACCACAACATAACAATAAAAAGTACACAATGGAAATGAATGAAAATTGATGTTGACAAACCAATGTAGGTGGCATTACTTGGCAATGTTTGAAGGAAATGAAGTTTAAGCATGGAATTTGTGCTAATGTTAACTGTGACAATGTGTACTGTCAAGAACAAGCATTCTTGTTCATTTTCTATGTAATTACATAATGAATTCACTAAACACAAATGGGGTAGCACGTACAGTAACATCTGATATCAGACCAGACGGATGAATGTTTGACTATTTTTCCTTACAGAACTGCTTCAGCTCAGCCATGTTCATACGATATCTGATGTAAATGGCTCTCTTGAGTTCAGTTTCTGTATTGGATTCAGGTCTGGGCTCTGACTGGGACACTCTGAAACGTGGATTTTCTTTTTTTTTTTTCTTCTAGAGTTACTTAGATATTTAGGGTCATTGTCCTGCTGCATCTACTCAGCTTCAGCTGGTGGACAGCCACCCTTACATTATCCTGTAGGAAACCTTGATAAACTCAGAAAATTATTATGCCCTCAATTATGGCAAAAAGCCCAGGCCCTGAGGCAGCAAAGGAGCCCCAAACCATGATGCTCCCTCCACTGTACTTCACCATTGAGATGTTTACATGCTGGTATGTAGTGCCTTTTTTACACCATATGTACAAAAAAAAAAAAAAAAAATCAATCTTTGTGTCATCACTCCACAAAACACTTTCCCAGTAGTGTTGTGGAGTGTCAGTGTGCTTTTTTTTTTTGGCAAACTTAAGGCCTGCAATGGAAAGCAAAGCAATTAATGCAGAAAACTAGGAGATTCCAAAGGGTTCACATACTTTTTCTTGCCACTGTAAACAGCTGTGTGCGGATAATGATTTGCCACTGATCAGCCTTAATGTCACCATGTGTCTATTAGGGGTGACAAAAAAAATGGATTATTGATGAATTGTGATTATTGTATGGATGATTCTGGGTTGATTATTAATTTCCAAAAATCAATTATTTGTTTTTTTTTTTTTTTTTTTTTTTTTTACACAGGGAATACACAGCAGTGTCTTCTCCAGTCATTGGTTGCCATACAGGATTTAACCACAGCTCCTTGTGGGCTAAAATAAAGCTGTGTACATGCACTGGGAAAATGGCTTATTGTGAAAACAAATATGGTGTGTCAAACCATGTTCTCATAAAATGATAACTGCCTTAATCCAGTTTCTGCTGTTTACATTACCACTCAAATAATCCCCAAACTGCAGTTTTCCGATAATTCATAATCATTTTATTAATGTGCATGTAAACACACTCATTGGGCCTGATTTACTAAAATCCCAGATAAGGGGTGCTAAAATGCGTCCTCCCGCTAAAATTTTGCGCATTTGGTTAGCGCACACAAAACGGGTGCTCTACTAAGAGTAACTCGCTACGTGCAACAGCAGTATTTAAATGAGTTTTTGTCCATGGTAATCGTTTCCGCCATGGAGAGAGTGGACAGAGAGCTGGATAGCCACAAATACAGAATGAAATTTGATCCAATGGATTAATAGAGATCTCAGGTTGGACACTCAGGCCATGGATCTAAACGCCCTGACCAGAGGGATCAAAGACTGGGTGAAGGCAGAGGTGAGGTCTCTCAGTCCCGGTCCCAGAGCTGAGCAACCAGGTAGTCGAGTGGGAGGAGAGGAAAGGAGAGGAGTGCACTGGAGGCGAGACGTGCAGCGTGCGTAACAGCGCTTAAATGACTTTTAACACACCTAGAAAACTGCTACAGTTTGCTGGAAGGACCCTGACGTGAGGAAATGCAGAGATATAAGAACTTTTGTCCTGGAAGGTAATACATTTGTGCACAAAGCTGTGCCAGTTAAGACTTGACTTTCTAACGTGCTAAATAAAGACGCAAAAACTGCCATATCTGTTTCAGGTTTGGTAGATCACATTGCATGATACTCCTCCCACTATGTTGCGCGTTCTGGTAGAAACGCCCATATTTGCATATTCATTAAGGCAAACAGTGCAATTTAAAAAAGTGCTATTTATATGGTATTTTGCCCGTTTGAGAGACACAATCTTTGGTGCACCAGTTAGTAGATCAACTTCAACATGTGTTCACACCTGCAATCAAGTTTGCACACATTTTTACACACACAAACCTTTAGTAAATCAGGCCCATGCAAACTATTTATTTGCAAGTGTAGACATTTGTTTTTTTGTTTGTTTTTTTGAATAGAAAGACTACATCTAATAATAATAATAATTTGGAAGTTACAACTGCACTACGCAAATTGAAGGTGCTTTGAGGTCGAACTTAATAAAAGAGTTTATTAATGGTGCAATAAATTTGTGGTGTATTTTGGATTACTCTTACTGTCAGTAAAAAGTGAAAAATCAATAATCAGCAGTAATCGAAAATCGAACTGATAATCGTTAATAATCGGATCAATAATCATTTATAATCGAAAATCGGTTGGTAAGCGAATCAAAACCTCAATAATCTTAATCAAATTGAATCAGGAAATAACCACCCTTACTCTGTATACACCAGTACAGCTTAGGTTACATCTGATTGACTAAAGTTAGCTAAAGGAGCTAGCGTTAATGCTAACATCACTACACAGAGCTACCTGCATCCTTTTCCAACACTAAAGGAATCAAAACCAGAAAAAGGTCAACAATGCTTAAAAATGTTATTGTTTTGATTGATTGAGAGAGGAAGCTAAATGCAAGTTACAATTAAGTTATACATTACTGTGCATTTAACTTCCAGAGTCTTTGCTAGCTATAGAAATCTCCACCCTGATGAGTTCAGGTGACAGCTGACGTGATAACTGGATGTATCTGATAGCAGTTGCTGAGTCGAGTTATCCTTCCTCCGCAGCTTTGAGCAGCTTTGCATCAACTTTGCCAATGAGAACCTGCAGCAGTTCTTTGTTCGTCATGTCTTCAAGCTGGAGCAGGAGGAGTACAACTTGGAGCACATCAACTGGCAGCACATCGAGTTCACTGACAACCAGGATGCTCTGGACATGATTGCCCTAAAACCCATGAACATCATCTCACTCATTGATGAGGAGAGCAAGTTCCCCAAGGTACATACACAGAGATGGATGATCAGACAGCAGTTTTTTAAACAAATTTTTAAAAATTAAGCTTTGATTTCAAGTTTAATTAAATTAAATATTTAATTATTAAATATTAATTATTATATTTTAATATATTTTTTCTCCCTTTGTGCCATCTACAGGGCACAGACACCACCATGCTCAACAAGCTGAACTTTCAGCACAAACTCAACGCAAATTACATCCCTCCAAAGAACAACTATGAGACTCAGTTTGGCATCCAGCACTTTGCGGGAGTGGTTTACTATGAAACAAGAGGTCAGAATTACTTTAAACTATTGCTGTTAATCAAGTGTAAGTTACATAACGTTTACATTAATTTATTATGTGTATTGTGTTGTAGCAATATGAATGGAAAGTATAAGCAACATCCAGTAATGAAATACCAGTGGTCTCAGCACGAGTGAAGATGGCAGAGGGAGAGCAGTGCCGTTTGGTTGACAAGAAGAACAAGTTCTCTAGTGTAGGAACACAAGGAACAAAAACATAGGCAGGGTTTTCTGTAACATTGTAAGACAGGCAATGAATGGGCAATTAAAAACAACAAAAGAAAAACTCAGCTAGTCTCTTTGAAGCAGCAGCTCTGTCATGCAGTACAACAACATCCTTCTACAAATGCATGATTGTTCATGTAGCGTGTCCAGGGCTAGAGTGGGACGTCTTTTCAGCCCAGGAGTTTCAACAGGAAAGAAGTTGCCTTAAGAAATTTCCAATGAAGCATATCAAGAATGTCACTTTGTTATAATAACTGTAAACTTTCATAAAATATGGACTTTGGATATAACTTATCACAGATAAACCTGACAAAGAATATTTCTTCATTTTCAAGGCATACTTTGCCTTAGAAAGCACTACAGTGAATGGCCAGTAGTTTCCGCCTTAGTTGTGTGCTTTCCTGCGAGGGGCATGCAGTTCTCGGCAGGCAGTTCTCGGCAGGCAGGCACAACGCACATAACACCAGCTGTCTTCACATAACAAACAGACCACTCCAGAGTTTGACTGTTGTGTTCACACTGACCCAAACGCACCACACTCTGGCCGAAAGTTCAACTGGGCTGACCTTAACACTGCCTGTGTGAAAACACCATTAGTTGGATTGGTGCGTTTTGATGCTGAGAGCTATTGCTGTGTTGAGCTACACAGTGGTAATGATACTCACATCAGTGCAGACTAATATGAATTGGCAAAGTTAAAAAATTAACTCTTGTCGCCACTGATCTTGTGATTGTGTGTTATACAGAGAGGTCAGAAGGAAAATTACAGTGACATTCTCCGCATTGTGCACATTGTGACACTGTGTGTATGTGTCCTGCAGGTTTCCTGGAGAAGAACAGAGACACTTTATATGGTGACATTATCCAGCTGGTTCACTCCTCCAAGAACAAGTTCATTAAACAAATCTTTCAAGCTGATGTTGCTATGGTAATAGGAACACACGCAAGCACACATCAAATTTAAAATTGGTGCTTTTAGTACTTTCCCCTATGAAATAAAAAAATAACTTTAATCCTGCTTTAATCTTGCTTTAATCCTGCTTTCCCAGCTTTAATCCTGTATCCCCCAACTGTTCCTTTATCTCTCGATTTAAACTAAATTCATTTCCAAAAATTATTATTTGAATATCTTTACATCAAAATTGTTGTATTTTCTCCTCCTGTAAAACAAATTTGGGCGATTGATGAATCATCCTGCATTTGTGGGCAGTCCTAATTTTGGCAAGGATATCTGCTTGTGGAGTATTGTTAGTTTTTTGTATTGGTAGTTGATTAAGAATGTAACTTTCACTCCTTACCTGTCTTTGTTGTTCTGACTGTTCTTTTGATTGACATTTAGAAGTGCTGCATCAGCCAGATAAATACTTTTATATTTAGAGACAGAGAAAGAGGAAAAAAGTTTATTGTCAGTGCTCAGGAAGAGAAAAGACAGTCCTCATTGTTTCTGTACTGTCACTTTTGTGTGTGTGCTTGTGCATACATGTGTGTAGGGAGCAGAGACCAGGAAGCGCTCGCCCACCCTAAGCAGTCAGTTTAAGAGATCTCTGGAGCTACTGATGAGGACTCTGGGTGTCTGTCAACCTTTCTTTGTTCGCTGCATCAAACCTAATGAATACAAGAAACCCATGGTGAGTGTCTTTCGGCTATTCTGTATTAACAGAAATGAAAAATTTCACTTTGAGATGTAGCTGGCAGTGGTGGACATTACATCCTCCACTTTAAAAGTCATACGCTGAATAAAAGTACAGAAGCATTATAGTCTCCTGGTATATGATTGTAATGTCCTGAAGTAACTTCCACTAGAGAGGAGGGTCCCTGTAACTTGAATGGCAATTCACAGCAGTACAAAAGGAGTGAGTAGTCAGACACAATCTACAGTCATAACCTGAAGTTACCTAACAGGGATGTGTGCAATGTTTAAGTTTTTAATGTGTGTTCAGCTTAATCTGACTCTGGCTCCTTCTAAATTATTGTGTCTTTGTATGTAAATTAAAATGTTGTCTAAATGATTTGTGACTTTGGAGAGTGTCAGTTTATCACTTATTAAATCACTAACATTATATTGATTAGGATATTAATCTTTCAGATTTTTCTCTTTGATGAATCAGATGGTGTTAGATGACTACAAATGAGTCACCAAATTTAATACATTTAAACTGAATGTGAATACATCTGACAAGTTGTGGAAGGCCACATATTGATGTGATACTCAGCACCTCCATCAAATGTAGCTCATTTGTTCGTTTGTGTGTGTAGTTATTTGACAGAGAGCTGTGTGTACGACAGCTGAGGTACTCAGGTATGATGGAGACCATTCGTATCCGCCGTGCAGGATATCCCATCCGCTACACCTTTGTGGAGTTTGTTGATCGGTACCGGGTGCTCATGCCTGGAGTCAAACCAGCGTACAAACAGGTAGAGTGTAACTGTGTGTGTGGGTGTTATGTATGAGTGTGTGCACTATTGTTTAATTACCATGTTAGTCCATATGTAAGACAGAAATTAATTCTTAGGAAATTACTTTTGCAGGGTTGTTTACTGTCAGTGAGGTTGTCTGTAGCTTTAATGTTGCTGGGCATTAAACAGTTGTCTGGTCATAGTGGACTTTTCAGAGTACAATGACACTAAACAATTTGTTTGCCCAGTTCAATCCTCATGAACACGTTTTGCTCCCATTGAGAGATTCATGTTGTATGACCTCTGCAGTAACAGACTGTGATTAATCTGTTGAGCAGCCAAGAGTAAAAAACTGTTTAAGAGGAGCTCGCAAAGGCATCCTGAAACATGTTAACTGTTTGAGAGACCAATTCTGACCAAAATCAATATTGCAACAGGGGAGAGTATCAGTGTATTACTGAGCTGTGGAACTGACGTTGTTTTGATGGAAGTGTTCTCTTTTACAAGATAAAAGGTTCCAGACATGAGTCTAGGCTCAATAATATGAAAGAGAAACTTTCCTGATCGAACAAGTGTGCCTCAAAATCCCTTTTCCAGCAACAATTTCTAGAAAGTGAAGATTATCTTTTACTCATGGTCACCTTATATTCAGGATAATAGGGCTGTATGGGTGAGGGGGTTTAGAATTCAGAATTGTGTGTGTCACAGTTGCACAAAAAAATGTCACAAAACCCAAATATCAAGCTGCAAGACTGAAAATCTGTGATGTCACTGTCCTTTAAGGAGGACCTCAGGGGGACCTGTCAGAGGATTACTGAGGCAGTGCTTGGCAGGGATGATGACTGGCAGATGGGAAAGACCAAGATCTTCCTCAAGGTACTCCTGCATTCAAGGGCAATTCTACAAATTTTCAGCAATGGCAGTCAAATGAAAATCTAACAACAAACCTTACAACCTTCTGTCGAAGAGTGTTGCACTTTCCCTCTACCAGGACTCCTCGCTATGCTGACCATATCTAAGTTTGTCTCCCACTGATCATTTTACAGGTAAATGTCGTGGGTGGGGGTCTGGATGAAGATGGTCTCCCATAGCACCACTCACTGCAACTGAAATAACAGCACCAAAAATATATAACAGCATTTTAACAATGTCATTTTATATGACTTGCAAACCACAAGACGTTAAATCACTGATATTATATTCTTCTATTTTGGAATGAGTGCACAAGAGAAGAGAGGACAGGTATATTCCAACACAAAATTCAGCTGCAATTCTGAATGAAAAAAATATATAAGAATATAGTAGACTGTAGAGAACAGAGGTGATTGCCCTAAGACTGCAAGGGCAGCTCTGCTCCCTCTAAAATGTCAAACAATAAATGGTTAAATATGTTTCTAATCGATCCAGTGTTATATCGATCACAACTGATGAGTCCTGCTTTTCCAGGATTCCTGTGATTTGGGAGAAACATCAGACATTGTTGCTCAATCAGACAGGAAACAGGGCAGGAAGTAGAAAGTGCAGGGCTGTGAAGGCAGGGCAGTATCCAAACTTCCCTTACAGGATGTGGTCAGATCACCCACAGGGCAGATGGACAGTTCACAGGAGGAAGAGACGTAAGGAGTTTTTTGTGTTGAAGTGGCAAAACTGAGAAGTGTAGCTTTGTGTTTGTGCGCCCTGACTTTAAAATGGCAAAGAAATTACCAATTTTAAATTTTAACCTTTCAGTTAGTTTCAAATTTTAACCCTTTAGTCCATGCAGGAAATATTGTACAAATAATATATTCAAGGGAGTGAGACTTTGGTGATCCTCCTACTTTTCCTCTAGCACCACTATGAACTTGTCTTGTGAAGTTTTGGGTAAAATGTAGTATTGTAGTCAAGACAACCTAACCTGAGACTGAGTCAAGACCAAGACCAGAGCATACCAAGACCAAGACAAAACCAAGACTTTGAGGGGGTCAAGACCGATTCAAGACCGGGGGGGCCAGTGCGAGACCATTTTCAAGACCAATACTGTATATTCAGTACCAGTACTCATACTAATCATGTGACTTGATATTTACAATACTCCTCAGCAAAAAAGAAAAGATAATTTTATATAAAATCTATTCCGTATCTACACTCAAAAAAATAACTCTTTGAATGAACTTAAAAAAAATCATGGAAAGTATTTCCACATGATTAAATGGCTTTCTTTCAGCATTAAACAACATTGTTAGTCCAACTTGATGCACTTGCATAGCTTCAACTTCATTTATTAGGGTTGATTGAACTTATTTACTAAGTTTGGGTCCAACTCAATTTAGTTGGGTTGGGTCAACTAATTCAATAGGGCTGCTTTAACTTGTTTCCTAGGGCTGGGACTGACTAAATATAATAGTATTGGACCCACTAATTTGACAGTAGTAAAATTATACCAGTGTATTAACTTCATCCAACCCAAGTAAAATAAGTTGGCCCAACAGAATTGCTTAATGCTGAAAAAAAGCCATTTAATCACATGGAAATACTTTCCATGATTTAATTAAGGTCATTCAAAGAATACAATTTGGGTGTAAACACTTTAAGGTTTGCAGTGAATAGTAACTGAAACTAAGTTTCAACAAAGTCTACAGACTGTTTGGGGTCAAGGGTAGAAAGAAACATAAGACAAACAGTAGATATTGCCATAAAATTGTATTTTCCAAATTAGTTAGTGACTAACAATGCTGTGACTAAAAGTGCAACAATGATTTACACAAGCAGTTGCTTGCAACAACACAAAAATTGTTTCTAATTTTTTTCTGACAAACTGCTTCCCCTTAGTTTTGAAAGTGCCAAGAGAATGAATCACAGTACCTAGTAGTTAACTCATTAAAAAAAAAAAGTCTACTAAATGAGTGTTAGGTGATCTGAGCTCCAAGATACTTTTGGGAGTTGGATCCCATCTTCCCTTTAAACATTTCACTTTCCCCTAAAACATTTGCACAACCCATTTAAAGCTGGGGTTGGTAATCTTGGAGAGCTAGCAAGAGAGCTAGCAAGATTTGAAAATTGCACCTCCTCTGAGTTCCACCCCCCTCCTCCCCCTCCCGTCAGTGTGTACGTCCAACAGAAAGAGAGCAACCTCAGCATCACTTTTCAGGCCCTTCAAATCCCTTGTTGTCTCCACAAAAGCAACACCAATGTTTACTCTGGTTTGATGTCTGGCTTTATCCAGAGCCTTTTTGTTAGCAGCCTTTTCAGCCTCCAGCTTTCTCTTCCTTGCCTTTTTCTTGGGGCGAGCCGTTACAAGTAACGGTGGAAGTAGTAACTGGGGCTGCATTTTCTCAGCCACTGCTCATAAATGAGCATGAAATCCGTTCTGCTGTAACTCTGTACGCTGATTTCTTCCGGCAACAGCGACATGTGAAGATTGTGCACACGCGTTGGAGACAGGGATCGAGGGAGGTGGATACAGAACTAGACATGAAGGCATCTGATTGGTTTTTGCTCCTCGCACCGAGGAGCGTGGATTGGTCGGAGTTTTGTCAGTCCTGCAGCTGCCACAGAGGACTGATTATTTTCGTTCCTTTTTCTGAATACATAATGTATTGATTACTCAGATGGTAGAAGGACCATTTCACCCAGTATAACACAAAGTGTTTCTGAACAGGATTACCAACCCCAGCTTTAAGCTAAATGGTGAACATTAACAGAAACGACTGTGAAAGTCTACAGCCTGCTTAGCGTCAATGGCAGAAACATAAGAAACAGGTAGATGTTGCCATAATTTTTTTTTCTCCAAATAGGCAATAATAGTGCAACAGTGTTTTACAAAAGCAGTTGCTTGCAACAAAATAAAAATACAGTTTCTATTTTTTTTTTTTTGTTATGCCCAGCCTAGGGGTGCTGAGGCATAACCTGAAGTAGGCCCCAACTTCCCCAAGTCCCAAGCAGCCAGGAGTACCAGTTTATCAAAAGAACGATATTTATTTATAACTAAGGAAAGATAATACCAAAACAAATAGCAGAAGTGACAGAAAAAGAACTTCAGGGAGAACCAAGGCCAACATAATAAACAGAACAATTCTATCTAAGAAAAAAAAACAAGCTCTATCCTGAACAAAGAACCAAACAACATAGACTAACCTTCCTGGTTTAACAAACAGGAGAAAAAGGTTAAATCAAAAGGCAGTTCACCCCAACTGCAAGTCACTTCTCAATTTACACGTGAATGAACAAAGGGTAATGGCTGGTTGGAGGTTGAGGAACGCCTGTTGCTGCTACTGCCCATCCTGACGCTCCATCTTTGGCCTTATATAGCTCCTCTGCCGAGCTATTAGCCAATCCAGGGACGGGAGAGCCTCCTCCAATCCTGCGCTGCTGCCGCTACTAACAAAGATAGGGAAGAAACAAGAGCACACACTCCAACAAAAAACAACCCCCGACAGCAGCCGTAACATTTTTTTTTTGAAAAACTGGTAAAATAATACAGCAGACTGCTTCCCCTTATTTTTGAAAGTGCCAAGAGAATGAATCACAGTACCTATTAATTAAGCCATCAAAAAAAGTCTTTAAAATGAATGAAAGATGATCAGAACTCCAAGATACTGTTAACATAAAAATACAGTTTCTCTTTTTTCCTGACAAACTGAAAAAATAATACAGCACACTGCTCCCCTTATTTTTGAAAGTACCAATCAAATGGATCACAGTACTAGGTACTTAATCCATTTAAAAAAAAAAAAAAAAAAAAACGGGCTATAAAACGAGTCTATGGCAAGATGCTGCCTTGCCTTGCTTTTGACCTTTGACCTGGGAAATTGGACAATAACTCCGCCGTCACATTCTCCTTAAACATTTGCACTTATTAAGTTTTGCACCTGTATGTGCTGGTGAACTCACAGAAACACAGGTTAACAAAAGAACATGTCCATACCACATTTAGGAGACCTTTTTTCAACCTGTTTTTAAGCCATCAGTGGGCAGTCTCAAACAGTCCTTTACAGTATAGAAAATTAGTTCAAAAAATAAGAAAGAAAAATAAAAAGTTAGAGAAAAATAAAAGTTAACCCTCCCGTTGTCCTCCTGGGTCAAGGGAAAGAAGAAGAAAGAAGGATGGAGGGGAAGAAAGGAAGAAAGAAAGATGGAGAAATGGGGAAACAAAGAAAGGAAAGGAGAGGAAGGAGAAGGGAGAAAGAAAGGAAGGAAAGGAGAGAGAGATGGAGGAAAAGAAGGAAAGGAGGAAAGAAAGACCAGTCAAAACAAAGTCAGTTTGACCCAGGAGGACAATAGGAGGGTTAAGAATCAGTGTCAGGGACACCTTCAAATGTAACTGGTCATCGGAGCTCCAAATCCTCTCTATGTCAATTGCGGTGACAATGATTCCCCATTACTTTACCAATGGCAAAGCAAAGTTTTGAGAACTTGTACGTTTCGATAGTCTGTCTACATCTAGTTCCATTATGATCTTCTGCAATGCTTCAAAGGTATATTTTAGCTCTGGAGGATAGCTCAGGTTTAGAGCATATACAAGAGCAAGCAACATCACCACAGCAAAAGGTACATTTCCCAGCTCATCGAGTACCTCCACCCCCTCCAGAATGATTCCAACATCCTCGAGGTCGTCACCGGGCTCTGCTCCTTCATGTCGCATGACAAAGATTCCAAAGACTCTGCCATTGCCTTTCCAATGCTTTCATCATCCGTCTATGACTAAACAATTTACAAAGGGCAATGATTTTTCACTGATATACATTAGTATCCCTTAGTAAACATAAAAGGTAAATTAACATACCATGTATTCCTTCACTAGCTTCTCCAGATCTTCGTTTAAGCAGAACCAAAGACCTTTGAGGACGCATTCTCGTCTAACATCAATGCTGTCCATCTAAGTATGCAGATCAGAGAGAATATGCAAAAAAAACAAACAAACAAAAAAAAAAAAACAACAGCATTAGGAACACCATCTCAACCTACCAGCAGAGCAGGCTTCACCCAGCTTAGACAACTTTTAACTAGATTCACAGGAAGTCACAACATTAAAGGCATTTAGACTAGAGTAGTAGTGAATACAGTGGTTCTCTAAAGATTGTGAACCCTTTTGGAATAGTCTGGCTTTTTCATGTATGACGTGTACAATTTCAAACTGAAGCAAGCTCATGCCTTATGTAAATTTACCCCCTTCAGTTAAATCTATAAAAGTGTACAGGAATTGATTTGAGTATGTATCTTTAGCCATTTCCACAATAGTCAGGTTTTCAGTGAAGTTGAAAAATACGACAGCAGTACAGGGTGAGTTTTTCTTTTCCAATGTTATCATACCTGGGTTATGGGTACCAAGATGCTCTTGATTTTTTTTCCCTTGAACACCACCTTTCTTGGCATACCCCTTGAGCAGATTTGCAGAGTAAGCTTCCAGCTCAGAGAAGAACTTTGTCTGCAGATGCATTGTTGTGATTCTCTTGAATTCGGAACTGACCTACAATTAAAAAACAGTGGTAAACAACACTCAGCTTTGCCTATTTTGATGTCAGTGTCACATTTGATATGGCAGTTCAGGCCATTCAAGACATGCAAATGCATGACACGTGTATTTATCTATCTCTATGTCTTTTCTATGGCACATACAGTCCAGTCTGTAAACCTTAGTTGAAAAAGGTGTCAGAAAGACAGACGCAGCAGAAGGACAGACATCTCACTTTGAAGGAGTTCTGTATTTCTCTGTAATGTAGCACAGTGTATTAAATTAATATCAGTTTGTTCCATCACACATTCACTTACTTACCTCACATACATGGAAGAGAGCCGGCCACCTTGATTTGAAATCGGCTCTCATGGGTGCCTCTCGAACTACCTCTTCCCTTCTGAGGGCAAAGGTCTTGTCCATCATCATCACCACCTTGCCGTCATTATTTCTTCTCTGTACGTCTGACAGGAGGGCCACTCTAATCATTTCTAGCGTCTCTGCTGTTTCACCAGTTGGATAGGCGGGGCAGTAATTCACTTCTGCTTTTTTCGGCCTCTTAACACCAGAGGCAGGACTGCATCTGCCATCAGGTTTTTGTTTTAGGGCATTCACTGTAACTTCTGGGCACCCAAGCCCCCTGAGCTTTGTTCTGTAGTTACCAAGTTTATACTTCAAGCTTGCCTTCCATCCACCATATCCAGAGACGGAACCTGGCTCTTTCAAACATAGATGTTTTGATATAAGAGCTTCTGCCACATTCTCAAACTCTGAGTCAGAGAAGTGATCATTTCAGTTAAGCCATTAAGAATGGCAGATTTTAGTTTTGCATCAGGATTCTACAAAGTTCTGGTTACTTTGAAAGCAGCATTGGCCCTGTCCAGCTGTAGCTCAGTATCATAGGAGAACCTGGGAACCTGGAAGACCACAGGCCATGCAGACGATCTTGAGGTGGTGGACTTGGGAGAAGACAGTATGTCCGTGTCAAATAAGCAACCAGATGAAAGGGAGTTATCTGAAGAGCAGGAGGAGGCAGAAGCTGAGGAGGGAGGGGGTGCTGAGACACCAGGCTGGGCAAGTGCATCTGAAATAAAGATGACCTTTGTCCTGGACATCCGTTATTGACAGCAAGTTGGTGAATTCATTCCCAAATTCCGCGTCCATGAATTGGAAGCCTGAAAACCCCCTCTATTCCACACTGTCTCTTTATTTGCTGTGCAAGTTCATTGACAGACTCTGGGAATTCCATCTTGAAGAATCAATCTCTGGGAGTTGTTTTCTCCTAGTATGATTCTCAGTTTCACCGGGGCAGCCATTCCATGACAGTCTGTGGAAAGGGAAAGAGAACAATAAAGAAATATTGTATGTTTTAACAAGAGTAGATCTGAATTATAACAGAGCAATAAGAGGACAAAAGAACCATTCAACACCCTCCATCCCTCCTCCTCCTCTCTCTCTCTCCTTTCCTTCTCCCTTCTCCTTCCTCTCCTTTCCCTACTCCTTTCCTTTCTTTGTTCCTCCATTTCTCCATCCTTCTTTCCTTCCTTTCTCCCTTCCCTCTTTCCACCACCCTTTTCACTTCCTTCCTCCCTTCTTCCCTTGGTCCTTCCTTCTTCCTTCCCTGAACCAATCTATTCTCCTTTTCCATTCTTCTTTCCTTCCTGTCTCCCTTCTTTCTTTCCACCATCACTTTTCCAATCCTTCCTTCCCTCTTTCTTCCTCCCTCCCTTCTTTCCCTCCATCCTTCCTTCTTCCTTTCTTGACCCAACCTGTTCCTCTCCTCCATCTTTCTTTCTTTTTTCTCCCTTCTTTCACTCCATCCTTAATTTCTTCTTCCTTCCCTTGACCCAATCTGTTCCCCTCCTCCTCCTCCATCTTTCTTTCTTTCTTTCTCTCCATCCTTCCTTCTTCCTTCCCTTGACCCAGGAGGACAACAGGAGGGTTAATCTGAAGGTTACCCCACCTTATAAATGCATGTGTCTTTTTAATGTCACCATTCTGAGAGGTCCAACAAAGTAGTCAGCAAGAGGGTAGTAATAGTAAAAACAGTTTCTCTGGCAGGGCATGCACTCAGCTCAAAGGCTCTGAAATGTTCCCTATACCACCCAGAAAGCCTTTTCAGCATGAAACACAGTCTCTCATGTACAACGCAAATCTGAAGAATCTCTCCAAAGTCAGGCAGTCCACTTGTAGACCCATGAGCAACTATCATCCCATTTCTGAAGTTTACACCTTTGCGTGACACGCACTTAGTAAGGTGAACTTTGGTTGTACCAGGGAAGTTCCGTTCAATAGTCTGAGCTATTTCCTGTTTCAAAACATCCACAGGAACTGTTGACACATTTGTGATCTCTAGGGCATTTTTTTGAAAACTGGATGATCTCAACTGATATGAAAGTGAAAAAGTTTTTCTTGGCATCAAGTATGTACTCCATGGGTTCTACAACCTCAAAGCTTTCTTTATAATACTGTTTGCGGAGATAAGATGTGCTCAGGGGACCACCCTTCACTATGGCTTTGAGCAATGGGTTAGATGTGCAGAGAGCAGTGGCTACTTCTGTTATCACAGACTTATCAGTTGTGGGATATTCTGAAAAACACCTTCAAGAATGTTAATGGAGAGGGGTAATGTTGCTGAACTTAGCAAGAAGTGCAGTTCCTCTGAGAAGTCATAAATTTTTGTGCCTGGCACATGTACAAAATGCTCCAAGCGACGCTGAGCGACGCTGCAGCAAAATTTTGCTCAATTACTTCAGGCAAGTTCTTAGTTACATCCCCATCACTACTCAAACATGCATGGTCTGTTTCAATTGCAAAGTCAACTTGATTAAGTGCCTCTTCCTCAGGATTATCAGAGGATTCTTGTGAAACTCCAGTGGTTGTTACTACACCTGGCTTGAAATCTTTCAACATATGTGGGTTTTGTTTCCTATTCTTGTGAGTGAAATGTTCCGTATACATTTGTCTGAAAACTGCAACCCCCCCAACATACAAGCAACAGTTTCATTACTTCTCAAATGAGTGCCAGTGTGTACAAAATAATCCTTTTCTGTAGGCAGATCACTACAAGTGCACAAATGACAACTGAATGTTGACAATTCCAGCAGCTTCTGAGAGTTTTGTTTAGGATGGACTCTACTTAAATGAATGTGAAGAGCATTCCATGTTTTAGTAGTACATGGGCACTTTGTGTGTGGGCATGGGTAGTGTTGCCTATGACGGTGCTGTAGTCTAATATGTTTTAATAGCTGAAATCTACTGGATAGAGATACATTACACTCCTTACACCTCCACATCTCCTAACCTACAGACATTCACTGTTTTAGGCTGACCACCTCCAGGTCTGGCACGATGATTTTTCCGAGCAGGCACTTATGCAGTTGAACGGCAGACACAGGTGAAGTCGGACAGGACACTCTTGCGGTCAGAAATTGCTGTGATAAATTGAGAGAACAATCAATTAATGCAGATGAAAGTTAGCATGTATTCACTGATAGACCTGGATCTGGATGAGTGGAACAGGTAGTTCACAGACGGACTAGGAATTGATCAATCAATATAGATATGATTAATAAGTTCAAAACATATACAGCAGGATATTGATGTTATTGTGTGAAGCAGGTGTATGCTGATATGATCATGTCAATATGACTATCAAGAGATAATTTTCACTATGCATTTTTGCTGAGAACGGCATGCGTCAGGCAGAAAAAATATGCATGTCTCAATAAGATGAGGCATCGCTGCAGCTGCACTGTGTGGCTGCTCTAACCCATTAAAGCTGGGGTTGGTAATCCTGTTCAGAAACATGTTTTGTTATACTGGGTGAAATGGTCCTTCTACTTTCTGAGTAATCAATACATTATGTATTCAGAAAAAGAAACGAAAATAATCAGTCCTCTGTGGCAGCTGCAGGACTGACGAAACTCCGACCAATCCACGCTCTTCGCACCGTAGAGCAAAAACCAATCAGATGCCTTTATGTCTAGTTCGGTATCCGCCCCCCTCAATCCCTGCCTCTGACGCATGTGCACAATCTTCACGTGTCGCTGTTGCCAGAAGAAATCAGCGTACAGAGTTACAGCAGAACGGATTTCATGCTCATTTATGAGCAATGGTTGAGAAAATGCAGCCACAATTACTACTTCCACCGTTACTTGTAACGGCTCGCCCTGAGAAAAAGGCAAGGAAGAGAAAGCCAGAGGCTGAAAAGGCTGCTAACAAAAAGGCTCTGGATAAAGCCAGAGGTCAAACCAGAGTAAACATCAGTGTTGCTTTTGAGCGGTGGAGACAACTGAGGGACTTGAAGGGCCTGAAAAGTGATGCTGAGGTTGCTCTTTTTCTGTTGGACAGGTAATTATATGTTTTGCTTCAGGGAGGATTTGTTATTTTTATGAAATGTGTAACTTTTGCTAACATAGCTACTTTTGTAGCTTGTATTAGCCTAATGCTAATATTAGCTTCTCTGTGGGTTTAAAATGGGTCGGTGACGCTAGTATTGAATAGATTATAGTACCGTATTTTCCGCACTATAAGGCGCACTTAAAAGCCTTTAATTTTCTCAAAAAATGACAGTGCGCCTTATAATCCGGAGCGCCTTATATATGGATCAATTGGTTAATCGGTTGATCCATACTGGTTGTACACGGCGCTCAACTATCGACTATCCAACGGATTAGCGATAAAAGGTGTTGTGGAAGTTTTTTGCCGTTCGCTGTTGGTGAATAATGAAATAGAGACTTCTGCCGGCCGACAAGTTTTTATTTCCTTGCAAGGAAAGGTCAGTCCTCACCCGAGCGGTAATGGTAAAGGAAAGACCCCGGACATGGGGTGAGCTAAACATTTATAGATGGGGAACGCCCCTAGGATGAATTTCACACCCCTTTGTCTGGTTGGCGGTATCGGAGCCGCCACCCTGGGGTGTGTTTCACACCTGGAGTTATCCATGGATAAGAGGTTAAGGGGTCTAGACAATATAAATTGCAAATGGTAAAAAGACAAAGGGGTCTTGGAGAGACAAGAGATGGGGCATTGGTGAAATCAAATTTGCAGTTACAAGAGAGAAGAGATGGTGGGGCATCAAATTTGCAGTTACAAGAGAGAAAAGGAGGTGGGGCATTGGTGAAGTCAAATTTGCAATTACAAAGGCTAACGATCCTCATATTCCTGTTTAAGACACTAAGTCTTATCATTCACACTTGGTGAATCTCTAATCGCACCAACAAGTACGACTGGTAAACTACAAGGCCGCACCGCTTGCAGCATTACGGCTACCGTAGTCAGTAAACACCGGTACTGTGCTTACTCACAGTCCCACACCCACAGCACAGCTCCATCTAGTGAATGCATAGCGCAACCCCAGTCAAACGTTTGACTGCAGTATCTTCTATTCTATGCGCCTTATAATCTGGTGCGCCCTATATATCAAAAAAGTTCTAAAATAGGTCATTCATTGAAGGTGTGCTTTATAATCCGGTGCACCTTATAGTGCCGAAAACACGGTATATGTATATATAGCACTCCTGCCGCTTCTCATTTTCGTGCGGTGCACGTTCCAGTTTGTGGGGGTGTGGCTTGGACACACACACTGACGGGAGGGGGAGGAGGGGGGTGGAACTCAGAGGAGGTGCTATTTTCAAATCTTGCTAGCTCTCTTGCTAGCTCTCCAAGATTACCAACCCCAGCTTTAACATTGGCGCCGAAATGAAAAGTGAGAGAATCTGCAATGCACACACACTGCTCACGCAGGATGTGTGAATAGAAATACTCTGTTACAAGTAAACGTCCTGCACTGAAAACGTTACTTAAATGACAAAAAAGCAGCAACTGCTGTACAACTACATCTGTCACCATGATAAAATCGGATCTCCTTCTATGGTTCTTTATGAATATTTAGCTTTTTTATTCTTAAAGTTTTATTGTTCTGACTCACAGTTCACGTCAGCTCAGGTGATATGCAGGTTGTTGTTTCACTTGACTGCTCTGACGCTGCGCCCCATGTGTATACAGCACTGACACACGCAGACACCAGACACACACTTGTCGTAGTCGAGCCAACATATGAGATGTGTTACTGCAAAATAAATGACACAAGCAGCTGTGTTTTCTCCTCTGGTGCGAGACTTCGAACGCGTGACGACCCGACACAGGCGAACTGACCCGACTGGACCGTGGCGTTCCACACGTTCACCATCTCTTTAGCTGCCACTTCTAGCTAAAGAAGTTCCTCCTTCCCAATTTCAACCTGGGGCTATAGTATCCTAACATTTTAGGTCTAATAGAATGAATCTGAAGATTTTCTTTGTAATAGGCTCTATGCACAGCTCCACTACTTCCTTAACTTAAAGCAGCTCCTTTATTTCCTGTCTTACAGGTAGTCTGAAGCTCCCGTAAGCTCCCGTTTGTGTCATAAACATAGGAATATCAATTCGGAGGCATGACAGTTTCATTAATAATGGCTGCATATGTCATGGATTTAGGTGGTGGGCCAAGGGGAGATTTCGTGTATTCAGATGATCCCCACCGAGGGAGGACCTCATTTTTTGTGAACAACATCTTCATTTTTCAATAAATGAAACAAAAATTGTTGGCACATTTTTGTTTATTGGTAACTTTGTCAGAGTTACTGGATCTGGCAAACCGAGCGGGCAGATATGCTCGGGGTCCGACAAGCATGACACAGTTGTAGCTATTGTCCAATGACACGCTTCGAAATGTGGGTTTTAACGTTTTTTCTCTTTTCCTTTTGCCGGGTTTTAAGCTAGCGCTAAAATAACAACACATTTGCACATCAATCACTTTAAGAAAGGTAAAATGAATCAAGATCGTTAAAGTTCGTTATTAAACTTGATAAAAGGAGGGAATGTATAATTTATATGTAGCCCTTACTGTCATCCCTTCTTTTGAAAACCTAAGTCTTCTGTAACATTAATGTCCTCAAAGTGTCATTGTGAACTTTGCACATAGTAAATATTACCGATTTCCCACATTTGAGTTCCAGTGCGTTGTATTTTTCACCTGTCAATCTTCTGACAAAATGACGAGTTTAACGTCACAAAAATGAGCCCCCCCCCCCACACACACACACACACACACACACACTACACCCTTCTTGTTCAAACTATGAAAAAGTTATTCATTGAAAAAGACAGTCCTGTAACCCCCTTTACAGACACAGGATGGAAGAAATGTATTAATGATGTGTTTCTTTGGAAAGACCTTGGTACCAAAGAGAGTACTGTGGCAGAAGGAGCAGTGCAGAGATTTAACATTAAAACCAAGGTTTGTTGTCATACAGTCGTTGTGTTACGTGGATGGCTTTGGCTTGCCGAGAGACTGAAAATGGAAATTAGCTTTGACCATGTTCATCAATTGTCCCTTTATGAATAAGTTAACTGTAAACCTCAAACTTCAGGAGCCTGCTGCCATTCCAGCTAACAGTGGCTATCACAGAGACTGCTACAGCCACTTCACCAACGTCACAAACATAAAACGAGCCCAGAGAAGAAGTGAAAAGGCACTTTTATCTCAGACAGAGGCTGAAAAAGAGGGAAGGTGTCAAATAAGAAAAGAATATTCATGCCAATGTGAATCTCAGGCTTCAGCTGTGAATTTGTAGAGAAAAAGAATAGAAATTAGCACCAAGGCACAATGAGAGTAGGCACATTACATTTGAGAACCAAACTTTGTCTTTAACTCTTATGGCATAGGCTTATTTACTAACCAACTAACTTTCTTGCTGGATGCTGCTGGATTTTCCCCTTGAGCCCCCTGCAACACATAAATGCACAAGTTCCATTATAAAATACATGAGATTCTTTGAGTTTTAGTTACAATGCCTGATCCTGTGTGAATAAGCCCTAAAGGTCTTAACCCTCAGCTACAGTTGGGGACATTTTTGCCTACAGGGGTGAATTTTCACTCATTTTTTGGCCAGACACACCCACAGGAAATCAGTGGGACAAAAATGTCCACTAACTACAAACTAAGGAGAAAAAGTGAAAATCTGATGCAACAAATCAGTTTTGTTACCAGTCTTTGACATATCCAAAGCTGTGATAACATGTAAAAAATCTCCCACCTCAGATCATTTATTATACTGAAAATTGGTCATTTTGTGTCATTTTTCCCCCAACTGCCAAAATAAATAAATATTTAGTAATTATGAGGACTGAGATTGAAAGATATGAGCAAAAAAAAGTTGAAAAAATTATTTATCTGATCTATTTTTGGAGCACTTGACGTTTTCGTCCCAAACTGTAAATTAAGGAGTATTTTTTAGAAATGTCCATGAGGTTTAAAATAATAAATGTGGTGACACTAACCTGACATCTTCCATCTGTTATGATGTGATGGAAGCGAGGCCTGAATGTGTTGCTGCTTCTTGTTTTTTCATGCTCGGGGTAGAAAAAGAAACAGAAGATGATGAGGGAACTGCAGCAAAGACAGCTCTGGGATCACACCGGTGTTTTTAGAGGATTTAAATTCCTTCTGTTATCTCTCTCTCTGTGGCTATTTACATTATGGTAACACCAATAAAATACACTTAATAAACTGACCCGTAACATCAATTTCACTCACACGTGAATACATAGCTCTTAATGACTGATGCTGGCCAGGGGCCAAATTATCACACACATAACTTCATTTCGGGGTTTTTCATGTGAAGTGAATAATGTAATATTAATTTGAGATGAATAGTCAGCGATATTGAAATATAGGTTCAGGTCTCTTGCTCTTCACATGTGCTCAACCGATTGATTAATTAATCAACCACGAGTTGTTAACAAGACCTAACATTAGGCTAACAGTTAACGCTACCTTGTAATAAACATCACCAAACATTATACAGTAAATAAATAGCAAAGTTAGCATTTTCCAACAACATTAATACTTAGCTACACACATGGAAGCTGCTTCTTTCGCTCATAGTATTCAGTGTGGTTTTTCACTGTGTCCACCAGCTGAATCTTGAGATCAACAGCTGTTCTTCGCATATCTACATCTGATTGGCTGAATAACATCACGTGATTTGTAGCTTTGCCTGCCATTGGTTGAACCGACATAGTAGGCTGCGGTGTTTGCCTGCAAATTTAACAAACTTTAAAACATGATTTTGGAAAAATGTGCAAGAATTACGAGTGCCAACAAACAATATCTGATTAAGAAAAAAAAAAGCTTTAAAACTTAAAAGATCCAGGTCCTCACCGCAGATCATTATTTTCAAAAACCAAAGCTGATATGCGGCCTCGGCCCCCCACCTAATTGTCAGGATATGGAAGACTACCTGTAAACACACCGAGTGCCTCAACTTGAGTCTCGCGCGAGAGTCCACGAGACTCTGTTTTTTCTGCTCCGTTTACAAACATGTCGGCTTGCTTGAAGTAAACAAACCCCTCAATGTATGTTTGAGTAGCCATCTGATGCTGTCTGTGGAAACAAATATGGTTTTGAGGGATGTAAACAGCCCCAACAGCGGAAATGCTATGGGTTCCCGTTCACCACTGCCGTGGCAATGTGGGGACAGACTACTGCACAACAGGAGAAATTACAAAAAAAATCTTCAGATTCACTTTTTTAGACCTAAAATGTTAGGATACTATAGCCCCAGGTTGCAATTGCCCGGAATTGTCCTTTAAACTCTACACAATCAGGACAGGAGGCGATGTGTCAGACGGCAGACTGACAGGCTGCTGTTGCGGCAGTGTCATAATTACCCGGCGGTGGTAGACATTCAAAAAGTACTGATAAGAGTATCGTATGTCCAGAATCTTAACGGTACCCTGGTACTGACTGCATTAGGTACCAGGACCAAAAAGTACTGGTACTTGGTATACATCCCTAGCTATGACACAAGAGAGTAAAAACATACAGAAACTAGGAGCTTCTTTCCCACCAGCAGCACAATTGAGTGATTAGCTGGCGGGCGGCTAACCTGCTTGTACTGTGATGGCTGTGCAGCAAATAAACACAAACGTTCATGCTCACTTGTAAAATACACTAAAGAACGTGCACATAATTCCACTGCAAACCGTACTTACTGGCAATTCAGCACAATTATTATTCCTCCCAGCGAGTTTTCCTATTTGTAATCATCAACACCGCCATGATAATGAAGAGGTACATGCACATGGTGACGGTCGGCTTTTTAGTCTAATAACATTAAATAACAAACTATCATCGTGACCAAATATCGCTGAAAATGACGGATTAACTGCTGATGTCATTTATGCATAGTATTTCGTTTGCTTTTAGATGGATAATAATGGAGGTCTGCTTACCTTTTCCATGTGCATGCCAAAGGACATTCTTCTTCCCAAGTCTCCTTGCGATGAAGTATCACAATAGCGATGTCTCGCAGTCAGGCACGATGGTCGCTTTGCTTTTCCTGCCTACCTGTACAAACGCGATTGCTTCACTTTATGGCAACATGAATGAATCTAATGAATGTTTAGTTATTTGATTTGATGCAAACCCAACATGATTTAATCATGTTCATCTTGGAAACATGAAATTATAGCTTACATAACAACATACATAATTACATAATTATCAACATAATTATCTTAAAGTTATTGAATTACAATACAAAAAACAAAAGTGAGTTAGTTATAGAGACATTTTTGGTTAAAAAAAAGATGTCTCTGCAGATGTGGACTTGACTGGTCTTGAGAAAAAAAATCCAGAGTCCAGCTCAACTGAGACCGAGATGAGACCAAGTAAAAATGTAGTCGATTCCGAGACAAGACCAAGACCATGAAAATGTGGTCTCCAGACCAGTCTTGAGACCAAGACCGGTCTCGAGTACTACAACACTAGTAAAATGTATTGAAAATGACTGATGACAGTCATGTCCTCCTCAGAAAGAAATTGTAGTAACTTTTGCACAGGCATTACTATCAGTTTAAATTTCAGGTTGTGCAATACTTAAATTACATGCAGAAGAAGTCTTCATCATAGTCATAAATCTTTCAATGTTACAACCACAGTCAGAATGAGTAATAGTAAACCGGAGATGCAGAGATGGTAGAAAGGTGTTTTTTTGTTGTTTGTTTTTTTTCATGTTTTGCCAAAAGAAATGGAATATAAGATCTGCTGTAGGACTTGTTTTGTGACCTTAAAAGCCATAAGTCTGAACCAGTTCAGTCTCACCAGTTGTTGCAAAGATATTGGGATGCTAAAATCCTTTGGATAGACAGAATTTCACACAATGAACTGTGTTATATATGTGAGGGCTGTGAAGTGATTGGTGAAGCCATTCTGCTTTTCGTTACTGGTGATTGAACTTGTGAAAATGTATGACCTCTATAAAGAACCTGCAAATAAAAAAGTTGTCAAAAGTTGTCAAACATCTGTGTTTCATGATATCAAACATTGGTGGTATTTATTGGTTTTCTCTTTGGATGTGAAGGATCACCATGACATGCTGCTGGAGATTGAGAGAGACAAGGCTATCACTGACAAGGTCATCCTAATCCAGAAGGTGGTTCGAGGTTTCAAAGACAGGTAGGTTGTAAAAGTTTGATACTAGATTCTGTGCACTAACTTCGTACCAGTTGCAAACGTGGCAAACACTGTGCAGTGCAATTTCGTCCAGTGCAACACTGCACATGGTCAATTTAGCAATTTGGCAGACTGAGGTGTGCCAAGATGGGTGTGGCGGTGCAGTAGTGGGAGGTAGCAAATTCAGCTTGGTGTAGTGACAATTTCATGCCAAAAAGCTGCCCGACTCCACCGACTCCAACCTGGTCTACTTTCCGCGCACACGTCACCAAAACCTCACAGGCAGGTTTCCAGAATGTCAGGCACAATTCAATGCAATAAATAAACACAAAAAACACTATTCAATGCAACTATCTGAAACAGCACTCTATATCGATTGTCCCGTCACATTTGATGTCAGTAATGGAAACTCAACCTGACTGAATTAACACAACTGAAACTGTTATGCAAACTAACGAGTTCACATCTTTCTCAGCCACAAACACCTTCGGCATCAGATAGTGAGGATATATTTGGCATCTCTCATCTCAGAAAATTCAAAAGAACAGAGAGAAAGAGAGAGACGCTCGCCAACAAGGACCAGGCCACGGAGCTTGGCAATGCGTCCTTTATGCAGGGGTGCTTCTGATTTCATCCCCGTTAAGCATGGTATTTGTTTATGTTGTCATTTGTGCACACTACTCGTCTTTGTTACACAGAGTTTAAATACAGGTTACCAAAGTGTGTTTATTTGTGGAAAAAGATTTTTGCCTTACCCATACTCCCAACCTCAATCCCTCCATTTTTTCGCTGGGTAACGGTTCTCAGTGTATCATGGCAAACCTGATTAACAATATTAGTAACCTCCTCCCAGCCTACTTTTGCTTCATCAGCCCGTGGAGATCTGTTCGCACTACCATATATTCAGCCACCGTGAGCTTGGACCTCCCAGACCAGAACATCAGTTTCCTCCTAGGAGTGTTTGGCCATCTGGCGTTACTGTCTCCTTTGTTGATGTTGAAATGATGAAAATTGCAGCGTACAAGGGAGGAGGTGTGCGGTGTACCAAACTTGCAAAGTGCACATGGACACACCCCGTTGGCACGGCGCACTTGCCCTATGCCTCGCCTGTGCCTCGCCTGTGTCTGGTCTGCGAAATTAGAGCCCTGTACTTTGATGATACCTATTGACCACTTAGTGCAGCAGATTAATGGCATTTTTCATCAGAATCGTTCACTTGGTGATACAAGCATGAAATTTGGCCCAAATACTCTTTAATTGTCACTCTTTTGGAAAAAGGCGCTGGGCACTCCAGAAATTCAATATGGCGGCTATTTTTCAAGATTGCTTCCCGGTATTGTACCAATATGTCCAATATCAGCATGTAATTGTCAAAATCAATTCATTTTGGTCTAAAGCATTTTATCATTATAAGTGTTGTTTTTGTCGTAACAGCTATGTGAAATGTATTGATGATAACGTGCAAAACTAGAGTAGAAACGAGTTGGAAAATCTTATGATCGATGCAACGTAGAAACAGTTTTGTGGGTTTTAGATTGCACTAGACCTATTAGTTTTCTTGTCAGTGCATAAGAAAAAGCTTTGACACTAAGATGTAGGTCACCCACACCCAGTTTCCTCTGATACCTGAATGTGCGGTATCACTTTGATTAACGTGGTAAAAGGATAGGCACTTGGCCTTAATCAGAACAATCCTCCCAAAAATGGCAGCTGCAAATTCAATGTGCAGTGACATCTTTCAGCTTTCCTCCATCTACTAATTTATGCTCTGACAAGAAAACTAATAGGTCTATTGGAATCTAAAACCCCAAAACCTATGTATAAAATTTGGCTCTACGTATAGGTTCTAACTTTCATAGATATCTTTCATAGATAATGAGATATTCCAATTAGTTTCATGACATCTTGCACACCATCTTCAATACAACGTTTCACATTTCACAGCTGTTATAACAAGAACAACACCGATATAATATATATAATACTATATTTAATACTTTAGCCATAAAATACTTTAGACCAAAATGAACTGATTTTGATAATTACATGTGGATATCGGACATATTGGTACAATACCTTGAAGCGATCTTGAAAAATATTGAATTTTTGGAGTGGCCTGTGCCTTTTCCCAAGAGTGACCCTTTACCAAATTTCATGCTCGTTTCAACAAGTGAACAGTTCTTGCCATAATTTGCTCCACTAACTGGTTGACACAGGGTTTGTGAATTTGTCCTCATTCAGTTTGTCCACCTTTCAAATTTTCATAAAACATATGACAACAGTGGGCCTCATTCACCAATATCTTAAACTTTTTTCTTAAATTCTTTCTTAAGTTATTCTTAAGAAATTTCTTAAGAAAACTCTACATCAGATTCATGAAGGTGTTCTTAGACCGCAGAAATGTTCACAGCTGTGGTCTTGAAGTGATGAACATCATAAATATCATTATATGATCAGTCATGTAATAGCTATTGTTGGATCGTGTGGGTCCCCATAAACAGAATTGATGTGAATTTAGTGTTTTTAAGAGACCACAGTACTTAGTTAAATAATTAATTAAATAATTTTAAAAAACATTGAAAGAAAATTATTGTAATTCAAGTCATAATAATATACAACTGCATGTCAAAATCCTCTTGAAAATGTCATGAGTCGGTTTGTGAACGAGGCTTAATGTTGTTGTTTTTATTTTTTTTTCTTTCTTTCTTTCTTTTTGTTGGTTTTTCACAATGAAAAAATCAAGAAAAGATAATTATCAACTCCCTCCAACAGATCTAATTTCCTCAAGATGAGGAAGTCGGCTGTGTTGATCCAGAAGACATGGAGAGGCTATTACTGTCGGAAGAACTATGGAGCTGTGAGGGGCTTTTGTGTTTCACACCCACATCTCACACGGACAGAAAATATATTTACCAAAAGAGTAACAAGTCATGGCTTATGACTGTGATCAGCTCACTCCAGCTCATTTTAGGTCAGTTTTCAGTTTAGGTCGATTATCCTCCTGTTCTCATAATGTCCCTTTTCTTCTCTATGTCCTGTCAGATGCGAGCAGGCTTCTCTCGCCTGCAGGCTCTGGTTCGCTCCAGGAAGCTGTATGTGTCATATCACGTGGCCCGCCAGCGGATCACACGCTTCCAGGGCTGTTGTCGGGGCTTCTTAGTGCGCCAGGCATTCAGACACCGGCTGTGGGCTGTCATCGCCATCCAGGCCTACACCAGAGGCATGATAGCTCGCCGCTTGTACAAGAGGCTAAAGGGAGAGGTAGAAACACAGCGTAAAGCAATTTTATCAAACACTAGACTAGAGATTGTACATGTCTTGTTATTGACCTACTTATACTTTAATACTTAGACTTACTTTCTTTTAACATTGTGTTTATTGAATTTACACATAAAATCACTATAGTTTTTTTCATATAATATTTGTCAGGCCACACACCAAACAGGACATTCAAGGCATTAGGAGCAGATTGCCTGTCAGTTATGTCGGATTACGTGTGTCCCTGACTAAGACTACACTCTGGAGAAAAGAGCTAAAACACCCAAATAAACAAATTTAATTCTACAGTTGGCATACGATAACAATAACAAGACATTCTCCATCCATCTTTTTCCTGATCTCACTCATTAGGCTTGCATGCATGACATGCATCACTGTCTCTCTTTTAGGTGCAAGTTTAATCTTGTAAAGAACTTTCAGCTTGAATTCAATTTTCCCTCCACTGAAGGGAAATGACATGAAGTGAAAAGAGACAGGCAGCTCCTTCCCAACCCAGGACCTTCTCTCTCCCTCTGACCCGGCCGGAACAGAACAGCAGCCCTTTTATATGAGAACTGCTTATATTTTTATCAAAATAGGCTATATAGCATGAATTATTAGAAAACAAAGAAATTCTATGTAAAATCTGGTGTTCAGCAGCAGCATGTTGAGCATCCCCATATAGTCAGAATGGTATTATTGTTTTTTATTTGGAAATGCCGCCACGCCAACCGCCTAACCCTAACTCCTGCTTGCTTGAACTGGAACATACACTAGCACCAGCAGGGCCCACATGTTCAGGGGTGGAGCTAAATGAGGCTGGGCCAGAAAGCTGGGTGGGAACTTGCTGGGTAAGATGTCAATTTGAGCAAAAGGCAATAAAATCAATAAAAACCACGATCGGCCTCCTTGTTCCCTTCCTGTTAGGATGCAGCCCATCAGATTTAAAAAGATTATGTCTGGACCAGAAAGAGTCAAAATGGCTAACAAATCCAAGACCAATGGCAGAATAAAAATCCTGCACCCACAGGTGGAGGTTGAAGAGATGGCTGAAATGTTCAGTACTGCCATACAAGGTGGGAGTGGGCCCAGACAGGACACAGTGCCAAATGGTAGATGAGCTGACAGACAAATAAGTTTTCCTATTTAGTATTCTTATGACTGGAAACAGGAAATGACTATTTACTGACAATTATTTCATTTATATGACATTTTCCATCTGTGGTCTGCCTGTTGGAATCTGGCTCCAGCTGGTGGACACAATTGAGAATATATATAAAATGCAGTACATCTTGTCTTCTGCCATGTTGGTCCATGTAGACCACTTTAACACTTAAGCACAGAGTCTGGCAGTTGGTACAATGCTGTGGCTGATTTAATAGGCATTCCATGAGCCCCCAGCGCCAGCAGGGAGTGGGAGTGTGAGGACCCATCCAACACTGCTTGCAGCTTTTATATCTATATGAATTGCTATTTGATTAGTGGGCTGATCTTGAAAGAAATTCATTGTCCTGGTAGGGATAGCTCTGCATGTCCTACTCTAGTAATTTCAAACAAATAAATTGTTATTTGTTATATCTACTGTCATTTTGTTATTTTTTGTAATAGTGGCTCAATGAATAGTGTGAATATAAGTGGACACCAAATGGAGGTGTGTCTTCTATTTCCAGTGTGATGGATAGACAGAAAAGATAGAAGGCCACTGAGTTTAATTCTTGCCATTGTGCTGTTGTAGATAGCCTTGATACTGTTAAACACAGTGAAGTCTCTCTTAATCTGTGTAAAAGAAGGGCCCTCCAAGCAGCATAGTCCATAAAACATCTCTCTTTCCTTTTCCTGCTGACCTCTACTGTCCTTTCAATAAAAGCAATAAAGTCCAAAAATATACATATATGGTTTCCTAGTTCTTAAGATTCTTAGAAGAAAATTGAATTAGCACCAAGTATCCTAATTCAGGAGTCTTTTGTCACTATTTGATTTTTGAGCCTAGTGTGCTTTTTATAATGAGTATTCAGAATCTGCATTTGCAAATGCATACGTTTTCAATTTATTTTAATGTTTTAAATTTTCAAATATTTGAGTAATTACTCAGTTCATTATCTCAATTTAATGTTACCATTTGTGCCCTCAACATTCACACCATGCTCTTGAATTGCATTTAATGCAGTTTAATTCTAGACAAACTGCTCACTGGGTCTGATCTCATATTTTTTTTGGTAACTAACTGCTCTTTTTTAATGCTGGGCTCTTTCATGTCTGCCTTTAGTACCGCCAGAGGCTGGAGGCAGAGAAGATGCGTCTGGCTGAAGAGGCCAAACTGAGGAACCAGATGTCTGCGAAGCGAGCCAAAGCCGAAGCTGAACGCAAACACCAGGTGGAAGTTCAACACAAGAATTATAACATTTCAAACCTCAGTTTATACATCATCTTGAAATTGTTCCTTTATCCAAGTTGAGGTTGTCAAAGTAACTTCAGTCAGACAACTCTTGAAATGAGAACAAATAATTTATTGAGAGCATAAGCATGGCAAGCTGAAGTACAGCATAGGTATCCTTGAGCACGGCTGCAGCAGGTTTGGCGTCAGGCTCTGTCTCAGTTATTCATTCCCTGAATAATGATCTGCTTGACAGACCTAACAGGGAATGAAAGCAGACCCCCGCAGGGGATCATAGAGACAGAGCCCACAGGTGGATGCTAGGGAGGTGGTGGGTTTGCAAAATCTTATGGGCAGCAGCAATGTGATGGTAAGCAGTAGCAGCAGCAAGGGCAGCAGCAGGGCAGCAGCAGGGCAGCAGGGCAGCAGCGGCGCAGCAGTGACAATGGCAGAAAATAGCAGCAGTGGCAGCATTGACAGGATGAGTGAGTATGCAAGGGGGTTTAAATAGCCCGCCCTATTTGGAGGGGCGAGCATGTGACTGATCAGCTGATCAGGATGAGCACAGCTCGAGTTGTCTGCTTGAACTAGCTTTGCAGGCTTCACATCATTTTTGACTTTGAGTTTTCAGGGTTACCTCGCTGGTTTGTGTTTTACTGTGGTGGATCACCATGGTGACTTACTCTGCAATCCTAACCTGCTCTGGAGCAGGATAACATAGAGCAACATATGTTTTTGTCTTTCCATGTGTTCAATCTGGTTTTAAAAGAGCCTCTAGCAAACAGGAGTTTATTATACTAAATAGATATGTAATAGCTATTATAGCTTCATTTTAATTGTACAAATATTCTTTCATCAACAGGATCCTCATAGTGATGAATCATTTACTCCCCATGATCACAGCAGCTCAATGGAGACTCTGTGGCCAGAACTGGTCACTTGCTGAAGTGTATATGACCATGCTGATAGCTTCATTGCCCATCTATTTTTTTCTGCAATTTTTTCAAGCAAAGGCCACCAGGCAGCCTGAGGAAATGGGCCTGGTTTATTTACAGATAACATTGATGTTAATCTTCTTCATTAATATTAGATTGTTGTCTCAGAACTAAAGTGACGCTTTTATTTTGTAGGAGCGTCTTGCCCAGCTGGCTAAACAAGATGCTGAGCGGGAGAAGAAGGAGAAAGAAGAGGCTCGCAGGAAAAAGGAGATGGTTGAGCAAATGGAGAAGGCCCGTTTAGAGCCTGTCAACGACTCTGACATGGTGGACAAAATGTTTGGCTTCCTGGGTACGACAAGCTCTTTCCCAGGGCAGGAGGGACAGGCCCCTGCTGGCTTTGAGGTGAACTGACCAACAGTTGTACCCTTACCATACAAGATGATTATTTTTCTTAGGTATTAGAACCATATGTTCTAATGCAGACTAACATGCTGAACTGGAAAGAAATCTTAAAATTATCAATGCATATGGAAATGATTCACTTAACTTTTGATTTATTTAGTTTGTTTTGTTTTTTGTTACTTTTGTTGTTTGCATTTTTGTATATTATGCTGTAGTTAGCCTCACCTCACACCAAGAAGGGTCAAGGTTCTGAAGGCCTAGGGTCCTTTCTATGTGGAGTTTGCATGTTTTCCTGTGTGGGTTCTCTCAATGTTTTCCACTTCCTCCAAAACCCAGGTCAAAAAACATGTACATGCATGTGCATGTATGTGCATGTATGCTGCCCTAACTGGGTAAAAAGTATGAAATGAATGATTGTACTAACATTACTATGATAGTGCATTGTTTTGATACTGATGCTTTGAAGGCATCAGAGAATTGTTTCATTGCTCAGTTTTGTTTGAAAAGGGAGGTTTTCGCCTGACAGCTGTGCCTGGTCTTGTTGCAGGACCTGGAGCAGACTCATCAGGAGTTGGAGGAGGAGGATCTGGATGAGGCTCTTCCTCTACCTGAGGATGATGATGAGGAGGATTTATCAGAGTACAAATTCACCAAGTTTGCTGCCACCTACTTCCAGGGCACCACCACTCACACCTATGTGCGACGACCTCTCAAACAGCCTCTGCTCTTCCACGATGATGAGGGGGATCAGCTGGTTTGTCACATTTAACATTTCAACACCAACATTCTAGTTTTACAAAGCTGTGCAGAATAGTTTTTGATTTGATTAAAGAAATCACAGTTGTTGTCTGACAAATTATAAAATTAATTAGTTAATCCATTAATCATCTTTTCTTTAAATTGTTAAAAATGAGTAATAATTTTGTATGTAATAAAATCCTGAAGTAATCTTAAGTGACTCGTTAAAATTTAAATGTTTAAATTTAAATTTAAACTGAAGAAATGATAAACTTGATAAATAAATGTGTCATCCATATCCTGGCCCAGGCCGCTCTTGCAGTTTGGATCACAGTGCTGAGATTCATGGGTGATCTGCCGGAACCCAAGTATCACACAGCCATCAGCGATGGAAGTGAAAAGATCCCTGTCATGACCAAGATCTATGAGACACTGGGAAAGAAGACCTACAAGAGAGAGCTGCAGGCACTGCAGGGGGAAGGGGAGGTGAGCAAGTGGAGATGTGGCAGGGGAGGGTGTGCAGGGATAGGTGAGATAGGGTTTATAACATCAGCAGTCAACATCATCAGTTTTAACTGCTGCTCTATCGTGTTCTGCTGTTATCTGCAGTTCCCTCCTTTAATGACAAATTATATTTTTAGATTATGTCAAAATGTAGTCTTTGAAAGAATCCTGACATGAAAGATTCTGTGGAGGCACAGTGGTCTTGATGCTTTGCCAAACATTGTGGAGGGATGGGGTTCATTAAAATGTTGTGTGAGATAGGGCTTTTTTGACCTTTGCCATTGTAGAGCCTCTTCTCAGTCTAGTTTCTTATGTAAAACATGTTATTATTATGTTGTATTATGTTCATTTATGTGCAGCTGCAGTATCCTCTTAAATACTGGTGAAAATGTATATCCATGTATATTCAGTTTTCCATATTTATTATATGGAAAGACACTAGGCTGTTTGATCAAAGTGCTGTATACGCAGTGATGAACAGGCCATGTTTTAGTTTTATAGTTGCTGATCAAAAAATGAATGGCCTACACTAATCATCAGCGCTGTTGGCAAGGCTGGAGACGAAGAAGAGGCTCGGTAGCAGAGTGGAGAAACACACAGTTCAATTTCAAGTTCCAAAATTCTTTACTTGGGTAAAAAGGCAGGGTCTTGTACAGGAAAGCAGTCCAATACCAGGTGAACAAATCAGAAGAGGGCAAAGCAGACATACAGAAAACCAAGTCATACACAACTGGCAACACTAGGAAAATAAGAGAGAGAACAATGGAACTTGACAGGAAATGATGAAACGACACAGGAATGAATGCCAGCTGCAGTGTGAGAGGGGTTGCTGCCCTGTGTGAGGTATAGGATTAACACACAGACAGATGGTCTTTGCATTTATACATAGATATTTCTTTGCAGTCATGGATGCATGGACATGATTTTTGGAACCACAATTTAGTTTCACATTTCAGAGCAGAAATCCTGTGTGAGTTTCTCACCTAAAATGTATCCGATAAATGTAGCTGACTAGATTTTACTACGGGAGCTTTAACTTCACAATGGTCCTGCCAAGCTTCTCTGAAACATGCCTCTTATCGAAGCCCCGTTCAAGGAAGCAGATTAGGATTGGTTAGATGAAACTGGAAATGCAACTTGCCTGTGTGGTGGGAACTTAGTTGGAAGTGTATTATTTGTTTCTTTATTAAACCGAAACAAAAGTGGAGAAGTGGTGGAGATAGTGTGACAGCAGGATGTCAGAAGCAAACCACTGGCATATATTGTGGGATTGCTCAGTGATTAAGTCCTTTTTTGACAGAGTTTCAAAGTACTTAAAAACATGTCTGACACTGTTGTCAATCATGTTCTTAAATTCTGAAAAAACCTTTGGGGATAGGGAACACAGACAACAAAAGCATAATTTCCTGTGGTATGATAAACTGCTGCCTTCAAAATAATGAATTACATAAAAACAGAAAATACTTAATATAATGTACCTGATTTTATGTTACATTATGTTTTTAAAAGTTATTTTGGGCTAATAATTTCATGTATTGCCTTCACCTCTCTGAATAGGACATATTAAATGTTTAATTAATTGAGCAATTTTTCAGTTGACCCTTAGGACCTTTGACCTGTTTCTGTACCCCTGCTGGGCCTTGGACTGCAGTATGAGAAAAACAGCCATCATGTACCAAGTGTGCTGCTTGCAAAAGATTTGCTGATAATTCTGAGAGTTTCTTGTGTTGTTCTGCCCTCAGGCACCTCTCTCTGAGAGCCACAAGAAGAACAGTGTCAGGCACAAACTGGTGTCTCTAACCCTGAAGAAGAAATCCAAGATCACTGAGGAGGTGGGAGAAAGAAAACAAGCAAATTGTCTTGTTGACAGTTAGTCTGTAGGTGGGATGTTGTCGCTGAACCAAAAGTAATTTGCATGTGATATTTCTCAGGTCACCAAGCGCCTTAACGATGGTGAACATGGTCTCCATGGCAACAGCATGTTGGAGGACAGGCCAACGTCCAATCTGGAAAAACTTCACTTCATAATTGGCAATGGAATCCTGAGACCAGCACTGAGGTACATAAATAACAGGTCATCATTGCCAGTGTAAAAAAGATCTATAAGTCCCTTTTAATTATTTTTTATTACACTGGACATAAACAATGAAAGCTTTTTTAATCACATATCTTTGGAATTAAAACTGTCCAGAGTGCTAAGGAGGGCTGAAGCTGGACACAACTGTTGCACAAGGCAATGATGACGGATGAATAGTTAAAGGGACTTGGGGCAGGATTTGTGAAAAATTAAACATGCATTTTAGGTTTTTTTAATGCTAACGAGTGATGAAGCATTCAAAACCAAAAAGAATGAGGCCACCCACGTATCTCTCCATTGCCTTGAACAGGACGAGTGCTGTATAATATACTGCAATTCTGGGTCCAAATTTCCCGCGCAGATCTGCGGACGTGACATTAGATGAAACTGAATGCATGTTCTCGACGGCTTTCGATACAGGAAGAAGACAAGCGCGGTAGTAATGGACTCTGCTACAGTAAACAAACGACCCACCACCACACAAAGTCCCATAAAGAAGAAAATGAAAATTTTATCAGCAGCATCTCGTAAATCAAAACGCAATTACGACAAAAGCGGGTTTGCCACCAGAATAAATACTGGATATGCATTCGAGTCATGGAGGCAACTTCAGCTTGAACTGGGACTGCAAACAGATGTGGACATGGCTCATTTCCTAGTAACCAGATAAAAAAACACTACAGGTCATGTTTAGAGCTTGATCTTAGAATCATATGAGATCGCCGAGGACTCTGTGTGACCTAATGTGCATACCTTAGTCCACCACTGTGTAACATTACAACGTTACAGACTACACACTTGCCGCGGTCCTTTACTCTGAAACCGAATCATTAGAAATATACACAGCACCGGCTCTTGTCTCGTTCCCGTCCCTGTCACGTGAACAGCCACTAAAGTAACATATCACGTAAGTAACATGTGACAACATCAGCTGCACTGCCGTCAATAGTTCATGCGCGCTCCAGCTTAGCTGCTGGCTGCAGATATGTGCAACGGCCGTTGTGTCAGTATTGAGTCTTATTTCTTGATCCTGCCCCAAGTTCCTTTAAATGTGGTCTGTTGAATGTATTTCCAAATTCACAGAGACAACATTTAACATGCTACATACCCTTTCTGTCAAAACTTGCAATATCTATGGCACTGTGTTGTGTGATTAACCTTTGCATGTGAGAGTGACCATTTACTGGCCCTCAAACCTGCAATTCATCAAGAGAAGTCTGTAATGAAAACTTAATTCCACTTTTATATTCAACAGCAGAGGTGAACTAGAGAATTCCCTCTGGGAAATTTTGAAAGGGCCACGAGGGGCTACTGCCGGGGGTACCATCTCTGTCAACGTGGGAATCAAACCCACGACCAAACTAATCAGACAGACACATGATCATCTTGTACTGAGCACTGATACTGAGGAGCCATAATCACATTAAGTCACCTGTGTGTGTGTGTGTGTAACTGTAATCACATGAAGTTACCTGTGGTGTGTGTGTGTGTGTGGGAGTGGAGTGTGCATACGCACGCATATGTGTGTTGATGTGTGTGTGTCTGTGTTTGTGTGTGTGTGTACCTGTAACTGTTAACTGTTTAAATTCTGTATTCTTTAAATTCTGTAAGTCTCTCTGCTTTCATGAGCACATTGTCAGAGACAAAACAAGTTTGTCTACAACTGTGTAAAAAATCATGTGTGTAGAGTGTAATTTGTGGCCAGGAGGAGCGTGGAAAGAGAAAAGTTTCAGACAATTTCAGACAACTTCTCCCACTCTAGCTGATGATGTCACCCACTCTAACACGAACATTCTGTGCAGTACAAACCCATTATAATCTTAAAATTTCTCCAAAAATGATCATGGTCATTGAACAGTGATTGATCAAAACTATATGACCTATCAAAACGTGGATTAATACACCAACAAACAAGACTTGTGTCTACAGTTTAAAGTTTAAATGAAGTCTCGAGGTGAAAGTATGCCTGAGCTGTAGACGTTTGAAAAACTCCAATGATTGTTCTTTTTCACTCGTTTTTTTTCGCCCGTCCCATGCATTCCAATTGAGAATTTTTCGCAGTTTTCGTATTTCGTAAATTCGTATTCTGTAGAGAAAAGTAATAGCACACCGATCCCGATGAAACCGCACATTTTGATTTTTAATTTGTCCTACAACTCTTCAAGCTGTAGGACGAGTTATGGGACAAAATTATAAGAAGATGAAGAAGAAAAATGCAGTATAACAACAGTGCCTCGGTGTGTTGCCCCGTGGCCCTAATAAAAAGCAATGTGTAGCCTGAGATACACAGTGCGATTGGACAGATTATCAAATCAGCTGTTTAAGCAGAAACAGTCAATGACAGACTTGTTATAGTGAGAGCAGTACACATCACAAACCCAAACTTCCTCCAGTGAGTAGATCTCCAGCAGGAGAGCAGAGGAACTTGCTGGAGGAACATGTGAGTGGTTCTGAGGTGGTATCAGGAAAAGTGTGGCAATGGATTGTGGGTGTGCTTTATGATACAATTTGATACATTTTCAAACTGTGAATATTATGGATAAAGTTGATTTTTTTTTTTTTTAAATCTGTGTGTGTATCTGTGTGCGTGTTTGTGTGTGTGTGTGTGTGTGTGTGTGTGTGTCTGTCAGGGATGAAATCTATTGTCAGATTTGTAAGCAGTTGAGTCAGAACCCATCTAAGAGTTCTCACGCTCGTGGCTGGATTCTCATCTCCCTCTGTGTTGGCTGCTTCGCTCCGTCAGACAAGTTTGTCAAGGTCAGGGCAACTATACATACATATGGCTGTGATTACAAATATCTGATACTTTCCACAAGTGGTTTGTTTTGTTGTCTCTACATTTACAGACAAAATAGGGTGAATTAAGTGTAAAGTTTTTTTGTGAGAAAACTTTTTTTGTACTCACAGTATCTGAGGAATTTCATCAGCAGCGGGCCGCCAGGTTACGCTCCCTACTGCGAAGAGAGACTGAGGCGAACATTTGTTAATGGGACAAGGACACAGCCTCCATCCTGGCTGGAGCTTCAGGTACACAGCACTTAAAGTAAAACTGGAGAGTAAATAGGTCTGTTTTATAAGGTATGAAATTAGCAGTGGACATTCAACATTTTCAACCTTCTTCCCAATTGTATTACATGCCAAAAAATTCATAAAAAATTAAAGACACACAAAACAGTGTTTGATACTTAATAAATGTTATCATTTGAAAGGTCAAATGAAATAAAAGGTTTTTCATAAAAGCAAGATATTTTCACCCTTGGTCTAAATTAATGTGACAGTATGATATGTTTGGAGGTCACCGAATGATTTAAAAACAATGATACACATCATTCACATCACTGGAACTCTCCAGTTAGAACGAAAGCCAAAAGTCAGTTTCTGAAATCTATATCCAGGCCACCAAGTCAAAGAAGCCTATCATGCTGCCAGTGACATTTATGGACGGCACGACTAAAACGCTGCTGACTGACTCTGCAACCACTTCCAAAGAGCTCTGCAACGCCCTGTCTGACAAGGTCAACCTGCGAGACCGCTTTGGATTCTCACTCTACATTGCTTTGTTCGACAAGGTTGGTACACACACCGAGTTAAAAATGTTAATTAATTTAAAGTTAGCTGTAACTTTTTCTCCAGTTGTTTCCTTGCATTACCCCAAACTTCTGCAGTGATTTTCAAATATAGAAAAATCCTTTATTTCATTGCAGAGGTAGTGGACTACATAGCCAGAAGACAACCTAGCCATTCTTTTTTTTAATTATATGAATATGCATCAGTCACTTGTTATGGATAGGGGTCAATGTCTTGTTTTCTTCACTCACTATCACTCTTTGTGTTGGTTGTTTCAAATGGTCACACATCAAAGCATTTCCAGGCGGCTACTCTTGGAGAAACACTGATTTTTAGTATAAATAATAGTATAATAATCTTATTGAGTGCTTTTATAATTTTTATTAGGTATGTTTGTTTTTGGGTTTACTTGAGTTCAGGATGATGCTGTCCAAAGTAACAAAGGAGAATCAATAGAAATAAATAGAAAATGTGTCCCTGAGATGTTTAGGTCCAAACACAATAACATCTGCTTTATCTGAATTGTCTAATCAACCAAAAACTTTGTAACCCCCCTGCACTACCTCCACAGACCCCCTGTTGAAGACCTCTGATGTAAAGATTGAAGACAATTGGCCCTAAATCCCTGTGGTACACTACATAAATCTACTGTAATCTGAAAGATCATTATTAACATTAACAAATTGAAACCTTTTAGATAAGTATGACTCAAACCATTCAGTAACATGCTGTGATCAATGGTATCAAATGCAGCGCTGAGGTCTGTCAGAAGCTATAAGAAGATTGTTAGAAACGACAGCCACTTTAAAGGCCTGTGGCACATAACCTGTGACTGAGGAAAGATTGATCTGGTTCAGTGTAGAAGCGTTAACTAAGAGAAAGACATCCGTGAGCAGACTTGTTGGGACTGGGTCAAGAGGACATGTAGCTGATTTAGAAGAGGTATTGCAGAAGTTAAATCTGACAGGTCAATGGGGGAGAAGCTGCCCAAGTATGCACTAAGTTTGTGCTTCAATTCTCTTTCAATAATGCACCTAACACTTCTGTTTTGACCACTAGCAGCTGAACTTATTCATTTAACTGATGAGTCTGTGGGGGGGGGCTTATTACATTTTGAAAATGTTTAAGGTATTTTATGTTTAGGAAAAACATGTCAGTAAGGCTCTACAATTGTAGCAGACTTATGTTATTCTTATAACTACTATTATTATTTGGCATGTTTGCCTTCATTGAACAGAAAAAGTAAAGAGTCAGAAAAGCAGGGATTGGGGAATGACATCCTCTAATGTTCGCCTCAGTCAAGATTTGTTCCAACAATACTTGAGGGTAAACAGGGCCATCACAGAAGGGGTGCGAGGGACTTGCAAACTTGAAATGCGAGACCCTGGTCTTTGACATGGATGCGCAATTGCGCATGAAAAACAGTCACACTGACGCAGCTATTCTAGTTCTACTGCACGTATAGTTTCACTGTAATACGTTTTTATCAAGTAGAATAACACAGCAAGCTATTTGCTATTTATTTCAAAGGGAAAAAAATCAACTGTGCAACGAGTGGCTTTACATCAAGTCAGCTCAGTCACTTTATTTTTGGTATCTTGACATTTTAAAAAAACAGGGGTTAGGCCACTTTTCATTCATTATATACATTCATTTTCATTACAACTATACAACTCATTATTTACTGCACTATAACTCGGAAACTGATCATGTCAGAGTCACTTTCCTTGCCTTCCTGCCTGCAAACTCAGCAGTAAGATCTTTATAATCCAGTTTGAATGCAATGTCCTTTTCAAGTGATAGCAGGGCAAGCCTGCACAGTCTGGACTGTGACATGGAAGTGCGCAATTAGTATTAACATTACCCCCGCATTAGTTTCAACTTTGAAAAGCTTTGCTCGCCCAATGCCACTGTTACTGGAAAAGTAGGATCCTGAGCACAATCTTACAGTTAGGGAAAGTTCCTTCAATCCCTCTGAGGTAATGAAGTTTTTTAAGTGCTGTAGTTGTTCCCTTTGGGATTATCTCTCAAAGTATCCTCAACTCCTGGAAGAGGTCTGGTGCATTGAAATCCTGAGATTCGGACGGATTGTTTTTTTATTTATTTGTTTGTTTTTATTTGACCTATGATTGATACAAAATCATACATAACATATAGCCGCAAGCGACAATTAGAGGGTTCTAACCTTTTTTCGCTCAAACTAGCCACCCTTACCCTCACCCGCTGCAGCAGACGACATCACCCACTCCATCCCTGAAAGCTCCACACAATACACGCCCATTAGAAGCCCAAGATTTCTCGAAACCGTGTTTTTGGCTACACATTTTTGGTGTTTGCAGTGCCCGCTAAGGGCTGAGCTGAAAATGTTTCGGTAGGCGAGTCTTCCGAAAATATCAACGAGTAATGATTTGGGGCCAGTATTTGCTAAGCCCCGCCCTTTGCAAGGATATTTTGCTTGACGGCGGGCATGTTTTTTGACTGATCTTGCTCATTTATTCAGTTGGGTGCGCTGCCACCTATGTATCTGTAAACAACTCATTCTAAGCTACGAGAAAGCTTTCATTTGTATGCAATTGTGATTAGCCTTCGGTAAATACGTATTTATGAATGCAATATTTGATTTTAGGTAATAAAAAGTCAAATAAGTTACACACTGTACCTTTACAAAAAGAATTTGAGATATTCAGAGAATAAACATATGCTTACCGAAGCGTGATATCAGCTCCCTCCAGACAGTCTGTTAGTGCTGTCGGACAAGTCATGGCCACGGTGAAAAGAAAAAACCTGTGCTCCAGCCACACAGCCTATAGCCACCATGAATAGCCACATGCGCAAGTTTTAATGATGTCAAATAATACCCCTTGTGGGGACACATTCATATGATTGCCTGTAAAGAAGTGAGACATCTGACCTTCTCAGAAAAAATGCATTTGTGAATAGAATCACGTCTGGGGAGACTCAAAACTCGCACACACAAATGCAGGGAATTTTACAAATTAAAAGTACTTTGTAAATGCATGTTCAACAGTTCATATATCAATGTAACAACCTCCAAATATGTATTTGATGAAAACTGCAAATACTTTTACATGCATATATTTGTGATTTTTTATTCTATTTGTGTGTGCATCGGAAATGTGTTTATGAATTATTTTTTCGTGGATTTTTTTACTTATATATGGAACGAAATATATTTTTGTGTGCATCCTAATAATCCCCAAATACGTTTGTGAATCCTTTTTTGTTCATTTATTAATTTCTGTGTGCATTTATTCATTTTGAGACTGTTCTAGCTCCTTAAAGCAGGACTTGATAAACAGCCTGATTAAGTTAGAATCCCACAAATGTGAAAGCGTAAAACTTTATCAACTTTATCAATAAATTCATGCATTGTATTTTAATTTAAAAAGTCCACAGTTTACACATCTGACAGTGGTAAAGGAAACACAATTAGAGATTGTTTGTGGTGGCAGTAGTAGCAGTAAATGATTACTCTTCTCCTGCAGGTCTCCTCTTTAGGAAGTGGGAACGACCATGTGATGGATGCCGTGTCACAATGTGAGCAATATGCAAAGGAGCAGGGAGCCCAGGAGAGGAATGCTCCCTGGAGGCTGTTCTTCAGGAAGGAGATCTTCACACCATGGCACTGCCCTGCTGATGACCTGGTTGCCACCAACCTCATCTACCAACAAACTGTCAGGGGTGTCAAGTTTGGAGAATACCGCTGTGACAGGGTGACTGCAGTTTTCTGTTTCCTTCTCCAGCCGAAAGTAACAGTTAGATATTTGGGTAATTAAGTGTGTTGTGTTTACGCAGGTGTTATCTAAACTAGTTGACATATTTAAAATTAAATTTAAATAGTTTTTTTAATGAAGTAATTAATTATTACATAAAGAAATAGGATTTAATTTAGATTAAATCCACCGTGGGTCACCAGACTACTTATGTATACTAACTATCTATTTGGAAAGTTGATTATTAAGTTCAGTTCAGTTCAATTCAATTAAGTTCAATTCACTTTTATTTAAAGTGTAAAATCATAAACAAGGTCTTGAAACACTTTACAGTTCAATCAAAACATAGACAAGCAATACAGTTGCAAATTACAGTATGTTATTGTAGGAAACAGAGCGACCAATAAAATCGATATGATATAGGAATGATACAATGTCAACAACACATTGAACAACAAGCAAAAACACCATATGACTGACAAAATAAAAGTTTTTTAGCCTGGATTTAAAAATGTCAGTGGAGCCTGCATCCCTAATAGATTGGGGAAGGCGGATCCAGAGAAGTGGGGAATGGTAGGAAAAAGCTCTACAACCTGCTGATTTTTTTGCTGACTTTGGGGACAGTGAGATTGTTACTGTCTTGTGAGTGGAAGGTGTGTGTGGGAACATATGGGGTGATTAGCTCAGATAAATATGGGGATGCGAGCTTGTGTAAAGATTTGAAAGTTAGTAAAAGAATTTTGAAGTCAGATTTGGACTGGATTAGGAGCCAATGGGGAGCAATTTGGGCTAGGGTTATGTGATCACATTTCCTGGTCCTTGTTAGTATTCTGGCAGCTGCATTTTGTACAAGTTGTGATTTGTTTGTGCTGCAGTGTGGTAAGGCCAGATAAAAAGGATATTGCAGTAATCAAGTCTAGATAAGATAAAGGTAAGTACTAAGATTTATGTGTCCAAAGCATTTAGCAGGGGATGGAACTTTGAGATGTTATGGAGATGAAAAATTGCTATCTACACTCTCTTCTCACAGTAAGAATATTTATTATGCCAACATTTTGGTCGTAGACCTTTTTCAGGGCATCAAACAAATTGCAAAGAGTGTCTGTCTATTGTATAGGCCTACGTGGTCCAATGAGGTTCCACCACATGACCACAATGGGACATCTCTCATTAGAGACACCTGAGTGAATTAAAGACAGGTTAATTGGCTACATATAATAAGAGTTAAAGTAAGAAAAGTTCATTACAATATGAAAAGTTCATTACGAGTCCATAGAAAGAATATATAAGAGGACTGGAACATTGTTATATCCTAGGTGTAATCATCAAAAAAGGAGATGATCATACCTGTAAAGCATATATATTATGCACAAGTCTAAAGTCTAAAGTCCAGATACATAATACAAAATTATAATCACAACATGGGCAAGGAAATAATCACATTTGAGAGCTCAAGTGTCATATAGTATCACCTTTAAGATAGGGAGGATGACTATACTTTATCAACAAAAGAGGACGTAATATCTCAAACATCATGTAGAGAGAGAATATATTAAGTAGAGAGAGAATAAATGGAGATCAGACCATCACCTAACCCCTTAAGCATAAAATGAACAAGCAGAGTCAAAGGTCACACCAAGGATTTTCACTGTTTGGAGTGATTACACAATTGTCAATATTTAGACTAAGGTCAGAGAGGAATGGTGTTGAGATTTTCTGGCCAATGACCAGTAGTTCAGTTTTTTTGGCATTAAATCATAGGACATTTTGTGACCACAAATCAGCACAATTCAAGTTGTGCATATAAGCACAGTTCAAGATTTGCAAGTTGGGAGCAGCCGTTGGGTCTAATTGATATATATATTTTAGTATCATTGGCATAACAGTGAATTAATACCTAATAAATGAAAGATTTCACCAAGAGCAAAGGGCCCAGGCCAGATCCCTGTGGCACACCAACTGCACTAGTGAAAATATGGGTATGGTATTTTTATATGAGACACAATGCTTTCTGTCTCTCAGATACAATTTAAACCAGGGAAGTGCGATACCACAGATGCCAACATAATTGGGTAAGAGATCTAGCAGAATGTCCAGATCAACTGTATCAAAGGCTGCACATAGGTCTAAGAGAATGAGAAGAGAGGAAGAATAGGAAAAGTTACTTGTGAGAGCAGTCTCAGTACTATGTGAAGACCTGAAACTGGATTAAAAATGGTCGAGATGGCTATTGTGTGAAAGCTGATCAGTTAGTTGAACTGAGACTATTTTCTTATGAACTTTGGTGAAAAGTACATTTGAGATTGGCTTTTACTTTGTTCAGGACCTCAAGAAAAAGATTTTTTTTTTTTTTTGAATAGTGATTACAGCTGATTTAAAACAAGGGGGGCAATACCAAATGGGAGAGACCTATTAATAATGTTGAGTATTGGGGTGCCTAGTATTGAAGGAAATTCTTTCATTAGTTTTGCAGGAAGATAGTGAGTGCCATGAGAGAGACAGGTTGTAGATTTAGATGAACATACTAATTTAGAGAAAGCATCAAAAGAGATAGTCTCAACGTGTGAGAGTGTAATAGTCTCATTTGACTGTTAAAACAGGGCTAAAGGAGGGATTTGCATCCTTGTTGAGTAAATGATTGCTAATTTCATCCCTAATACAATAGACTTTGCTACTGAAAAAGTCAAGGAAGTCATTAGCTATAAATGGTGAGTTAGTATGGAGAGAGGGTTGACAGGTAAGGTTTGTGACAGTGTTGAATAAAAATTTCAGATTAACTTTATTTATGTTAATAAGATTACATACATAAGATACTCTAGCAGCAGAGAGCATATGTTTGAACTTCAGAAGGCTGTCACTCCAGGCTAATTGAAATACCTCAAGCTTAGATGAGTAAAGTGAGAGCGGCAGCAGCTACTGGTGTGGAGGCCTGACAGACCAACTGAGGATGGGCAGACTGGGTGGACAAGTATTGTGGTGAGGGGAAGAGGTCCAAGTCTGGAGGCTACTCCTGGTGGCTGCAGGCAAGGGAGACCACCAGACCGCCTGTTCAAAGCCTCCATCAGCAACCAGTGGTGGAAAGGAGGATTTCCCCAGTTTCACCCAGGATGGACAGACGTGTAACAGATGTTGAGAAGAAAATAGTTTGCAACATGGAATATGGAAAAACATGGAAATGGAATCAGACAGTTAACAAGTTGATGAAGGCAGCCTCTGATGGGAAGGCTGGGCCATGTACAGGAATGGCATGGAGAGCAGGTCAGCTTAATGGTACTGGATCACAGGCTGGTTTATGAGCAGGGAGTGCAGGCTGGTGTAGCAACAGGGGAGAGGAAGTGATGCAGGCGCCGGTTGGTGCAGATGGAGCTCTGGAGAGATCTGTGGAAGTACAACAAATAATGACAGTTCAAAAATGTGCACGAGGAGGGGAGAGGAGAGGAGAGGGCTCCGTGTAACCTGATGTGTCCCCCAGCAGTCTAAGCATACGGCAACCTGACCCTATAAAATGGATCAGGGCTACCTGAGCCAGCCCTAACTTAAAAGCTCTGTCATAGAGGGAGGTTTTAAGCCTGTCAGTGGAGTGGAAGTGGAGAGAGTGTCTGCCTCTCTGACCCATGATGAGAGAGCTGTAAAGGAGCCCGGGAACTGAAGGCTCTACCTCCCAGTCTGTTTTTAGAGATACTGGGAGTCACTAACAGACCTGCTTTCTGGGAGTGAAGTGTTTTAGCAGGACAATAAGGAATGATGAGGTCTTTCAGCTAAGATGGAGCTTTGTCATTAAGAGCCTTTTAAGTCAGCAAAAGGATTTTTGAGTCTATTCTATGTCCTTACAGGACGCCAATGGAGAGAAACTAAGATGTGAGAGATGTGCTCTCTCTTACTAACTCCTGTCAATACCCTCGCTGCAGCATTCTGGACCAACTGGAGACTCTTTAGAGAGTTTTTTGGACATCCTGACAGGAGAGAGCTACAGTAGTCCAGCCTAGAGGTGATAAATGCATGGACCAGTTTCTCAGCATCACTCTGAGAGAGGATATTCCTCATTTTAGCTATAGGTGAAAGAAGGCAGTCCCAGTGGCATGCTTTTTGTGGGATCTGAAGAAAAGATCTTGGTCAAAAATGACTCCTAGGTTCCTCACAGTTACAAGTCCAGGCTGATGACATCCAAATTAGTGATCTAATAAGAAAATGTGTCCCTGAGATGTTTAGGTCTAACACAATAACATCTGTTTTATTTGAATTTAGTAGTAGGAAGTTAGAGAACATAGTTTAGTCTCTGCAGTAAAATGCTGTGATCAACAGTATCAGATGCAGCAGATGGAAGGCTTCAAAAAGTTTGTTACTATGCAGATGTTCATGTAGCTGCTCTAGGACAACCGTCACGGAACTTAGAGATGTGGTCTGTAGTTAACTAATACATATGGGTCAAAAGAAGGTTTTTTTAAGTAGCAGATTAATGACAGCCACCTCAAAGGCCTGTGGCACATAACCTGTGACTTAGGACAGACTGATCTGTTTCAGTGTTTCAGTAGACATCCTTGAGCAGTCTTATTGGGACTGGGTCAAGCATACATGTAGATGATTTAGAAGAGGTAATTGCAGAAGTTAAGTCTGACAGGTCAATGGGGGAGAAGCGGTCCAAATATTCACTAAGTTTGGAAGGTGCTTCTAAAGAGACTGTATTGTGTGATCTGCTACTGCCAATTCTTGCTCTAATATTTACAATCTTTTCAGTAAAGAAAGTTAGGTAATCATTACTGCCAAGAGTCGGAGGGATGCATGGTTCAACAGCACTATGGTCCTTAGTCAGCCTGGCCACAGTATTAAAGAGGAACCTAGAGCTAGAGCTGTGCAGGTTTGAATTGCACCAGGAAGCCATTCTCTTCTGGTTGATGACATTTTTCAGAGGGGCTACAGCGTCAAGTGTCCCAAGAAGTGTAGCTGCAGTGCTATCTACAAGATAATCTACTTGAGAGGGAGTAAAATCTGCATAGCTGCCCATTATCTTACAACAAGATGTAACGGCAAGCTCAGCTAGAATGAGTTCTTAAAATTTAGCCCTTTCATGCATAGTGGTCACTACAGTGGACAGCTATTCAAAGTCCATTTTCTTCAATTTGCATGGGTTTTGAAGGGATAGATGCACATCAGCCACTCAACTGGACTCTATTGCATCATTTTATGCAAAGACACCTTGTGGAAAGCCATTGTACATGCTATTTTTTTCCCTCAAACAATATGACCAATGGTTGGCCAGAAATGCCAAGTTATGCTGGAATAAACATCCAGTCCTTCTATTCTAGGAGAGCCTTGCAGATAAAAATATATATATATTGTAACATCAAGTAACATCAAAGGAGTAATGTTAAATTTCCCAAGTTTTGAGTTTGAAAGACCATGTAGATTTAAAACATAAAATCCATCAATAAAATCCACTTGACCATGACTAGTAGGAGAAAACATGCAAAACAAAATGCATCATCATATTTTCACCCACTGCACCTTACCAGTATGTGTCTCTCTGTGTCCCCAGGATGACCTGTCAGAGCTGGCCTCTCAGCAGTATTACATTGACTACGGTTCAGAGATCCTTCTGGAGCGTCTGCTGAGCCTTATTCCCTCCTACATCCCTGACAGAGAGATCAGCACTTCCTGGACAGTGGAGAAATGGGCTCAATTCATCATGGCTTCCCACAAAAAGGTGCCTGTCACTTGAACAAATTGTGTCAATGTCCCCCCAAATCTTCTACAAGGGAACATCCAGTTCTTAGTCAGGCCACCAGGAATGGTAATGTGAGCTGTGCAGTCCACCACTCCAGTGATTATTTTAATATTCTCTGTAGGGCCTGACTGATATAACTGATTTTTGGGCTGATATCAATATTAGGGAGCAAAACATTCTGATAACCACTTAATCAGTCAATAATCCTGATGTATAGATAAACACCCATTTTTAGCAATGATCCCAGATATGGTTTAACCATTTCTGACAAATATGTATTGAAAACACAACATTTTACTGTTCAACAATGGCTGAAATTGATTCACCATTCAAAAAGGCATCAGTGCAGTACTGCAGTAATCTCTTGGAAATAAAATAACATAAATGAAAACTAAAAAATTCCCTCTGGGAAATTTTGAAAGGACCACGGGGGGCTACTGCCGGGGGTACCATCTCTGTCAACATGGGAATCAAACCCACGACCAAACTAATCAGACAGACACATGATCATCTTGTACTGAGCACTGATATTGAGGAGTTGTGAGTGTGTGCATGTGTGTGGTAGAGGAGTGTGTGTTGATGTGTGTTGTTGTGTTTGACAGAGCCTTGACATAAATTTATGGGAGACAGGGGCTCTGGCCCCAGGCTCAGAGGTTGCCATGGCAACTTGAGGTGGTTGTCAATGACGACAGAGCCACCCTAGCCAGAAACGTGGAGAAAAAGGGCGATTTTTCTCCCTCTGCGCTGGTCCCATATTTGGGCTTATAGTGACAAAACGGTAGCTCCTATCAGAAAAAACAGCAGATCCTGGGCATCGTAAGGACTTCCTGAACACTTTGATATGCTTTTGGTGTTTCTACAGTAAATATTTTAGAGATGCGGGCAAGTTTCAAACAGGGGTCCCTTCTGCTTCTCTCAGAAAATCTTTGTATTAGAGTCAACGAGGAGCAGAGAGAGACATGACCGCACTGAGAGGCTCAGAATTTAAATTCTGTAAGTCTCTCTGCTTTGTTGAGCACATTGTCAGAGACAAAACAGGTTTGTCTACAACTGTGCAAAAAATCATGTGTGTAGAGTGTAAATTGTGGCCGGGAGGAGCATGGGAAGAGAAAAGTTTCAGACAATTTCAGACAACTTCTCCCACTCTAACCGATGATGTCACCCACTTACATTCCATGCAATACACACCCATTATAATCTCAAAATTTCTCCAAAAATGATAATGGTCATTGAACAGTGACTGATGAAAAACTATTTTTGTCTGCCATTTTCTTTATACTTATTATTAGGGTGAATGCTGAAAGCATTCTATTGTTCTTCCTGTCGGCCATTTTCTTGATACTTATTATGATTCTTTCAGATTCTGCCGTTTTTCGCAGTGTAACTAGTCCTTCATACTGTGCTATTTCAACAATTCATATATCAAAACGTGCGCCTTTTTCTGGACAGGTGTGCTATTATTTTTCTCTTTAATACTATTTATACTTTTTAAAATATTTAACTTTTTCTGATTTTTTTTCCATAGAAATGCATTGAAACAGTCTTCAAACTCTTCTGCTTCTTCTGCTTTTTTGAACACGAACACACGAACACGAACACGAATTACTTTATTAATCCCCAAAGGGAAATTCATTTGTCTGTCAGCTCATCAACCATTTGCAGAAGAATGAAGAAGACTGATGGCTGAAGGTACAAAGGATCTTCTAGAGTTCTCCGTCCTGCAGTGAAGAGAGAGGAGCCGTCCACCACCGCTATTCTCTTGGTCCATCAAGGTGTTATGAAGAGGATGATCTGAGTTGTTCAGAGTGGCCTCCACCAGCGTGTATCTCTCCACCACATCCTCAGTGAGTCCAGCAGGGGGACATGACTGAAGTCAAGTGCCTCAGGATGTTTAGTCTGTATCCCAGCAACAACTTCATGGAGACCTTCACATGGAACTTCAGCAGTAGCCATTGGTGGGATGTACACAAGTATTGTTTTGATTTGAAAAAATCTCTACTTCCTGAGTCTTCATCCACATCTCCAGCTCTTCATCACTCTTGTTGGGCAGAGAGCTGATATTTTGCATGATGACTGACGACAGAAAGGACTCACAGTACATCTCCACTTCCAAGCCTTTAACCTCTGCACCACCAGCACAGCAACCACGAAAGCAGCTCCTCATCCAGCTGGAACAGGGTGGCATCCTTCAGACTTGCTCCATTTTCAATGACAGAAGCTCCTCTCCCGAAGAATCTCCTCTCCCCACAGAAGTATCCATCAGTAGTTGACAAAATACGACAAAAACATACAAAAACACAACAAAATAAAGCAAAGGTTGAGTAAAAACTCAGAGCCACCAGACTTTGCTGCTCCCAGTGGAAGCACATGTTCTGGAACTTCAACTACTTCAGCATACTTTCAGCTACAGACTTCATTCAACCTTTAAAACGTTCACAAAAGTTTGAACTATTCATCCATTATTCAGCTTATTGATACCTTCAACAGTTTCTGACAGTTTAAAAATCATTCAAATTTTGGACAAATTTCAAATTTATAATGGGTGTGTATTGCGCGGAATGTTCAGGGCTAGAGTGGGTGACATCATCAGCTAGAGTGGGAGAGAGTCTCTTTATTTATATGTAACCTATATATATTTTCTCACATTGTTTTACACTTGTCTTTAACAATCCAGGCATTTCTGAGCCTCTTCATTCAACCTCCTGCTTACAAGTTCTACTTTTACTCTTCAGATATTGCTTCATCTCTATTAATATATGCTTAACAATGTTTTCAAGCTGTCAGTTTATTATATATATATCTGACAGAGCTAGACTTCAATGTTTTTTTCATGCTTATCCTCTATTCTCCTCTCCTCTTTCTCCTCCTTCTCTTCTCTATTCTCCTCTCCTTTCCTCTCCTTCTCCTGTCCTCCTCTTCTCTATTCTCCTTCTCATCTCCTCTCATCTCCTTTCTTCTCCTCTCCTCTATTTTCTCATTCATGTCTCTATTCTCCTCTCCTTTCCTCTCCTTCTCCTGTCCTCCTCTCCTCCTCTCCGCTATTCTTCTCTCCTCTCGTCATCTCCTCTATTCTCCTCTCCTTTTCTCATCTCCTATATGCTCCTCTCCTCTATTCTCTCATTAAAGCCTCTATTCTCCTCTCCTCCTCCTCTCCGCTATTCTCCTCTCCTCTCCTTCTATCCTTTCCTCTATTGTCTTCTCCTCTATTTATATCTATATCTACTTAAAATCTTCAAACTGTTACACTGAAATTTCCAATTTTTACTACATCATCCTGCCTCTTTAACGTTTCTACTGCTTTTAGCCCTTCTAAAGTCATTCATCACTCAGACTCAGATAGTTTTCAGCTATAGTTTCAGCCTTTTAAACATTACTTCAGAAACCTAGTTCCCGAACCAGTTAATGATCCCATACCAGAAAATAGATTCAATTGTAGCTCTATAAAAGATTAACATGATATTGTAGGAGATGCCGAACACTCTCAGTCTGTGCAGAAAATGGAGACGTTTCTAGAACATCCATCCATCCATCCATCCATCCATCCATCTTCTTCCGCTTATCCGGGGCCGGGTCGCGGGGGCAGCAGCCTGAGCAGGGACCCCCAGACTTCCCTCTCCCCAGACACTTCCTCCAGCTCTTCCGGGGAAACCCCAAGGCGTACCCAGGCCAGCCGGGTGACATAGTCACTCCAGCGTGTCCTGGGTCTTCCCCGGGGCCTCCTTCCGGTGGGACATGCCTGGAACACCTCCCGAGGTAGGCGTCCAGGGGGCATCCGGTACAGATGCCCAAGCCACCACAACTGGCTCCTCTCGATGTGGAGGAGCAGCGGCTCTACTCCGAGCTCCTCCCGGGGTGACAGAGCTTCTCACCCTATCTCTAAGGGAGCGCCCCGCCACCCTGCGGAGGAAACTCATTTTGGCCGCTTGTATCCGGGATCTCGTTCTTTCGGTCATGACCCAGAGTTCATGACCATAGGTGAGGGTAGGAACGTAGATCGACTGGTAAATCGAGAGCTTTGCCTTTCGGCTCAGCTCTTTCTTCACCACGACGGACCGATACAACGACCACATTACTGCGGCCGCTGCACCGATCCGCCTGTCAATCTCACACTCCATCCTTCCCTCACTTGTGAACAGGACCCCGAGATACTTAAACTCCTCCACCTGAGGCAGGAACTCTCCCCCGACCCAGAGAGGGCAAACCACCTTTTTCCGGTCGAGAACCATGGCCTCAGACTTGGAGGTGCTGATCCTCATCCCAGCTACTTCACACTCAGCTGCAAACCGCCCCAGCGCATGCTGAAGGTCCCGGCACGAGGGAGCCAACAAGACAACATCATCCGCAAAAAGCAGAGAGATGAAATCCGGTGACTCCCGAACCGGACCCCCTCCGGGCCCTGGCTGTGCCTAGAAATTCTGTCCATAAAAATAATGAACAGAACCGGTGACAAAGGGCAGCCCTGCCGGAGGCCAACATGCACCAGGAACAAGTCCGACTTACTGCCGGCAATGCGAACCAAGCTCCTGCTCCGGTCGTACAGAGACCTTACAGCCCTCAGCAGAGGGCCTCCAACCCCATACTACCGAAGCACCTCCCACAGAATGCCACGGGGTACATGGTCGAATACCTTCTCCAAGTCCACAAAGCACATGTGGACTGGTTTGGCAAACTCCCATGAGCCCTCGAACACCCTGTGGAGGGTATAGAGCTGGTCCAGTGTTCCACGACCAGGGCGAAAACCGCATTGCTCCTCTTGAATCTGGGGTTCGACTATCAGCCGAATTCTCCTCTCCAGCACCCTGGAATAGACTTTCCCCAGGAGGCTGAGGAGTGTGATCCCCCGGTAGTTGGAACACATTCTCCGGTCCCCCTTTTTGAAAAGAGGGACCACCGCCCCGGTCTGCCAGTCCAGAGGTACTGCCCCCGACTGCCACGCGATGTTGCAGAGGCGTGTCAGCCAAGACAGCCCCACAACATCCAGAGACTTGAGATACTCAGGGCAGATCTCATCCACCCCCGCTGCCTTGCCACTGGGGAGCTTCCGAACTACCTCAGTGACTTCAGCTTGGGTGATGAATGAATCAACTTCTGAGTCTTCTGCCTCTGCTTCCTCCATGGAAGGCATGACAGTGGGATTGAGGAGATCCTCAAAGTACTCCTTCCACCGCCCGGCAATATCCCCAGTCGAGGTCAACAGCTCCCCACTTCCACTGTAAACAGTGTTGGCAGAGCACTGCTTCCCCCTCCTGAGGTGCCGGATGGTTTGCTAGAATTTCTTCGAGGCCAATCTGTAGTCTTCCTCCATGGCCTCCCCGAACTTTTCCCATACCCGAGTTTTTGCTTCTGCGACTGACCGGGCTGCCACACGCTTGGCCTGCCGGTACCCATCAGCTGCCTCAGGGGTCCACCGAGCCAACCAGGCTCGGTAGGACTCCTTCAGCTTGATGGCATCAAATACTTCTGATGTCCACCACCGGGTTCGGGGATTGCCGCCACGACAGGCACTGGAGACCTTGCGGCCACAGCTCCGAACAGCCGCATCAACAATGGAGGTGGAGAACATGGTCCACTCGGACTCAATGTCTCCAGCCTCCCTCGGGATCTGGTCAAAGCTCTCCCGGAGGTGGGAATTGAAGACCTCAATGGCAGAGGGTTCTGCCAGATGTTCCCAGCAGACCCTCACAGTACTTTTGGGTCTGCCAGGTCTGTCCAGCTTCCTCCCCCGCCACCAGATCCAACTCACCACCAGGTAGTGATCAGTTGACAGCTCAGCCCCTCTCTTCACCCGAGTGTCCAAGACATATGGCCGGAGCTCAGATGACATGACTACAAAGTTAATCATTGATCTCCGGCCTAGTGTGTCCTGGTGCCACGTGCACTTATGGACACCCTTATGCTCGAACATGGTGTTCGTTATGGACAGACTGTGACTAGCACAGAAGTCCAACAACAGAACACCACTCAGGTTCAGGTCAGGGAGGCCGTTCCTCCCAATCACACCCCAGTATCACTGTCGCTGCCCACGTGAGCGTTGAAGTCCCCCAGCAGAACGATGGAGTCCCCAGTTGGGGCACTTTCCAGTACCCCTCCCAGGGACTCCAAGAAGGCCGGGTACTCTGCACTGCCGTTTGGCCCGTAAGCCGAAACAACTGTGAGAGACCTATCCCCGACCCAGAGGCGCAGGTTTCTAGAACAAACACTGTTAACTTGTGTGCGCCAGCTTAAATCACTATATTGGCCATATTGTCGATGACTGTCACTAATCTTATCAGAATAACTAACCAAATGTCATCTTATTAGTTGAATAAAGCTTTGGGTTCTATTTGCTTTTCTTATTTATTTACTTTTATTCAGTGAAAAAGTTTCCAAAATTTTCTTTATTAATGGCAATCACTAGTGAACCACAGTCGCTGTACCATAGGATAATATCAGTTTCATACACGTGATGATTTCTAAACGTGTGTGCCAATGTGAGTTGAAACATCGCTCATAGCTTAAGAAGAGTCTAAGAGAGCGCCAGATCAACCTTACCAACGAATGTCCTAGGGAACATATTCTTAGCAAAGAATGCTTCGGGAGGGAGAAAGAGGAAAGGTAATGTTTAAGAATGACATAACGTTACGAAGGCTTTGGGAAACCAGCCCCTGGTCCGTAGTGACGGAGTAGCTCCTCTGGCACCTCCTCCAGTTGGTCTGGTGATGGTGGCACACTGCTGTCCCTCAGTCTTAATAGCTTGGTCCCACTATATGTTAGGTGGCTGAAGCTATTAGCGGTGACATTAGCTTCCACTTCACTTTCCTTTCGTACAGAGAGCACTAAATCACACAAAGCACATCCAGCATGTGTAGTGCACATCAGGTCCACTAAGGGAAGAAGTTAGATGGGGACGATCCAAATAATATGAACAACATTACATTTGAACTTAGCATGGACTGAGATTTTTTTTTTTTTTTTCCTTTTGGGGGGGGGGGGGTTGTACATACAATTCAATAAAATACATAGTCTGCATCTTCATCTATATCTGTATATATAGATATACATATATATATATATGAGAATATGTGAGAAAATGCATTCACGACCAATATCATTTTCTTCTGGTTGGAATTAGACCCTCAGCATACTGTGGCCTCCTAATACTGGGGAGTGTTCTACCAACTGAGCTATATGACACACAATTTTATCCAGTTTTCCACTCTTTTTCACAGATGGCCAGCCAGCCCTGCTGCACGATTTTTTTTTTCATACTTTTTTTTGCTGTCGCATCAACACGGCCGCATCATTATGTGGCCATTGTGGCATTTGTCCATATTTTGCCCTATGGTCAGTCTGCCACTGTCTGCAACCTGTGCACGGATTCAGACCATTCGTGGGGCGCGTGCTCGCAGCGCTGCAGAGACCCAGACCCAGACCCAGACAACAAGAAATACTATTTTCCAATTGGTTGATAGATTGCTAATTCAAGACAGCTGTATGGATGGACTAAACAGTGCCTTTGCCTTTGCATCATCCATTCATATATAATGTAATGTAAACTAATGTGTGTGCGGCAAATTTTATTATTGCTGATAGGGATGTCATGTGTGGTGTGTGAGCGTGTGAACCTATTGAAATGCATGTGACTCACGCTCAGTGCATGAGACTTGAAAGCCCTGCAAATACAGTGCAGCAGGAGCCCTCCACAGTGTCGCCAGCAGGTGTCTATTGTTTTTCCAACCCAATTTAGATGAAACCACACCCACTTCCCCACAGTTGAAGTGTTGACTGCAGTCAGGAGTCACAGACATCCAAGAAGTCCCCATTTGAATTCACATTCAACGATAACTTAACAAAGCTCTGCTTAATGACCTGTCATGTTTGTTCAAAAGGTTTTTTAGCAATATGCTAGCAGCTGTTTTAAAAGGGTTTTCATTGTTTGTGGGGTATGCAAGCATGTTTCTAGGCTCCCGTGGGCATGTTTTCATCTAACCTGGGTTGAAAAAATAATAAACGCCGCCATCAGTACAGCGCTATCTGTCATGAAACATAAATACATTATTAGCTTAATACTTAACACTTGCCTATTAGGTCTGTCATGTTCAATAGTCTAAAGCCGCCAGTCCATGATCTTGTCCTATGTTTCTCTATTGCATCATTCAGGGCATCTACACCCAGAAAAGGTTTGAACCTCAGAAGGTGAAGGAGGAAGTGGTTGATTTTGCTCGCCACAAGTGGCCTCTGCTCTTTTCTCGTTTCTATGAAGCCTTCAAGTTCTCAGGTAAATGGCTACAATCTCTTATACACCTTAACAGAATATCCAGTCATCCAGAGCACCTCTAAAGGTGATAAAATTAAGTATTGAAATGAGGGTGAAGATCTGACCTTCTGCACTGTTTATAGTGCACTGTAAAGATTGTTACCTTGGTGGGGCGCCATGTGGCATAGTGGGTTAAGTAGGTGCCCCATATGCAGAGGCTACAGTCCTCACTGCATGTCATTCCCCCTCTCTCTGCCTTCCCATTTCTGTCTCTCTCATACTGAACTATCAAATAAAGGCAAAAAAGCCCAAAAAATATACTTTAAAAAATTTTGTTACCTTGATGAAAGAAGCTTACATCATTAATTAAATAAACTGAATTTAACTAAAAGTGCCATTTAATCATAGTCCTCAGTTCTTTGCTATTAGATCACACAGTTTCGTCATAAGAATACACCGACCTATATTTGCAGTTATTAGCAATCTGCCCAGTAAAACACAAGATTACTAAAAATATTGTCTAAATCGTCAAGCCATTCTGTTTGTTTCTGTGACAGTGAATTCTTGTGTCACTCTGCCTTCCAGGTCCCAGTCTGCCTAAGAATGACCTGATTGTAGCCGTCAACTGGACTGGAGTTTATTTTGTAGATGAGCAGGAGCAAGTCCTCTTAGAGCTCTCCTTCCCAGAAATATCTGCAGTTTCCAGCAGCAGGTGAGGCAAGAGAGTTAAGAGTTTGAAGCTGACGATCACTATTTGATCCTCAATTGTTAACCTTAATTATAAATTAGAAGTGGTTTTAAACTAAACAATGACCACGATCAAGTCATTCATCATACCTTGAATATGGCAGTGTCACATCAGAAAACTGCTATATTGTTATAGTAGTGATTTGTAAACTTTCACTGACAAAGAACGTTGACCTGATGATGGAGACTTGCTTTTATGCGTCATTGTGGAATGCAGTGACAGAATATTTAGCCGTTTGATTGTGGGGGATTTCCTGCTTCAGGGGAGGAAAGTGGCATGGTCAGAGTTTCACTTTGGCAACCATCAAAGGATACGAGTACACCTTCACCTCCAATAATGCTGAAGACATCCGTGACCTAGTGGTGACCTTCTTGGAAGGCCTGAGGAAGAGATCCAAGTTTGTGGTTGCATTGCAGGACAACCCCAACCCTAGTAAGTCCTTACAGTTTTAAATAAACTACAAAGGGGAGAACTAACTGAGATCCATGTGTATTTGATCCACATTGTAACTGAGATTTTTTTTTGTTGAAGACTGTCATATCTGGTTGTTTGTTCCTAAATAAAGTTATAAGTGCGGAGATTTCCATCAAACACTGTTCATTTTTGTCGTTGTCTGTTCTTATGCACAGCTGGTGAGGAGTCAACATTCCTGAGCTTCCTGAAGGGAGATCTGATCCTGTTGGACCAGGACACTGGGGAGCAGGTCCTCAATTCTGGTTGGGCACATGGCATTAATGAACGAACCAATCAGAGAGGAGATTTCCCAGCTGATTGTGTCTATGTCCTGCCCACCATGGCTCGACCTCAGCAAGAAATAGTGGTGAGAGGGGGGATAACCCAGTCTGAGGGCCTGATTTACTAAGATCCCAGATAAGGTGCGCTAAATTGTGTGCTCTCGCTAAAATTTTGCACGTTTTGTTAGTGCGTGATCTACTGAGAGTAACCTGCTAAATGACAGCACACGCAAACTGCAGTATTTAAATGAGGGTTTTGTGCATGGTAATCGTTTCCACCATGGAGAGTGGGGACAGAGTGCTGGATGTCCGCAAACACAGAATGAAATTTGATCCGATGGGTTAAAAGAGAGCTCAGGTGGCACACTCAGGCCTCTGCCATGTGTGTGTGTGTGTGTGCGCGCGTGCGCGCGCACACACACACACACACACACACACAGCAGTGCCTGTGTGACAATCTGTAGCATGGTGGAACTAAATCAAAACTTTTAAATTCAAGAACTATTTTCAATTTAATTAAAGTGTTCCACACTTGGATTAATTGATGGATTTCTTAGGTGTCTTGCACCTCTGGTGCTCAGGCTATATAGGCATACAAGATACTCAACAAAAACCTTAATGGCTACAGGCAATAATCTTTTTATTTTCCAACATGTGACACAACATGTGCCAAATGCTCCTGCTTCACAGCCACCGTTTATTATAACCCTACAAGAGCGATGTCTGGCAAAGAACTACAGCACAAACTATCTACGAATAAGATTCTCTCGTTACCTGATTCACACTAGAGCCCATTCATGTGTAACTAGTGTACAGAGGCGATCAGTGACCATGGTGACAACAACTGCATGACAGGGTAACTCATATCAGGGAGGGTCTTCTACATTGTGTGTGCATCAGGTTGGTAGGTTAACATGGCAGATGCATTTTGGTTTTGCTAAAATTGCCTCTTTTGCCTCTGCTCCTTTGCTCACAATCATAATGGCTGCATTTTTGGGCAAGTTGATGCAGAGGAATCAAAATGTTTCTTTTTTTTTTTTTTTGATCTTCACATACTGCTGTAACAGTTTGATCTGATTTTATACAATAACTTGTCTGAAGCATGTTTTGTTATCAAATGTAATCCAATCAGGCACTGGTAACCATGACACCGGATCAAAGACAGGAGTCAGTTTGTGTTTCACAGCTTGTCCTGCCAGAGGTGGATGGCAGAATGAAACCCTACACACTGGAAGATTTCTCCTATGACTACTTCAGGTACAAATAAAAGGCAAATAAACATAAACTATATCAAGACAACATTTGGAGAATACACAACACAAAATACATTTTCCCAGATATGGTTTCTGTCATTTGTGTGGGCTCTTATCAGACTGATATATTTTCAAGTGTTTCAGGTTTTCTTTTTATTAGTTTCGGTGTTTGTTGCTTTATTGTTGCTTTATGAAGGGTTTGACAACATCATCAACGGTAACCACAATATTGTGGCTCAACCCCTGTTGATCACTGTGACAAAGTCCCTCACTGACCCTTTTTCCTGCTTCTTCTAGGCCTCCTCCCAAACACACTCTGAGCAGAGTGATGGTCACTAAGAATCGTGGGAAGGACAAGATGTGGATCTGCACCAGGGAGCCACTCAAGCAGCCACTGCTGAAGAAGGTCATCAACCATGAGGAGTTGGCTCAAGATGCCTGCATGTCCTTCATAGATATCCTGTAAACAGCTGATGTGATGACCTCGTCCTGACTGACGGTCTTTTTTAACTGTTTTATAGCAATTTGTTCTTTATCCGACTGTTAGTGGAGAAAGAAGGGAAAGGAGGTAGAGAAAGGAGCCTGCAGTTGCCCATATCTGTGCCAAGTCTGCTGTAGCAAAAACAGGCAGTGACAGTCATTTGACATAAGTGTTGACCCTTAATTCATTTACAAGACGAGAGATTAGATTACACTTGTCTCTACATCCTCACATGTGGGACTGAGGGCAGATTGGATGCTACAGTCCCTCACTATAGTCAAGTGATAAGACAGGATCCCCTGGCCAGGGTCAGATGGTGTCAGCAACAAAAGATATAAGAAAAACATGGTTGTCCACTAGTATATAACACTGTAACTGGGGTGTTATTAAGTCATTATGAACCAACGATTTCACTCAACAGACTTAACTTTTAAGAGAAAGTGTATTGTATTGTATTTAATTTTATATAGTTTGTAAGAAGCACATGCAGATGGGGATATTTTCTCTGTACAATACAGAAGAATATTTGGATGGGACACAGAGAGCAATTTGTATCGAAGCTTATCTTTTCTTCCTTGACATCTGTCCCACCTATGATGAAGTACATGGGTGACTACCCATCCAAACGGACGCGCTCAGTCAATGAGTTGACTGACCAAATCTTTGAAGGAGCACTGAGGGCGGAACCTCTGAAAGACGAGATCTACTGTCAGATCATCAAACAGCTCACTGACAACCACGTCAAGTGTGTGAACTTACTGACATTACAATAAGTCCATAATAATCTGTCCTGTTGACACCAAAATACACACCAAATAATATTCCATACTCAACAATGATATTTTTATTTTTCTTTGGTAAATATTATACAACTTACTAAAAGAGTGTGGATTGGGCAGTATTTGTTGAAGTATTGGTGATCCAGCAATGTTATGTTGCTGCTGCAGGTACAGTGAGGAGAAAGGCTGGGAGCTGCTGTGGTTGTGCACTGGTCTTTTTCCACCAAGTAATGTGCTGCTGCCCCACATCCAGCGCTTCCTCCAGTCCAAGAAACATCACCCACTCTCTGGGGATTGCATGCAGAGACTCCACAAAGCACTACGGTAAAGCTTAACATAATCATACACCATTTGTTTTGACTGGTTATTGTTGAATTACATGTGCTGCCCCTGTCAAGTTATATGATCAGTGGTTACCTCTGGCCAGCTGTTGTGCATTTTAAGCCTCCCCACCACTCCAGTGTGATGAAGTAAGACTTTCTATATTTCTTTTGTATGCTGAATGTAATGAGAAACTTTATCATAACAATGACTTCATGTCAAAGAATTTGAGCTGATTTGGCCTGGAAGCAAAAGATTCTGTTTTCAACATATTGTCCATATATTCCTATTTTATAGAGGTTGTTACCCCATTTGAAGTGGAAATGATAGGCTATTTTTGTAAATGTCTGTCGGTTTGATGTTGTTCTATCTTAAAATAATGATTGAAATCTGCATAGACCTGGTTTCTTACATTCACAAAAGCAGCAAAATCATGTAGGTAAAATGCCAGCAGACCCAGATCAGTAAAAAGTTCTCTCACAAATTATGAAGTGCCAAATGTAAACTTAAAAAAAATAAAGGCTTATGGAAATAGTTGATAGACTCAGGAGAAATATGCTGTTGTGAAAAAATAATAGGCTCATTGAATTACTCAATTTGTGTCACACACAATTGGACTGACCTTTTATTTTGCTGCTTTTATGTCATTGTTGTCACTGTAACAGTAATGGATCCAGGAAGTATCCACCTCATTTGGTAGAAGTGGAGGCAATCCAACATAAGACGACACAGATCTTCCACAAAGTCTACTTCCCTGATGATACGGATGAGGTACAACATACATACATAATTAATACTGAAGAAGTGTCGTTTGAAAACTGAGGTTGTTTGTATTGAGTATTTCTGTCAAACCTGCAGGCGTTTGAAGTGGAGTCCAGCACCAAAGCAAAGGACTTCTGCCAGAACATTTCTACCAGGCTGCTGCTGAAGTCTCCTGAAGGCTTCAGCCTCTTCGTCAAGATCTCAGACAAGGTCGGACACTCAAAAGTAGAACAAGGATATTTGAAACCTGTCACTGCTTTTAAAGCTGGTTATCCAGGCCAGGTTATATGAATGACAGAGGTTAGGATGTAGATGTAGGATTGTTACCTTTTTCATGGAGGTGTTGATCATCCCATTTCAGTCTACTCACCACACTTTGTTCATTTCTCTAAAACAATAGATAGAACAATAGATCTTCTAAAAAAAAAAAAAACGCAAAACAACAGGAATATGCATTTTTCTCCTATCCTGTTTTGTTTCTTCATTTTCTGCTGTTAATCTCATCAGACCTTCTTTTATCAAAGGCTGAATATATATGCCCTCTTATTCTCCATGTGCCAGCAGTCTTTAATTTGACCAGAAAGATTTACTGGAATTTCTATAGGATTATCAAAAATATGTGCCAACTTTCTGGAAGCATGGTAGTCATGTTAAGACAGAAATAATGTACATCACATTTTTACAACATCTAAGGGAAATGCCATTGCTGAATTTGCATTAAGGTGATATGTCTGTGTGTGGACTCTCTGCAGGTGATAAGTGTTCCAGAGGGAGATTTCTTCTTTGACTTTGTCAGACATTTGACTGACTGGATCAAGAAATCTCGACCGGCTAAGGATGGTTCGTACCAGAATCTGTTTATGGTAGCAAAGATATTGTCCTATGAAGTGGTGTGAGTTTTTGCACAGTAAAACAGATTTGTCTGTGAAGAGAAAGTTGACATTGGATTGGCCGACATGTCCATCATGTTCTTGTGATGTGTAGGTCTTTGCTAGTCTAAATGAATCCATTTAATCCAAGAAGCTTTGGGATTGTTGTGTACACATTTTCTTTGTTTAAATGTAGAGTCTGTAGGTTGGTTTGTTGCAGTTTGTAAACACAACATTCAGGCACTGGAGGATCGGGCCCATACCCAGCCGTCACAAGTAATGGGAGCCTCAAGGGCTATTCAACAAGTAGGAGGTCAGCCATGCCCAAGTGGAGCCACCTCGGGGCTAGCCACCACCCAGCCCAGAAGGGGCCCAAAGCTCCAGCGCTTCACTCGGACTGTATTTCCTTTTCTTTGCTCCTAAGTGTGTATCCACCATTTCTCCAGGCTTGACGGCGTCCAGTCACTGTCTTGGTGGTAGTTTTTATATATTATAGTCCACAGCGCTGCAGGCCCAACTTTACCTGCCCCTGTCATTGGTTGGGGAAAACACACCAACTCCGCCGTCCTGACTACACCAAAACATCAAAATACAGGCGGGGGGCACTCTGCAGATACAGTCACCACCACATGAGTAGAAGACCATTGGGTGATGATTAAGTAGGATTTCTGCTGTATAAGTCTATATTTTATTTATTCTGAAAATCCTACAGACTCTGCCTCAGTAGAAAATAAACACACACACACACTGATTTCTGTACCAGACCTCCTTTGGTGATTTTGGTGATTCTTCACCAGAAAACCGAACAATATTTGCTACATTCAGAAGTTCTTAATGCTTATTCAGGTTTGCTCAACATACGGTGGTGGGTGGGAAAAAACTGAAATGAAATAGCTCAGACACACTAACAGGATTTGTGAGGCCAAACAAACCTGCACTTGAATAAAACTAATATTCCCCCAGAGATGAAATGATTTTTCTCTTGACCTTGCAGGTATCATTCCTTCTCTGACCTATCAGGTGTTCTTCATGAAGAAGTTGTGGACCAACACAGTTCCAGGAAAGGACTCATTTGCAGATTCCATCTTCCACTACTACCAGGTCAGTTTGATGGTATTTCCACTGAGAGGCAGGAAGATTCCTGAGAAACAGGAAGACAGTGATACAGTTACAGACAGAAACCCCCTGCACCTCACCTCAATTTTGTTTCAGCTGACACACACACTCATCGAAGGGTTTTTCAATTATAATATGCTACTCATATTTTAACAATTGACTCCAAACTTTTGTGAAATGATCATGAGTTATATTTATACCTACACTTTATACCTACCTTTGACTCAGGAGCTGCCTAAATACCTTCGTGGCTACCATAAGTGCACACGAGAAGAGGTTTTCCAACTCGCAGCACTCATCTACCGTGTCAAGTTTGAGGATGATAAATCCCACTTTCCTACAATTCCCAAGATTCTTCGGGAGCTGGTTCCTCAAGATCTCATTCGTCAGATGTCACCTGATGACTGGAAAAGGGTAAACCAGCAAAACTTCAATCTTTTTTTGTAATAACATTGATGTAGAAACTTTACTTACTTCTTCCTTTTATATTTATTTATTTATTTCTATACTTATACGCATACATACAGTAGACCTCGTTTTCATTACTTTCTACACTGTAGATTATTACTGAAGACATCTTAATTATGAGAGAGCACATATTGAACTATGTATTGAACAAAAAAGTTTTAAACAAACCAGAATATGTTTTAGATTTTAGACTCTGCAAGGTAGCCACCTTTTGCTTTGCACACTCTTGACTCTGTGTGTGTGTGTGTCTGTCTGTCTGTGTGTGTGTGTGTGTGTGATGATTACAGTCTGTGGTTGCATACTTCAACAAGCAGGCCGGTAAATCGAGAGAAGAGGCAAAACTGATATTCTTAAAGATCATCTACAAATGGCCGACTTTTGGCTCTGCCTTCTTTGAGGTCAAGGTAAAAGCACCCAGACATGTTACTACCTGTCTGCAGTCCTCACTTATTTGTCTCAGTAGTTTTCTTGCTTTACTCCCTTTTATCTCACAGAAGATGTTGTTTTATCAAATGTAATGTCACAAATTGCCCCCCCCCCCCAACAATAAGACAGAGATCTCCGTCACAACAACATAATACCAACCAAAGTGAAAACTACACAGTAAGTGGAATATTACAGGTATGACAGACTACTTACAATCTGAAAGTCACAACATCCCTTATAAAGGGATAAATAGGGAGAGAGAGAACAGAAGATGATCAGGCACCAACCACTTACTGGAGCCCAAGTTTGATGTGTCTAATGTACAGATTTTAAGACTGCAAGACAGCAACCACCTAATCAGCCTCTGATTGGGATGTAAAAAGGTGTGTAAAAAGGATAGTGGATTGTGGTCTATACAGACCAGATCCACTAAGTATTACGAATACAAATACAAATACGAATTACTTTATTGATCCCCAAAGGGAAATTCATTTGTCTGTCAGCTCATCAACCATATGCAGAAGAATGAGGAAGCCTGATGGCTGAAGGTACAAAGGATCTTCTATATTCCTCCGTCCTGCAGTGAAGAGAGAGGAGCTGTCCACCACCGCTCTTTTCTTGGTCCATCAAGGTGTTAAGAAGAGGATGATCTGAGTTGTTCAGAATGGCGTCCACCAGCGTGTATCTCTGATCTCTCTGAAGTGAAGTGCCTCAGGATGTTTAGTCTATATCCTAGCAACGACTTCATGGAGACCTTCACATGGAACTTCAGCAGTAGCCGTTGGTGGGATGTACACATGTATTGTTTTGATTTGAAAATGCTTTCTTCCTGAGTCTTCATCTATATCTCCAGTTCCTCATCACTCTTGTTGGGCAGAGAGTTGACATTTTGCATGATGACTGACAGTAGAAAGGACCTACAGTACATCTCCACCTCCAAGCCTTCAACCTCTGCACCACCAGCACAGCAACCACGAAAGCAGCTCCTCATCCCAGCTGGAACAGGGTGGCATCCTCCAGACTTGCTCCATTTTCAGGCAGGAGCTCCTCTCCTGAAGAATCTCCTCTCGCCACAGAAGAATCCATCAGTAGTTGACAAAACACGAGAAAAACATACAAAAACACAACAAAAATAAAGCAAAGGTTGAGTAAAAACTCAGAGCTACCAGACTTTGCTACTCCCAGTTGAAGCGCATGTTCTGGAATCAGGGCCCAGACCAAAGCAAGGGCCTCCTTCTCAACCACTGAGTAATTTATCTGGTGCCAGTTAAACTTTTTAGAAAAGAAACTAACTAGCCTGTCAACTCCCAGCTCATCTGCTCATCACGTCTGCCCGTCCTGGGTGAGGAATGCTTCCTCTTTTGCTCACCCTGAGGTTTCTCCAATTTTTCCCCTGTTAAAAGGGTCGATGTGAGGGCCTAAGGGCAGAGGATGTTGTCATGTTGCTGTGTAAAGCCCTTTGAAATAAACTGTTTGTAAAAATGGGCTATACAAATAAAATTGTCTTGCCTTGCCTTGCCTGCTTGCATCAACATTGCTCCTGCTCCTACGTGGCTTGTTTACACCTGTAAAACAAAGGGACAGTGCATCCAGGGTGCAGGGTGCAGCCAGCAATGGTGCTGAACACAAAAGAGACTTGACAAAAAAAAGCCTCCTGGCACTCTGTTGACCAGACAAACTGAGCCTTCAGCAAGTCAGCCAGTGGTACCACCATAGACGAAGAGTTCCTACAGAAACATTGATAATACTCCAGCACCAGAAACCTCATGAGCTCTTTCTTAGTAACAGGCTGTTGAAACTGTTCAATCACCAACACTTTGGCATGCACAGGACCCACCCGCCCAAAAATTAAGAGTCAATGTAGACCACTAAGTCATCAAAGGCTGGAGTTTTTAGAAGGAATCGTTTTCAGAGGGAAATTCTCAGTTTGCGTGTAAACGAAGGGTGCAAACAAAGGGAAACTGCACACCCAGCCAGCCTGGCCACCACATGATTCATCAGACGTTGAAATGTGGCCAGTAAATTGCATCACCTTATATGAATGCAGCCCAGAGGGAGTGATAAAAGCTGCCAGTCTCCCCTCAACAGATCAAATTTGCAGGCAGCACCCACCTGGTCTACACAGTCCTCCATACTAGGCAATGGAAATAAGTCCGGCTTTGTCACCTTGTTAACCTTCCTAAAATCTGAACAAAACCTAGATGTTCCATCTGTCTTAGGCACTAAAAGGTAAGGGGAAGCCCAGCTTGGAGAGGAAGGCACTGTGAATCTTTCTCAACTATATACCCAGCCTCAGCATCTAAATATTTACACTTCTTAGGAGAAACTCTATAAAACTGCTGATGAATAGACTGCATCTCACCCACATCAACGTTGTACTTGGCCCAATTGGTGTGGGAGGGCACATCACCAAACAAACCAGGATATTTCAAAATCAGCTCCTCAAATCCCAGAGCCTGTACTTCTGGCAAATGGCAAACCAACCTTAAAATTCATAAGGGTCTCAGAATTTTTCAACTGGCCCACAACACCCCCTCATCATGCTCAAAAATATCATCTATACCCTCACCCGAAACCACCCCCATTGTACCAGCTACCAATGCAGGACTCACTGCCACTGACCCCTGCTGGTTAGCACTGGATGCACTGAAGGAGTGCACAGAACAGGGTTTATGCAGATTCACATAGAACAGTTAACTGACTTAAATTAAAGAGTTTGGTCTGAAACATGTTTAACCACTGTAAGGACCCATAAACTTTGCTTGGAAGGGTGAACTTACCAACGGACACAGACTAAAAACTTGATTACCCACACTAAACTCATGCAGTTCAGCTCTGCGATCATACCTCTTCCTCATTTTATTCATTTTTTTTGCTATTAAGAGTTTTTATTGGGCGTTTACAACTCAAAAAACAACATATACAGACAAATCACACAATGAAACACACATATATTGTACAGGACAAAAACACACATACGCAAAAGTGTGTTGGGTGGGGATGGGGGGTGGGGGGATGTGCAAGATTGTCATCCAGTGTTCATATAAAGGAAAAGGGCAAAAAGGGAAATACAAATCAAGGCTATGGTGGACAATGCCCCAGTGGTCTTCCAGGCTTTTGACTAAGTCTTTTAGCAGGCATGCTGCCCTGGACGCACACTGCTCAGATCTAAAAATTCCCCTAGCAATGTCCCTCTGGTGAAAGGCAAACTTCCCAGTTCATAAAAATAATTCTTTTAATGGTCAGACAGCCAAGAGTCAAGAGCCTGTCAACTGTGACTCCCAGTAGGCAGACTGTTGGACAGATTCGGAACTTGACCTTAAAAAGTGATGACATATATGATATAGTGTCTAGCCAGAGAGATTTTACTGCTGGTCAGTCCCACAGTATATGGATCAGTGTGCCTCGGGTGCCACAGTTGTGCCAGCATGAGTCTCAGCATTCCTTATTCATTCTAGATAATTTAACTGGGGTGATGTAAGCTCTGCATATTATCTTGCACTGTACAATTCTAAATATCACACATTTCGAAATGTACAATGCAGATCTCCAAATACCACTCCATTGGGAAGCAGGGCCAAATTAATACATTTCTGTGCCCTGGGCAACAAGAATCAAGGGCCCACCCCAAGGCAATGATCACAAAGTTGCTGTCATCATCAAGAGCATATGTATTTCTACACTAACAAATCAGGATTCTGCATGGATCAGTACAGAAGGAAGTTTACAGAACAATGGCCTCATTGTGGATATATGCACAAATGATTAACTTAGCCTTGTGCAATAGATCTCTCACAGAACTTACAGAGAAATTATTAAATGTTTCAATATGTGAAATGAAGAAGATAGTGCCAATCTATTGAGCATGCAAACATCATCATAGGGGAGACAATCTATGCTGATGTACTACTATCATTTCTTACATTCTTTTCTTTTAATAAATTGGCCTTTAATGACTATGTGAACTTATACACAACATTATGCTTGAGCCTTACACTGACTTGTATCATCAGAACAGACATGTCTTGTGATTTTCAGCCTCCTATGATTGTATTACCCTTTACAGCAGGTGGGGGACAGCTGAGAATATTACTGTCAGGTATGTCCCAGTCTATTAACTATGAAAGGAGATTGAAAATCACAGTACAGTTCTGTTCAGCAGTCCTGAATGTGTGTTTATTTTCTATAATACACATTCTACATCTTGGGGGCGATGTCTTTCCACATACAGTACAGGCTTCCTTCTTTCAAACGGGGCAGAGGTCTGTGGGAAACAGTAGCCAAGGTGAGACACAGGCACAACACCGGAGGGAGAAGCAGGTCTGTGGAGCTGAATGCTGCAGACGTGCACGAAAAAAACGAACACATAGCACTAAATGTGCACCACTACGGTTCTACCCGAAGCACTGTGAACAAAAACGGTCACCGCCAAGACTGACTTATGCTGCTGCGGGTGCTGACCACTGTGAATGCCAAACTTCATAGGATCTGTAGGCTAGAAAGTAAACACTGGGAGCAGAAACAGCATGTCTGGCGGACATGGCCCCAGGTGTCTGTGTTTTTAAACATGATCAAACACAATCTTTTGAGTCTACCCAGGGCCCTGCACAGGTCCTGTGCCCCTGGGCAAGTGCCCCGTTGCCAATATGGTTAATCCGGCCCAGCTGGGAAAGTGTTAATGATATATTAATGTCATGTTCCCAAACCAGCTGAACAGAAGCATAAGCACTGGGGGCAGCTCTGAACAATAAATTTTGGAGACCATGCTTTTCAACAGGGTTGCCTTCCTCAATAATCAATCAATCTTTATTTCAGACTCAAAAGTAGGTCCATATAAAATATAATCAAAAATAATCAACATACACACAACATACACGACAGGGTAAAACACACATCTAGAAAACATACAAACACGCTTGCCAGTGTCTCCAGAAACTAGAATAATATCTGCTCTTTTTATGCATAGTTAAAGCCATAATAATTTCATTTTTAGAATTATCCAGCCTTGCCATAAAATTAAACATAAAATTCCTGAAGAAAGTGTCCAAGGTGGGAATACCACTACACACAAACAACTGACTGGCACTCATCCACCGAGGGAGCTTCAGAAGAATTTGAAGTGAATCATTGTATGCCACCCGTAGCTTATAAAATTTAGCCCTACTGTAGCCGCACCACAGGTGGGCGGTGTACAGTGGAGTACAATAGGCTTTAAACAAAGCAATTTTAACATAATCAGTACACATAAAAATTTAAGTGCCGACATATTTGCTTGTGCATACAGTTTACAATATTGTCTTTGAATATCATCATCACAAAGGTCCCTGATGATGTGACCAAGATATTTGACCTTAACATTTAACTCTCTGTCTGCCAAGAAGAAATAAGGGAATGTTCTTTTCTGGTCCTCTTTAGTCTTAACAATCATGATCACACTCTTTGTGGAGTCAAATTTAACATCAAACTGTTTTCCATAATCTGAGCAGACTCTAAGCAGTTGCTGCAGACCAGCAGAATAAGGAGACATGATGACCAAATCATCAGCATACAGTAAATAATTTAAAAGCTTTTCTCCTACCATACAACCAGTCCTACACCATTTAAGCCTTTTAGAGAGCTCATCCATGTACAGATTAAAAGGCATCGTTAAGAGAATCCCACCCTGTCTAACCCCATTCGCTCTTGCAACTTTTTAAACAATTTCCCATGATTCATGCAGTCAAAGGCTTTAGAAGTGTCCAAGAAGCACATAAACATGGTAGAGTTATGTTTTCAATAGCTGCTGACAGTCTCTTTCAGAGCATAAATACACATGTCAGTGCCATGTTTATGATCATCTGATCATCTGTGGTGACAATATATTCATCCAGCCTATCCAGCAAGATTCTTTCTAACACTTTTGATAATACGCTAGCCAGAGCAATGGGCCTATAGTTGTCAGTACTGGACGTCTTCCCTGTTTTATCTTTGGCTACTGGCCCCAGCAGGACTGAGAGCATGGAGTCAGGTACTATACCATGCATCAGCATTGCCGTGAAGCACAGAACAAGTAATACAGAGAGTAAAAAATCTTCAGTCTAAATGGTCCCAGTATCAGTCCAAGAATGACATGTCAAGAATGACATCATCAGATGGACAGCCTTGCCATTCTCTCTGTGGGGCAGAGCTGAAATATTGAAAATGAATGTTTTACCTAGACTTACACATATCATCACCTCTATCCCTCTTAAATTTTTTTTTAGAAGTTGGTTCAGAGACATTGGATCCCTCTTCATCTGATTCCTTTGGAATAATAAAAAACCCAGAATTTCTCTCAAGAAACTAACCATACCCAGTCTATACCCAGATCAATAGCACATCCCAATCAGGGCAGGAGGCAGGCTTTGTGTTTCCTATTCATAATGGCATCACGTGTGTGCCAAGCATTTTACTTCTCTCCCACTCTCCCTCCCTCCCATCCGTCATTCAAAATGATAAGCAGCAGCACCGGAGGAGCGGTACCACCAGTCGATGATTTTAAATCATGGACTGAAGAACAGCTGTCCGTCATTTTAAAATGAAGTCTCATCACAGCGGTACAGTTCTCGCCGCGGAATGAGAGCACATCTAAACGAGGACCAAGTCTCCTCCCCCGTAAAACTACGTCAATGTGCTCCAGTAGGCTGCCGCTTCTCATCATAGACCGCACCTTGTAGTTTCCACTGTGCCTCAGTTTCACTTGTTTTTTATTTGACAGAGTTTCACACAGAACTTTGATGGCTGTAGAAGTCGTTTCCTTGTTTCTCCTTTTTCTGCGCCAGTAAAAAGGGAACATTTACAATTTTTCAGACAAGAAGATAGTCTCATAAATTTTTAGAGATAGATTTTTTTTATATAATTGAATGATTCCAACAAAATCATTGCCCATCCCTATGTCAACATTACCACATGGTACCGGTAACAAAAACCAGACCCTCTCCTGGGAGGGGTGTGGAGAAGATGTGGTTTACACATCTTATTTGCATTTCAAGGTGCAGACACAGAAACAGCTTGTTCCCAGGAGAGCTCTTGAGAGCTGCTTTTAGATCACTGAGATTTAGCACCGCAGACTGATTTGGGGCAATACACTCCAAATACAATGGGTTAGACCACTTAGACCTATATGAAATGGTTGAAAAACAGTATAATATGGGACCTTTAAGTGACAATAGTCACTAATCTGCACTGGATCTTTACCTGGTTTGGGTAACACAGACATAAAAGCATTACACATACAGGGGGACGTAGATTTGGAATCTAGCATTTCGTTAAATAATAGTATTAAGTATGGAGGAAGTTGTTTTTTAAAGCATTTATAAAATTCAATTCCCAAGTCATCCTCCCCTGGAGCTTTATCCAAAGCCATTTTCATAATTGCAGTCTTAATTTCAATTGGTGTGAGGGGGCGTCAAGTGCATCAGTTGGACTTACCTTCAGCAATTAAGATTTTTAAAGAAACTATCCAATTCAGCTTCGTTAACACTCAACAACTCTCTGTAATATAGAGCTTAGAGTAATAATTTTTAATGGATTCATTGATTGAGGCAACTTCACATTGTAACATTCTGTTCTCATCTCTAATTGCTCGGATAGTTGGTCTATTTTCTATATACTTTAATCTATGGGCTAACATATTCCCTGCTTTATCTCCAGATTCAAAATAACATCTATGCAATCGGAAGAGAGCAAATGGTGTCTCCTCATGAATTAATCTTTGCAAGTCTGCCCTAGTAGCGAGTAATGGATTTCTCAAACTTAAATTGGATGGGTCCCCCATATGCTGTTCCTCTAAACTCTTAAGTTTACTTTTTAATTGGGATTTAACCCTTTTGCATTTCTTTTTCACTTCAGATGTGGAGCTAATTAAACAGCCCCTGCAGATAACCTTAAATGTCTCCCAGACAGTGGCTATACATAATACAGGATTTAGGTTTAGCTCAAAAAAGTCAGGAATTCGTTCTTTTATAAGGGAAGTAAAGTTTTTGGCCCAATCGCAATTCTCTTCTCCTAACATTACCCCTTGGATTCAAGTGCACTCGCTAAATAGTTCCCCTCAGTGATGAAGGGATAGTGTTGAGGGGTAGGGAATTTTACCTACGAATTAGCACACCACTTCATGCAAATTAGTGTAACAGATGTCTTCACTACATCAAGCGTATCATTGACGTAGGCTTCTTATCCTCAAAATGCTAGCTTGTTACATCCACACGTTATTTGCATTACGAATTTAAAATTCCTTAAGGAAACGGTGAAATACGATCAAATGGCAGTTAAAGGCAGTTATCAAACAAGTTGATAAAATAAATAATTTTGTTATTGTTGTGTGTGAGACGTAGAGCTGCAGCTTTAAATATACGAGCAGACTTTTTTAAATTGCCCGTTTATTCGGCCTCGGCGGTGCACCTATGTGTTCCCACAATACACACAGATGCAACTTTTTTTTCATCAATCGATCCACAGACCACTTGCGTGCAGATCCGTGGGGAGCGATCGGATCGGCTCACGGATCAACTCTGATCTGTTGCACCACTAATAAGTTGAGCAATATTTACCAACTTAACTCAGCTTGCTGTATGGCTCAGTGGTTTCCAGCCCTCAATTTTCTTCCCCTCAATTCGTAGTGTGCATCACATGGCCCTTCAAATTAAGTGGGGATTTCAAGGGCTGAACAGCACTTCCCTTTCTTATCTTGAAGTTTGGGACACCCTACCCCTCTGCAGGAACCAAGGGCTAGGGACGATTTTAAGGGGAAATGTGAGTATTGGGACACAGCATTTGAAATTTATGTGTGATGTATTGAGTCGCAACTGCCTTGATTTACAGGGATTGGCCATAGGAAAGAATGTAACAGAAACTGGGGCATGGTCACTTACAGAAATAGCATCCATCTTAATATCAAGAACATTTTGAACTAAATTTGAAGACATAATACAGTGAGCTGAGTTTGAAACTCTTTAAAGGCTGCTGATATCTGTTTGTCTGAGGGGAGGGGGGAGTGACTAGATCGGTCTGATGAAGGGTTACAGAGTTGAAGTCACCACCTATAATAAGAGGGCCTTCCATGGACTGGGATATCACTGGGCACAGAGAAGCAAAATACAAAGATTGTAGTGTGTTTGGGGCATACAAATTCACAAGGATCAGTTTTTCATTTTGTAAGCAGCCTGAGAAAATAACATATCTTCCCTCATTATCATGATGCATACTAGAAACTTTAAAGAGCTTTTTTTTTTTTTTTTTTTTTAATTAGAATACTGACACCTCTGCTTCCTTTGACACCAGGAAAGGAGAACACCTGCCCAACCCATTTCTGTCTCAGCTTGTTTGATTCTGTGGCATTCAGATGGGTCTCCTGCAGCATGGCAATGTCACAATTAAGAGAGTTTAGGTATAAAGATATTTTGTACTGTTTAGTTGGATTGTTGATTCCATTGCCATTTAGACTAACCAGAGTAATTTTGTTCACTCAACTATCCATAAAATAAGAAATACATCATATAAATCAAAATACTGATGACGATGATGAAACTTAATGAGGGTGATACTCTTGCATCAATAAGGGAGGGGGATACATAAACACTATTTACCAGAGGAAAAAAAAAACAATTGAGTGATAAAGATGAGGACATAATGGCCGATTGGCCAAGTCTGGCTAACAAGCCAACTGGTGGGATACAAACTCCCATATCCGCGATGATACATCGAAAACGCAACTAGAGCATATGCATCTCAAATTCAGTTCCCTAAATTATGAAATGTATGTGAAAAAGTTGACTCCCTAAATTAGACTAGGTCACAGCGACTGTCATAATCTATTTTAGTAATCATAGGGAGTACATACAAGCACTAAGAGAGAGGGGAGAAATTATCATAAACCCACCGGTTGGGCATTAGCAACAGTTATTTTCAGGATCCAACCAGTATCTGTATATTAGGAGCCCCATCATCGTGGGCACAGCCTTCCCCGTTTGGTCAGCAGAAGTCTGGAAGGTCCTTTTTCAGCTCCTTTTCTGCATCCTTGGGCAAGGTGTAGGTGAACTTTTTTCCTGTTCATAGTGACAATGAGGGACCCCAGGAAGATGATGGTGAAGTGCACCCCAGCCTTGTGAAGCTGCTTTTTCACATCATTAAATTGGGCATGTCTTCCCAGCTCCTCTGCAGAAAACTCTTGATGACTGAGAAACGCTGACCACTCCAGGCAAGCTGTTTCCCGGTGGCAGCTGTGATGACATCTTGCTTGTCTCTCCATTGCAATAGACATAGGATGGGACACAGTGGCTGGCCAGAATTTAGCATCAGCCTTAATGTGCCTCAGTCCCTTCTTTGAGCCTCACCAGCCTCAAGTTGTTGCGACAGCTTCTGCTCTCAATATCATCCACTTTACGATGTAGCGTCTGAATCTGCGCGGTGGCTTGAGATAGATCAGTGGTGGAGCTTTCCACTTTGTCCTCTAGCTCAGCAATACAGCATTCTGTTGAGCATGGCTCTAGTGTTTTTTTTAAGGTTGGCTGTCCATTTTTGTGTCGAAATCCTCTCTGATTTGTTTGAGCTGAGAGGCAATGTGTCTGGCCCATTTTGGTGTATTTGTCAGCTCATCCTCACTGCACACCTGTTGCTTCTCAGAGGCCCAGGCCAGTTGATGAGTGCCGGCTGCCATCTCACCAGTCAAACTGAGCATGTTCAGATCGTTTTTCTTCTTGTTGCTTCTACTGTTTGGTTTGGTTCGGGTCTTGTCACAACCAAGTGTTTCTCCAGTACATTCTCGGCGTCTAGTATGCCATCTTCACCTATCAGCTCACGTGACCCCCTCTTCTTCATTTTAGCTTGTGATGTTGTTTTGGCTTACCAGTCAGCTGACAAGTACTACAGTATTTAAAGGGATAGTTCAGTTTTTTTGAAATGGGGTTGTATGAGGTACAAATGGCCACTAAGTATAATGTCTGCAGAAGAAAGGTCTCTGCTCCCCCACACTGAGAAATACTAAGACACAGGCAGTAAATGGTTGTTGAAAGTCGCTGTCACAGGCAGCCTGTTACATAAAACCACATGGCTGTCATTGTGGAGCTTCATCAAATTGTTACCATAAAATGAAGTGGATAGGTTCAAGAGTGTCAGATTAGTAGATATCAGTGTAAAATACTCTATTTCATGTTTCCACAAGGGGGCGCTATGGTGACACTGAATCTGAGCATATGGAGGTGTTCAGGGTGGGGATCTCATCATGTCCCAAAATTTTGAAGCAGTTTGGATGAAGTCTGTGGGAATCAGAGCTGTTTAAGGTTTCATTGCGAATCATCAAAATGACATACAGAAAAGCTTTTAACAACTTCTCTGAAGTTTGCTGGCGACGGCAATGTCTTAGACTTTGCAAGATACTTTTCTGTGTGTCTGGACATGATCTTTATGCCTACCGATTTTCAACTGTCTACTCTAAAATAATACGCATGTAGAGGGGTTTTTGAAAATTTCAAGGGGGCGCTATTAAGGCATTTGGCCCTGCCCACATGCTATCACATGTAAATACTCACCATTCTTGACATGTGTATTGATTTTCTTAAGGTTATGAGTTCATTAAAGTCATTAAGAATCCAACGTAATTTCATGATGAGGGATCGACATTCACCACACTGCCATATGGATGCCGTTACTCGTAACTTAACAGCAGTCGCTATAGCTTTACCAACTTGTTAGGCACGTTTTAGAACAGAAATGTAAAAAAGTAAAAGAGAGAGTAAAAAGAGTAAAAAAAGGTCATTTCTTGTTACCACCAGGGTACTGTGAGTAAACTGGGGTATTAACATATTGGGCCATTCGGGGCAGAGCAGACTTTTTTGTGCGTCTTGAGTTCTATGAGCCTACCAATTTTCATGCTTGTAGGTGAAACACATGCGAATTTATCCATTTTACAAAAGTTTGAGGGGGCACTATTGAGCCAATTTGCCCCGCCCATTTCTAATGACTTTGAAAGATGATTTTTTTTTTTTTTTTTTTTACCAGATCTGATCTGACCTGTGTGCAAAGTTTCATGAGTTTTTGAGCATGAGAAAACCTTCAAAAATGCGATTGTTTACGCAGAAATATATGGGATCTCCAACACTCACTACCTCATTATGATATCACCCTGAAGACAGTAACCGCTGGCAATATTTTTCACCTCACGGGGCATCAGCACATACCCAAATAGCTCCTCCTGTCATAATCGGGGGGGGGGGGGGACTGGACCCAAATGCAGACCAGGCAAAAGTGGGTAGGTGACACCTAATTGTTTTATTTTCAGTACTCACAGAACACGCAGGGGAACTCAGGGCATGGCACAATGCAGATGATCAGACAAAGACAAAGGGAGGCACTAATGATCAATACACAAGGGAAGACACAGGTGGTGTAATCAAGACAGGTGAAACACATTGGGTACTCACAACCAGGGAGCACACAGGAAGACAAGACAGGACTTCAAAATAAAACAGGACGAGTCCTCTCAGGAGGCCGGGCTGGAGGACACCGCCCCTGGTGAGTCCTCTCAGGAAGCCAGGCTAGAAGGCAACGCCGCTGACGAATCCCCTCAGAAGGCCGGGCTGGAAGGTGACGCCACTGGCAAATCCCCTCGGGAGGCTGGGCCATAGGGAGACATCGCTTTTGGAAGTTGAGTTCCGGGACAGAGATGGGCTGGACTGCCAGCTGGATGCTGGAGACAGGGGCTGGACAGGCCGCCGGCTGGAAGTTGGAGACAGGGGCCGGACAGGCCACCGGCTGGACGCTGGAGACAGCGGCCAGACTGGCCTTACAGCATCCAGTGTCCAGTCGGTGGCCCAGCCAGAGAGGTTCATGGCTGTGGCCCAGCCAGAGGGGGACATGGAGGCTGCGGCCCAGCCAGAGAGGGACGTGGAGGCTGCGGCCCAGCCGGAGAGGGACGTGGAGGCTGCGGCCCAGCCGGAAAGGGACGTGGGAGCTGTGGCCCAGCCGGAAAGGGACGTGGGAGCTGCAGCCCAGCCAGAGAAGGCTGAGGCTGTGGCCCAGCTGGAAAGGGTGATGAGGGCTGCAGCTCAGCAGGAACAGCCAGTGGTTGCAGCAGAGCAGGGACAGGAGGAGTCTGCAGCACAGCAGGGACATGAGGGTGGCTAGCTGGCCTACCTCTAGCATGCGAGGAGTTTCCGACTGACCAGGATTGGGCCTGTATTGCCTTGTAAGACTGCTGAACAGAGCGAGGTCCCCCGCCTGCCAGACGGGTTCCCCAGAAAGGGTTGGTCTCTGCTGAGTAGGTAGGTTGTGGTGGACGAGGCTGGGGTTGCTGCCAATGGCGAGAGGAGGCCTTCTTGCCTGGCCTACTAGAGGGTGAGTCAGGGACAGGTGAGGCTTTTCTGGCCATCTTTTTGAAAAGAGTCATCATTCACAGAGGGAATTGATCTGCTGGGTCCATGGTGGTCTGATCAGTCTGTCAGTAGTCACAGAACATGCAGGGGAACTCAGGGCATGGCACAGGGATACAACGTAGACAATCATTCAAAGACAAAGGGAGACACTGAGGCTAAATACACAAGGGAAGACACAGGTGGTGTAATCAAGATAGGTGAAACACATTGGATAATCACATCCAGGGAGCACACAGGAAGACAGGACAGGGCTTCAAAATAAAACAGGAATACAACGGGAAACGATAGACACAGGACAGGACTTCAAAATAAAACAGGAACACAACAAGGAATGACAGACACGGATCATAACACTTCCAAAGGTCAAAGTTGTCTCTTTATTCTGCAGGTCACTGTGAGACACAAAGGAAAATCAGGCAAGCATAGCAAAACACAAAACCTTGGTCTCAGTCTGACACATTGCCTGTGTAACCACACATGCAGGAAAAGCACACTTTGATCAGGCTGTACTGCCCCTGACAGAGAGAGGGAGACTACTGGAAATGGTGGCACCTTGGCCCAAACACGACTGCCTGCCAGGGCATTGCCCAAAATTATATCAACACCCTCCCAACACCCGGCCCAACAAATTCCAAATGGTTTCAATTAAAAAGTCACCCCTCTATTTAATCAGCTCAATATCTTGTAAATTTTTAATATAAACATATATATTGAACTTGTATTTTAATTTATAAAATTGTGCATCTGCAGGGTGCTGTGTGGCTCAGTGGGTTGAGCAGGCGCCCCATATGCATAGGCTACAGTCCTTGCTGCAGCCAGCCACGGTTCCAGTCCCTTTGTGGACTGTCATTCCCCCTCTCTCTGCCTCCCCATGTCCTGTCTCTCTCAAATGTACTATCAAATAAAGGCAAAAAGCCCCACAAATATACTTAAACATTATTGAAAATACAAAAAATATAGATACAAAAACAAAAATAATTGTGCATCTGCCTGATTCACTTTCTATGCCTCCTAATATTTTTTTTTCAGCTTAACAGTGATGTTCAAAAGTATAATACTAGACATGCCAAAGGTTTGCACCTTCCAGTGTTTCATATCAGGCTTTGTAAATTTTCTGTTAGATATAAAGGGGCTCAGCTTCAGACTAGTCGTATTCATTTTGAGTCCACCTCTCTGAAGAGTTTGGTTTATCAGATCGGACCGAAGCCTTTGTTTGAAATTCTGCAAACTAATCATCCCTGACTATAATTGACCCTTCCACTATAAGGATTTGCTGAACAGAAGTGTGCTTTGGAACATGTGTATACAGTCGCACACTCCTATGCTCACTTGAGCACGCATACACACATTTCCACACTCACACACATAAGTAAGGGTGCCTTAACAGATATCTTAGTGTCACTACCAACCTGTGTTACAAACCCATCTGAGATAAACAGCAGATAGGACTCATCAAAGGCACCAGTCATGCCAGATTTCCCCCACCCACATCCACCGTACCCAACACACACACAGCCAGAGCAGCAGGTTTTATGCCTCCAGCATGCTTCTTAGCCTTAAGCACTGGGTAGTCTGACTTCCAATGGCCTCATCATGGCAGTAATTACACACATTCTCTCTCTTCTGAGGCACTGCCTGGAACCCCTTACTTGAGGGAACAGGTGACCTACCACCACCCTCCTTTCGCCCAACAGGCTCCTGTCCAGGCTCACCAGGCCAAGCTTTATGAATGAGCACATACAGATGGAGCCACTCAAAAGTTCCCTTGTTTCAGTGATGGGTACTTGGCCTGTACTTGGCTGATCCTTGGCTGGTTCTTGGATGGCTGATAATGGGTCCCTGCTGACCCCACGGTTGTAATGTGATCCCCCGCGATGATGTAGTAAATGAGGCCCTGACTCAAAACGCCCCTCATCAGTCTGAGTGAAACCCAGCTGCAATGCCTGATTTGTCCACAGTAATTAGATTCTGAACTGAATAATTCCTGTAACAATAGCTGGCCACAGTGATCAATAACAGCTGTTTGTATGAAGCGATCAATGTGATTGTTATGGTTGTGCAGGTAGGGGAGGGCCGGGTCGAAAGTAACGCGGGTTGAAAGTAACGAAGCGATTTTCTCCGAGCCCACAAGTCTCATATGTCTAACTTTGAATGTATGTCTAACTGAGAATGTAGCCTACAGCATGCCTGACATAACAGAACTGCAAAAACTCTTGAGGATACGTCTTACTTTAACCGAGTTACGCCAGGTTCACACCGGACGCGGAAGCGCCGCAAATAGCCGCGAAGCGCCGAGAAACGGAGCCAGTTTCCTTTCGGCGCTTATGTTAACCGATAGTGTAATAAAACTATTTTCAAAATAAAACACTGCGATTGACAAATGTGATTTGTGTGTGTTTATATATTTGTCAGTATCTAAACAGATAGATCACAAGAGAGATCAACACACACACAGCTGGGGAGCAGAAGCGCTTGTCGACCGGCGCATCTGGTGTGAACGGAAGGGCTCCGGCTCGCGCGCGATTTTCATTGCGCGGTGCTTCGCAGCACTTCCGTGGCCGGTGTGAACCTGGCGTTACATTCAAGAACCTGTTTTCAATGATGCAAAGTAAATTCACTCAAGTTCAACATGTCAGAGTTTTTCAGTATAGAAACAACTCAGGCTAGCTACTTCATTATTGCTGCTGATTCAGAGCTGGGACAGACGTACATCAACAGTCTCAGTAACCGTTACCATACCGACAAGCTAACTGTCCTCATATTCTCACTACATGATGTTCTGTTTTCAACAAACACACACCACCGTAACAGAAGTACACAGCTCTTAAATGACTGGCCTATCACTCATAGCTTCCAGGGATATGATAGGCTGTTTCAATGAGCCAGGCATGGAGCACACATGGGACTGCCTGTTGGATGGTTGGCTGTTCGCGAGGAGCTAGTACTGTAACATGTATTCTAACAAATGACTTTTGAATCAGATCGGAACAGTAATGTGATCAATTTGCCCCATGCTGCTGCCGTTGATGAATTGGTAACAGGAGATGGCTCAGGAGAATGTGTAGCCCATACGCCACAGCCTTCCAACAAAACTAGCCCCCTCAAATTTGAATAGCCCTGCGCTGAAGTCACTCCAGCTGCATTTTTGGCTCTGTACGTGATTTGTGTGGGAGATGGGAGACCAAAACTACCATTAAATGCAAACAAAAGTTTGAGCAACGATAATGCTAATAGGGTGAATGGACTTAGCCTGGCCTAGAGCATGCACTGAATACCTGCACAACTGCAAACATCTTCCAAAAGGCTGTTAACCACCCATAAATCTTCCTCTTTAAATGGGGGGTCACTCCAGCCACTGGAACTCAGCTGGAACTCGGCTGGGAGTTGGCTGGAAGTTGGCTGCCATTCAGCTGGCTTTCAGCTTGAATGGGAACTTTTGAATGGCTTCCACTGTGCTCATCAGCCAGCATCAGTAGCAGTTGTAGTTTTGCGCTCGTTAAGATATGAGGCAACTCGACTGGGAAAGGAGTCTTTAAACTGCTCCAGGATCACCAAAATGCACAAAGTCTCAAAATCAGCAACACTCGAGGCAACACACCAACAATTGAAATGATGAGTCAGCTCTCTTACAAACTTCATGTGTGAGTGATAAGCCCTTTTCTCCATATCCTAAAACACTGTTGATACGCCTCTGGGACCAACTCGTACGCCTTCAGTGCAGCACTTTTGACAAATTCATAAGTGAGGTTATCACAGCCCGAGACGCATACACCTCCTGCGCTTTCCCTGTCAAGACACACTGCAGCAGCAATGTTTGGTCAGAATCTGACCAGCCTCTTGCATCTGCTAGCCCCTCAAGTAGAGGAGAAAAAAACATCCGGATCCCTTTCGCTAATAAATTACTCACTACATCAGGGGACCTTGGTGGTGAAGATGAACCAGAACAAGAATAAGAACTTTATTTGTCCCCATGGGGAAATTGGTTTTCGGCATTAACCGTCGACAGTGAAATTACACACAAAATTAAACACAACACACAACAATAGTGAGAACACACAGACACAGACACTTGAATTAGGTGCAAAAAAAAGAGTAAAAAAGTCCATCAACTGTTCAGTAGTCTGATGGTGTTTGGGACATATGAATATTTAGATCTGTTTTTTGTAAATGATGGTGGGCAGTATTGTTCCCCCGAGATGGCAGCAGTTCAAATGAGGAAGCAAGGGGGTGCTCTGGTCATCGATGATGTTGTTTGCGTTCTTCAGGGCTCTGCCCATGTAGATGCACTCCAAACTGGGAAGTTCAGTCCCTATCAGCTTCGATGCGATTGTGACAGTCTTTCTCAGATTTTTCTTTTGAGCCTCCATGGCGTTTCCAAACCAACAGATGATACAGAATGTTAAAACAGTTTCAATGAAAACACAGTAAAACATTTTCAACGTTAGATTATGAACATTAAAAGACAGCAGTTTCTTTAAAAGGTTCATTATTTGCTGGGTCTTAGTGTTCATACATTCAATCCAGGTGTCCCATTTTAGCCTGTGGTCAAGCACAATGCCAAGGTACTTGTACTCAGTGATCGTCTCTATAGGCTCTCCATTAATCAAGGTGGGTTGCCGTGTTTGCTTCTTCCTGAAGTCAGTGGACATCTCTTTTGTTTTTTTTGTGTTTAGGAGAAGATTTGATTTCTCACACCAGTCAAGAAAGTGGTCTAAGACTGGTCCATGCTCCTCCTCCTAATCATGTAGGAGGTTTACCAGAGCTGTGTCATCTGCATATTTAATAAAGTGCCTGTTGGTGAAAGTGCTAGTGCAAGAGTTTGTATATACAATAAATAGCAGAGATGATAAAACACAACCCTGAGGGGAGCCCGTGTTGGTTATCATTTTGCTTGAGAGTGACATACCAACTCTGACCTGCTGGGTTCTTGAAATGAGAAAGTCCACAATCCATGAGATCAGTTCTGGTTAAAAACTGTGTGGATAAAATGTCTGCTAAGATACTTGGTCGAATAGTATTAAAAGCAGATAAAAAGTCCACAAATAAAATCTTAGCATGGGCCTCCCAAAACGACAGAAAAATTCCACTCTTGTCAGACCTCCCTAGGAAGCTTACTGTCCCAGACTAACCCCAACCTAGTAGCCTGTAAGTCAAACTTTATCTCCTCTGTCTCATGCCACAAGCGTTCAATTGCAACTTCCTTCTCAGGTTCAAATCTTTTGCTTTTCCAACCCAATCATTTGCCTCTCCAATTCCAACTGCTGTTTGTCCTTATATTATCTGGTTATATTATCTGGTGGAACCCCAAAAGACTGTGCTGCTTGTGACTGACCAGACTCTCCTTGTTTCACAACCAGCACCCCTATACCAATCAAATGCATCTTTACCAGAGCCTTTATATTACCTTTACGTTTATCACTATCACCAGTCAAACCAATGTTATACTTCTCAGCATCCTTCTAAAACCGATCTTTTGTCCAACCTTCCAAATACTCCTCACAAGGCGAAGCCACAAGATCCTCTATGCTTGCCATAGTGGGGGGTATTGTGGCTCTCTCTATTTTCTGCAAATGCCACTGAAACTAAGTATGTAGTTGATGCGTGCTTCAAAAATGAAACTCCACAGTAGTACATATACATCACATTACACGTCTTAACCAGTAAGAAAACTGCAGTGATTATTAGTGTAAAATAAGCAAAATCTAAATTATTTACCACTTTGTTTATAATATACAAATGGCTCTAACAGTGGGCTACAGGTACACCAGGTCCAGAAAAACCGCCTATCCAAAAACTAAGGGCAAGATGGCTTCCTGAGCCACAACACAGTGTAGACTCATTGCCCTAAAACGCTGCTACAGTCTGATTTTATTCAGTATTGACACATATTATTTTGGCAGTTTCTAGCTCTGTAATATCTCTGTTTTAATTTAGCACAACATTTTCCATCATTGGATGTGTAGATTTTTAACATTTTATCCTGATAACCTGACCGGCACTACACTGCATGACCACTGTTAGCACTGGGCTAACCACCAAACCAGTATTTAGGCCTGTGCTGAAAATCTCCACCGACCCCACTGAGAGATGCCTCCACTCACCACCCCTACTCGCTGAGCCAGAGAATCATCAAGCTAGAAGGGAGAACGTCCACGCTGTACCAGCTGAGAGAAGAGGAGCAGATCATGGACTTGATGGTCATTGCTTTGGGTCCCGCTGCTAACTCTACATCTACGGGAGAACTAGACTCAACTGTCCTACTCCCATCTCCAAATAGTGCAGCGATCACAGCTGCAGCCCGGCTAGAGGCGAAGCTCAAGGCTGTGGTTAACTTTATTTCCACTCTCAGGAGGAATCATAGACTGATGTCCGGAAAATTACATGAGTTGTAAAGCCTCAACACAGCTCACCTGCATCTCAGCCCCTCCAGCTGTCCATGAAGATCATTTTCCCGCACTAAAAAATTACCACTCTGCCATCAAAACTGAGTTCCTCCATGCACTCATCCCGTCAAAAACTTCTGAAAAAAAAAAAAAGGCTCTCGGATTCCTTCCCACTCGGAGAAGGTGCAGTTTAACAATAGGCAATAGGGAAAATAGGCAATGCAGGCGGCAGGTGGTGCAGAGGGATGGAGCTCTGGAGAGATTTGTGGAACCACAGAGAGTGTGAGACACCAAGGCCAAACTACAAGGTGCAACAGATAATGACAGTTCAAAATGTGTATGAGGAGAGGGAGGAGAGGACATGGCCCCATGCAATCTGATGTGTCCCCTAAGCCTATGGCAGCATAGCTATATGATGAGGAGAACTTCAGCTCCCTCACCAAGAAGGCTCAGCAGAGGATATACTTCTTGCGGCAGCTGAAGAAGTTTCACCTCCCTGTGAAGGTGCTGGTTAACTTCTACACTGCCACCATTGAATCCATCCTCACATCCTCCGTAACAGTCTGGTTTGCTGCAGCTACGGCCAGAGACAAGGCCAAACTGCAGCGTGTCATCCACTCTGCTGAGAGGGTGATCGGCTGCAGCCTCCCATCTCTCCAGGAGCTGTACGTCTCCAGGACCCAGAGACGTGCAGCCAGAATTGCTGCTGACCCCTCTCACACTGGAAACACACTTTTTCAGTCCCTCCCCCCTTGTAAGAGGCACCAGTTCATCTGGACCAGGACCTCACACCACAAGAACAGTTTCTTCCCCACTGCAGTCACCTTACTGAACAATGCCCCAGCCCCCCCTAGATAATCCCCAATCCCATAGACAGCCACTCTGCACTTTAAAAACCAGATTTGTACATATTCTTTTTGGTCTAGAGCATTTTTTATTATTTATTTTTCTTAAGTGTTTTTATCTTATTCTCATTTATGTTTTTGCACTCGACACCACAACAAATTCCTAGTGCTGTAAAGTGTTTACTGCTCTTGGCAATAAAAGTGATTCTGATTCTATAAAATGGTTCAGGACTACCTGAGCCAGCCCTAACTAAAAGCTCTGTCATAGGTCTTAAACCTAGACTTAAGTGTCTGCCTCTCTGACCCATGGAGAGAGCTGGTTACACAATAGAGGAGCCCAATAACTGAAGGCTCTACCTCCCAGTCTGTTTTTAGAGATACTAGGAGTCATTAACAGACCTGCATTCTGGGAACGAAGTGCTCTGGCAGGAGAGTAAGGAATGAAGAGGTCTTGCAGATAAGATGGAGCTTTGTCATTAAGAGCCTTATAAGTCAGTAGAAGGATTTTGAAGTCTAGTTTATATCCTACAGGAAGCCAGTGGAGAGAAGCTAAAATGAGAGAGATGTGATCTCTCTTGTTAACTCCTGTCAAAACCTCACTGCAGTGTTTTGGATCAACTAGAGACTCTTTATAGAGTTTTTTGGACATCCTAACAAGAGAGAGTTACAGCAGTCCAACCTACAGTTGATGAATGCATGGACCAGCTTCTCAGCATCACTCTGAGAGAAGATATTCCTGATCTTAGATATACTAAGCAGGTGAAAGAAGGCAGTCCTAGTCACATGCTTTATGTGGGAGCTGAAGGAAAGATCCTGGTCAAAAATGACTCAAAGGTTCCTCGCAGATGTACCTGAGTTCAGGCTGATGCCATCCATCATCATCACCATCCAGCAATCTGATTAGAAAACATGTCCCTGAGATGTTTAGGTCCAAACACAATAACCTCTTTTATCGGAATTCAGTAGCAGGAAGTTAGAGGACATCCAGGATTTGATGTCTTTCGAACAATCTTATGGCTTAGTATGTGACAGATGATCAGTGGCTATTTAGATGCAACAATATGAATATTTGTCCTCTGTCTGCAGCAAACCACTGAGCCCAACTATCCAGAAATTTTGCTGATAGCCATCAACAAGCATGGAGTCAGTCTCATTGATCCTAAGACCAAGGTATGTGTGATATGATGACACATTTTCAAAGCTGATTTCAAACTTTGCAGCGTAAATCAATATATCTCAGCTGAAACCATGACACAAAGATCTTCAACAGACATATACACTTAAGCCCAAAATTATTCATACCCCTGTCAAATACAAGGGATTTCTTCATTTTTTCACTCACAAATTAGTATTTCACCTCAGTTTTTACTTAAATAGGACACAAAAGAAAGTCTGAAGCCATAACCGATTTGTGTTTAGATAGAATGTGTAAATAAACATCTTTAACAGGGTGAAAACAAAAAATCACACTGTCCAAAATTATTCATACCCCAGTGATACAAAGACCGATAGCTACAGGATATTCAAACGAACCGTCGTCTCTGGGTCTAAAGTGTTTAATATTGTTCTCAATGTTGCTGAGTTGTTGTATTTTGTTTTTTAACCAGTTTTCAGACTATAAAAGTCGACTTGCTTGTGACATTTCAGTCATTTTCGAGTCAACACAAGACTTGCCATGGCAAAGAGCTCAGTGAGGACTTGAGAACACGCATAGTAAATGCCAAAAAGGAAGGGAAAGGGTACAAAAATTTCAGGTGCCAGTAGCAACGGTGCAAAGCATCATCCAAAAGTATATATAATTTTGGACAGTGTGATTTTTTGTTTTCACCCTGTTAAAGATGTTTATTTACACATTCTACAGATGCCCGAGCCACCTCAACTGACTCCTCTCGATGTGGAGGAGCAGCGGCTCTACTCCGAGCTCCTCCCAGGTGACAGAGCTTCTCACCCTATCTCTAAGGGAGCGCCCCGCCACCCTGCGGAGGAAACTCATTTCGGCCGCTTGTATCCGGGATCTTGTTCTTTCGGTCATGACCCAGAGTTCATGACCATCTCTACTTCTTCTATTTGTTAAAAATTAAATAAAAGCCTGTCAATTATGCAAATTAGGCGATGATGTCATTTAGCGACTTCTAGCAACATGTAGGACAGCCAATAGCGACTTTTCTTACAGAGGAGCTGGCAACACTGTCCCACTAGCTGTCCTGGATGCTAGTGAGTATTAGCGGCGGATACTAGCCAGCACTGCTAGAACTTGCTAGCAGTAGTGGTTAGCATCTGCTCACTCAATGCAAACTTCCGCTAGCTGTGGTGGCTAGTGTTCACCGCTAGCACCCTCTTCCCAGCTCACCGCAACGGCCCTCCTACTCATCACAGCATAGCCCTCAAGGCTCCAGATGCCGGCAATGGCTGGGTATTGGCCCACTGCTTAATCCTCGGATTGTATTTCCTTTTCTCTGCAGTCCTGACAAATGCTGCTGCTGCTGCTGTCAGGGGCAGGAGGCGTGCACAGCTGAGCCCGAGAGGAAGGCCCCAGTTTGAATGTTGTGTTTACAAACTGCAACGAACAAACCTGTAGACTCTACCTTTAACTGAGGGAAAGACATTCTTGAGCAGACTTGTTGGGACTGGGTCAAGCAGACATGTAAATAGGAGGTAATTGCAGAAGTTAAATCTGACAGGTCAGTGAGAAGCTGTCCAAATATGCACTGGAAGGTGCTTCTATAGGGACTGTAATCTGTGGTCCGTTACTGCCCATCGTTGCTCTAATATTTACAATCTCTTCAGCAAAGAAAGTTAGGTAATCATTACTGCTGAGAGTCAGAGGGATGCATGGTTCATGCTAAAGAGGAACCTGGGATTGTTCTTATTCTTTTCTATTAAAAATGAATGGTATGCACTTCTGGCATTACAAAGTTATTTTTTATATATTATCAAACTAATCCATGGTATTGGCTAACTTCATGGCTGAGTAATTTAGCAACACTTAAACTGTAAGCATCTTGGTGGATTCTGGTGCTGTACTGATGACAATGATTGGTTTAGGGCATTATAACCTTTCAACTCATGTTATCGACGGAGTCAAGGCTTAACCTCTCTCTGTGTGACATGCAGGACATTCTGACCACACACCCCTTCACCAAGATCTCCAACTGGAGCAGTGGGAACACCTACTTCCACATCACCATTGGCAACCTGGTCAGAGGAAGCAAACTGCTGTGTGAGACCTCACTGGTAGGTGGAGTAACATGAACACACATCATACACATGCATATGTGGTTAATGCTGTTTTTAACACAGATGAAGAAAAATGTCATGTCGTGAAGTATTGGAAATTGAGATTGCTTGTTTGTCTTGTGTGTTGTTGTGTTTTTTTGATTTTTTTTACAGGTGACCAGAGATGTCTTTGTGATCATTAAATGAATTTATGTAAACTCCTTTTTCTTAAATATTTGTCTTAATTTTTTATATTTGTTACTATTTTTCCTTCATGAGTATTTTGTGGAGTTTTGAAGTGACTTGGTCGTGTTTCTGGTAGTGCATCAGGTACTGCTGCAGATACTCGCTGCCATTGACCTAATTACCTACCTGCCTAGTTAACTACACCTGTATCAAGTGTGCAATTAGCATTAGCACTCTGACTGGTTGTAGCGGACACCAGCTCTTGTACATTATTGCCCTGTTTACACATACACAGTTATTTTGAAAAACTGAGACATTTCCCTTTGTCTGAACCCTTCGTTTACACACAAACAGAGAATTTGCCTCTGAAAACGATTCTTTCCAAAAACTCTGGCCAGAGTGGAGATTTTGGAAAAATTCGTTTGCACATTTGAATGTAAACTGAGAAAAAGTTTTATGCGGCCAATGTCACATTGTGTGCCGGAAGTTGCACCTGCATTGAAAGTGTGACATTCAGAGTACCAGTCGTATTTATGTTGGTGCAAATCCTCTTTGTCTGTTTAAATTGCAAACACAGCTGGTTTTATAATCTAAAATAACATGTAACAGGAGCTCTACCTCCTGGTCAGTCCATACAAATGATGATCCTGCCAGCATCTTTTTTCAAAAGAGGAAGTGACATTGTTGTTGATGCTATTTCCGGGATTCTGATTGGCTAACATGGGCTTGAGCTTCTCGTTACACTGCCACCTACAGGTTTGGCATGCTCTTGATGGCATATAAACAGCGGTTACTGTAAATGAAAACTTTTTTTTGTAAACAGACAGGTGTGCACAATGTTATTTTTGTAAACGGAGAGGGTGAAATGTCCGTTTATGAAAATGTATACTATACTGTATCTGCGAATGAGACGTCACTTGCTTTCAATGCCCTGATGAAGACTAGATTTGTTGAAATGCGTAGGCGTCAAGCCAGTGAATTTGAGGCTTTTTTAACTTTCAAAACAGTGTGCCTTGGTAATGTTTTCGGTTATGACCCAGTGAACACTGAACTGAGGACAAGTCTAAACACTGTTTTTGATCTTATGATGTTACCTTGGACCCAATGAGCACCTGTTTATGGATACTTTCACTTGTGAAGCCACACTCCTTAGCCAACCCTTTGGTATTTGTTTTCTTGAGACATGCTTCTGTTGAAGGAAAAATATTGCAGCAGAGGATGGTGTGTGACATGAAATGATCATAAAATTCATGCTAGTGTGTGTGTGTGTGTGCATGTGCGTGTGTGCATGTTTGTATGTATGCCACCTGCAGGGATACAAGATGGACGACCTGCTGACCTCTTACATCAGTCAGATGCTAACCACCATGAACAAGCAGCGCTCCGGACGGGGCCACAGCAAGTGAACTTCTTATTGGCAGGAGGCCACTGAGCTCATCTGGCTCTTGCGGCCTATTGGCCAATATTGCAGCTGGGGTCAGACCTTTGCCCACCAGCTGTGGAGGATGAGTCGCAGTCCTTCTGCTAGTTTAGAAGGGTCAGATCTCAGGGGGGGAAGTTCACCTCCTAGCAGCAATGATCCCAGAGAAGGCCCCAGCAACTTTTACCACTACAATTACCCCTATGATGATGATGAAGAACCATCTAGTGAAGACGACTACCTCTGACACCTCCAAACTCTCCGTCCTGCAGGTGGAGTTTTCTTTTGTGGTTCAGGCTTATGGTCAGATATGCTGATAAACATTATTTGACCTGCATAGATCCAACTGGAGACTCTCTGCACTCATGTTACATCTTAGTCAATAATGAATGTTGCAGTGACCCCAAGTGGCAGCAGCTGTTCATTGCTTCAAGGTTTAGAAACTTAAAGGACTGTCACTGACACTACCCAATGTGTTGTTTTGTTACAATGTTTTGTACTGAGTGCAACAGTGAACAGGCTCTGTACTATCTTTGGATGTGAGTACACATCCCATCTACAGATTTAGCATCAGTGTTTTTATTGTCAGAGGTTTTGGTTCAATCCACACCTTCTACTGTAGATGAAATGTGTTTCTTTGTCCCATTCTGTTGTTTTGATGGAAACTGACAAGACTTCTAGTCCCTGTGGTTGGTGGCTTGGCTGTATCCAACCGACTGTGGTTCAGTTCACCTAATACATCATATTGCACTTACCACCATAGTGGGAAATTGAGTCACAGAGCCACAGAGTTTAGTTGCCTCTGAAAGTATATATATATATATATATATATATATATATATATATATATATATATATCATTATTATTATTATTAAAAAGGCTTTAATGTTCAGCTGTAGCACATACAGTACCATAAGTAAGAACTTCTATGCAGACTTTCATGGGAGGCCTCACGTTATAAATAAACTACAAATATGTTTGGATTGTGCTGCATCAGTTATCATAACCCTAACCCCACTCACAATGGGCTCAATTTTAGTAATGAAACACTTTTAGCTGTTTCATTGGTTGATAAATTAACCGGTTATATGCTGTTTATCTGTGTTCAGGTTAAATTCACGGATTAATGGAGTTACATAAAATTTTGTTTTGTACAGCTGTGAAGAACAGACAAAATGTGATATAAGTGAATTTAATGAATAACAGTAAGACTATTATCGAAAACCAGAACCAGAAAGAGTTAAATATAAACAGTCAGACATGACCACACTAGCTTTACCATTCAGCTCAAAACTTAAACTGAATTCTTAAGACCATCTTTAATTTACATCACAACATGACTTATAGTCTTGTTCTTTCTTGCACAGTGCATCTTGAAATCAAGAGGTTGTGGAAGGTCTATGTTGTCTGTCCTTTTGTCTTTGAACTTGAAGTAGTTGCAATTGTTTATCTTAGCATTTGCCTTTGCATCAATATTCTACAAAATTCCTTCTTAAGATAAGAGATACTTTATTCATCACAGGCTGAGAAATTATTGAAATTCTTGTTCTTATTTGGGTTTACAAAAATACTGGGTAACACTTTATAATGAATACACACTATTAAGCATTAATTAAGCATTAATAAATACTGAATTCATCATTTATAATGCATGTTTTCGGACATGGATACTCATTAGTATGTAGTTTATAATCACAGATATAAATGTTTTACTCATCTATATAAATGATGGATTCAGCATTTCTAAATTAAGTATTGCATCACTTACAAGCCAGCTATTTAGTCAGTGGTTTGTAAGCTCATTTAGAAAGTGTATGTAAATGATTAAAAAACTATTTAGATGTACATTTCTGCATGCACTTACACATCCACCATTCAGACATGTACTAATGATTAGTGAGTTTGTTAGTACATGTTCTATAAAAACTCACAAATTCCATTTCCAGTGGATGTCTTATAAACAGGGCTGCGTTCCAAAAGCAGGTTGAGTTGCCCTCGCTCACTCGCCCTCAGCCCTTGCTAATACATCACATGGAGGCCACTTGGAGAGCAGAGGGAAAGTGGGTGGGGGAGGAGTGGAAGAAGTAAACTGAACGCACTTGCCCTTGGTCATTAACAGCCCAGACAATCACGGGTCGGCCACATGTCGTAGGTGTAGCACCATAATGCCCCTTATAAAAAGAAATACCTGCAGACAGTGATGGACCAGCCAAAGGACCAGAACAGCCGCCACATAATAATGTGACCGTGTTCATACAGCCACCAAAACAAAACAAAAAAACGCAAGCCGGGCTGGGGCTGGCCGGTTAATGGTGAAAATTCAATAGGTACTCCTGTCTCTCTCTCTCTTTTCACCTCCTCATCCGACCAACCGATTAAAATCCCTTATTAAACTACACATCAACACAGGCACGGCAACTGAGTAGATATGAATATGAAATGTCAGATAAAAAGGCTTTGTAGACATAAGTTTTTTTGTGACATGTAAGTTATTCTATATTTCAACATACACTTGTGAAGTTTTCACTCTGACATGTTGCCACTGCTAAGCTAATTAAATATTTACCTGGCCCCTTTCATTTTCTTCTTCTTTGGTGGTAAACACACAACCAGTGTTTGGTTCATTATTGCCACCCCATGGATGTATTTTTCTTGCACCACTGCAATGCATTGTGGTTGATATACAGCTCTGAAGTGACCATCAATGCTGAATCGATCCCTCAGCCCTCCAAGGGTCGATCTCACCAAGTTCACTTCACCTTTTCAGAGAATTGGAACGACACATATGATGGCGGGGATTCCCCCGGGGACAAGTGAGTGAGGGCAACTCAACCCACTTTTGGAATGCAGCCCAGGTATTAATGCAGGAATTCATGAATTCATGCAGTTATGAAATACTTACTACTCATTATTTAAGTATTTTGTATGAGTTCATCTAAAGTGAGCACTATCTATGTCTTGTAAAGCATTTATGAATGAGATTTGAAGGATGGCAATGCCTCAAGACTCAAAAGTTTAAAGACAGATGAAAGAGACATGACACAAAGGGATATAGAACATAATGCATTGATAATTATTGCAGCTTCACAACAATTGTAACTATACAACTGTTCTGTTGATGTAAAAAGACAAACAAGGCCATCCTATAAATGATAAATCAGTATTTTCTAATCCATAAGTAATGTGCTTATCAATGAAGAGTAAAACATTTTTAACTGTGTTTATAAACTACATACTAATGAGTATTCATGTTGGAAACATATGTTATAAATGATGAATTCAGTATTTATTAATGCTTAACTAATGCTTAATAGTGTGTACTTATTATAAAGTGTTACCCTTCATGCATTAACAAATCTGAGCTAAGTCATTTAAAACTAAGATAGATAGATACTAGAAGCACATCTGTGTTTGCTATTTATGTCTTTTCTATTTTAATTATGAGTTTTGTGTTTGTTTTAATACTGGATTCATGATATTAATACCACCTTTGTCTATTATCAATTTTACATTTCATTCTGTAAATCTTTTTCTATTTTTGTTGAGACTACATTACCCAGTATTCTGTGAGGTGCAGCTGCTGAGCTGGTTTTAAATCAAGGAAGGCACTTCTAACACATCTTTCATCTGGTGATGGAAACCTCTTAATGCAGTTATAATGCTATGATATAATAATTGGAACCTGGACTAAGACGTCCTTTTACCCAGTGCTATCAGTGCTATGGTCAAATGTCTCTAGTGAACTGCTCATGAAAACTGTGCACTGAGGTCAAAGCTGCTTAAAATTGTCCTGTTTGCTAAGAAACATCCACATTAGCGGTCACGTTATTGTAGAGTCTACATAGAAAAGAGATGAGGGATCTGCATCAAAATACGTGTAGTGATGAAAAATCATGACACAATTGACACACAATTTTAGATTTTTTTCAAATTTAAAGTGCTCATGAGAAATAAATCTTCATAGTCTCATGTGGATCCTGGGCTTGTTTGTGAACATATGCTCACAGGAAAAAAGTTTTAATATACTCAGAATGCAGGTCAATTGTTTCTGGCAATATCAGCTTATCCTGAACCATTGTCAGTCTGTTTTAACAGAAAAATCCAAAAGTGAACTTTTTGATACAAGTGAAAGATAAAACAACAATACCTGCCTCCACCAACCAATCAAGCAGCAGGAAATTTCATCACAGTCTTGCCTTGACATTTAGACATTTGTGTTTACAATTTGTAAGAAAAAATGCAGTCCTCATCAGCCTCCAGATTCACTTCAAGTTAAAGGAGACATTATGCTGTTCCATAGCATAATGTCTCAATTATGTAGAATGTCCAAACTATTCTACAAAGGGCCATGTGGTGGCAGGTTTTTGTTCCAACCAATCAAGAGCACACTCGCTTGATAGCTTCTCTCCATTGGCTTCCAGTAGGATATAGAAAAGACTTCAAAATCCTTCTGCTGACTTATAAAGCTCTTCATGTCAAAGCTCCATCTTATCTGAAAGACCTCATCACTCCTCTGTTAGCGACTCCCAGTATCTCTAAATACAGACTGGGAAGCAAAGGGGTTAAGCCCAAAAAATAGGGCCCTGACTTCAAGTTACGATGCAAAGGTCCCCTTTGGCATGGAAGTACTTTAGGGTCATACAAATAAATTTATCCTAAGGCACAAGTGAGATTACACATGGTATCGTTTTTTCCAAAATGGATGCCAATGCACCAAAAATACTCTAGAGCAGGGGTACTCATTACATCATGCGATTTACCCACACTGTCTTTGCGATCGACCGGTCAATCGCGAAGACAGTGACGATAGATTGCATGACAGTACAGGTCATCAGAGTAGTAAGGTAATGACCAAAAATGTATGGACATTGGACATTTATTGTGTTATATGTCTTATATTAGAGACAGGCCTCTATATGGGACAGGCATTTATTTAATTTTGAACAAATCTTATGTTCAGCAAAGATGGAAAATACTCCCAAATTGTTCTGCTCTTACTGTATGAAAGAGTAAGAATAGAAAGAAAGAACCAGATCTAGAGCACACATTCATTTAGAAGTTTAATCTGCACCAATTTAACTTATCCTAAAAAAAATGTGTGCTCCAGCCATAGACTGGAAACCGGCTTCCAAGTTTTTTTTGGTCGCATTCAGGCTGAGAATTACTGCTTACAAGTCCGGCCGCATCTGGTCCGAGCGCCAACACCTGCAGGTTTGACTGGGTTGTGTTTTAATTTTCAGGTGTTCCACTGAGAACTCTCTCATGAATTAATGAATGATATGTGTGTGTGTGTGTGTGTATATATATATATATATATATATATTAGTAAAGCAAATAGGACTGTTAGTTGGCGCTCTTGATGGTAGCAGTTGGAGTAGAGTGATCAAAGGGAGGGTAGGTATGTCATTGGGGTCATCAGGTGGGCACCCTTCTTCATTGACATTAGGGTAATTGAAGCCCACAACGTCTCCAGAGGGCTTAATGGTGTGCCCAGCATCCTAGGTACACCCCCCTCCATGCCATACCCTCCATGTTCCTCAGTGGACTTTGCATGGCAGGGCCGTCCTTCTCCCTGAGCCAGATGTACACCTGGCAGCATACCGTCTGTCTCTATTTTTGAGCCCAGGCGTTGTCAATCCACCTTATCCAGAGCCAGTCGCTGCTTTTTTCAGCAGCACATGATATGGCTTTGACAGCCTGTTGGAGGGAGCAACCCCTTACTCCCATCTTCCTCAGTAGATTGGTGGTAGATGTAGCAACAAACCCCCTGCATCCCACCTCTACTGGGAAGATAATGGTCTTCCAGCCATCCTGGGATGCTTCTGCTGCTAGGTCAGAATATTTGTTTTTCTTCCTCTCAAAAGCTTCTTCAACCCCATCTTCCCATGGCACTGTCTGCGCCACGATATAGGTCAGCTTTGCTGGAGTGCTGTTGCCACTATCTCTGGGGTCCTTATCTGATGATGTTTGTGGGAGAGCATTTGTGGTGGTTCGCTTCTCTTCCAGTGCCACCAAGTGTAGCGCCCTTGGGTGAGACTGGTAGTGCATCCTGATCCTCATCCTGAGAATGTGCCTTAGGGATGCTGGTGCTTGACACAGAGGACAAGCGGGATCTTCTCTGTACCACAGATTCAGATTTGGGGGGAAAGTAGCAGGTTGTACATGGCTCTGATGATAAAAGCTGTGCCTCCATCTGCCAGATGTCATGCCAGGTGAGTTTTTTCTTCTTCAGGCTCTCTCCCAGTTGGTCCATCTCCCCTGCCCTGGCCATTGAGACAGCTTTGGCGTGTCTTTCTGCCTCCTCTTTTTACGAATTTCCTCTACTACCAGCAATCTCTTCTGCACAGATGTTGATTGATGCCACAGAGGAGCTTTTAGGAGAAGCCCAAGACCCACTCTCCTGTGATGGACTTGACCAACCACATCCCTGAAGTGAAGAGCAGACTTTGCACTCTGAACCACTTCTAATGGAGTCCACTTCCTTCCTGTTGCCACCCGGTGGGCCACTGGGCCATGACTGCATCTTCAGATTCAGTAAGGGTCATGACCAGTCTTGCTTTGGTGTATTTGAATTCTTCCACGCGACCTGTTATCAGTAGCTCCAGGTTTTTGAAAATTAAAAAAAATTGCCCAAGCCCATGTTCCTCAACCCTGTCAGATGTAAATTTTGGGCTGTCTGAATGTGTGTGCAAAGTTTTGTGCGTTTTTCATCCCCGCAAAGTCGTCAAATATGCGATTCATTTCATGTAAGAATAATAATAAAGATTTCAATAGGGTCCTCATCGAGGGTCCTCTTGGGCCCTAATAATAATAATAATAAACTGCGCAATGACAATGGGTCCCTTGGGATGACTTTGTAATACCGCTTGGGCCGTAATAATAATAAAAAAAGTTACAATTTCAAGAGGGTCCTCACAGGACGTTGTCCACGCTCAGGCCCCAAAAACATTACAATTTCAATAGGGTCCTCACAGGACGTTTTCCGCGCTCGGGCCCTAATTAAAGCCCGCCCCCGCCGCCCTGAATCTCCTGCAACCACAAGGCACCCATGCCCTGTGGCCCCCAAGGCAGCTGCAATTCCTCAGAAGCAATATATAAGTGAAATGGAAAAAAAGTCAGCAAAAACTTGCTTCCTGTTTTCAATAGGGGGTGCTATGAGTGTGCGCAGAAAGGGTCATGCACTTGTGTTCATGGGAGGACCATTATCACACATTTCAATTTGGGCCAATTTAGACAATGCATGAAGGAGTTATGACAAGTTGATGGTTCATCCACCAGGGGGCAGTATGCGAATAACCAGATGTGGGCAGGTTCATTCAGGGGCCAGTCCCCATCACACATGTGATGTTTCAAGCAAACTGGACAATGCATGATGGAGTTATAATGACTTGATTTTCCATGGTGAGAGATCAAATGTTGCTGCCGCCATGGGCAGCCTGTAATATGACACAATACATGTGTTACTGTGGAGATTCATCAGCCTGGTTGTCACATGACCACAAAATGGAGTTGATCAGGTCAGGAGTTTGTCAATTCAATATATGGTTGCCATTCCCATACAGTCTGATGGAGCTTAGGCACTGTGGAATTGCAAGGCACTGTTTCAGCTGTGTAATTATCACCCATTGTAACTTTTCCACCTTGGTGATGGGGATCTTGTATACAGCTAACGGCCACATGAGGCTTGGGAGTAAGCCAAACTGAAAGCACCATAACTTTAGTTTGCCTGGTAACAAGGTCTTGTAGATGCAGTCAACTGGCATTTCTGAAATAGTTGGTACATGTGTTTCACTGACATGGAATCTCTAGTCTGTGACTTGGCCTTTTACTATGGAAATGCTTCTGCACTTGCTGGGCTTGAGCTTCTTCCTTGCACATGTTATGTTTTGATGAAGTTTCTCCAGCTGTTTCTTGGTGCAGGGGACAGTTGTTGTGAGTTTTGTTATATCATCCATATAGGCTCGAATTGCTGGTAACCTCTGATTACACTGTAGTTGTACTCCTCCCACCACTGTTTGGATTTTTAAAGGAAGCACACTGAAGCAATAACTCACGTTTTATCCTTGGTCTTTTGTTTTATTACAACATGACCAGAGGTGACTATAGCTCATAAACCTGAAATGATTAAACCAAGTACAACAGGTTACAAATGATAATATTAATGAACTGTAAATTATAAATAGCTATTTTTACTTTTTTAATAAACAAACATTGACTCTTTTAGTATATATAATCAATCAAATGTCTTATATAAATTAAAGCAATGTATTGCAGTAAACACAACGGACCCAAATAATTAAACACAGAATCTCTTAGCTAACATTAATAAATAACACTCTCATTCTCATATCACTCTCAAGACTGTAACAGTGCAGTAAACATAAACAACACATATATTACAACACATATATTTACAAACTACACATTACTAGCAGGCTATTTCACAGTTAGTTGTAGCTTACCAATGGGCTGAGTGCTTCTGTCTGAACCTGGATGCAAACTACTGCCATGATCAATACACCCGGAAGTCACGCAGACTTTTCAAAATAAAATGCAGAGGTACAAAACCCTTAAATAAGTTATTCAGAGCTACAAATAATGACAAATAACAAAAGTCTTAACACCTCCCACTTGGCCGATTGATCAAAGATGCAAAGAGGCCACAATTTACACAACAGTCATTTGAGTCTCTCAGTAGGTATTTCAAAAGTAAAGTCCAGGCTTTTATAGCCTTTCAAAATGGAAACTAAAATGTATTCCCAAAGAAAGTGTTCTTGAAGGTTAGGTGTTCCTCATATGTCCAACATGAACACAAAAGCTAACTAAGGAGGTAGGCACCACCACCTTTCCTCCTACTGAGTGTAGGTTTGCCCTCTAATCACTCAGTTGCCTCCCAGGGTTACCTACTAATTAAACAATCAAGTCCCTTGGGTAACCCTTGGCAAGGACTTATCTTACTACTGTTGGTCCTCAACTGGAATCAAGACCACCACATCCCTGCGAAGGACGATGGTTGCGGGCAAGTCAGAGTTTCCTCTCCGGACCCTGGACACAAGGGGGCTGGGAAGGCCCATGCAAATTTTCAAGCCCATGTCCCGGACAGTCCCTTTCTTGTCAGGATATGTTGCAATGATTCGGCCAAGCCAAAACTGTCCTCTAAGGGTGTCTAAGGGCGTCTAAGGGCCTGGCAGCTCACTCCACTTTGACCAGAACTTGTCCACTCCTGCCTGGACAGCCCTCAGCCTCCAACAAGGGTGGGTTTCCACGTCAATTCCATGCACGTCTCCTTCCTGTCCAGTGCTTCCCAGGATAAGGGAGTTAGGAGTCACGTACTCCACTGCAGAATCTGGCTCTCTGCTTCTTGCAAGTGAGACACTTATTGATCACCGTCTTGACTGTCCTTCGACCTTGCACCACCCAGGCCTTTCTTCTTGTATGCAGCAGTGTGGCAGCAATGATTTAACTCATGAGCTTCTTTTGCCAGAAAAGTACCTAGCCATGACTAGAATTAATGGTACAGCTGTTCCGTCTTCGCTCCAAGACTGGACTCTACCACCACACAGCAATAGTCCTGTATTGTCATCCTTGAACACAACAGGCAGTTTAAGGTTGTGTTGTGAAATTCCATGCCATCCTGGGCTGCAGGTCTTGGAAGGCAGTTGCTCTTTCTTCTGCAGAAAGGCTGGAATCCTTTGCCTCCCACTTTGCTGGATCTGAGACTTGCCGCTCTTTATTCAGCCAGGATTCTGCAGCCTGTCGAGTCCAGGCAACAGTCCCACACAGCTTTGACAAGGTATTGAACCGCTTGGGCTCAACAAGACGCACAAGATCTATGCCCCAGGGTTTCCTCTTTGGCCTCTCTGCTGCTGAAGTTTGACCCTGACCTTTTGGTGGCGACTGCAGTGTGAGCTTACTATCTTCATCTGATGAGTCTCCCAAATCTATGCCAACGTCAGCTTTGCTAGGGTTAGATATTTTCTTCGACTGAGCCCTAGTGATCGCAGCTGAGGAAGCTTTTCTCTTGAGCTTCTTAACATCATCAGCCAGGGTGGTCACTATCTCGCTGGCCATCTTTACTGGCCACTCAGCTTCTGGCCAACTTAGAAACTCAGGTCCTCTTTGCCATTCAGACTCTTCATCGAGTTCCTCAGGAGATGCTCTCCTTGTAATGATGTCTGATGTGTTGAGGTTGCCCTCAAACCATTTCCAATGTTCCACTGGTCCAAGCTCTCTGAATTTCCCCAATGCAATTCGCAAAGAAGGTCTGATAGCCATAACTATCCCTCTGGATCACTCCCAGGATTGTTTGACTTGCGTGACATCCATGCGGCAGTGCTTCCCAAAGTACTTTTTCAGACGGGTTGCAAAGTCAGCACCGCATAATTCTGCCTTAATCACATCCCCCTTTTGGTTAAGAGGAGTAAGTTTGGCTTTTATTTATGATGACCCCGCTCTGCATCTCCCACCGAAGGTAAAGTACAGCTCCGTAGGAGGCCTCACTTCCATCTGAAAACGTGACTCCCACTGTGCGGCCTATGGCTCCTGGTGGTGTGAGGCTTCTCTCGAATCTGACATGACCAAGTCTCACGTACTCCTCAATGAGTGTTATGGATGCTTCCCGAAGTTTTGGCAAGAGTTCCCGCTTCTTGGTCAGATTTCCTCACAAGCATGACCCCTTTCCGCTTAGCCAGTGTGGCTAGACCAATGGGGTTGTAGAATGCAGCAATCTGACTTAGCAACACTCAATGCGTTTTGGGTGTGGGGTTGAAGGATTTGGGGTGTTACTTCTGACTTCATCCTCGCGCATGTCAAGTCCTGTTATCATTTTGCCTCGCTTCTTCAAGAAGTTGATGGACATCATTATGCAAAGTTTGCTAGTCTCTGGTTCATAGCCAGTGCCTTGCTCTCTTCGTCCTGCATTTGCTTAGGCAATGCCAGAGTTTTGGGCGCATCCATGACTGTTTCACTGTTACTGGAGTTGACAGTGGCTCCTCACCTCACACTTTGGCCAGAGAAGCTCCATGGTTTGAGGGAGAAACTGTTGCGGAAGGTTAATCTTACCTGTTAGAGTAAATGCATGGGGATATCCTCAGCCATTTAGAGGGCTGGTTAGTGAGTATGTGGGCGACACGGATGTGACGTCATTGGGTGTACTGTCCGGAAGCTGGAAGTAAACAGTTGACCGCAAGTCTCTCTCTCTCGTCATTATTATATAGTAACGTACAGTAACATAACATGGTGTTAGAATGAAACTGAAAGAAGTTTGGAGAGGAATACGCCTCCAAGAGTGAAGTTGTCTGGATGAATGGCAGACGAAGTGAGCGCCGAACGGAAGACGAAGTTAGCGCTAGCGGCTAAAATGGGCTAACAGTACACGAACGGACGGAGAGGAGAGTGAACCCAGCGTGCGTCGGAGGAGACGTAAACAGGCGAGTAAACAAAAAGAAAGAAGAGGAATATAAACTAAGGAGTTGTGCAGATAAAAACGGAGTGAAATAAAGATGACACCCTCCTGTGCCAGCAAGCAGTATCCAGCTAGCTCCACCTGGTAACTTTGACTTCAGTAATGCAAATGAATGGCCAAAGTGGATAAGGCGGTTTGAGCGTTTCAGAATAGCATCAAGCCTGGATAAACAGTCTGAAGAGTATCAAGTTAACACGTTGATGTATACTCTGGGAGATGAAGCTGAAGACATATTGAGTGTGTTGCCATTAAGCAGTGATCAGAAAAAGAAATATCAAGATGTAAAACAAGCCTTTGAGAACCACTGTGTGAGCAAGAAAAATGTCATCTTTGAGCGTGCAAGATTTAACAGACGAAATCAAGAGCCAAGAGAAAGTGCAGAATCATTCATTACTGCTGTCCATAGCCTCGCTAAACACTGCACATTTGGAGCACTAAGAGAGGAGCTTATCAGAGACAGGATTGTCGTAGGACTGAGAGATGCCGAGTCATTACAGATGGATCTTGAGCTCACACTAGAAAAGACAATAACCAGAGTCCATCACAGTGAAGAAACAAAGAGGCAGCAGCCTGTGCTGCGTGGCAGTGTGGATGAGAGACAGTCATCTCTCTCTCAAATTGAATCGAAGGCAACTGGACTTGTATTTGTCTGTGGAAGACGTTTCGCCTCTTATCCAAGCAGCTTCATCAGTTCTTATGCATCGGCCTTTCTAGTCCACACTAGTCTGACTAGTCTAGTCCGCACTAGTCTGACTAGTGCTGAGAGAGAGACAACAATTTGAGAGAGAGATAACAATGACCTGGATGAATGAGAACATTCACAGACATGAGAGACAGTCTGTAAACATAGATGCAATGAGGACACACTCAAAAAGGGACCAAAAGAGGGAAATAAACACAGCGCACGTATCAAACCAGTATGTGGCGTGGTTACAATGGAAGACTGTAAAGTTAAGATAATAATTAGATTTAGAAATAGTTGCCGACAACGCCACCTAGGTTAATGAGCCTAGGACTCAACAACAGGTTCTTTAAAATCAGGTGGAGCAGAGTTAAAACCAAAGGGACGATCACAGGTTCACAGAGTATTTATTGAATCAGGATATTCCAGTCTATGTTAGGCCTACAGTCTTTAAAGGGTGTGTATGAGTCCAAGTCGCCAGACTCTGGTCAAGCCGTCCACGTGGATTCTTCGACTGGCTGAAAGAGTGGGAACAAGGTCGATGAATATCCTTATTAAAACCTCGAATGAAGATGAAAGGTAGTGTTCAGTCTAAAATTCTAGTTAAAACCCAGTGGTTAAAAGGCAAAGAGGGGTACTTAGCTGAAAGAGGGGTGCATCGTGACTACACCCCTCTGCGAATCCACAGTGCCTCCCCTCTTGCCCCAGTCGCTCCTCTCCTCGAGGCCCGTGTCCTGGCTCCGTGTTCCCGGTCCCCACGGCCTGGCGTCCAACCCACCTGTGTGATGCAGAACACAGTCGCCACTCTCCAGCCCACACACGGTACACTCTCTCCTTCTCGCCTGGCCTCACAGCTGGCCTTCCTCTCATCTGCTGCTCAACTCAAAGAGTGAAAGAGTGAAGAGTTTTTTCTGGGGAATAACGTCCCGTTATTCACCCGGGCTGGAGTTATTAGACCGGGCAGACATAGGCTGCTGGGCTTCAGGCGTCGGAGTACTCTGTGCTGCTGGTGGCCGTTTTCTCTATGCTGCGGGAGGTCTCTCTCTGTGCTCAAACCCTCTGCTTTTGTCCCCTTGCTTCTCTCTTGAGACGCGTTGCGCCAGCATCTTTTCTCAGCTGCAGCTCATCGTGTTGATTAGTCCGCCCAGTGTGTGTGTAGTTCAGGGTCAGTAGGACAAGAAATACATGCAGTCCGACGTAACCTAAAACTGTACGAACAAAATAGCACAACCCAAGCAAAAGCAACACAACATGCAAAATAACAAGACACCACACATAATGCTTCATACTCAATCACAATAAGATCAGGGGAAACATGCAACTCAACTCAAAAACTGACCCGTCACAAGTAAATAAAGATGATGTGGATGATGTGGAAATACAACAAACCACCAGTGGAAAGATTGCCCCGCTAAAGATGCAGAATGCCGCAAATGCAGAAGAAAAGGACATTTTGCCTGGAAATGCCGGTCAGCCGGTGGCATCGATGACATCACAGAGGATTCTAGAGTTACAGCGATCCCGACTCACCACTACTCAACAGAAAAACATGGAACTTTGCAGCTGCCCAAAATTCCCCTGTATGGTCCGGGCAGGCAGCCCCTGGAGGTAAAAGGTTACTTCAGAGGAAAACTAAAGGTGAGAGATAAACACACTGAACAAGACATTTACGTGGTGAACAAGCTAACAAAACCACTATTTAGCCATCAAAGCTTTGACTCTTGTGAAGCGAGTACACACAGTTCAAGTGGGAGAAGATATTCTAAAGTGTTACCCTACAGTCTTCAAAGGGCTGGGAAAACTGACAGCACCATACAAAATTGAACTGAAACCAGGCGCCACACTATATGCTCTGTCTGCCCCATGTCGTGTTCCCCTCCCACTGCGTGATAAGGTGAGGACAGAGTTGGATCGGATGGAGGCCATGGGGGTGATATCAAAAGTCACACAACCCACTTCATGGTGTGCAGGTCTCGTGGTGGTGCCAAAACCAAAATCAAAGGAAAAACTCAGACTGTGTGTAGATCTGACACACCTGAATGAGTGGGTCAAGCGTGAGAGACATATCCTGCCAAACATGGATCACTCACTAGCGATGCTGACAGGAGCAAGGTTCTTCACCAAATTAGACGCCATGTCAGGGTTTTGGCAGATACCCCTGACCGAAGACAGCGCTCTTTTAACCACCTTCATCACCCCATTCGGTCACTATTGTTTCAACAGGCTGCCGTTTGGAATATCCTCAGCTCCAGAACCCTTTCAGCAACGGATGACACAAATACTTGAGGGCTGTGAGGGTGTGGTGTGCCATGCGGACGACATTTTGGTATATGGAAAAGACCAGACTGAAAATGACACTAGACTACACCAGGTGCTGATGAGACTTAGCAAGGAGGGACTGACACTGAATAAGGAAAAGTGTGAATTCGCCAAAAGTAAACTGATGTTTCTTGGACACAGCCTCTTGTCAGAAGGAGTGAAACCCGACCCCGGCAAAGTCAAAGCCATACTGGACATGCCAGAGCCCACCTGCGTTGCCAATGTCAGACGAGTGATGGGCATGGCTAACTACTTAGGCAAGTTCCTGCCTCACCTCTCCTCATATACACAGCCCCTGACAGTTCTTCAGTCAGAGAAGACAGAATAGTGCTGGGGGACACCACAGCGAGAAGCTTTTCAGAAGCTAAAATCAGAACTGGGCTCACCCAGAGTCCTGGCTGTGTACTCACCATATGCAGAGACGCATGTGTCGGCTGATGCATCATCGTTCGGGATTGGTGCTGTTGCCAGAGGGTGAGGACTGGAAGCCGGTGGTGTTTATCTCCAGACAGCTGTCTGATGCAGAGAAACACTATGCGCAAATCGAGAAGGAGGCATTGGCAGCAACCTGGGCATGTGAACGACTGCAGTCGTACCTGCTGGGTATGAGCTTCACAATTGAGACCGATCACAAACCCTTGGTCCCTTTGTTGAGTTCAAAAGTGCTGGATGAACTTCCTCCTCAAGTCCTGAGATTCCGATTGAGACTGTTGAAGTTCACAGACAACATTGTACACATCACGAGCTCCAGTGGATCACACAGCCACACAGGAAGATGAAGAGCTGGAGGCAGATGTTCAAATCTTTGTGGACTCCATCAGACAGGCACTGCCAGCCACTGAAGCAAGACTGCAACAGCTAGCAGCAAAGCAACAAGAGGACCCTGTCTGCAATACATTGAGACAGTACTGTCAAACAAAGTGGCCTGACAGAGCTCACTTGCCACCTGATATCGGACCCTACTGGTACGCGAGAGATTACCTGTCTGTGGCCGGAGACCTTCTCTTAAAGGGACAGAGGATCATCATCCCCAGCTCCTTAAGAGATGACATGCTTGACATCCTCCACCAGGGCCACCAAGGGATAGCAGCAGCCCACGATACCCACAAGCCAACGGCGAAGCAGAGCGGGCCATGGCCACTGTCAAAGGCTTATGGAAGGAGGGAGGAGACTACGCAAAAGCACTACTCAGCTACAGAGCCACCCCTTTGGAGAATGGATATTCTCCAGCCCAGCTACTCATGGGGAGACAGTTAAGAACCACACTCCCTCAAGTGCCCAAAACACTCTGTCCACGCTGGCCAAATATCAAACAACTCCGGAGCACAGAGACACAAGGAAAACGGAAACAAGAGCAATACTACAACAAACGCCACAGAACACACAATCAGCCGGAGTTACACCCAGGCCAGAGTGTATGGATCACTACAGAGAGCACTCATGGGACAGTCGTACAGCAGACAGCTGCCCCGAGATCATACCTCGTCAGAACAGAGGATGGGCTGTTGAGAAGAAACCGTACACACCTGCGAGCAACCCAGGGGCCACCCCCTGATCCTACCAACAGAGAGGACGCTGGCTCTGGTATTACAGACCAACCTGCAGCGGAGCCAGATGTTACATATGTTACAAGCTCAGGCAGACACTCACGTCCGCCTAAAAGACTGGATTTGTGATTTGACCGCAAAAAAAAAAAAAAAAGAGAGAAAAGAAAAGAAAAAAAAATGTTAATGAATGAGAATGTAACTGTGAATGTTCTGGAATAACAGTTAAGTTGAAGTCATGTTAAAAAGAGAATTGGATTAGAATACTTGAAGTGAAGTAATAATGTTTCTTACTTAAAAGGGGGAGATGTTGTGTAAGGTTAATCTTACCTGTTAGAGTAAATGCATGTGGATACCCTCAGCCAATCAGAGGGCTGGTTAGTGAGTGGGCGACACGGATGTGACGTCATTGGGTGTACTGTCCGGAAGCTGGAAGTAAACAGTTGACCGCAAGTCTCTCTCTCTCGTCAATGTTATATAGTAACGTACAGTAACATAACAGAAACCACCAGCTTTTAAGATCTCTTCCATTCCTTTGGTGATATTTTCCAGGACCTTGATGTCATTGTAGGATGTCAAGATGTTGTCCACATACCTGTCTTCTACCAGAACACGGCGTTCTTCAACCATGGCAGTGAACTGGGGCAGGTTTGCTGTTTCTCTCATTGCAACCTGAGCTATGCAGCCTGCAGGCTTATCATCAATGTTAACCCTGACGACGACGACGAAGACCTCGATATCATCCTCCGGGCTGTCTCCAGAGGAAGCGGGGAAGATGAACTTCTTTCTCTTTTAGCCAGAGTTGTACATCTTTTTCACGTCGCCTAAAGCGGCATACAATCCACTCCTGAACCTCAGAAGGACTCCTTTGATCGGATTGAGGACGTCAGGACCCTTGTGCAGGAGATCATTCAAACTTAACCCCAATAACTCTTGGCTACTGTTTCAAACAATCCTTACAGGAGTAGTGGTTGAGTGAGGATTAGGAGCGACTAGATGACTGATGTACCACTTCGGTCCCTTACAATTGTCAATTTCATCTTTAGTGAGTTTAGCGATTTTACTTATCTTTTCCTTCAAAAACTTTAATTTTGTATTTAAGCAGTGCAGCTTCTTCTGTACATTACATTTGTCATAAATAGCATGAGATTATGACCAGTCAGGAGTAGTCTCTGCAAATCAGTTCCTGCAACAGCAGATCCCATCTTCACCAGCGACTGTGACAGCTGTTGAAGGTCAGAGGTGACAGGTTAACACTTTGAGGTTCGAATGTTTTTAATGTTAGATAACTAATGACTAGCTAGCTAGTAACTAGTTAGTCATTTTAACTAGGTCACTAGTAACTGGTTAGCTTCATTATAACTAGCTACTAACTAGTTAACTTAATTATAACTAGCTTGCGAATAACTAGTTAGCGTCATTATAACTAGGTTGTTAATAACCTGTTAGCTTCATTATAACTAGCCTGCTACTAACTAGTTAGCTTCATTATTATTGAAGCAACTAACTTTATATTCCAGAACATGCGCTTCAACTGGGAGCAGCAAGGTCTGGTAGCTCTGAGTTTTTACTCAACCTTTGCTTTATTTTGCTGTGTTTTTGTATGTTTTTGTCGTATTTTGACAACTACTGATGGATACTTCTGTGGGGAGAGGAGATTCTTAAGGAGAGGAGCTTCTGTCATTGAAAATAGAGCAAGTCTGGAGGATGCCACCCTGTTCCAGCTGGGATGAGGAGGTGCTTACATGGTTGCTGTGCTGGTGGTGCAGAGGTTAAAGGCTTGGAAGTGGAGATGTACTGTAGGTCCTTTCTGCCATCAGTCATCATGCAAAAAATCAACTCTCTGCCCAGCAAGAGTGATGTGGAGCTGGAGATATATGAAGACTCAGGAAGTAGACAGATTTTTTTTAATAATACGAAAAATCCATATTTTACCTATATTTTACATTATTGTTATTTAATCTTGGACCCTATTTTATTAGATTCCTTGACCCCAAAAATGTACACTTTTACACCAAATTTGTCATTATAGCTATAACAGCAGCAAAGATATAGGCCTCTCAAGTATGGTCGGCGGCCATTTTAAGAAAAAAAAAAGTGCATATTTTAGATGCAAAATGTGATCTTACTTGTGTCTTAAGATAAATTTATTTCTATGGCCCTAAGGTACTTTCATGCCAAAGGGGACCTTTGCCTCATGACTTGAAGTCAAAAGTCACTTAACCTCTACTGGGCTCCTCTACTGTAGAACCAGCTCTCTCCATGGGTCAGAGAGGCAGACACTCTCTCTACATTTAAGTCCAGGCTTAAGACCTTCTTCTATGACAGAGCTTTTAGTTAGGGCTGGGTCAGATAACCCTGACCCATTTTATAGCTATGCTGCCATAGGCTTAGACTGCTGGGGAACACATCAGGTTACATGGAGCCGTCTCTCTCCTCTCCTGTCCTCTTTGGACAGATCTGTGGAAACACAGAGTGAGTGCGAGACACCAAGGCCAAACTACAGAGCTTTATCCCACTGCACCAACTGCCTCAGTTGATGTGAGGGTCTAAGGCCAGAGGATATTGTCATTATGCTGTGTAAAGCAAACTGTTTGTAAAAATGGGCTATACCAATAAAGTTGCCTTGCCTTGCCTTAGCGACACAGTAGGGGTGTGGCAAAGCATCCAGTATTTGTATTTGTTGAGGGAAAAAATGTATTTGTATTAGAATAAAATTAAAAATAGGTGTAAAAATCCAGTTTTTTTGAGTTACACTTATAATTTAGGATATGTAACTATAAAGTATAAGTATTCTTTAATTAGCCATTATAATAAATATGGATGTATATGCAATATTGGTTGATGTTTTTCATGAATCCAGCAATAAACATGTAACAAGGAACATCATTCAAAAGAAAATAACATAACAACCATTACTTCATCCAGGCTTAAATCAACAACTAACAAATACCATTGTGAACACTGTGAACATTACGAACCCCACCACCACCCGTCCTTGTTGGAGGACACTGAACGGACAGAATATAAACAAATGATTTCCGAGCTAACAAATGGATGAGAGAACCCAACTGCAGACGTCTCATTCCGTTACGGAATAATCTACTGGTCAAACTCCGCTTCCCAAAAATTATAAACTGCCAACCCACAGTTAATGTATAAAATCTATTCAACAAAAATAGTGATACAGTTAAATCCTGTGTTGTCCAGACAAAGCCTCCTCGGTTGTTGTGTTGATCAGCCTGTGTCAGTCAGACTCTTTTTCACTTTATCTGACTCCTGAACGTCACTCAAGCTTCCGGCCAGGCACACAAATATTCACTGCAGTCATGAGGAAATGCAGCTTTTTGATATGATGTTTTTCTTGTTCTCAAATACAAATAATTTTAAAACAATTTGTTCAAAGTAAGTATTTGTAAAAAAAAAAAAAAAAAAAAAAAACATGTTATTTGTGCCTTTCCGAATATCATATTCGGATTTAGCTCCACCCCCCCTACACAGAAATAACACGTGCAGAGCAGCATGCAAGGGTCGTCTGCATCATGTAACATGTTTGTCTTCAAAAGGCCCTACACTGTACATTTAAATGTAGAATGCCTCTTCAGTGGTTACAACTTCATGGTGAATGCACCAAACAAATGTGAGGTAAAATCCCCGCTCAACTGTAGTCTTGTCAGCACATAACAAGACCTCTATTTTACCTTGTAAAGATCCACTGATGACAGATCAGTGATAAGATCTGGTTCAATGGTTTAGTTCAAGTCAGCCCACAGACCAGCATAGGTTAACGGAGGGGTTGGAGAAAGCAGGGTAGGTAATGTCTGCTTTTGGTCACTTTTTCCTGATCTCTGAATATCCCCATAGTCTTCTTTTTTTTATTTGAGGGTTATTTTCTCAATCAGCTTCTCACTGTAAGCCAAAAGCTCCTAAAGCGGAACAGTGTTTGGACAAACACAGAACAGCCATGATTATATGACATTTTTTAGGGCTTCACTGGGAAAAAAAGATTATACAAATTTAGCGACATGTGGATTGAAATCAAACACATAACACTAACCCTAACCACATGAAGATTTGAGTTTAAGTTTGGTTAATAATAATCAAGAATGTGTTTTAATTCTAATTTAAGAAATCGAGCTCAAAACTTAAAGCTTTATACTCTTTTTCTCTCTGAGCAATCCCTTTCTTCTTTCATGCCTCCCTCTCTCTCTCTCTCTCCCCCCATCACTCCTCTGTAATGGTGGGCAGGTGAGGGGTGCTGGGTGAACTGGGTGTGTTCCGTAAATCAGGCCGGACAGTGACACTGGGGATGGACCAAACATCACTCAGTTCTGCAAAGGGAGGAAAAAGTCAAATAGTTTATATTCCCACACAAGATAAGTAGCCTACCCATCATCTCCTCAAAGATAATCTGTATCACATCATGACTGTGGTGTTCATTGTACTGTATCATGACGATGTAAAAAGCCGCTGCTGTCTCTCAATGAAGACAGTTTAACCTTGATAGATAATAAATGAAACCTGGTTTAATCTGCCAATTCCTTTGCTCTGCACCCTCATACATGCATCTCATGCTATTGAGTGCTGTGGATCCAGACAAGGTTTGATGAAAAATTACCACAACAGACGTTGTGTGAGGTGGGATCATTCGTGTGAGATGGCAGCACCCAGGACTCAAGAGCTGCAGGTGGAGACTGTGCACAGCTAGTGTCTGGGATTCTAGAGGCATAAGAGAAGTGGGGGCCTGGCAGCTGGGAACTCTTCTGGCAAAGTGTTTTCTTCCAGGGAGAGTAATGATTCATGACCCTTATTTGCAGTAAAGCCAGCCTCTTCTTTGAAAGACACATTACTTTGTTTTGCTATGTGCGTACACACAAGGTATTATGGTAGCCATAACTGGTAAATAAGCCCTATTTGCACCTGTAAACACAGAGATGAGTCACGAGCAGCATGTTAAACAGTGAAGAGCTTTGTTCACATGTACTGTAGGAAGAAACTATTTCCAGGTATCTGTTGGAGAAAATTTGGAGTTGTGTTATGTCTTGCAGCTCTTCATGTGAAACTTAAGCCTTTACAACACTCAAATTAGGCAACAACGTCTGAGTTTTATCTTCTCTGATTGCACCTACAATGGTGAGGTGACAGATGATCCACACCAACAACCACAACAGCACTTTCAGGTTTTTCTGGAGCAGTTGATAACCATCCACAAATTTTGCTGTGGCTTAGTAATTCAAAAATCACACATAACTCTCACTCCATACATCATAAATAAGTAAATTGTATTTATAATGAACAAAGTCACAACATTACTAGAGGCCTCTTACAGAGTTTAGCTGGTTTACTAAAAGTAAAAAGATGTTTGTGCAGGTCAAACAGGGTTCGCAGTTCATATGAGGTTGCTGAAGGACTTACATGCAGGGTGTCATGGGTTGAAGACCAGGGGAAGGGAGATGAGGGCTCCAGCAGGAGGGTCAGAATGGAGGGGGCTCCAGTGAACACAGATGACCTCAGAGGAGTCTGAGACACACATACACACACACCACAAATATGCACACAATACACACAGCAGGAAATCACTGTATGCAAACAAAATAACCAGATAATGTCTTGTCACACAGTATTAGCCAACCCACATGAAATGACTAATCTGATATTTTGTGTGAGCTATGGGGCCACTAGTAGCACTAGTAACATTTCTGGTGAAGTTTTCCAGTATCACAAGAAAAACATACAAAATCAGGATATTGGAGTTACTTTCCTCACCATATGTTTTGCTCCATTAAAACCTAACCTCAGTCAACACTGATGTACTCATGTTGCGCCCAACAAACTTGCTTGTTTTCCCAAGATGTCAGAGTTTTCCTTTACCACTCTGGCCAAGTTACACGTCCATAAGTCTCAATATATATAATTTACAAATGTCAATTGCAGACAACATTCCTCATTCAGAGAGGTTTTGAACAAATCTGAGTTTTAAGGTTTCTCCTCTCTCTTCGATGCAGGACGGAGAGATATAGAAGATGTATCTACAACTGTACCTACCAGCCATCAAGCTTTTTAATTCTTCTGCAAATGAATTTCCCTTTGGAGATTAATAAATTTATTCTTATTCATATTGTTGTTTTATCCTCCATCTATTAAGAAAAAGGAAAATCACAGTGTCAGGATGGAGACAAGGCATTAGCTTCTGTGATAACGACACAGTGTAATGTAGCCTCAACAGAGTTGAGAGTTACAACAAAACAAATGCATACCTGTCCTGAATTTGCTGTACAGTCCGTTCTCATGAGTCTGACAGCTGCCGGACCAGAAGGGTAAACCTCGCTCTCTCCACCTGTGATGCACACACACACACACACACCAAAGTGCTTTGAGACACTTGTGTGCACTACTGTATCAGCCTTGACATATACACTGAGCAGTGTCTGTGTGTGTAAGCTAATTAGGGTGAGTGCTAAAAGCATTATTAGGACCCGAGCGACAACAAGCGCTGGCGAAGGCCCTATTGTAATTGCTATGTTTCTTATTAGGGCCCAAACGACGACTGCAAGTTGTCCGGCTAAGGCCCTATTGAAATTGCACTGTTTATTATTATTAGGGCCCGAGCGACGACAAGCGTCAGTGAAGGCCCTGTTGTAATTAGGGCCCGAGCGACAAGTGCAAGTCGTCCGACGAGGACCCTATTGAAATTGCACTGTTTATTATTGTTTATAATTATTCTTACCTGTCTTTAATCCCCAATTTGGCCCCTTTTCCAAATTTGAAAAGTCACAAATTTTTGCACACGTGACCAGACGGCTCAACAGCGCCCCCTTGAAATTTTCAAAATTCCCTCCGCATTGGGGTCATTTTGTCATAGGTAAATGAAATTTGGTACACTTATGTGTCATGCCACAAAAAAGCCTCTTAATGTCATGGTGAAATGTCAACAGGAAGTCCGCCGTTTTGATTTGTAGTTTTTTCGTATTTTAACAAACTCTTCCTAGGGATTTCACCCGATCAACTTCAATCTCGGTACAGATCATCTAGAGGCCATGCTGATCAAAAGTTATTAAAAGAATGTCTGTAGGTCAAAGGCCATGGCTGCTGGGGCGTGACAAATTTTGGCAATTTTTCGTTTTCTCACCATTGAATTTCGAATGGCTCTCACACCCACATACTTGATCCTAGCAGCTTCAAACTTGCTGGACATGGTGACGGCTCCACCCTGAACGTCACGATATATTAATTTCCCACCTTACTCATAGCGCCCCCCGGTGGTAACAGGAAGTGTCCAGCATTTACTCTAACACGTATAAATCCTACATTGTTCACCCCATCAACTTCATTCCACTTCTAATACATGCAGAACAAGTTGGTGAAGCTACATTATTACACTGTGAAGCTATCACTAATGCCGTCATGGGGCGACTCGGCGAATAGCGATCCCTCGCCACCAATTACGTTTGGCTTTTTGATGGCTTTAAAGAACTCATATCCTCATGAAATTTGATACACAGGTCAAGAATGCCATGCTTTTACATCTGATCGTGGGGTCGCACATGGGTGGGGCCAAATGCCTCAACAGTGCCACCTAGATATTTTCAAAAAACCCACCCCATAGGGGTTTTTTTGGAGTAGCAAGATGAAAATTGGTACACATGTGTAAGTAGTCTAGACACACAAAAAAGTCTCCTGCCCTAATGGTCAGAACCAAAGAGGAAGTCCGCCATTTTGATTTAAAATTTCCATTATGGTGGCCATTTACTGATTTCCACACATTCTATTTTAACAAACTCCTCCTACAGATTTTATTCAATCAACTTCATATTTGGTTAACATCATCTCAAGACATTTGTGATCAAAAGTTATTAAAAGCTTTTCTCTATCTCAAGGGGTGTGGCCATAGGGTGCCGCCATTTCTGATGCCCCTTGCCATGGAAAATCAAATCCTTATAACTCCAGTTGTTACAAGAATGTCTGTAGGTCAAAGGGTGTGGCTGCTAGGGCCTGACAAATTTTGGCGATTTTTCGTTTTCTCGCCATTTCATTTCAAACGGCTCTCCCGCCCACATACTTGATCCTAGCAGCTTCAATCTTGCTGGACATGACGATGGCTCCGCCCTGAACATCCCGATATATTAATTTCCCACCTTGCTCATAGCGCCCCCCAGTGGTAACAGGAAGTGTGCAGCTTTTACTCTAATGTGGATAAATACCACATAGTTGACCCCATCAACTTCATTCCACTTCTAATACATGCATAACAAGATGGTGAAGCTACATTATTAAGCTTGTGAAGCTATGACTAATGGCGTCCGTGTGGCGGCGCGGCGACTATCGATCCCTCGCCACCAATTACGATTGACTTTTTGATGGCTTTAACAAACTCGAATCCACATGAAATTTGATACGCAGGTCAAGAATGGCGAGCTCTTTCATCTGATATGTGGGTCGCCCATGGGCGGAGCCAAATGCCTCAACAGCGCCACCTTGAAAAAATCAAAAACCCCTCCCCATAGGGGTTTTTTTGGAGTAGGAAGTTGAAAATTGGTACACATGTCTATCTTGTCCAGACGCACAGAAAAGTCTCTTGCACCAATGGTCAGAACCAAACAGGAAGTCAGCCATTTTGATTTAAAACGTCTGGTTGCGTTCATAGCGCCACCTGGTGGATAAGCAATCAACTTGCTGTAACTACTTCATGCATTGTCCGTTTTGCTCCAAACTTCACGTGTGATGAGGGTCTGCCCCTCAGTGCACCTGACCAGGTCTGGTAACGCTCATAGCGCCACTTGGATGAACCGAACATTTCCATTTTTTCCACTTTTTACAGGTTTCTCCTCTCTTCCCGCTTCGGGCCGCAGCCTCCGCGTGCTGCAGGGGCCCCACGGTGGCATGGGGCAAGCGAGGGCCCGTTCAATGCCGCTCGCAGCTTTAATTAGTACTAATTCAATATTGTTGGGTGGTCGAAATTCGATATTGTTGGGTGGTCGCACATTGGTCGACGCGACTTGGCTAAATAGTGCCCCCTAGAAATCTTCAAAATTCCCTCCGCATAGCGTTTTTTTTTCATACACGAATGAAATTTGGTACACATATCTATCATAGCAAGGCACACAAAAAAATCCTCTTAATGTCAAGGTGAAATGTAAACAGGAAGTCCGCCATTTTGATTTGTAGTTTTTTCGTATTTGAACTAACCCCTCCTTCGGATTTTGCCCGATCGACTTCAAATTTGGTACGCCTCATCTAGAGGCCATGCTGATCAAAATTTATTAAAAGAATGTCGGTAGGTCAAAGGGGCGCGGCTGCTAGGGCGTGACAAATTTTGGCGATTTTTCGTTTTCTCGCCATCGCCTTTTGAATGGCTCTCACGCTGACATAATTGATCCGAGAAGCTTCAAACTGACTGGATATGATGATTCTCCACCCTGAACGTCTCGATATATTAACTTACCACCTTACTCATGGTGTCCCCCGGTGGTAACAGGAAGTGTTCCAAATTGACTCTAACATGTATAAATCCTACATAGTTCACCCCATCAACTTCATTCCACTTCTAATACATGCAGAACACAGTGGTGAAGCTACATTATTAACTCTGTGAAGCTATGAGTAATGGTGTCCATGTGGTGGCGCAACAAATAGCGATCCCTCGCCACCAATATCGTTGGGCTTTTTGATGGCTCTAACAAACTCATATCCTCTTGAAATTTGATACACAGATCAAGAATGGCGAGCTCCTACATGTCATAGGGGTGTCGGCTATGGGCGGGGCAAAATGCCTCAATAGCGCCAGCTTGAAATTTTCAAAGACCCCTCGCCATAGGGGATTTTTTGGAGTAACAAGATGAAAATTGGTACACATGTGTAAGTAGTCTAGACACACAAAAAAGTCTCTCGCACCAATGGTCATAACTAAACAGGAAGTCCGCCATTTTGATTTAAAACGTCTGGTTGTGTTCATAGCGCCACCTGGTGGATAAACAATCAACTTGCTGTAACTACTTCATGTATTGTCTGTTTTGCTCCAAACTTCACGTGTGATGAGGGTCTGCCCCTCAATGCACCTGACCAGGTCTGGTAACGCTCATAGCGCCACTTGGTGGATGAACCGAACATTTCCATTTTGATTTAAAATTTCCATTTTGGTGGCCATTTACTGATTTCCACACCTTCTATTTTAACAATCTCCTCCTTCAGATTTTGTTCAATCAAATTAAGATATGGTTAACATCATCTCAAGACATTTGTGATCAAAAGTTATTGAAAGCTTTTCTCTATCTCAAGGGGCGTGGCCGTGGGGCGCCACCATTTCTGATGCCCCTCGCCATGGAAAATCAAGTCCTTATAACTCCATCATAGATTGTCCGATTTGCTTGAAACTTCACATGGGAGATGAAGGTCTGCCCCTGAACCCAACTGACACATCTAGTAACGTTCGAAGCGCCATCTGGTGGATGAACAGAACATTGCATTTTTTCCACTTTTTCCTTGCTTCTCCTCTCTTCCCCCATTGCGCCACAGCCTCCGCGTGCCACAGGGGCCCTGCGGTGGCATGGGGCGAGCGAGGGCCCGTTCAATGCCACTTGCAGCTTTAATTAGTACTATTATTATTATTATTATTATTATTTTAATATACTGTAGTATATAGGCTAGTAGAAAACTATGAGAAAGACTTACATACTTTTATTATGTTTATTGTGTTACATTTAATGTTAGTAATGGTTTACTAATGTTACTAATCTAATGTGCATAGACTAATAACAGTACAGTTAACATTTTGAGTCCCACAACAATCCTGTTTTATTGTGCTATGTGTTTGGTGATTCATTGTTTTTTAAAATAATAATGTACGGCTTAATTTAAAGGTGTGCATTTATTGTAAATCAAAACAGTTACAGAACAGAAAAAGCTGGTACTGACAGATACAAAAAGAAGCAAGTACAGAAACGCTCTTAAGGTGTCAGTTTTTTCTGAAAAGTGCTGGGGACAGTAACCACATGCTGGAGTGTGTTTTGATGGGTGCTGGGTACAATTATGTTCCATTCGTTTTTGACTTTTGTTAACACTACTGGAGGTGACCCCAAATAATTGTTGACTGAATTGGGAGGAGTCTTGGGAGGAATCTGGTTATGAAAAAAAAGATTGTACCAGTCTGACTCTATGGGGGTTCTCACTGCTGTAACATAAATTTTGTTTGTTCTGTAATACAATATAGCTAGGCCTATTTTGATACAAACATTGGCAGTGATTAATCTGTCCATGAGGAGGTCCTGGTACCAAGAAGGTGCTGTTCTGTCCTGACCGGGTCAGAGGGAGAGAAAAGGTCCTTGGTTGGGATTATCTCTCCTCATTTCATGTTGTTTCCCTTCATTGGAGGGAAAATTGAATTTGGGCCGAAAGAAAAACAAAAAGCAGCGCTGTCCATGGTGCTGTGACTTGACCCCTGAACCGGCTTTACAACCTCTGATGCTCATATCGTGCGTATTGTTTCCTCACTAGTTTTTATTTTCATATAACATTCATTTATATGCCGATCAAGAGTGAGTGAGCGAGCGTGAGAGAAACACCGGGTGGGCACCAGATTTCACGATTACCTACCGGCAAAAACTGAAAGGAGACGGTTGAAGAGAGGAGAAACACAGAATATACAGAGGCCTATGTCTTTATATGTCCAAGAGACTTGGTGGCCCAGGTTTAGTGATGGGGAAACTGTCACTGTCAGCTGCACATCTGTCAGCAGCTCTGCTCCAGACAGACATGTCACAAACTTTAATTTGTTGATTTTGTGAACAGTGACGTGTTGGATATAAACCTTTGTCCAACAAGGGCAATGACAGAAAGCATTTGAGAACTAAACAAGGCTACATAACATTGTTGCGAGTGGGTGTATGGGAAGCTATGCGCAGTGTGCACTTTCGGCTGCCTATTCGGTCATAATAGGTTTACATGTACCAAAGTTTTTTCTTCATTAGGCTCATGGTAAATTTATTTGGTGGCGGGGACAAAATTGTTCATGACAAAAAGTGTGGGGACATGTCCCCAGCACCCCCAGCTTATCTGACACCTATCATATCAAACTGTGTGACTGGCGAGTGGGGTGGCCAGCAAATTTATAGGTGAGTGAGTGAATGATGTTTCTCCACTGTGTGGAGACACCACAACACCTCCGCACGCAGCGTTGCCGTGCCGCCCAGAGCCACCCTGATGTCGGCTGCAGAAGATGAGGCAGAGAGAGCCGAGGTCATAGCCGTAGCTTCAAGTGCGGCTGCCGGTGGTGGTGTAATGATTTTGGCACCAAGTTGTGGTGGTGCAACACGATTAGCACAGAAACTAGCAATGGAGAGCTACTGCTCTCGGCAGCTAGCAGCGGCTTTGTGGCTAGTGCAACACATGTGGGACTTCAGCAAGTTAATTCCCATTGAGACAATGCTTATCGTCTTCCTGCATATTGTACAATATGCCTCCCTAACATTTCCCTCGACTGGCTGCAGCCATTCTTTGAAGTCTGGCATTTCCAGCCAGGATAATGCAAATTTGCACCCATTAATGTTACCGTTCACCATCCAGCCTTCTCTTCCGTTTCGTGTTGAGGGCGTCATGTGACATATGGTGCGTTCGTAATATGCACTGGGAGCGCCAGAGCGTACTTTGTGGCTGTGAATTTCCGCCTGAGTGCACTCTGGCGCTCTCAGAGACAATTTACAAACGCACCCACAATATCTTTATGTACTGGTTCATCTTTGTTTTTTCATAAAACAAGTAAATTCACACACTTCTACAATGTTTTTTAGGACTAGGAATTTAATTCAGAAAAAATACATTCAAAATTTAGGACTTTATAAAGTCGTGAAAAAACTTTTTAATACTTTTTAAGGGTTTTAATTTTCCCTAAATTGATTTATCACCTTTTAATACTTTTCAAGACCCTGCGGATACCCTGATGTGAGAATCGACAAAAAAATCTGTAATTTACACGCTCCACAGGTTGAAATCCATGTGGTTTTTCGAGCTGTCCCCTCAGTTGTCCTATAATAATGTCATTAGTTTTCGAATTTGCATATAACCACCCCTACCTGGTACCAGTAGAAGGAGTGGGCGGGGCTAGCTTTGATTCATTTAAAGCATTTAAAGAGACAGGGCACTGAAACAGACTGTTCTGAACAGGGCTATTTTGAGCGTATGAAAAGAGTGCTGTGATCAGTGTCGGAAATTAGCGAGGGCCACGGGCCATTTGGCCCCCAGTTTAGCCAAGAATGCCCCCAAAACTCATGTTCCAGGGGCCAGAATTGGCCCCAAGTTTTCCAAACAAATATATTACATTTTTTCTGCTATGTAGTCTACATTAAGGGGCGGTTCGCTGCTACTGCGTCTACCCCAGATGCACAGTAATTATCTACTAGGGATGGGTATTTCAGGCAAAAGCACTATTTGATAATTGCCAGGAACCAATCAATTACCCCCCCCCGAAATAAAATTGCGGACTGTAATGAGAGTCAGTACTGGAGAATGCTGTAACAATACCGCTTCTCATCATGGCGGTGAATGAGAGCAAAGTCTTCTCTGTTAAACTCTTGGGAGTTTTTCCTCATGTGAGGGTCTAAAGTATCAGGTGGGTAAGATTCTGGAATCTAAAATGAACAAATATTATATTTTTGTCACTAAATAGGCATATTAGTACATCACAATGATTGATCTATTAATTTGTAATATTTTTTACATGTTGTCATTACTACATCTACATCCAAGTAGTGTGAAGGGAATAATCCATATCAGGGAATGTTTTAATTGTATTTTACTGCTAGACTGGAGTCTTTGTTAGCCTCCGGGAATAGTCATTCACTGTAACAAAACCTTATCTAATTACCTCGTACAGAAATCTAATGTAAGAACCAGTGAAGAAATGACAATATTACAAAATATGCATATGGGAATAGTGAGGCCTAAAATTGCAAATTAATGACTGAATTCACCTGTCTTTTGTGATAATGTTTTTCTTACAGTGTGCTTTCAGAGAAAAACAATAAAAACCATGTACTATAAAACCTTAGCTGAGAGGTCAGAGAGTGAATTGGCCCTCAGAGGAGGCTGATTTTGTTTCCCTACCGACCCGCTGCCTCAGCATGTGACAAAGCTCTGATAAATACACCGGGCTTTGATAACACTGGACAAGTGGTAAAGTATGCCCTCCCACACATACAGTATTTTAACTATATACACATGCAAGGAGAGAGTAGCAGTAGTAGAGTTTGTTTATACTACAACTAACACGTGGTCAAGACGTACAGCAGAGCCCCATGAGAGTATGATGCATTTCATTGACAAAGACTTGAACCTCAAAGCTTGTCGTCTTCAAACTTCAAATTCACACTGCAGCCAGCCTGAGAGAAGGGCTTGCTAACTGAGATCTCCACGAAGAAGCCCATGCATGTGATGACAATGTGTCAAAAAGTGTCACAGATATTAATGTGTGGTGTTGTGTTGCTGTTAGTGACTGGAGATGATTAAGATCTACTACTCTGTTACCAATGAGTAGCACAGCCACAGATTTGTTGTTTTCATACTGTATCTCTGCAATCTGCACTTTTTGCATATTTGTGTGATTTGTTACTCTGATTTACTGCTTTGTTACTGTATGGTTTCATGACAATCATTAAATGCTCACCAAGATGTAACTCAAACAGATGTGTTAATAAACATACTGTACTGTATACTGTAATTGAAATAGTTAAAAAAAAATCATGCATCAAACAATTTCATCACAAATATCACCTGACACAATATGAGGAAAGTCAAAAAATAAACACATTAAATCATAATTGCTAAATTGGTTAAAGAGAAAAAAAAACGCTGTCAGATTAATTTCCTGAATGGTTCAGGCCTAAAAGCTGTTGGACAGGTAATGCATGGGGCCCATTTCCCCCCATAACTAACTCATTCTGGGTTTGAACTCTGTCCAGTCAACAGAAGACTGATGTGCGCAGTCATGTGTATGACCAGGGTTATAGGGAGTGTTCCACTGAAGGTGTGGAAGATAAGACTTGATTAAAAAAAAAAAATCTAACATTAAGATTTTTTTTCCAATTAAAGTCATGCAGTATAACAGGAGGCTTACTATGCGCGAATTGATTTTGGTGACACTGGTGTAAGTTAAGTAAACCACTATAGGCTACTTTTCGTATCTCATAACAGTGCAACACCGACAGACGGTCCCTCCGACTCCTCTCACTGTCGACTGCTTGTTTCTCCAGCTCGTTCTACATCATCCACATGACGCTCGGGCTCCTTGTCTCGAAGGAACGAAGCATCGTCTGTGTTTTTGAATATCTGTACATGACATATTTCCAACTTTACCTTAATATTTTCCAGACGGATAACGAAAATAAATCCAGTGATGTCGTTCGTCAGCTTAATATCATTCCGCTGGTTATGGCTGTAGCTAGTTCCATGATAACGAAACGCTGCCAGTGACGGGAAAGGGACTACGTTTTTCTTCAACCCAGTAAATACTACAGTGCGTCATGTAGAGGTCATTCAAGTGTCAACGCACAACCAAGACACGTCGTCCTGTAGGAAACAACTGACACGTTCTTACCTTGAGCTCGTCGATTTGCTGCTCCACTGTTCGTTACTGTTTTATTTCTCCCGTTCTTTTCGGAGCGGTCGACGCGACGTATGCTGCAGTGGTCTCGTGCAGCAGCACGCTGTGTATGGACAGTGGCAACACGCTCCCCGGCTGGGTGAGGAGAGAACTGAAGGCACGAAAAGCGGCAGCGAGAGGCTCGACCAACCTGTTGCTTACGTCACCACAGGGCACTTCTGTTCCTCTCCCCTGTCTGCGTTCAAACGAGGGTTGGGGGATGGCAATTTGTCTATCACATATGCAAAAGGCTGTAGTCCTTCTATATGTATTGTATCTGATTTGAAGGTGGTACAATATGTTAGAATGCATTTGTTAATACTTACAGTGATTGCTTACACAGTGTGCAGTGAGTTGGCAGACATGTTGACAGTGATGACCGTGTTTGTTTTTTTTTTGTTTGTTTTTTGTTTCTGTTTTTTTTGTTGTTGTTGTTTTTTACAGTTAGAATTTGATGACTACAATAAACCCCTTGAGAGAAACCCTCTCGTTTTCAAGGGGGTCCTAACATACATTACAGATCCGGGAGAGACTGGGCAAACTACATTTGTGTAACAAGCTGTACAGTACAATAGAGAGCTCCAGAACAGCATCTAAGTGGACCTTAAGGTGAGACTCTTTTGAATGTCAAGTTGTTCATACTGTTTTACATTCTCTGGATAGGACTTAAAACTGCTCCATGTGAGTAGCTCAGAACCAGCCCGCAACGGACTGTGGTAAAACTGTGTAGCATGCAAGCATGAATATGAGCAACTATGAATGAGAAGCAGGACAGTAAGTAGAAATAAACACCAACTGGCTAATTTTCCTGGATAAACAAAGGTCAAAGTCATGAAAGACAACATGTATACAAGTGTTTGTTGGTAGAGATAAAGGAGAAAGGAGCACCTTAGTTTCAGGTGAAGAGCACTAGTCTGCTCGAGGTACACACACACACAGGGGCCCCCTCTCTCTGCTCAAGCAACTCCTACACAGTGAGTGTTGCTTTAGTGATTCAGTGCACCTTTAATCATTGAGCAATAAATTTGGTCAATAAGACGGGTCGCCAAGGTAACAGAACTGCTACAACAGCAATCATTATGACATGCCTGCACACACACAAAGACAGAGAGTGCTTTATTACAGCACTAGAGTGATGACTGCCAAGAAGAATCTATTTCTGGATGTTGAGCATCACATTATAATTCTAACTAACCTGTACTCTGTGGAAAGATGTCCTGCATCACCAAAGAGATCTAAGTTTCACTTTCAATATAACTTTGTTATGACGATATGCTGTTACTGTTTCTGTCATCACACTGCCTTATTTTCCCTCACATCACCGAGTCAACTAGAATCACTGCAGACTATAAACACATCCCTTCACTACACACCACAGTCTACCACTGCCAGAGACAGGTACAGCCTGCCAAAATACAGGATTAATAGGTTTTAAAATGACTTATTATTTGTTTCTGCCATCTTTGGTTTTCTAAATGAGCGTCACTCATGATTGTACTCCAGTCTATGATACCATCTATCTATCATGGTGCCGCTGCAGGAGGGCGAGGGCGAGTGTGATTGTGTGTACACCCTTTACTCTCTTAACAGTAAACCAGCTAGAACAAGTTAAATAGTTTATTCAAGATCAAGGCTACTGGAATTAAGGAAAAACAAAGCAGGAGTAAACCACTATATTCCAAGCGAACTGAGGAAGTACCGCGGGAGTTGTGCCGGGGTAAAGCTAAGGGATAAGGCTGTCGCTACAAGCCACCAATTCCCTCGGTGCTGATGGGGAACGTAAATGCTCTGATGAACAAGATAGAGAGAGCAAAGCAAATGAATTAAACATTGAAAGTCAGCTGTCTGCTGACTTTCTGCCTGCCTGTCTCGAGACCAACAAGCGTGTTACGTCATTACCTCATTTCCTGTTGTGTCTGTAATACTCTGTTGTGTTGGACTCTCTCAATCCACCGTTTAGTTTTCTGTTAACTTTATCATTTTAAGCACCACTGCACACTACGCTTAGCATATTACACAAGTCTCTGTCACTCAGGTCTATCACAGGACCTTATCTGTACTCCACTCAACATCCTTGTCCCAGAAACACAAAACTTACTTAGCATAGCTATGGCTTCTCTCTTGCTCCGCTTCTCCCTCTACTTCTCCCTCTCTCTCTCTCCTGCTCCGTGTGCCTGATGTTTAGTTACTCCTCTGCCTCCAATGATAATGGTACATGTAATAAGTGTAGCTTGTTCACAGGCCAGTCCCTTAACTTAGGTAGCTGTACAGGCCCCCTTAGTCAGTGCGGTGCCACCTAGCCTAGCTGCCGCTAGAAGTTCCCCCGCAGAGCAGCCAGGAGGCCAGGCTCGCTGGGTGACAGCATGCATAAGTCCACACGGCCCGTGTTGCACCACCAACCCCATCATGTTTCCAAAGGAAACATGCACTCAGCAACACCTGCTGAGACCCAAACTCAGCATGTTGGCTCTGTTTCTTGCAGCGGCACCGCCGCTGGGAAGCCAACATTAGTCACTGGCGACACTGTCCTCCGGAACGTGAAGGTAGAGACTCCAGCGAGCATAGTTAGGTGCATCCCTGGGGCCAGAGCGGGCGACGTCGAGGCAAATTTGAAGATGCTGACAAAAAGTAAACGCAAATACAGTGAGATCATAATCCATGTTGGTGCTAATGACACCCGACTTCGCCAGTCGGAGTTAACTAAAGTTAATATAGATATCGGTGTGTAACTAGGCAAAACCAATGTCGGACTCCATAGTTTTCTCTGGTCCACTGCCCAATTTGTCTAGTGACGACATGTTTAGCCGCATGTGGTCGTTCCATCGCTGGATGTCTAGGTGGTGCTTAGCAAACAACATGGCCTATATAGACAATTGGAAGAGTTTCTGGGGAAAGCCTGGTCTGATTAGGAGAGATGGCATCCATCCTACTTTGGATGGTGCATCTCTCTTATCTGGAAACATAGCACGTTGTGTTAGTCATTCTAACCCCTGACAATCACCCAAAGTTCAGACGAGCAAGCAGAGCCGCAGTTTTACACGCCCCTCTGCAGGTTTCTATGTGCTGTCACCCACCCAATCCTACTTATATCCCATAAAAACTGTGTCTGCCTCGAGGCTGTGTAAGCCTCAACCCAAAGCTGGAGGAGCCAGTTATAGCAATCTAGTTCAAATCAAAACCACTACTTCAGCGAACCAAACAAATAAAACTATTAAATGTGGTTTGCTAAATATTCAATCTCTCTCATTCAAGTCTCTGCTAGTAAATGATTTGATCACCAATCACCAAATTGACATATTGACTCTCACAGAATCCTGGTTGCAGCAGGATGAATATGTCAGTTTAAATGAATCTACCCCTCCCAGTTACATTAACTACCATGTGCCTCGTAACACTGGTAGAGGAGGAGGAGTGGCTGCAGTTTATCAGTCAAATCTGCTTATTAACCCTCGACCTAATGTGTCATATAACTCATTTGAAAGCCTTACTCTCAGCTTCTCCCACCCAGGCTGGAAAGCAGAGAAACCACTCTTACTTGCTGTGGTGTATCGTCCTCCTGCACCTTATTCTGAGCTCTTAGAAGAATTCCCTGACTTTCTGTCAATTTTAGCAATGAACTCAGACAAAGTCATTATAGCGGGTGACTTCAATGTTCACGTGGACGTCGATGACGACTGTCTGGCCTCAGCATTCAAGTTGCTTTTAGATTCAATTGGCTTCTCCCAGAGGGTACATGAACCCACTCACTCTTTTAATCATATCCTTGATCTGGTGCTTACTTATGGAATACAGGAGTACATATTTTTCATCTTTAATCGAAGAGAATAAAAACAATCCCAGGTTCCTTTTTAACACTGTGGCCAGGCTGACTACGAACCACAGTGCTGTTGAGCAATGCATCCCTCCGAATCTCAGCAGCAACGATTTCCTAACTTTCTTTACTGAAAAGATTGTAAATATCAGAACAAGGATCGGCAGTAGTGGACCACAGATTACAGTCCCTACGGAAGCACCTCCCAGACTTGGTGCATACTTGAACAGCTTCTCCCCCATCGACCTGTCAGACTTCCAACAAGACTGCTAAAGGATGTCTTCCCCTTAGTTAACGCTGCTATACTGAACCAGATCAACCTTTCCTTAGTCACAGGCTATGTGCCACAGGCCTTTAAGATGGCTGTCATTAATCCTCTACTTAAAAAACCCTCTCTTGATCCAGATGCATTAGCCAACTATAGGCCTATATCTAACCTTCCGTACATCTCCAAGATCCTTGAGAAGGTTGTCCTAGTGCAGCTTCATGAACATCTGCACAGTAACAAGCTTTTTGAAGCTTTCCAATCTGGATTTAGGGAACACCATAGCACCGAAACAGCACTGGTCAAAGTCTCCAACGATCTTCTTATAGCTTCCGACAGAGGTCTTGTCTCTGTACTTGTACTTCTGGACCTCAGTGCCGCATTCAATACCATCGATCACAGCATCTTGCTGCATAGACTAGAACACGAAATTGGGATTAAAGGATCTGCTCTAAAATGGTTTGCCTCATACCTATCTGACAGATTTCAATTCGTTAATGTTAATAATGACCATTCGGAATACAGCAGAGTTACATATGGTGTGCCACAGGGTTCAGTTTTAGGGCCAGTTCTCTTCACGCTACATGCTTCCATTAGGGGATATAATCCGTAAGAACTCCATCAATTTCCATTGTTACGCTGATGATACTCAGCTCTACTTATCGATAGAGCCAGATGATAGAAGCCGCCTCATCAGTCAGCAAGATTGCTCGTAAGACTGCCTTCTTTCACCTGCGCAATATAGCTAAGATCAGAAATATCCTCTCTCAGAGTGATGCTGAAAAACTGGTCCACGCATTTATTACTTCTAGGCTAGACTACTGTAACTCTCTCTTGTCAGAATGTCCAAACAACTCTCTAAAGAGTCTCCAGCTGGTCCAGAACGCAGCAGCAAGAGTATTGACAAGAGTTATTAAGAGAGAGCACATCTCTCCCATTCTAGCTTCTCTCCATTGGCTTCCTGTAGGATATAGGATAGACTTCAAGATCCTTCTACTTACTCACAAGGCTCTTAATGACAAAGCTCCAACTTATCTGAAAGACCTCTTTATCCCATACTGTCCTACCAGAGCACTTCGCTCCCAGAATGCAGGTCTGTTAGTGACCCCCAGTATCTCTAAAAACAGACTGGGAGGTAGAGCCTTCAGTTACCAGGCTCCTCTATTGTGGAACCAGCTCTCTCCATGGGTCAGAGAGGCAGACACTCTTTCTACATTTAAGTCCAGGCTTAAGACCTTCCTCTATGACAGAGCTTTTAGTTAGGGCTGGCTCAGGTAGTCCTGATCCATTTTATAGCTACGCTGCTATAGGATTAAACTGCTGGGGGACACATCAGGCTACACGGAGCCCTATCCTTCCTCTCTTCTCCTCTCCTCTCCCCTCACATATTTTTAACTGTCATTAACTGTTGCACTTTGTAGTCTGGCCTTGGTTCCTCGCACTCTCTGTATTTCCACAGATCTCTTCAGAGCTCCATCCCCCTGCACCAACCAACCAACCGCCACCTCCATCACCTCCTTTCTCCTGCTGTTAAACCTGTCTGCACTCCCTGCTCACAACCCTGTCTGCCGTCCAGGAGTCCCATTAAGCTGGCCTTCCCTACCTGCCCACCAGGAGCTTCCTTCATCATTCTTCATTAACTGACTGATTCCATCTCCAAGTTTTCCATATTCCATGTTGTAAATTGTTTTCTTGTCTGTATACAACAGACAAGATCCCTCCTCTGTTGCTCACCCTGAGGTTTCTCCGTTTTTTCCCTGTTAAAAGGGTTTTCTTGGGAGTTTTTCCTCAGTTGATGTGAGGGTCTAAGGAGAGAGGATGTTGTCATAATGCTGTGTAAAGCCCTTTGAGACAAACTGTTTGTAAAAACAGGCTATACAAATAAAATTGCCTTGCCTTGCTTTGCCTTGCCTATAAATGTGAACTGTTTTCTCAAATCTGTGTTCGTTTTGGCTCTGTCACTACGCACCCAGCGCTGCTGTGCTTTACCTGTGACCTGAATAAATTCTTTGTCTGTGAACTGAAGACTTCTCTGGTTTGTTCTTGGGTTTCCAATGAAGGAACCGACTCTACCATTACCGAGTTCTGTTCCACGCCAACGGTTCTCCTCTCCGGCATGGCTCCCCTCACCGAGTCCGTACCCCCAATATATGCATTATCGTTTTTGTTAGACCTTGGTTTCTTCTCCATCTTTTACCGTTAACTTTTGTTGTCAAGTTTCCTTGAGTTCGGCTCACTTTCTGTTTATTTATTTTATTTTTAAAAGAGCTAGTTTTAATTGGTTTCTTTAAGAGCTAACTTTTTAAGCTTTTTAGGCTGCCACCAGAAGTCCTTAATTCATGTTTTATCAAACCTATTTAACTTTGATTTCTATTTTGTGTATGTCTTTATTGTGTGTGAGAGCAGCTGAATTTCCTTCGGGATCAATAAAGTTGCATCTATCTAACATACACCAGACAACCATTCACACTCCCTATGGGCAATTTAGAGTCACCAGTTAAGCTAACTGTGAGGTGAGGAAGTCAGAGTACCTGGTGAGAAAGCACACATGCACTAGAATAACATGCAAATGCCACACAGAATCCTTCTCTTGCTGTGCCACTACACTATACTGTTGTATTTAAATGGGATGTGTTTATTTTGATTTTTTTTTTTTTTTTTTTTTTTTTTTGGCCATATTTGCTGCTAGTTGTAAATCTTATTGCTCCACAGGGACTACCTTGACCTATAATCTCAAGTGGGAGATTAGTTTTAGCCTGTTTTGTGTTATTTGTTGTATGGCAGAGAACACATTATGGAAGTTTCAGGAAAAAATTGGTGGTTAGGTGTGAGATACAAAACAAGAACAAAAACAACTTTATTAAACTGTGTAATTAGAAGTAGGCCTATACATAGGGAATGACTCAAAAATGCCAAAACTGAAAGCTTACTAAATGTGGTTTTCTCATTGTCACTTGGATATTTGAACTTTACTGTGCAACCAGACAAATTATTATTCAAAGCATATATTTCTGTGGCGATCCAAGTTTTATATCATTGTATGTTTATTTTCCACCACAAAGACTCAATCAATAGCTAATTCTATATTTAGAGTAAGTAAATTATTTGTATATTTGATCAGCTAGTAACAACTTATTAGTGTGGTTCTGTAAATGTACAGTGAGAATAAATACAATTCAAACTTCAAGAAAAAATAATGAAATTGACTGTCATTACCTCCTGGAGAGTATTTGACTGCAATCATGAAATAAATAGAGCTCAAATATATATGTACATATATATTTGTGTTTTTTGTTCAAAGCATCAAATAGTAGATGATAATAGATGAAAATGTAAAGATGTAAACAAACAAATTGAAAGCCTTACTTAAGGATGGAGTGCAGAGAGAAAAGATATGTGTATCAGAGGTCCTCTGCAGTGCAGGCTGTTATGTAATGGTGATAATAATAAAAAGGAGGTGGGTGGAGGTTTTGAGGGGGGCACTGCAAAACTGAGGGGCATCATATGTATATGTTCATTGATATATGTATATATAAACCATCAAACTAACAAAAACTCAGTCAAACAGTCAAATCCCATTCCCACAAACAGGATGTGGATGGACAATATGCATTTGTTCCACATATTAATATAAAGAAGGTTACAGTCTCCTCTTGACTCCACACTTCACATACCTTCATTGGTGTGTTCCATCTTATCCATAGACATTGTTAGTCCCAAGCCTACTGTCCTGCAGTGGTGGATACAGAACATGAGTGGGTGGGCCTGAAAAATTCTGGATGGGCCTGATTTATTTATTCAACCGTCTTTTGACGGTGCATGCACATAGCGTGACGTAGAACTGGGGTTACTGTAGATTCTCTCTCTCTCTCTCACACTCACTCACACACACACACACACACACACACACACACACACACACACACACACCTGCCTCTTTCCTGTCTTTCTGCTCTCAAGTAGTGGGCTGCCTCTCTGTTCCTTTGAGCTCCCATATGTCAATAGATCTGTATGGGCGTACATTTGAGTTCTCAATGATAGAAAGAATCTTGAACCTTGTTAAATTAAGGAACCATAGTGTAACGTGGGTTTTTAAGAATAAGCAGGTTTCTTCTGGTCCAAGTCAATCTTAATTCTCTCTTCATGCAGACAACAATGTGCAACCCCTAATCCTACATTCCCGCTTAACTCTCCCTTTCCTGCCCACGTCACTACGTAATACGTCTGACGTAGTCCACCTATGACATCTCCCCCTTTTGGATACTGCAACAATCCCTAAACCATAACACTTATTACTTAGTGCAAATAACAACAACATCTGCTTCAAGCCAAATAACAACAGTGCCATCTAGTGGCTAAAGTGTGAATATGTACCAAAACTGAAGTACATTATAGAGCTTAAGAATAATCACTATGTATAACATTGTCATTTACCAATAAATATTACAATAAACATTATGTATAGCATTGTCATTTCTTTTCGTTGTTTTCTTTTTTTTGTTTTGTTTTGTTTTTTTAAATGAACAGTTCAAACAGTATTTCTCTCATTCTCACAGGTCAAGTCTGCGGACAGGTTTGACAGGTCTACCAGACCTGGTTTGGGGCAGTCCATCAGTGTTCACTGTTGGACCCGGAGGTCTCGTTGGGCTTGCCTGAGTGTCTGGTGGGCCCTTATCAGGGCTCGTGTCACCGTGGCCCCCTCAACAGGCACAGCTTGAAGGTGGCGGCGGTTTCGCCTGTACAGAGCTCCTTGCTCTGTCTCGATGATGTAAGATCTCCGTGTGGTGCTCTCACCTGTGTTACGGCTGCTGTCGGGGGTTGTTTTTTGTTGGAGTGTGTGCTCTTTTCTTTTTTCCTATCTTTGTTGGTAGCAGCAGCGACGCAGGATTGGAGGCTCTCCAGTCCCAGGAATGGCTAATGGCTCGGCAGAGGAGCTATATAAGGCCAAAGATGGAGCGTCAGGATGGGCAGTAGCAGCAACAGGCTTTCCTCAGCCTCCTCAACCTCCAACCAGCCATTACCCTTTGTTTCTTCACGTGTGCATTGAAAGAAGTGACTTGCAGTAGGGGTTAACCGCCATTTGATTTAACTCCCTTTTTCTCCTGTCTTTATTAAGCCAGGAAGGTTAGTATGTGTTGTTTGGTTTTCTTTGTTCAGGATAGAGCTTGTTTTTTTCTTAGATAGAACTGTTCTGTTTATTATGTTGGCCTTGGTGTTGTGTAAAAAAAAAAAAGGAAAATGCACTGAGCTTCGAGAAAGTAGAGGCAGAGAGAAGGGAGGGGTGAGTGTAGATGGAAAAAACCAAAACAGAGCCCTGGGAGAGAGAGAGAGGGGGAGGAGCGAGTGTAGGGGGGAGGAACCTAAAACTCAACCCTGTGTGAAGGAGAGAAAGTGAGGGAGGAGCAAGTGTAGGAGGAAGGACCTAAAACTCAACCCTGTGCAAAAGAGAGAAAGTGAAGGAGGAGCGAGTGTATGAGGGAAGGACCAAAACTTAACCCTGTGTAGAAAGAGAGAGAATAAGGGGGAGGGGTGAGTGTCCACTACTGGGAAAGTACCAAGAAGCCTCAAGGCCACAGGTGCTGACACCAGATGCAGAGGTGAAGTGTGCCAACAATGACAACACCAACTTAGAAAAAACAATGCACGAGTAGAGAAAACGTGATAATAAGAGATGGCCACGCCTGTTTAGGGCAGGGGCCTAATGTGTGAAAAATGATGCCATGATTGTTTGGACAAATAAAATTAGTTTCAAGAAAAATAAAGGAGGAAACCTACCTTAATTTACATAAAAAGGTTGTGCACTTTGGGGGGTATGAAAAGTGAGTACAGAGACCTCCGGGTCAGTCTGATCCGGATCTGACTCGGGTTTTGACCTCACCGTTGCTTGGGTTAAAGTCTACTGCACCAAGCTCTGTCGGACTTAGATTATTTTCGAAGGGAGTATCTCTACACTTTGTTGATTTTTTGTGACCTTGGTGGACTCCCATCAAGACTTTGATTTTTTGTATCATTTAATGTTGGAGAAAATAAACGGTCTTTGTTCACATGGCAAGGCAAGGCAAGGCAATTTTATTTGTATAGCCCGTTTTTACAAACAGTTTGTTTCAAAGGGCTTTACACAGCATCATGACAACATCCTCTGCCCTTAGACCCTCACATCGACTGAGGAAAAACTCCCAAGAAAACCCTTTAACAGGGAAAAAAAATGGAGAAACCTCAGGGTGAGCAACAGAGGAGGGATCCCTCACCCAGGACGGGCAGATGTGCAATAGATGTTGTATACAGACAAAAAAAAAACAATTTACAACATGTAATATGGAAAACATGGAAATGGAATCAGTCAGTTAACAAAAAATGATGAAGACAGCTCCTGGTGGGCAGGGAGAGAAGGCCAGCTTAATGGGACTCCTGGACGGCAGACAGGGTCGTGAGCAGGGAGTGCAGGCCGGTTTAACAGCAGGAGAAAGGAGGTGATGGAGGCGGCGGTTGGTTGGTTGGTGCAGGGGGATGGAGCTCTGAAGAGATCTGTGGAAATACAGAGAGAGTGCGAGACACCAAGGCCAGACTACAAAGTGCAACAAATAATGGCAGTTCAAAATGTGAGAAGAGAGGAGAGGAGAGGAGAGGAAGGATAGGGCTCCATGTAACCTGATGTGTCTCCCAGCAGTTTAAGCCTATAGCAGCGTAGCTATAAAATGGATCAGGGCTACCTGAGCCAGCCCTAACTAAAAGCTCTGTCATAGAGGAAGGTCTTAAGCCTAGACTTAAATGTAGAAAGAGTGTCTGCCTCTCTGACCCATGGAGAGAGCTGGTTCCATAATAGAGGAGCCCGGTAACTGAAGGCTCTGCCTCCCAGTCTGTTTTTAGAGATACTGGGGGTCACTAACAGACCTGCATTCTGGGAGCGAAGTGCTCTGGTAGGACAGTATGGGATAAAGAGGTCTTTCAGATAAGTTGGAGCTTTGTCATTAAGAGCCTTGTAAGTAAGTAGAAGGATCTTGAAGTCTATTCTATATCCTACAGGAAGCCAATGGAGAGAAGCTAGAATGGGAGAGATGTGCTCTTTCTTATTAACTCTTGTCAATACCCTTGCTGCAGCATTCTGGACCAGCTGGAGACTCTTCAGAGAGGTTTTTGGACATCCTGACAATAGAGAGTTACAGTAGTCTAGCCTAGAAGTAATAAATGCGTGGACCAGTTTCTCAGCATCACTCTGAGAGAGGATATTTCTGATCTTAGCTATATTGCGCAGGTGAAAGAAGGCAGTCCTAGTCACATGCTTTATGTGAGAACTGAAGGAAAGATCCTGGTCAAAAATGACTCCAAGGTTCCTTGTTGTTGGACTGGAGTTCAGGGTGATGCCATCCAGAGTAGCAATCTGATTGGAGAATGTGTCCCTGAGATGCTTAGGTCCAAACACAATAACCTCTGTTTTGTCAGAGTTCAGTAGTAGGAAGTTAGAAGACATCCAGGATTTGATGTCTTTCAAGCAATCTTGCAGATTGATGAGGCAGCTTCTATCATCTGGCTCTATTGATAGGTAGAGCTGAGTATCATCAGCGTAACAGTGGAAATTGATGGAGTGCTTACGGATTATGTCCCCTAATGGAAGCATGTAAAGAGTGAAGAGAACTGGCCCTAAAACTGAACCCTGCGGCACACTATACATAACTCTGCTGTACTTCGAATGGTCATTATTAACATTAACGAATTGAAATCGGTCAGATAAGTATGAAGCAAACCATTTTAGAGCAGATCCTTTGATCCCAATTTCGTGTTCTAGTCTATGCAGTAAGATGCTGTGATCGATGGTATCAAATGCAGCACTGAGGTCCAGAAGTACAAGTACAGAGACAAGACCTCTGTCGGAAGCTATAAGAAGATCGTTGGAGACTTTGACCAGTGCTGTTTCGGTGCTATGGTGTTCCCTAAATCCAGATTGGAAAGCTTCAAAGAGCTCGTTACTGTGCAGATGTTCATGAAGCTGCATTAGGACAACCTTCTCAAGGATCTTAGAGATGTAGGGAAGGTTGGATATAGGCCTATAGTTGGCTAATACATCTGGATCAAGAGAGGGTTTTTTAAGCAGAGGATTAATGACAGCCACCTTAAAGGCCTGTGGCACATAGCCTGTGACTAAGGAAAGGTTGATCTGGTTCAGTATGGCAGCATTAACTAAGGGGAAGACATCCTTGAGCAGCCTTGTTGGGATTGGGTCAAGCAGACATGTAGCTGATTTGGAGGAGGTGATTACAGAAGTTAAGTCTGACAGGTCGATGGGGGCGAAGCTGTTCAAGTATGCACCAGGTCTGGGAGGTGCTTTCGTTGGGGCTGTAATCTGTGGTCCACTACTGCCGATCCTTGTTCTGATATTTACGATCTTTTCGGTAAAGAAATTTAGGAAATCGTTGCTGCTGAGAGTCGGAGGGATGCATGGCTCAACAGCACTGTGGTTCGTAGTCAGCCTGGCCACAGTGTTAAAAAGGAACCTGGGATTGTTTTTATTCTCTTCGATTAAAGATGAAAAGTATGTACTCCTGGCACTGCGAAGTTCTTTTTTATATATTAATAAACTATCTTTCCAGGCTCGATGGTCTTCCTCGCGCTGGCTGGAGTGTGTTTTCCTTTCCAGCTGTCTGGTCTTCTGCTTCAAGATGCGCAGATTTGAATTGTACCAGGGAGCTATTCTCTTCTGGTTGATGACTTTCTTTCTCAGAGGGGCTACAGCATCAAGTGCTCCGAGGAGTGTTGCTGCAGTGCTGTCTACAAGATAATCTACCTGCGAGGGAGTGAGATCAGCATAGCTGCTCATCGTATTACCAGAAGGTGTGGCAGCAAGCTCTGCTGGAATGAGCTCTTTAAATCTAGAAACAGCAGTGTCAGATAAACACCTACTGTAGTGGTATTTTTTCCCAGGCGAGGTATAATTTGTTAAAGTAAATCCAAAGGTTATTAGAGAATGGTCAGACAAGACCGGGTTTTGAGGGAAAACTGTGATGTGATCCACTTTTATAAGTAAGCACCAGATCAAGGATATGATTAAAAGAGTGAGTGGGCTCATGTATCCTCTGGGAGAAGCCAATTGAATCTAAAAGCAACTTGAATGCTGAGGCCAGACAGTCGTCATCGACGTCCACGTGAACATTGAAGTCGCCCACTATAATGACTTTGTCTGAGTTCATCGCTAAATTTGACAGAAAGTCAGGGAATTCTTCTAAGAACTCAGAGTAAGGAGCAGGAGGACGATACACCACAGCAAGTAAGAGTGGTTTCTCTGCTTTCCAGTCTGGGTGAGAGAAGCTGAGCGTAAGGCTTTCAAATGAGTTATATGAAGCATTAGGTCGAGGGTTAATAAGCAGATCTGACTGATAAACTGCAGCCACTCCTCCTCCTCTACCAGTGTTACGAGGCACATGGTAGTTAATGTAACTGGGAGGGGTAGATTCATTTAAACTGACATATTCATCCTGTTGCAGCCAAGTTTCAGTAAGAGTTAGTAAGTCGATTTGGTGATTGGTGATCAAATCATTTACTAGCAGAGACTTGGATGAGAGAGATCGAATATTTAGCAAACCACATTTAATAGTTTTATTTGTTTGGTTTGCTGAAGTAGCGGTTTTGATTTTAACTAAGTTGCTATAATTGGCTCCTCCAGCTTTGGGTTTAGGCTTATACAGCCTCGAGGCAGACACAGTTTTTATTGGATATAAGTAGGGTTGGGTGGGTGGCAGCACATAGGAACCTGCAGAGGGGCGTGTAGGACTGCGGCTCTGCTTGCTGGTCTGAACTCTGGGTGGAGCAGGTGTGGTCCAGGTCTTTTGGTTGTCCAGCCTGGTAAGAACATGGTCTCCTTGCTGCAGTGGCATGAGCTGCCTCACACCATGGCGCTTGTTGAAATAGAACGCCTGTTTGCTTTTCTCCACGGCATCTCGAGCTCTGACGTGCTCTCTGTTTGGCTATTTTGGATATAAGTCCTTTCCCAGGGTGGGCAACGTCGTCCTGATCTTCCTACCCATCAGGAGCTAAGAAGGGCTGACACCTGTGCTGCTGTGTGGAGAGGATCTGTAAACCATGAGAGCAAGCAGGGGATCAGGTTGTTTCAGAATCCTCTTGGCTGTTTAGACTCCACGTTCTGCATGGCCATTCCCTTGTGGGTTATGGGGGCTAGAGGTCATGTGTCTAAAGTCCATCTCAAAGTCTCTGAAGCTGTCACTACCATGTGACTGTGTACCGTGTAACTGTGGCCCATTGTCACTGACTACCTCTTCTGCTATCCTGTGCCTAACAAATGTGGCCTTCAGTTTCAAAACTATCTGTGTAGTTGTTGTGGTTGGCATGTGGAGTATCTAGAGTAGTAGTCTGTTATAACCAGATAGTTCTCTCTCTCATATTCACATAGATCTATGCTGATTTTCTTCCACAGCCTGTCTGGAAGAGGCGTCGACAGGAGAGGTTCTCTGTTTTGTGCTCTCCTCTGCTCACGACAGTACATACAGTTCTCTACCTTATCTGTGATCTGAGACGCCATGCCAGGCCACCATACTGAAGCATTGGCTCTGTCTCTGCATTTGTTAACTCCTTGATGGCCCTCATGTATACAATCTAGCATCTCTGTTCACGGCTGTGAACCTCATACACTCGCTTCACTAGCCCCATAGCTAAAGCTGCTGGCCTACTAAGTAGGTTGTTCACATTCTGCCCTCTAATAACATAGAGTCTGATAGTGTAAGTTCTACCCTTGTAGTTGGTCTGAGTGATAAACTGTCCTAAGCAGTTCAGCCCTACACCTGGACCACTCAGTACCTTCTTTGGCCTCTGTAGGACTCTTCTCCTTTGTAGTGCTTTGTACATATTTTCACTTATGACACTACAATCAGCCCCTGTGTCAATTTTAAACTCAACTGTTGAACCCTCAATGTTCAATGTGACTATCCATTCATCATCATCATTGTTGCTAGTCATACTGTTAACTGAGCCCATATAATAAAAGTCATCTTCTTGTCCCCATCCTCAATCACTTCACTCACTTGTCTGCTTTGACATACTCTTTCCCAGTGTCCTCCTTTTCCGCATTTGTAGGTAGGTGAGCAGGTAGACCTTCTTGCGGGGCAATCCTCCTCCCGTCTGTGCGGTGTTTTCCCGCACCGGCGGCACCTTCTGCGCGTGCTGTAGCTGTCACGTTGTTCTCTCTGTGGGCGCTGCCATTTCAGTTTGGCACCGCTACCATCTTGTTGATGCGCCACCTCCTGTATTGCGGCAGCCTGCTCTCCTCCTTGCTGGCTCAATTGGGCTTTTATCTCTTCCAACTGTCGTACCTCCCGTACAGCCATCTCCAGGGTGAGATTGGGGACCACCTGCAGCCTCTGTGACAGATCTTTGTCCAAAATGCCAACCACGATCCTGTCTCTGATGGTCTCCTCACGGTTGGTTCCGAACGCGCATTTCTCTGACAGCTCATGGAGCGCTCGAATAAATGTCTCTGCCCGTTCTCCCGGCCGCTGCATTCTCTGATTGAAGCACGCCCGTTCATGAATAATGTTGCGTCTCGGTATGAAGTATGCCTCAAATTTCGCTAAAACAGTGTCATAGTCTGACTCATCTTCCACCTCACTATAGGTGAAAGAGCCGAGAATGCTCTCTGCTTCTTTTCCGAGCACATACACTAGCGTGCTAACCTGAACAGGACCGTCCTCTTTGTCCACCTTTGTAGCCGTCCAGTACCGTGCAAACTGCTTTTTCCATTCTGTCCATTCGGCGGGTCTTTCAAAACAAAAACTTTCTTGAGGCTGGAACTTTGCCATTTCGCCGCTTCTCACACCATGTAATGTGGGTTTTTAAGAATAAGCAGGTTTGCTCTGGTCCAAGTCAATCTTTATTCTCTCTTCATGCAGACAACAATGTGCACCCCCCCGATCCTACACTCCCGCTTAACTCCCCCTTTCCTGCCCATGTAACTACGTAATACGTCTGACGTAGTCCCCCTATGACACATAGCACCATCATAGCAACTTGGGGGGCTGAGAAGCAGGGTTAAATAAACCTTAAACAGTTTCAGTATTTCTGCATGAGCATATTTATATCTGTTCTGTTCATAGAGGAGCAGCAGCCTTTTCTCACCCAGGCAGACAATCCCCTACTGCAGACAACACAGACATGAGCCATGAGGAGGTAGGACAACTAAGAGGACAGGTAAAGAGGATCACAGCAGAAATAAGTGAACTACAACACGTATAGATGTGAAAAAAAAAATGTTATTTGTCACTAAAACGACTTGAAACTGAAAAAAGTAATAAAAAAAAATGTAAAAATTAACTAATGAAAAACAGACATTGCTTTTCAATTGTGGTTCAATAGAGCTATAATGAAACTGGCCTGGACAAAAATGATGGGACCCTTATTTTAACCTTAACTTAATAGTTTGCTGTACAACCTTGAGGCAATCACTGCAGTCAGGCCATTTCTGTAACTCTCAATGAGATTTCTGCACCTGTCAACTCCTAGTGAGCAAACTTCTCAAGCTGCCTCAGGTTTGAAGGGTGCCTTCTCCAGACTGCATGTTTCAGCTCCTTCCACAGATGTTCAATAGAAATTAGATCAGGGCTCACTGAAGGCCACTTCAGAATAATCCAGTGTTTTGTTCTGAGCCATTCTTGGGTGTTTTTAGCTGTGTGTTTTGGGTCATCACCCTGTTGGAGGACCCCTGACCTGTGACCTAGACCAGGCTTTCTGACACTGGGCAGCACATTTCACTCCAGAATGCCTTGATAGTCTTGAGATTTCATTGCACCCTGCAGAGACACAAGACACCCTCTGCCAAATGCAGCAAAGCAGCCCCAGAACAGAACCAAGCCTGATCCATGTTTCACAGTAGGTACAGTGTTCTTTTCTGTGTAAGATGAGCTGATGTGATTTACCAAAAAGCTCCAGTTTTGTCTCATCTGTCCACAAAGCTTCTAGGAGAGTGTTTTTCATTCAATTGCGCCTGCGTCATAGGTGTGTTGTTAACATTACCGGCATTACAGTTGTTTTTAGTTGTTTTAAGTGGTTTTTAATCTAAGATCAGAGTAGATTTTTAGTCGCTTTTAGTCCTTTTACACACGCAGTTGCAGCTCTGCGTGTTATTAAGGCCATCGGCAGCTATTTTATCTGTTTTTACACTGTGGACTGTTCAAAAGCCGGCGGCGTAGCCAGGCTAACAGCTACACAGCTAAGCTACGTGCTATGGCTACCTCCATGCTCCTCAGAGATGATCCACACCTCAGGAAAGCTCATAAGAAGATCGCTGACCTACTCGAGGATATTTGTCGATTGTCCGACGAGCTAAGGAGCAAAGAGGCCCTGCTGACCCAGTGCGTGGACATTGCACACGAGCAGTAGCTGCGGATCCCCTCACTTTCCGCGGCCCTCCAGGACACGGTGCCCTGGGATCCCTCCAGCCCGAGGCCGCCCTCCTGCTCAACTCCCCATCTCCAGCGATCATAGGCTGAGGTGGTTGTCCAGGGTCGACGGACGACTTCATTCAGGGCTGCCTCGCCTCCTCTCCCACTCTCCAATCGCTTCAAGGCTCTGTCGCAGCTTGGCGAGGACCCAGGCAATGGTCAAGGCTGGAGCGCGGACCAGGCTCCGGTGGTTGCTGCGGCTCCATCCCCGCCAGAGACCGGAGCGATGTCTGCAGCTCCCCGCTCCAATGGCCTGTCATTCGCGGGCCCCATGGCTCCCTCCCCATCACTGGACAACACGACTGCCGAGGCGCTCCGCTCCCGATTGACGTCTCCTCCACTCCTTCCTGGCGGCGCCCAGAGGCGTTGTTGCAGCGGAGCCCTGGATCACCAGCTGTCATCCCAGACCACGACTTCTGCTTCACGCCACAGGCTTCTGAAGGAGGCAGTGCTGAGGCGCTCAGGGAGTCTCCACGGTGAACGGGCTCATGATCTGGCTGGTACCGCCCGGACCGTACGGGCTCTCTTTCCTCCAGCTCAGCTGCTGAGGCGCATACACAGTGCTCGTCTGCCCCGACACACATTGGGAATCTACCCCCCGTGAGACATGGGGGCCCACGACCTCTCTTTTCTCCCTCCACCGTAATTATATGAGACTCTTACACCCGAGGCATTCATTTCGCAAATGCTATCACCCACTGCCTCCCTGGTGCTACTGTCCCTGGGCAAACTCTCCGGTCCACTGCGTTCGCTCCCATCCTCTATTACTCGGGTGATGATCCACGTAGGATCAAACGACACGGCTCCTCAGCAGTCCGAGATGACAAAAAAGGATTTCTACAGCCTTTTTAGTTGTTTAAAAACATGTGAGAAGGCTGTTTTCATCAGCGGCCCCCTCCCGGCATGTTCCCATGGATCCGAGCGTTTCAGCAGAGTTCTTGCCCTCAGCACCTGGCTTCAGTCCGCATGTAGAATCCACAACTTTAGTTTTATCGACAACTGTAACTTGTTTTGGAACCGCCCGACCCTTTTTAGCAGTGATGGAGTCCACCCGAATTCCTTAGGAAGCCAGATGTTCGCAGCTAATATTCAGCACACTATCCAAACAACCACATGTGTGTGACTGTTTACCTGCCATGCCCCCTCTCCACCGTCTTCCTGTCACCCCCATCCTTCTTCTACAGGCACCAGCAGCCCATTTCTCACCCACCATCACTCTCCACCACAGACCTCCACACCTCCTTATCATCCATGTGCCCTTCTTCACGCCATTCTTTTCATATTCCCCCCATCATTTCCTACAGACTCCATCAGAACCGGTGTCGTAGGGTATCCACTAGAAATCTGATTCATATCAGACCACGGAAATCCATCCCACCATCATCCAAGGACCCCAAGCCAGCACGGGCCATCAACATGGCACATAGATGACAAGTCCGATCCCATCTCAAAGGACTTTTTAAACCTTTTAAACTGCTTGAATTTTACAGAGCATGTTTCACAGCCTACTCACAACAGAGGACACACCCTGGACCTGGTCATAACCCATGGCCTGTCCACCAGTGTGTCCTCTGTTGTCGACTTGGCTGTGTCTGACCACTACTGCATCTTTTTTAATATCACCAGTTTTAGTCATCAGGAGGCCCCAGTGAGAACTGTGAGGAAACGCTACCTTACTTCTGAAGTGACTGCAAATTTTATTGAGATCTTCCACAACTCTCCTCCTATCATTGTGATTTTATTGTTCATAATTTTAACAGTAAACTGAAGTTGAGCCTTGACTCAGTAGCTCCACTTGTAACTGAAAGAGTTAAACAGAAACCCATACCCCTGTGGAGAAATTATGAAATAAAACAACTGAAAAGAAAATTCAGGAGTGCAGAAAGGAAATGGAGAACCACTGGGTTGACAATACACTATGATATACTCCATGAACAACTCAAAATCGACAATAATGCTGTCAAACAAGCAAGAACATCCCACTTTACTAAACTTATTACAGATCACAAAAACAACCCCAAAATCCTTTTTCCACCATTGATCTTTTAACCAGCCCTGACTTTAGACAGTCCGCTAGAGTCCCAACAGTCTCTCTATGTGAGGACTTTGCAGACCACTTCAGAAGTAAGATTGATGTCATTAGATCCAGTCCTTTACTTCAACAGAACGCAGTGCGTAACACCATTCTGCACTGTTCTTTTTACCTGAGGAAACACTGGAGCGTTTTGTCCTGGTTGATGCAGGGATGCTTGGTGTTCTCCCAAGTCAACCCAACAACCTGCCTTTTAGATCCCATTCCCACATCACTTTTAAAAACATTTTATGGATTCTTTGAGGATGAGTTGTTAACCATAGTGAATTGCTCTCTCCAGACAGGTGTCTTCCCTGCTGCCTTCAAAACAGCAGTGGTGAGGCCCTTTCTGAAGAAGAGTAACTTATACCCCAACACTCTTAACAACTACAGACCGGTATCCAACTTACCTTTTTTAAGAAAAATTTTAGAAAAATTGGTTCTTATTCAACTCAACAAATTTTTCAACAAAAACAATATTTTAGAGAAGTATCAGTCACGTTTTAGGACGAACCACAGCAGAGAGACTGCTCTATTAAAGATTGTTAATGACATCAGGTGCAACATGGACTCACAGAAACTTTCAGTCTGGGTACTATTGGATCTTAGTGCTGCCTTTGATACAGTAGATCACCACATTTTGATAAACAGGCTCAAAAACCTGGTGGGCCTCTCTGGTGCTGTTTTAAACTGGTTCAACTCCTTCGTTAATGACCGACAGACGTATGGATACATGTTCCTCAGGAACCTATAAAATGAACCGTGGGGTGCCTCAAGGCTCAATTTTAGGTCCAATACTTTTTAATTTATATATGCTTCCGCTTGGCAATGTTATCAGGAGGCATGGTTTAAATTTTCATAGTTATGCTGATGACACGCAGCTCTATATCGCCGTCTCTCCTGATGACCCAAGGCCAATAGATATTCTTTTTAACTGTATTTTAGATATAAAATCATGGATGGCAGAGAATTTCTTGCAACTCAACCAGGACAAAACAGAAGTTTTAATTATTGGTCCTGAAGCCAAGAGAGAGAAACTTTTACCAAAACTGCAAGATTTTAAACCTTCACAATGTGTCAAAAACCTGGGCATCATTTTTGACTCTGAGCTTGATTTTATTCCTCATATCAAGAATATAACAAAAATTGGGTTCTATCATCTTAAGGACATAGCCAGAGTCCGCCCGTTTCTCTCTCCGTCAAACACAGAGGTGCTGATGCATGCTTTTATTTCAAGTCGTTTAAATAACTGCAATGCCCTGTTTTCTGGTCTTCCCAAAAAGAGCATTTCCAATCTTCAGTTGCTTCAAAATTCAGCTGCACGTTTGCTGATGAGGACCAAAAGGCAGGAGCACATTACACCTGTTTTAAAATCACTGCGCTGGCTCCCTGTGCGTTTCAGGATCGATTTTAAGGTTCTTTTATTAGTATTTAAGTGTCTTAATGGTCTTGGGCCTTCTTAACTATTGGACCTGCTTTTACACTACCAACCCTCGTGGACCCTGAGATCCTCCGGCTCCAGCCTTTTAGCCTTTTAGTTTGTCCAAGTGTTAGGACAAAAACCCACCGTGAGGCATCTTTTTATTACTATGGCCCACGTCTATGGAATGGCCTGCCGGAGAGCTTCAGGGTCGCAGAGTCTGTTGATGCTTTTAAAAGTAGGCTCAAGACACACCTTTTTAGCTTGGCTTTTAATTGATTTTCTTTTAATTCTTCATACATATCCATTTTTACTAGTTATTTATGGTGTTTAATTTAGATCTTATGTTGCTTTTAGGAACGTATCCCCTTTAACTAGTTATTTATGGTGTTTAATTTAGATCTTAGGTTGCTTTTAGGAATTTTTAGGATACAGTATTAAGAATATTATTCTATGTCTTTTAAAATTTCTTTTAGTGTTGATTTTAACTCTTAATTACTTTTATGATTGATTTTACATTGCTTTTCTTTTACCTTCTAGCTCCAGTGTCTTCCTCATAGGGGGCCCTCCGCGCCGGGGGTTGAGTCTGGGCTGCCCACGGGGGTGTCGCCCTGGGGGCTGCCCTGCCTTGGATAGATGGGGGGCACTGCACTGCAGTGTGGGCTCCTCCATCCCTGTGGTGGCACCCCTGTGGCAGTGGCTCTGTAACACTTCCCGGCGTGGACGCTCTCCCAAATAATGCTTTCCTCACCAGGATCCTCAGTGCCCTGCCATACCAGCCATATCCTATAGCCTATTTTAACGAGGGCACACTTGCGTTTGTGTGTGCATGCCTGAGTGGATGAGTGTTTGTGCATGTTTGTGTGTATGTGCGCATGTGTGTATGTGTGCGTGGGAGGGGTCGGGTTGTTGTGTAAAAAAAAAAAAAAAGGAAAATACACTGAGCTTTGAGAAGTAGAGAGAGTGAGAAGGGAGGGGTGAGTGTAGATGGAAAAAACCAAAACAGAGCCCTGTGAAGAGAGAGGCAGAGAGAGAGAAGGGGAGGAGTGAGTGTAGGTGGGAGGAACCAGGACTCAGCTCTGGGCAAAATGGGGGGGGGGGGGTGTTGTGTAAAAAAAAAAAAGGAAAATGCACTGTGCTCTGAGAAGTTGAGGGAGCGAGTAGGGAGGGGTGAGTGTAGATGGAAAAAACCCAAAATAGAGCCCTGTGAAGAGAGAGGCGGAGAGAGAGAGGGGGAGGAGCGAGTGTAGGAGGAAGGGCCTGAAAACTCAACCCTGGGTGAAGTAGAGAGAGAGAGGGAGGAGCTAGTGTGGGAGGAAGGACCAAAACTTAACCCTGTGTAGTAAGAGAGAGAGAATTTGGGGGAGGGGTGAGTGTCCACTATGGGGAAATTTCTAGAAAGCCTAAGACCACAGGTGCGGACACCAGGTGCATGGGTGAAGTGTGCCAACTATGACAACATAAAAGTGGGAAAAACCCGGCACGAGTAAAGAAAACGTGATAGTAAGAGATAGCCGCGCCTGTTTAGGGCAGGGGCTAAGGTGTAAAAAGTGACGCCACGATTGTTTAGACAAATAAAATTAGGTTTAAGGAAAATAAAGGAGGAAACCTCCCTAAATTTAAATAAAAGGTTGTGCACTTTAGGGGGTATAAAAAGTGAGTGCAGAGCCCTCCGGGCCAGTCTTATCCGGATTTGACTCGGGTTTTGACCTCGCCGTTGCGTGGGTTAAACTCTACTGCACCAAGCTCTGTCGGATTTAGATTATTTTCGAAGGGAGTATCTCTACACTTTGTTGATTTTTTGTGACCTTGGTGGACTCCCTCCCAGACTTTGATTCTTTGTATCATTAAATGTTGGAGAAAATAAACGGTCTTTGTTCACAACTGGCCCATTTTCGGACGTTTATTTTTTACCCGACATAATTGGCGAGCCAGCCAGGAGGGATTGCGAGCAACCGAGGATATCTGCCGGGGTGGACTGACCTGTTGCACAGCACACGTGTGGCCACAAATTGAAGGTAAGCAGTTTATTTTCTGCTCAATTTGTGTGACTGCGTGCAGGTCTCCACCCGGGTAAGACCAACTCAGATACAAGCTTGCCCCTAAAAAACCTGGCTGAAATTGATTAATATAGTCGAGTTAAAAATTATTGATATAGTGAAACTAAGACAGAGCTTGGTGCAGGCTGTGTGTTTTGTGTTTGTGTGTCCGGCGTCTGTTTGAGCTGTGTCTGTGTGTCCGGTGTCTGTCTGAGCTATGTCTGTGTGTCCGGTGTTTGTGTGAGTTGTATCCGCGAGTCCGGTGTCTGTGTGCGCGGTGGTCGTTAGTCCGCTATCTGTGTGCGCGGCGTCCGAGAGTCCGGTATCTGTGTGAGCGGCGCTTGTGTGTGCTGTGTCCGCGAGCGCTGCGGAGGTGTGCGCTGGTTTGAAGATAAGCTAGTGCATGAGATAAGGAGAAAGCCATGAGTCTGAGCAAAGGAGTGAGACAATCCTAAGAGCGTTGATAGGACGGTGGGGGCTAGTGTGTATTGTATTCTTAGGAGGATTATTATGAAAGGCTCTGCGTGGTCTATGTGAAAACTAACGACTAACCGTTGGGTTTTCCCTAAAAAACAAGATAAAAAATAACAAAAAAAAAAAGGTAACTTTTTAAGAAAAACCTTTGAGAAATACCTATAAATTCTCAAAAGCTAGAAAGCATTACAAAAGCAACCTAATGAGTACCCTAGACAATGTTAAATAAGAGCTATAGAGAGACGAATGATGGATCTCAAAAGTTAAAATAAAGCTTATTAGAAGATAAAATTAACCTATGGACGGACTACTCCAACAGAGCCACTAATGAATTAAACTGACGAGTTTTTCTTAGAGGCCGCGAGTAGCTGAAAGTTCTGATCAGCTTTGACATCTAACGCAGTGAATTTGTCAGAGTTATGGGAGAAAATCCAGTACAGTTTGATAAGTAACTGGTATGCCGGCCCGACCCCTGTGGATGCCGCTCCCGAGAGAGGGAGGACTGCGCGATCAGGAGAAGTCGAAGAGATAACCTCTGAGGGTTCCGCTCCTAATCATTGTGATGATTTAGATGAATGCTAAATCATTTCATATGATACGGGAGGTCTGATTACCAGGGGAGTCTAGAGAGAGAGAAATATCTGTAGAACTCTCCAAGAGGGAGAGGTGATGACTGCAGATCAATGCGCATGAGATGAGACATTGTACAATACTAATACGCGTAGTAAAAGTGGCCACATTGTGCGTTAAATTGTAAAATAGCACACCCGTGTAAATACATTGTTGCAACAATGATTGTAGTGTGAGTGGTGATATGGAGCATATCACTGTGTGAATCTGTGAGTGAATCTGTGTGTGTGTGTGTAGCATTTCTAAAAGTATATATATGTACATAGAAAATAGATAGAATTTAGAAAATGGTACCTTATTAATCCTGTGTAATAAAATTATATATACATATATACATATGCTTGCAGGCAATATAGAATCATTAGAAAATCTGCGTGATCAAACTGAACTAGGACAGGTTGTTTTAGGAACTCTAACTGTTCTAGCTTTTATAATTTATTGCTGGAGTAATTTGGACAATGACTAAAGTGTATTGATCCTTTGATGCCTGCCTTATCACATTATATTCACACATACTGAATTTTCATTCGTATCACATTTGATATATCCAGCATTTTTAAAATATAATTGGTCAAAATTTATGTATTAAAAATTTAAATTGTATACATAGTATTTTCAAAAGGGAAAATATGGATAAACACATCAAATATATTTAAACCAAACAAAATAGAGAACTTGCGTGAACAAACAGTATGCTTCTGTATGAATACTAACTTTTGGTGTTCCTTACTGGAGTGATTTGGAGGATGAGTAAAATATATTAGTATGAGTGGAGGAGAGAAGTAGTGGTGAATATGAGGCTTTAAAAATCAGAATACCTTTGTTGACGAGATGTAGACAATATTAAAAATAAGAACAACAGTTTCGAAGAGAATATCCAGATAAAGATAAAACGGGAAGAATAATCGACAGTATAATTAAGAAATAAATCAAAAAAAAAAACTATGGCATCTAATGTGATCTGTTAGTCTGACACAGTCACAGGAGGAGTTTCCCTGAAACGCCGTGAAAGCAGACCAGCAGCGGCCTTGGAGCACCAGAGCATTGGGGGAGTGCTGGAGCCGTGTCAGAGGGGTATGTAAAACAAAGATAACACAGAAACATAGTAGATCCAGGCCTCTGTGTGACTGCCATTCCTGTGAAAGTTAAGTCAAGAGATGATAGGTGCACATGCACAGTTAGACAACAAATGAAGGAAAATTTAACTCCGCTAGGAAAGCGCACATAGCCACTCCCACAGTAGAGGCGGGGTGTGAAATAGGAGTAGTCAGGGAAACACCCACATACACACCCACACACACACGCACATACACACACACACACACACATACACATACACACACACACGCACATACACACACACCCATACACACACATACACATACACACACATACATACACACACACACACACACATTCACATACACACACACGCACATACGCACACACACCCATACACACACACACACATACACACGCACACACACACACACGCACATACACACACACACACATACACATACACATACACACACACACGCACATACACACATACACACACACACATTCACATACACACACACGCACACACACCCATACACACACGCACACACACACACGCACATACACACACACACACACACACACATACACATACACACACCCATACACACACATACACACACACACACACATACAAACCAACACTGTTAACAGGGAGCTGTCAGGGTGGACTGCCAGCAGTGGACTTATGTTTCTGGTCATTCTGAAAAAAAACAAAATATAATATAAAATTTATTTTTATCATTATTTAAACAAGTCTATGTAATACAGATAGTACAAAGAAAAAAATAAATCATGGCCACATTTTAGAGTAAATAATGTTCATGCATGCAATTCAGAAGTGACATAGCTGCAGCACTAATATCAAGGTCTGCAGTTTAGCAACAACATTGACTTTACATAGGCTTTAATATTGATTAATTCTTCTTTGTTAATGAGGATAATGAGGATGAGGATTTGCTCCCCTGTCCTTACTGATCCATAAATTGTGTTGCCTTTGTCATTCTTAGCAGTGGAAGAGGGGACCTTCTATAATCTACATTGTGTATAACCTAAATGCTCCAGACAGCACACAGTATGTGGATGAAGTCTTGCATTGCTGGAATCTATCTTAAAGAGTTAAACTGTTTTATTTTGATATGAATTACAGATCTCATAATTGTTGTCAGAAGTGCTTCCTAAACATGGACAGTTTACATGACAGAGGCACTGACATCCTAATGGTGGAATGACCTGCAGCTTTTGTCAGACCCAGATCTTTAAAGATCCATCTCACCAGACTTCTATTTTTAAAAGCACGTGGTTTCAATCAATTTTAATTTACTATCCTCAAGTTATAGGAATGCATTTTTAATATTATTTTGCATTGCAGAAAAAGGTCCCTACTTGGGTTATATGGAGTGGCAGAAGTCCACTGTTGGCCGGTACATAAGGACAAGTTCCCACTAGGTTAGCATGAAGTGACATACACACTCCAGCATGGGTGAATAAATATTATAAAGAAATAATAATGAAGGTGGATAACAAAAGAAGATAATTATAATCTAAGTATAATCTAGTGTTATTTCTCTTAGCAAAGTGGCAATATTGACATCGAAATGTAGGATATATTGGAATACAATAAGGAAAGCAATATTTTACTATCATAGCAGAGGACTGATTAACCTTACAAAGTCCACTGTTAAATTACTGCAATAACTCTACAATACACAACTGCTCACACACACACCACACATCATGAGAGCAAGACTGAGGAAAGAAGATTGTGGGACGTTAACTCAAATGGAAGAAGTACAAAACCAGCACCCAAAACATGTGATGCAGGTGCAGAAGTGTATGGAAGAAAGCAATAGGAGAACAGCTGGAGAGGCACACTGGCCTACAACTGGAACCTTCAGTGAGAAATCTTGTGATGACGTGGCATTTAACATCCAACTGTGCAAAACAAAAGACTCCAGTGACAGAAGAGAAGACAAGCAAACAAAAGAGACAGAAGTCTTACAGTGGTTCAGACAAGAAGGACAGCAACGACAACAGACCCTGAAACCATACCTGTTGACATCACCGATGAGAAAGAATTTCCCTGATGGAGTTGAAACACAGGCTGGGGGTATCAGAGCAAAAGAAGAAGAACAAAAAAAGATCCCTATGGCTCCCATGTGGCCAATAAAACCATCACCACCGTCATATGGCCCTGAAGAACCAGTCATCAACAGCACCTTGAGAACCTGCTCCCCTGAACCAAAGCCTACTCCAAAACGGCTGAAACAAGAATACAGCCTGGCTCAGCTGGAAAGGCAGAGGGAGAGGGCCATGGGGCAGAGGAGACAAACCACTTCAAGTGAACACAGTGATGAACCAGAACACCAACAGAAGTTAAAAGTACAACCAGAAGGAGCACTGATGTCTCAAGCTGATGCAAGCAGGAAGATACAGCGGCTGAATGAAGAAAAAGAGGAACTCAATTCAGTTATACGAAAGTTACTGAAGAAGGAGGAAGAGGTGGATGCAAAGGAGTTGACTACAAGGCAACTGGTGAGCGTACTATTGCAGCCTCAAAATGGAAAAAGACTCGGCCTCCGAGACTTTTGGACTCCAAATGACCAACAGGAGGATGAAGAAGAAGCAGCCTCAGTGCATCCAATAGAAACAAGAGCCAGTGGACAAACTCAGCATGAACCATGGTCCTTTAAGTATATGGTTGAACTGGCTGGCAGACTGCCAGACCTCACTGAAGAAGCACACAAGTGGATCACGAAGCTAGAGGAAGGCACAGCAGGTGTGAAGATGGTACTGGGGAATATGGAAGCCCTGTTAATCCATGTGATTGGAAAGCAAATGGCAGAAGAAATGAATCAGCAGCTAGTGAACAGACTAGCCCAGCTGCAGCTTGGTGAATCCAACAAGCAGAAGAAGGATCAAGAAGAAACACAAGTTCCAGTGGTGACAGTGACCCAACCAAGGCCACCACAGCCAACAGGAACAGAACCACACCTGCCTGTAACACAAGCCCTAGCTCAAGTCACCAACTCTCCAATGTCAAATACAGTGGCAACAGGGAGACCAGTCAGTGCACCAGTACCACCCATACACGTGCATGACACAGCACCATGTGGAGGATATCAGAATCCTCCAGGAAGATGGCAACCAGCACCAAGAGGAGCCCCAAAGAAAAACCAAAGAAGATCATATATGCATGCTCAGTCTTATGAAGGAGTCAGTGACAGACCATCTACTGATGCACCATGTTGGGGATGTGGACAAGGAGGACACCAACGCAGGAACTGTCCCACAAACCCGTGGACATGACCAGCTCCAAATTAGCAATAGAGGAACCCAGAGGAGCCAGGAGGGTGACTACAGTACCACCGCTGTCCATTCCACTACAAGACAAAGTGCACGACACCAGTGGCAACACAAGAAAAACAAGTCCCCGAGAGTACTCAAGCAGTAAATGTTTAAAGAAAGAAGAGGAAATGACAACGAAAATTCTATTGGACAAAAAACGACAACTTCACACATGACATTTACTACAGAGACTGAACATCAACACAAAACTGATGTGAGAAATGTGAAGTTGGCTCAACCAATCTGCATCAAGATAAAGCCTAGAGCTGCCTTCCATACCAAAGACAAAGTCCATTGAAGGTATTAAACCAACAGTCAAAGAGCTGTTAAAAGCTGGAATGTTGGTAAAATAAATAACAAGGAGAAATGTAGAACACAATTTTCCAATCTGAAAATCACAGTCTAATGATTATAGATTATAGACTATAGACTAGTGCATGATTTAAAAGCTGTCAACTTTATTGTCTGACACTCCCATTGTCCCAGATCCTCACACCCTACTCTCACACATACCACCTGTTGCTGAATGGCTTATAGTAATTAACCTATGTTCAGCCTGTTTCAGTGCTCCCGTTAACTCAGATTTGCAACATATGCGCATTCACCTACATAGGACAACAACACATACACCATACTATCACAAGGTTATGTAGAGAATCCATAAGTAATTAACAAAGTACTGACAAAGCACCTACAACATTTAACTCTGGACTACACGATCTTTTAGTATGTAGATAACGTTGTTGGTTTGCAATTCCATCAAAAAAACATTTTGAAAGAATACGGCAAATTTGTTAAATGTTTTAAGTTAATGAGAACACAAAGTCATTAAAGCTGTGCAGAAGTATCTTCCTCTCTGGGAATGGCAGGATACAGTTGTTCATGGATTGGTGACTGTACAAAAAACGTCACCCCTGCTTGCTCTCACTAGAGCAACAGGTCAAAATGATATCAACACAAAGTTACAATGGAATTATGTGACTGAAACAGCTTTCTAAAATGTTGAAAGGGGATCTGTGCACTGCTCCAGTACTCAGTAATCCAAACTATTCTAAGGAAAAATATATTTCACCGGTATGAGGCAGAAAACATTGGGCTTTGCAAATATTAATTGAGGCATAACAGTTAAACAACCACTTAAAGCACAAAGCTAGAGTACATTGAAGCAGGACTGCCACCTTGTTACCAGGGCTTGGCATCCACAGAATTTGCATCTAAGATAAATTAAATTGATAAATTAAAGCCTGTGATACTATAAACATCATATCAATTACATATGTTGTTAATTAACCCAAGATTTCTGTTAACTCCAGCTGGGAAAGAAAAAGAAAGAAAAACCTGCCTATGAAGTTATCCTTTCAGCTCCTGAACAGGCCATCCAGTGATGCAGCACAGTAAATCCAGCAATCAGGGTGGCTTTACCAGTGGATGACACTCCTTGTGACTGTGTACAGGTTACAGCACAGGATAGTACCTTACCACGGAAAAGATCATGTGGATCAAAAGAGGCACGATTACGAAAACTACTGACGGACCAGACAAGAGTTTTGGTGAAATGCAGGTCGTTTGTTCCTTCTCTGTTTTTGCTTATAAGTTTCGTTAGAATGGCGCATGGTTAGGACCATTGCGCCAGGGGGGAAGTGATCAGATGCGTACAGGTGGTCTGATGGTCCCCATTTTTTGGCAGCAACAGCAGATGCACACCATACCATCCTCTGATGGTCTAACTAAAACTGAATTGAAAACAAAAAGCAAACTGAAACACTAAATAAAAGCAAAATTAATGAAAATTTCAAAACTATAATAATCTTGGTTCAGACAAAAGTATACATTTCAGGATAGAATAGAATAAACAGGACTTCCCTGAAGGCAAAATTAATTGTCCAGTAGCCTACAGTAAAAACCAGAAACAACAGCCTCACCTCCACTCACCCTCAATAGAATAAATAAATATAAAACATAAACATCTCAAAGGAATTATATGAAATAATTTCAAATATGTGCAAAAGCAGAGCTTAAATTAAAATTAATATTAGTGAGTAAAATAAAAGTGAACATTGGCTAAGATAACAGTTGACAATAACAGCAAGTTCGACTGGAAAGATGCTTTGTCTTTGGCACTAATACCAGAATTCACAAAGTTGTATCCGACTACAGGAAGGGGACAGTAACACCTCCCCATAACATATGTCAGCTTTCAAACTCTAACCTTAGGCCCTAAAAGGCATATGGTTGATTTGATTTGTAAATATCATATTAAAGCGTAGGCCCCTAAGTTTAGCAATCTTAACTTAGGAGTAGATACTAGGGGTGGGCTAAAAAATAGATTCATGTCAGAATCGCGATTCTTCTTCTCTCTAAAATTAAAAAAAAAAAAAAAAAAAAATTTATTTTTTGTTAACGTTTCTGTACACAGCGTCGCAGCTGCTAAATACCACTGAAGGCACGTGGAAGTTTGCACGTGTCAACACGCCCCAGTTGAACTAGGCGTTTAAGTCACTGACACTGAAATATGCAAAAAAGTTTATTAGAGCAACGTTAGCATGAATCAATGTTACCTTTTTATCTGAAATTTACGTTTATGTGTTTACATCATTGGAACCAGTTGATATAACTTTTTCAAATTTAAAAATTGCATTACAAACTGTATTCTGTTTTAATGCCATAATTTGCAGCATTAACATATTTTATCAATTTTTGATAAAGAAGAATGATTTTGAATAAAAAATCTGTTTTAATTGAATCGTGACCCTAAGAATTGGAATTGGATCGAATCGTGAGACACCCAAAGATTCCCACCCCTAGTAGATTTATATTACTTTTATATGTTTTTGTGTGCATTAATGATATTTCTGCTTGCCTTACTAAGAGTTACATCATAGCAGACCATTACAAGACACAACCAGTGCTAGCTATAATTCAGCTCAACCCCAAGATGTAGAAAGGACAGCGAACCATCTCATGGCACCTCCAAGGCCAGGGGTGATCCCTTGCTGTGGACGTACATGGTCCAACCGGCCCGAAGACAGGAGAAGGTGATGTCAACTCCACCCCCGTCGACATGCATGGAGCAGCTGACGTGTGCAACCTACAACACCTGGAGTTGATGGGCAACTTCTACAGGAGGGGACAACATCTCATATTGACTGTGCTAATAGCAATGAGCTGTGGAAAGAAAATCCAAGCAGCTAGAATCAATCATCTGATGAAGAACAGAGCGGCATTCCTGAAGGAGAATCATGCATTGTGGATGAAGATCAGAATACTGGAGGAGGACAGACAACATCTAACCTCCACTGCCTGGGACTTGTCACAGACTGTGAATTGTTACCACACTCTGAGAAGGGGTAACACAGCTGGTAGTGGGCATTGACTTGTCTGCATATGATTTCCCATTCCAAGCCCTGCCATCATGCTTATGCTCATCACATGACATGAGTTTTATTTTTTTATTATTTTATTGTATTATTAAACTTGTTCGTACACTATATTTATCCATAGTTTAAAACCTACTTTTGTTTTGATCTACTGAGTGCCATTACAAGTAACTGGTTATACCACCAACCAGATTCTGTATGAGTGATGTTTGATATACCTGTGTGCTAGTTAAGTCTTATTTGTGTTTCAAATACATTAACAATTGAGCATTTACCAATGGTTTTATATTTAGAGATGCGACTACAGTAGGCACAAACATTTACTTCAAACGTATGTTCCTTTCCAAATTCTGAGGGATTTTTACAGAAGAGTTTGTTAGTATATCATCAACCTGATTTATACAACATTTAATTCTTAAAAAATACGGTGAAATTTGATTATTGGGAGACTGGTAACAGTATTTCTCATTTACAAAGTGATAAAAGCAGTATTCAAGCTCCCCATTATGGAAATTTTCGGTTCTAATATATAAGCAAAATAAAACAAGAATTTTGAGAGTAGCTTTATCTGTTCAGATCTCTGTTCGGGGTTAGTATGCAAATTGGCACATATTCACTGAAAAAATTGTCTCATTTATATATTCAGACATAAAGATTTGTGAAAACTTGTAATAACAATATTTGTGGTAATGTAAATGATGAACTTGGGAGGTTTCATGGGGATATCTGTTAGTTTAAATCTTTACCCCATACACCTACAACTGCCTCACCATAATGCAACCACCACCATATTATGGGCTGAAAGTAACTACGGTGACACAAATGTTACAGATTTTTGTTTTATTTTTATCATTTTTAGGTTTCACATATATTTGATTTTAACCATACTACTGTGTATTCTATTCACTTATAAGTTTTACATGGTACTGAATCCTTATATTATATATTATATATTATATGTTTTACTGCCAGAATTAGTATAAGAACTGTGTGTAACTTATTAAGAGTTTTACCTGCTGACAGTTGTATAATTCTTTATCTTCTGTTATCATGCATCATATGTTTTTGTTTTTTCCTTTTTTCGGTTTAATGATACTTTGAAAAGTCTCACAGGGGGGAATGTTGTGTAAAAAAAAAAAAGGAAAATGCACTGTGCTCTGAGAAGTTGAGGGAGCGAGTAGGGAGGGGTGAGTGTAGATGGAAAAAACCCAAAATAGAGCCCTGTGAAGAGAGAGGCAGAGAGAGAGAGGGGGAGGAGCGAGTGTAGGAGGAAGGGCCTGAAAACTCAACCCTGGGTGAAGTAGAGAGAGAGAGGGAGGAGCTAGTGTGGGAGGAAGGACCAAAACTTAACCCTGTGTAGTAAGAGAGAGAGAATTTGGGGGAGGGGTGAGTGTCCACTATGGGGAAATTTCTAGAAAGCCTAAGACCACAGGTGCGGACACCAGGTGCATGGGTGAAGTGTGCCAACTATGACAACATAAAAGTGGGAAAAACCCGGCACGAGTAAAGAAAACGTGATAGTAAGAGATAGCCGCGCCTGTTTAGGGCAGGGGCTAAGGTGTAAAAAGTGACGCCACGATTGTTTAGACAAATAAAATTAGGTTTAAGGAAAATAAAGGAGGAAACCTCCCTAAATTTAAATAAAAGGTTGTGCACTTTAGGGGGTATAAAAAGTGAGTGCAGAGCCCTCCGGGCCAGTCTTATCCGGATTTGACTCGGGTTTTGACCTCGCCGTTGCGTGGGTTAAACTCTACTGCACCAAGCTCTGTCGGACTTAGATTATTTTCGAAGGGAGTATCTCTACACTTTGTTGATTTTTTGTGACCTTGGTGGACTCCCTCCCAGACTTTGATTCTTTGTATCATTAAATGTTGGAGAAAATAAACGGTCTTTGTTCACAACTGGCCCATTTTCGGACGTTTATTTTTTACCCGACAGGGGGGGGGGGCGAGTGTAGGAGGGAGGAGCCAAAACTCAACCCTGTGCAAAAGAGAGAAAGTAAGGGGGAGGAGCGAGTGTATGTGGGAAGGACCCAAAACTCAACCCTGTGTGAAAGAGAGAAAGTGAAGGAGGAGCGAGTGTATGTGGGAAGGACCAAAACTTAACCCTGTGCAGAAAGAGAGAGAATGAAGGGGAGGGGGGAGTGTCCACTGCTGGGAAAGTACCAAGAAGCCTCAAGGTCAAAGGTGCAGAGGTGAAGTGTGCCAACAATGACAACACCAACTTAGAAAAAACAATGCACGAGTAGAGAAAACATGATATTAAAAGGTGGCCGCACCTGTTTAGGGCAGGGGCCTAATGTGTGAAAAATGACACCATGATTGTTTGGACAAATAAAATTAGTTTTAAGAAAATAAAGGAGGAAACCTACCTTAATTTACATAAAAAGGTTGTGCACTTTGGGGGGTATAAAAAGTGAGTACAGAGACCTCCGGGTCAGTCTGATCCGGATCTGACTCGGGTTTTGATCTCGCTGTTAAGTGGGTCAAACTCTACTGCGCCAAGCTCTGTTGGACTTAGATTATTTTCGAAGGGATTATCTCCACACTTTGTTGATTTTTTGCGACCTTGGTGGACTCCCTTCAAGACTTTGATCTTTTGTATCATTTAATGTTGGAGAAAATAAACGGTTTTTGTTCACAACTGGCCCATTTTCGGACCTTTATTTTTGACCCAACAGGGTCTTCTTTTTTCTTTCTTTTAACTTGTAAAGCACTTTGTGTTGCATTTTATATGTATGAAAGGTGCTATATAAATAAACAAAGTTTAAGTTTAAGTTAGTTTCAAGTTATTTCAGTGACAATCGTGAGTTTTTCTTTCTTTAACAGGGAGTACCAACTATTTTATCCACATACAACACGCAAATGTTCTAAAGCTTATGATGTTTGGACACAGGGAAATTCAAGTGCATTTTTGCTCAAAATAATGAAATCATTTAGTTTTACATAGTTTTACATTACATTTGGTGTCATCAGTTCAGTTTTATTTGTACAGCAGTAACATCTATTCTCAGACAGATTGGATTGACAAAAAATTATTAGAACACTTGGCATATTTAAGAGGTTTCAGTTATTTTTGTTGACTTGGCCATTAATCATCACGAGTTGGAAAATAAACTGGACAGATCTATTGTACATTCACAGGAAACCCTTTGGGTTGAGTAGCAGATGGCATGGGATAACATGAGTGTTGAAGTTCTCGGGATATGTATTGACACTATGCCAGAGAGATGTGCTGCTGTAATTGTAGTCCTCTTCATTTGATTGTGCTTATAGCAACCAGCTGCACATTTCAGATCTGTCAGCTGTTCTAATCACTTTGGCCACCACTCTACATTTTTGTTTAGACTTTCAATCACTCTAAAGATCCACTTTCCTCCACCTTGTGTTTCCACTCACTACTCACCATATGTAGACTTAATGACTGCAAGTTAGCGCCTGATTCTCAGCCTCTGATTCAGAAGAACGGAAAAAGTTACAGGAAAGAATCAATTACAAAGTAAGATTCTTTTCCAGAGAGTCTTTAAAACTTGTTTTCTGATTTGTGAAACTTTTATTCTATTTGTGAAAATGAAAATTGAGGACATTTCACTTTTTTCCACTGTTTTTTTTAGCTCGACCCCCATGAGTTCAGGGCTGGGTGCTAGTTCAGGTTGGATGCATTGCTGACTGGGCAGCAGGCAGAGTAACCTGAGGGCATGGCATGTCACCTTGCTGGCAGGGAAGGAGTCTCCTGCTGTGTGGTTTTAAAGAAGGCTTATCAACATGTTCCCCAGGGAACTCTGTAGGGGTACTGAAGGAGCATGGGGTGTCAGGCTTGCTGTTACCAGCCATTCAATTCTTGTGCAAAGTGTAAGCGGTCTTCTTCTTCCTACTTTCCATGCATGAAAATGTCAATAGTCCTTGTTGTGTAAAAAAAAAGGAAAATGCACCGAGCTCCGAGAAGTAGAGGGAGCGAGGGGGGGGGGGGGGGGGGGGGGGGGGGGGGGGGGGGGGGGAGTGTAGGTAGGAGGGACCAGGGCTTAGCTCTAGGCAAACTAGTGAGAGAGAGTGGGGGAGGAGTGAAAGTAGGGGGGAAGGATTTAAAAACTTAACCCTGTGTAAAAGAGAGAAAGGGAAGGAGGAGCTAGTGTATGTGGGAAGGACCAAAACTTAACCCTGTGCAGAAGGAGAGAGAATAAGGGGGAGGGGTGAGTGACCACTGCGGGGAAAGTTCCAGAAAGCCTAAGACCACAGGTGCTGACACCAGGTGCAGAGGTGAAGTGTGCCAACTATGACAACACAAACTTGGGAAAAACCCGGCACGAGTAGAGAAAACGTGATAATAAGAGATAGCCGCGCCTGTTTAGGGCAGGGGCTAAGGTGTAAAAAGTGACACCATGATTGTTTGGACAAATAAAATTAGGTTTAAGGAAAATAAAGGTGGAAACCTCTCTAAATTTAAATAAAAAGGTTGTGCATTTTGGGGGGTATAAAAAATGAGTGCAAAGCCCTCCGGGTCAGTCTTATCCGGATCTGACTCGGGTTCTAACCTCACCGTTGCGTGGGTTAAACTCTACTGCACCAAGCTCTGTCGGACTTAGATTATTTTCGAAGGGAGTATCTCTGCACTTTGTTGATTTTTTGTGACCTTGGTGGACTCCCTTCAAGACTTAGATTTTTGTATCATTAAATGTTGGAGAGAATAAACGGTCTTTGATCACAACTGGCCCATTTTCAGACGTTTATTTTTTACCCGACATCCTCAAAGTAGCACAGCAAGCATCCAAATTTTAAAACTTTGAAAATTCCTAACAAATCAACCATACATGCTACAGTTTTGCAACTTTCACCAAACTGTAGCCCCAATACTGCAGAAACGTTTGTACATTCAAACAGTGCAAATTATTAAGTCCATCACCACAGTCCATCACCACCATTCAATCTTCCTGAAAAATATCAGAATTTTATCTGAAAACAATAATTAACATTTTTTTTTAACAATAATCACTTATTGTTAAAAACAAATGACCAACATTTCCATGCTGTCAAGATTCAATGTATGTATTTTCAGATTTTTGACAGAATTTTTGAGCTGCTGTTGCCCCGGTGACTGGCTTAGTCCAGTTGTTAAGCCGCACACCAAGTGTCATCTCTAGCCAATTAGCTCCATGAGTTAGAGGATGGTTCTTAGAGACAGAGGTCATGGGTTCAAGCCTCAGATTATGCAGAATGGATGTTGTATTGCTGATGTTCTTGTTGTCTTCCTATTTTGTCTCCTATTGCTCAGAATTGCCTAAATGACCACATCACTCCTGTCCTCCAGAACCTCCCTTTTGAGGAGTTCTGGGCATGGCCATCAGGAAGGAGATCTCAAGGCAGACCCCTAAGTTGTGGTAGGAAATATCTCTCCCTCCCGGCTTGGAAACACCATGGGATCCCCAAAAAGGAGCTAAAAAGCAAGAGGGACCTTCTGCTTAACCTACTGCCACTGCGACCCAACCCTGGATCAGCAGAAGAAGATGGCTGGATGGTTTCACAAATCAGAAATTGTTTTAATGAGTCTCATCCTCTGAGGGATAATGTAGAGTAGACCATATTTGAAAAGTCTATAGGCCTGCACATACTTCACAAGAACAGAGAAATTTGTTCTCTCTCCCAGGGCTCCTAGAACAGAATGACGTCATTCTTTTCTTGCAGCCCTGGCTTGGGCTTTACTTTGAACAACAACCAGTGTGGAATCCACGTCAGGGCCATGAGGAGCTTAACTCACATGCAGCACTGCAGCTTCACCTATACCAAAAACTTATTCCCTCTTAGCCTGAAGATGTAATGTGACCCTTGCAAGCAGGGGAAATTACCATTTTTAATCAGGACTAGGGGGGAACATGCAGGTGGGATCTGATTTCACAGCCAGATGGATGGCGGGGAGGAGGCTGCAGCAGCCATTACAGACAGAATGTTTGAGAGGAAACTGTACATTTCTGATGCACAAAGAGGCATTAGAGTTTTCAGTAGTTTAAGGGAGTCATATTTTAAATCATACATCAAGCATAATCTTAATCATTCAACACTGGGAAGTGTTTTTTCCAAGTGGGACCAGTTCTAGTGTCCCCTCTCTTTGCTGTGTAATGTAACTGGATTATTCTATATTGATTTCAGACTACCCTTACCACTTTTTATTTTTATAAATCAATTAGTCCCACCGCGATAATCTGATCAGACAACAGTCATTCCATGGTTGCTGATACTGAGTACAACAGTACTGGGACTTTAACTTCATCTCTACACTTTACAAGTGTCCTATTATCTGTCAGGGAGGGTAACATCAACATAAGCAACTGGTGTGAGAAGGAATAAATTAGTCCAACAATTTTCTCATAACTTTAATGAATTCACTTGAAACTTGAATAAAATCTAAGCAGCAAAAGATGTTTTTTAAATGCTTATGATTTTTTAACTATAATCAGACCAGGGTACAGCAAAAAAAAACAAAAAAAAAAAACAGTCGAGTTTGTCAGTTTTTGTACAGATTTATTGTTGTTGTTGTTGTCTTTCTCCATTTTTCAGAGTTATTTCAAATAACCAAAATAAGTTATAAACAGAAATTATGGCTCTGATACACTATGGAGTGCAGAATTCATTTCACAACCTCTTTCTGACCTGGACCAAGTCTGAACCCTCTTTTGAGCTGCTACAAGATGGTCACTTCTCACAGGAAATGAATATGGTTTCCAACTTGTACTAAGGTGTGGCAGTATTTTTTAGCACAGTCATCAAGTCAGCAGAAGCTTCCTATAGAAGCTGAATGAGACAGTCACATTGCTGTGATCTTAATTTGGAAATAATAGTTTTCTCTGGGCAGCTGTAATCGGATCTCACAGGACAATCATGACACAAATGGTCATACATAGGGAAAGATGTGAAGAGTCTTATAAACTGCAGTGGCAATCCCATTATATCTATATTGTGTTGGCCAGACTACGGTAGCTGTAAATCTAAGGATGACTGTGGCTCTTTGCATTATGAATCTTTAGAATATGATAACATGTCATTATGTGAATATAAATTACTGATCCAAATTAGATTATCATCAAAATATATATTTCATATTATGAGGTGTAAAGTTGTGTTTCATTTCATGTTTTATAAAATAACTTCCATGTTGAAGCCTGCATCATTTTACTGACAGCATTAATGTTTATCCAATGTTTGACCACTGAAGCACAGAATATATGAACTGTTGCAACAAAGATTGAAAGAATTGAGCTATTTGTAAGCTAGTTATAAAGTAGTGAAGACTCTGGTCAAGTTTGCACCAAATTTTTTCTAAAACCCAGTAATACAGGCACCGGGTCATTCGCATGTGAGTTACAAGCTTCGACAAAGTTGTGGTTGGGTAGTGTGAACTGATCAGGCCAAGACTACACTGAATTTACCGTAGCTGGACACTATGACCATTATAAATTATGACTGCTGATGGATTTCACTTTATACAAGTGACAGTCCCTGACAATAACAGAATGCTGTATTTTTGTTTAATTTTCAAGCTTCTGTAATTTTGCAATTCCATTTTCTTTTCTGTCACTTTCTGTAAAAGTGCCATGCCAAGTTATTTAACAATGAATCCAATTTAACATAGTTACAGTGATCTGAAGCACAGTGACAGACTCTGCAACCTGATGCATTAACCATAAACATTGTTAATATAATTTTCATTGTCAGATTCATATGACCTAATCAAAGTGCCACTGCATGGTGAAAGCAAACCTTTAAAGGAGCCATTCTTAATTTTTGATACCGCTACACAGTTCAGCATCACATGTAATTCCTTTACTTGCCAAGAGCAATCTGCTATGTGGAAATCAACACATGTTGCCTCTGCGTTCCCTCTACTGAAGTTACTGAGCTAACAGCAGAGAAAACTTACAGTTAGTCCTTTCATTTTCATTGAAAGGCAGCTTGTAACGCCCACCAATGTAATAATGTCCACAAACATGATAAAAATCTGCAGCTTTTAATGCAATAATCCCACATACGTAATAGCCGCTGCCTACTACAAACATAACACGTAATTTCCCACAAATGTAATAACTATTACATTTGCAGGGGTTTATTATGTTTGTGGGGAAGTGAAAACTCAACTTTCAACACTGTAAGAACTTCCTACAAATGTAATAATACAATGAATATTGGTCGTTGTGATTGTTGTTGTTGTTTGTTTATCACCCCCCCCCCCCCCCCGTGCAGGTACGCAAAAGTCATTCCTTTTCAATTCACAAAATTGTTTTGTGGCATATAGATATGCATAGATTTACTAGCTACTACTAGCTACTACTAACAGAAGACAGGCATCTGTTTCAGTTCAGACTCGGCTTTTGAGAATTTATGACGGTCTGAGAGGGTCGCGGTTCTAGTGTTAATAGGACTTTAACCAGACGCCAGAATATCACCTAAACCCGTTTCACACCAAAAGCGCAAAGCGCAGGCGGCAGATGGCAAACGTATATGTGCCACCGCGACCCAAGAGCGAGCGGCGCGCGAGGTGAGCGCCTGCCGCCGTTGCGCGCTGCGCCTGAATTGAAAACTACGCTGTGACGACATCTCGGCGCGGCCAATAGGAGAGAATGTAGTGGAATCTGAAAAAGATCGGCGGATTGCAGACATCTGCGCAATGCGCGGGCGTGTGCCTTGCTCTACGCCTGTATGCGCCCTACCCTGCGGTGGGCGCAGCGAAAACCGCGTTCGGTGTGAAGGGGGGACAACACGTATCCCAGCCAGGGAGAAAAAAAATGAATGACCAGAGTGGGGGACATCGAAAGCAGGCAAATCGCACCCTGTGTATAGGCAAACAAACAAACATCAATAAAACAACAACCACAACGACCATTATTTATTGTATTATTACATTTGTAGGAAGATATTACAATGTTGAAAGTTGAAGATTTTCACTTCCCCACAAACGTAATAAACCCCTGCAAACGTAATAGTTATTACATTTGTGGGAAATTGCGTGTTAGTAGGCAGCAGCTACGGTTGTGGAAAAATGTATTATGTTTGTGGACATTATTACATTGGCGGGCATTAAACAGGTTTTGGGAATAATCAATATGATGAGCTTGTTTTGGGCTACTTTCTATTTTGCAGACTGTTTATTGGCAACTTTTTACTACTTACAGAATTCACCTGGTTTTCAGACAACAACCACAGAGCAAACTTTGAAAATGAAATGGGAAACCACAGAATAGGCCAGAATAAGTCCAGGTCAGCTCTGTGCTGGCATTTCAGACCAGGACACTCACACACACACACACAGTGGCAACAGTTTCAGGCAGTTTTGAGGTTTCATTCTTTTCATATTTACAGCTTGCATTCTTTGGCAGTCATTTCTCACATCGTTTCGTTTAACATCTGATACAATGAGTAATTGGCTGACACATTAATCATCACATATTTTAACACTAGATGAATCACTCAACTACAGCTCACTGTTGCCTCAACATGTTGCAGGTGTGTTGTTTCCATCAGACTGTTACTAAAGAAGTCCTGCACCTTTAAACAGTTTAAGGCCAGAGGTACATTAATCAGTACATTAAAAAAAAACACACCATCTAAAAAAAGAAATCAGCTTTGCAATCAGTCAGAGCTTTGAGCATGATTTGGAGTATTTACACTGCAGGTGTTTCTCACTGGACACAGATTGCAGTGACTGTTGCTGGAAACTTTGGCTCTTGCAAGATTTTAACCTGTGACCTGTCAAAACTGTTTCAATTCAGCAGAAAACTCTATCTATTAATTCTAATTGAAGTCAAAAAGAGGTGGTGAACTCTGATATCTGACATTGTTCAATTGTTAAAAAACAAACAAACAAAAAACAGTCTGTAAACAAAAGTTGAAACAGGTTGTTGCTCTTTTCTGTTGTCATCAATGCAATTTTTCTTTTGTTTTTTTGCACATAAAATATACACCTAAAGTTCAGAGGGCTCCTGGGATGTGACAGTCCTCCATGCAATAACAATTGTTCTCGTACCATTATAGAATTTATTTGTCTCATTCTTCTGAAAATAGGTCCAAGATATGATCTTTCCTGTTGAACACAAGCATACTTCATGTATCACCATTGTACACTTCAGTATCATCCCAGCTCATTCCACTTTTTTCTCTCCATCTTTAACATACCGAATACAAACAGCTTGTTGACATGCACATTCTCTACCACACAGTCTTAGCATCAAGCCTGCAGACCATGAAGTCCCAGAGCTGCAGATGGAGTGAGTTTGGTGGGGCAAGTTGTGGACCACAGTTTTACAACTATCTCTTCTTTGTCACATCACAGTACAGTTGCTGTGTGTGTATTTGTACACAATTTAGAGGTTGTTGTATCTTTGATTCTGACCACACTGAGCTACAAGTAGAAAACAGGAGCACCCACCATCTGTCACTTTTTTTCTTTAACAGTTGTGACATATGCAAATCACATCTATCTGGTAGAGGACGGGTTCCAAACTAGAAATCCATGTTTTCTGTGACTGATTTGTTCTAACAACAAAGAAATGGAATGAGTGTGGAATGAAATAGATTCTCCGCAGAACAATCATCAGTCAGACAATGTTGTAGGAATGCAATGCGACAATGTGTGGAGTACTCTTACAAAAATGATTCATATATAGAACAAACAAGGAAGTAGCTGCCTCTCTCCACTGCGGGATTTTATCCAGGCTCTCCTCCACCAGCACCAGCTTCTCTGACAGCAATAAGAAAAACTCAAGCAAGAATAGACCTTAAAGCTGAGTCTGATTTTGAGCCCTGCAGGTCTCTGTACTGGTTCAGCTGAGAACCTGATATCACAACTGGGTTGTTAGCCTCTGTTCCTCCAGCTTCTATTCCTCAGAGCTATCTGTCATTTCTTTAATTTATCTCTTTGTGAAGAGGAAGCTCCATATTCTAAAACAAACTGTCTCAAATACAGCAGTTGATAGACAAAATGTAAATCTTCTTTAGTAAAGTGAATTACAATTACTTTGTGAGTGTACATGAAAAAAGGAAAAAAAAACTACTGATGTAATAACATTCATAGAATCACCACTGCTCTCTTCTAGTGTTGGGTTCCGAACTTTAAAAAATCCTACAGCGCTCAGTTGCCTCTATGCTGTGTTATTACACTCAGGTCACTCACAGTCTCACCTCCTCTGTCCAGATTTACCTCTTGGGCTCCTGGAAAACAGCATCAGTTAAAGATCACCACAAGAACATAAATTCTAAATAAGCAACAAGTGATCATTTTTCAAAAACTACCATGCTCATATAAACATGAAACAAGCTACAAAGGTTGGATTTTCAGCTGTTTGTACAGTAACAAATATTAGAGGGATTCTGAGTGAAATTTTGAACTTCAATTTTTTACTTCATGCTTAAACTTATAAAAAGTATAAACCTCAAACATAAAAGTACTGCTTTTAAAAACTGATTGAGTGGATCTGATAGAAAGACATCATCCAGTCCAAATGGTTGTATCTCAAGTGAAAGCTTTCTATATCCAAACTCAGTCCATCAGCTCTGAGCATGCCAGTGTTTCCTTGTACAATTTATATTAATACTCTCTAGCTCACAGCTCACACTGCAGGCATGACACAGTACACACCTCACATCCTTTTGTCAACTACAGAAGGTAACACTACAATCAACTTAATATCCCAACATCCCCAGAGACACACACGCACACAAATGCACAAAAAAATTGATTAAAAAAAATGCATAATCAATGAAAATCAGCGAATGCACTTTTAGAAGAAAATGTAATAACTTGAACCAAAACCCTTAGATGATTTACAGGACCCTAACACAGACAGCAACACATGCACAAATACTACAGTCTGCAGCAGAGGCTGCTGGGGGTCTGTTATGATCTGTGGGAGGGTTCAAAGAAGTAGAAAAAACAATTATAGAGTAAATTCAAAACAAATCCCATGTGTGTTTGGGCTTTGTTGAAAACCCATTTTTCCCATATTGGGTTTTTTGTACCATGTGTGGGGGAGTGATGTCAGTAATAATAATCTTACAGATGAACTGATCTGTCATTTAGCCCTCACCTTCCTCTCTGAGTCCAGTGGAGTGTCAAAGAAGGAGTTAAAGGAAGGAACTGCCCTTCTCTATCCCTGTGAAGATTACAGGGGTGTGATGGGGGTGGGGGCAAGAATAGGGAGGTCAAGTTTGGGTAAGAGATCACAGGGTAAAGAAGCAGTAGGTGCAGGTTACAGAAGGAAACAAAAGAGCCTAGTTATGTCAGCAGCCATCCCCATCTCCCAAAAAAATCAAAAAAGAGAGAAGAGAGAGGGAGTGGTGGTAGGAGAGAAACAGGGATAGAAAGACAAGATAATGAGTGCAAGATTAGCTAGCGATTGTTCTTGGCAGCTTCCTTGGCAGCCAGAATGAGAGGAGTCAGACTGGAGAGAGGCTTTGCCATCTTCAGAAACTGATGCTAAGAAGAGGGGATGGAAAAGGAGGGAGAGAGACGTTAGTTCAAACCAGAACTGCAGACTTGCACAACACAGAGAAACAAAGGAAATCTTAGCAACTCACCATCAGAAATTGACTCTCTCTCTCTCTCTATCATCAACCTTTAAACACAGCTCAGAGAGGAATTCTCAAGCCACACATACAAGGCATCCAATAAAGTGAATTACATCTCTAACAGACCTCCTCTTGAAACAGTATAAAGTCCCATGTTGACCTCTGGGCTCTGAGTCATCGTGCAGTGACACACTCTTTTTGCTGTTACAACCTCACCCACACATCTCTACACCTACACAAGTGCATCTGTTAGAAGACGCATGAAACCACCGCTAGTCTACTATCAAGGGTAAATATCCAGGTTTTAATGCACTTTATTCCTCCGTTACATTTACTTGATAGATCAAGATTCAATACACTAAATATGTGCTGAGCCTATGGACTATCCATGTGTGTGGTCAAAAAAGTTGACTTCAGGAAAGGATTGGCGAGTTGTAACTGATGAACACATGGACCAAGCTGCCTATACTTAGTACGTGTGATAAGAGTAACGACTGCAAAAAAAACTATTTTGCTATTAAGGTAAAAAGAAAAAAGCTCCACAGCACCGCCTGGAAAAATAAAACTCCACTTTTTGCAACTTTAATTGTTCATGTTTTTGAACTTGGAACTTGTTTTGTACTGGCTCTCTTTTTATTGCTTTGTTTGTTCTGTTGGTCCCTGCTATGGGGACAAAGGTGATGGAAAAACAAGAGGGTTGAGAATGTCATGTCATTTAAAACTAGATAAACTGTATGTGCAGGAATAAGATCAATGTAAGGTTAGTAATTACCTGCTGAGCTCAAAATATTATTTCTGTCTGCATCTGAGACATTTTTGTTTTCTTTAAATGTTTTTATTAGTCATTATGCCTTATATCCTGTTCTTGATCTATTTTAAAATCTTTTTAATCATCCTTTCCATCATAAAGATGTAAATATGTCAATCTTTTGGAGGCAGCTGAAGTGGGTGAATTATTCTGTTTATTATTTTTTGAGGATTAAAGAATACCCTGTTCTGGATGCACCACTGGGAGATTTTTCACACATACATTACGGTACATTACACAGTCATACACAGCTGCTGTACCTGCAGTAGCTCTTTAGCTGACCCTCTTTTCTCCACGTCCATCTCTAGACATCGGTTAAGGAAGTCTCTGAATATTGTTGACAGTTTCTCTGGGTTCTGCAGCTCTGGTGTCCCGTTGGTTGCTATGAGATACAGTGCCTAGGTGACACACACACACATCAACCTGTGAGTCAACATTCCATGAGCAGAGTTGGGTAGTGACGCACTACATTTACTCCGTTACATTTACTTGAGTAACTTTTTGGATAAAGTGTACTTGTCAGAGCAGTTTTAATGCAGCATACTTTTTACTTTTACTTGAGTATATTTGACATTGAGCTACATTCCGCTTGCTACTCGCTACTTATTTTTATCTATTAAATGCGCGATCTGTTTGTTTTGTTTTGACGAAGAGACTTCCAACAGAGGCTCTGTCACATGACTGCGTTTCACCAATCAACTGTAGCCACTAGTGACGTTTAACCCTATTCACCAATCAGACAGAGCCAGGTAGTCATATGACCGCGCACAAAATCTCCACGGTAAACAGAGGCAGCTGTGAATAGGCTGCTGACATCAGCCCTGGTGTGTGAGGGATGGCCGACAAGGTGTCCATTGATCAGGAATAAATGGACGATGTGGAGGCGTGAATTGTCTGAAACAAAGTGTGACAACAGATAGACACACACACACAGTTTATGGAAAGTTCATAGATATCTGTATGCAAGTATATGTAAGTTATTGTGGCTCAATTAGCCTTAATTTATGTATTTCATTTATTAAGTTGTTTAGTAATGTTCTTTGGCAAGATCTGAATTTGTTCATTGCTTTTTAATTTTTTCGTGCATTTGATTACATTCATGCCCTCATTATTAAACAAATAAATCAGAGGTTAGTCAGTACTTGAGTAGTACTTTCTTACTCTTACTTAAGTAAATATTTGGATGGCTACTTTCTACTTTTATTTGAGTAATATTATTCTAAAGTAACAATACTCTTACTTGGGTACAATTTTTACTACCCACCTCTGCCCAAGAGGCATATACAGGGATTTTCAAATTCAGTGTTTTGAGAGTGCAATATACTGCCAGTAATATGACCAGCCTGACTTTAGAAGACAACTCATTTAAAGGAGAAGTATGCAACTCTGGTCACTTTTTCACTTGCATCGCTCCTCTTTATACAGATATACAGAACAAAATAAAAATCCCTATCATACCCACAGTACAACACACCCAGTCCTGAGTGCAGTTTGCAATTTGCTCAACCGTTCACCGCTTTCTCCAAATGTGTTGTTCTGCCCAGACTAGGGTTTGTGAAGCAGTCACACACTGTCTTGAACCTCATTATGACATTAGGCAGCAGCAGTGATTCTTGACTACTTGACAGATGAACCACATTAATTTTGTAGACTCACGGACCAAACAACAGAAGACCATAAGCAGCCCATACTGCTATCCTCTCTCTACTATGGCGACATAGGACCTACATCCCCCTTCTCCAACCATAGCTCAAAGGTGTACGTGATAACTGACTGGGAGTTTTAATTTCACACTCAGTTTAGAAAAGTTTTACCCTCAGTGGATTTTCGTTCAGGTACGGTGGCTCCCCTTCTACCATCTCTATGGCCATGATGCCCAGGGACCAGATGTCCACTTTGGGACCGTAAGCCTTTCGGGTCACAACCTCTGGAGCCATCCAGTAAGGAGTTCCAACCATGGTACTGCGTTTACTTTGCTCTGGAGTGATCTGGGCACAGAAGCCAAAGTCAGCTGGAAGAAGGAGAGAGGACAAAATGAGTCAGCCCTTATGTATCATCAGTAAATCTGTATTATCAGTAGTACTGTAATGGACAGGCCTGAAGGGTCCTGCAGTTTTCAACAAAATAATATGACTTTACAGTTCAAGTTGAAAAAGAAAGATCTAAGTTATGTGACTGCATGAGATTTCCTCATAATTAATAATATCAACCAGTAGTCAGCAGAAAGGTAAACCTGACCCTAAGACAGAAATAACAAATGCTGGACTTTTCATTTTTGTTGTTTACATTTGTTTCTACTGTGCTGTAAGTATGTGATGGCTTGAGTGAGCAATATAAAACCTCAGTGCCTGGATGATGTGAGGACTGAACTTAAAGACTGGTAACAACAGAACAAGAGCCTCTCCTATTGGTCAAAATAAGGCACTGCAACAAGCATTCTCTGTTGTGATATACACATATATAGTAAAGACAAAGAGGCAAATAGACAAATAAAAGAAATACTTAAATACACTGAGTGAATAATTAAAAGAACAAGATTATATAACATCAGCTGATGTGGACAGACTGAGTTTGACGGAGCCGTCCATGCCCAGCAGAATGTTGTCACTCTTGATGTCTCTATGGATGACCTGGTTTGAGTGGAGGAATTCCAATGCCTGGAGACACTGGAGGGTGGGTGGGAGAGAGAGAGGTTTTGGGGGGGGGGGGTCAAAAATGTAACAAGTTTGCTTTTAGCAACATCCCTTTAAATTCGAGAGTGATGTACCAGGGAGTGATGTCATGTTTCTTACCTCTCTGCACACCGCGGCTATTTGGGCCTCATCCATGCAGGTTTCAGTTACAACATCGGTCAAAGACCCTCCAGCCAGGTACTCCATCACCACCCACAGCTCATCACCCACCAAGTAACTATGGCAAACATGAAGACATCAAATATTCAAATCAAAAGCATGACCTGTATTTGAATGACACACAGACATCAGTTAGAATGAAAAGAATCGTATGGATGTGGACAAAATTGAAAGAAAAAACGACAATTGTCAGTGAAATAACTTGAAATTAACAAATGTAAAGGACCAAAGGACGTTCTCCCAGAAGCTTTGTGGACGGATGAGACAAAACTGGAACTTGATCTAAAACTGAAGTTTTTTGGCAAGTCACATCAGCTCATCGTACACAGATGCAAAAATGAAGCATACAAAGATGTCCTTGCAAATAACAGACCCATCTCAAACCTTCCATTTGTCTCAAAGGTGCTGGAAAAAGTAGTGGCTGTTCAACTCCACAACCACCTCAAAATTAACTGTCTCTCTGAATCATTTCAGTCTGGTTCCGGCATGGTCACAGCACAGAAACAGGCTCCCCATCCCCTCTGATTCTCCTTGACTTGTCCACCGCTTTTGACACCGTCAACCACAAAATCCTGCTGCACTGTCTTCACACCATTAGCATCTCCAACTCTGTCCACAATAGGGTCTCCACCTATCTCACCTATTGTAATCGTAGCGTTTATTAGGACCCGAGTGGAACAACAAAGTCATCCCAAGGGACCTATTGTAATTGCGCTTTTTCTTTTTTTTAGGGCCCGAGCAGTACAACGAAGTTGTCCCAAGGGACCCATCGTCCCATATTGACAATCGACATATTGAAATTTAGCTGTTTATTAGGGCCCGAGCGACGACAAGCGTCGGCGAAGGCCCTACTGTAATTGCTATGTTTATTATTAGGGCCCGAGAAACGACAAGCGTCGGCGAAGGCCCTATTGTAATTGCTATGTTTGTTAGGGCCAGAGCGACGACAAGCGCCGGCGAAGGCCCTATTGTAATTGCTATGTTTGTTAGGGCCCGAGCGGTATGACAAAGTTGTCCCGAGGGACCTATTGTAATCGTAATGTTTATTATTAGGGCTCAAGCGGACAACAGCGTGGTCCTCGACGAGGACCCTATTGAAGTCGCGCTGTTTATTATAATTAGGGCCCGAGCGACGACAAGCGTTGACGAAGGCCCTATTGTAATTGCTATATTTATTATTAGGGCCCGAGCGACGACAAGCGTCAGCGAGGACCCTATTGAAATTGCTATGTTTATTAGGGCCCGAGCGACGACACGCGTCGGCAAGGACCCTATTGAAATTGCTATGTTTATTAGGGCCCGAGCAACGACAAGCGTTGGCAAAGGCCCTATTTTAATTGTTGCTATGTTTATTAGGGACCAAGCGGTACGACAAAGTCGTCCCGAGGGACCTATTGTTATTGCTCTGTATTATTATTCTGACAAAACAATCCCCGATTTGACCCCTTTACCATGCTTGAAAACTCCCAGATTTCTCCATTTTCAAGTGTTCACACGAAAAATTTGATATTTTGGGGGTGTTGCACATGGGCATGGCAAAATGGTGAAATAGTGCCCCTTGAATATTTTCAAAAGGTCCATAAGCAAGTTGGCGTAGGTGGACGAAAATCGGTACATGTATGTATATCATAATGCCCTAAAAAAAGTCTCTTGGAGGCCCGTCCGAAACCCAACAGGAAGTCGGCCATTTTGATTTGAATTTTTGATGCTCCAAACGAACTCCTAGGGATTTCACCCGATTGACTTCAAATCTGGTACAGATCATCGACTGACTATCCAGATTGATAGTTACCAAAAGAATGTCGGTAGATCAAAGGGCGTGGCCGCTGGGGGGGGACAAATTAAGCTTATTTGCTACAATATTTCAAACTGCTCTCACACCCACATACTTGATCCTAGCAGCTTTAAACTTGGTACACATGTGGACAAGAGTGAGTAGCACAACAAAGTCTAGGGTGCAATGGTCAGAACCAAACAGGAAGTCCGCCATTTTGATTTGAATTTTTTTCGTATTTGAAGTCCTCCTCCTAGAGATTTTGCCAAATTGACTTCAAATTTGGTACAGACCATCTAGAGTCCAGGCTGATCAAAAGTTATTAAAAGAGTGTCTGTAGGTCAAAGGGCGTGACTGCTAGGGGGTGACAAAATTTGGTGAATTTTGATTTCTCACTATCAAATTTCAAGCGGCTCTCAGCTTCAAACCTGCTGGACATGATGATGGCTTCGCCCTGAACAACCAGATATATTAAGTTCCCACCTTACTCATAGCGCCCCCCAGAGGTAACAGGAAGTGTCCTGCTTTTACTCTAACATGTATAAATACTACATAGTTGCCCCATTCAACTTCATTCCATTTCCAATACATGCAGAACAAGTTGGTGAAGCTACATTATTAATGCTGTGAAGCTACGACTAATGGCGTCCCGTGTGGCGGCGCGGCAACTATTGATCCGTCGTCACGAAATTACATTTGGCTTTTTGATGGCTTTAACGACCTCATACCCTAATGAAAATCGATAGACAGGTCAAGACTGGTGAACTCTTACATCTGTGTCACCCGTGGGTGGGGCCAAATGCCTCAACAGCACCACCTTAAATTTTTCAAAAACCCTTCCCCATAGGACTTTCTTTGGAGTAGGAAGATGAAAATTAGTACACATGTGTAACTTGTCCAGACGCACAAAAAAGTCTCTGACAACCAAGGTCAGAACCAAACAGGAAGTCCGCCATTTTGATTTCAATGGTCAAGTTTTGGTGATTTCCTCCATTGGTATTTAAACAAACTCCCCCTTGGGACTTAATCCTATTGACTTCATATTGTATGACCATCTCCTCAAGACCTTTGTGATCAAAAGTTATTAAAAGGTTTTCTCTATGTCAAGGGGGCGTGGCCGTAAGAACGATTTTTTGACAAAAAAATGTTTTGGGTTTTTTCATGCCTTTAATATGCTCATAGCTTCATGGAAATTGGCACACATGTGAGGAATGACAAGTATTCCCCGGTGATAGAGGTCTGGCACATGGGCAGAGCAGAATTCCTCAACAGCGCCCCCTTGAAATTTTCAAAAACCCCTCCCCATAGAGTTTTTTTGGGGACTAGGCATCTGAAATTCACAAGTCTGATAGAAGATGTCCAGACACACAAAAAAGGTGGTCTAAAATACACAGGAAGTCAGCCATTTTGATTCGAGAGGTCAATTTTAGCCACTTTTTGGCCATTTCTACACATGGTATTTGATCGAACAGCTCCTAGGGATTTTGTTCTACTGCCTTCACATTAACTGCGAGTCATCCTTTATATTTTCTGATTAAACCTATTAAAAACTTTTGCCTAGGTCAAAGGGCGTGGCCACACTAGGCCGCCATTTGTGATGAGTCACCATGAGCCTTGAAAGTGTCTTCAGAACCCCTTCCCCATAGGGTTTTTTCTTGAGTAGGCAAATGAAAATCAGGTTTATAGAAGGTGTCATTATACTCTGATCAATCAATGCACTGCTCTGACTCTTCCAGTCTGAGCAGGGCCAAACCTAGGATTTATGTGGTTGTGAAATTGCGCCCTGTGGCCCCCTTCATGCCTCAGGGGAATTGTAGGACGTGGGGACGGAGAAAGGTGGGTGGGGTGCGGGGCAGTGGCAACCGGAGGGGTATGATTTAAAGTGGTCAGTTTAGGATTTTTTAGAGTCATTTGGCACCTGCTATTTGACTGAACTCCTCCTAGGGACTTTTTTTATCGCCTTCATATTTAACCTCTTCAACTCTGCGGGGACGCCGGTGTCCCCAAGCCCCTCTTCTTCTGCAGTCTCAGCTTGTGCAGGCTTACTACTAAACATGGCGTGTTTGGTATCTTCTGGCTTAATTACGTTTTATTTGCTAAGTCAGTATTGATTTTATTTTATTTCTTATTTATTTTGCACAAGAATATACGAAATATATACAGTCCAAAAGCATAATCGTCTTATAAATCGTTTTTTCCCCCGTTTCAACCAAGGGAGACGTTCCCTCGGTTTTTTTGAAGTTAGAGGATGACACGGATGTTGATATTACCAGCTTCCTGAAAGGTCAGGGAGGGTGCTGGACATGGATGTAGTATGATGGACAGTGTAAATAAAGATTTAGCTGATTCAATCGTAAATGTGTACAAGATGAAGAAGAAGACTCGTTGTAACTGTCTGTGGGGCAGATTTCATTACTTATCTAAATTTATGTTTAACCTGACCTAAAAATACGAAATAGTTTAAGTACAAAATTTGAGTTCATGAAGTGTTTAAAAAGGTAAAATTCATGACAATAAATAAGAGAATTGCGTACAAAGGTTTATGTAATGATAGCTTGTGTAAAAGTGTAATGTTGAATATTTCAGTTGTGATTTTAAAAATCCTTCATGATCGTGAGGACATTTTATTTTGAAAGGATACAGTCACATGACCCTGTGTTGCTTTAAGGAAGAACTGAGGGATTATGGGTCAGAAGCTTGACCACAGGGCGAGAAGTCATGGTGCATCTAGCTATCTACACGAGGTTTGAGAGGCGCACACGGTAATTGTACTTTTGTTTTTATCTGTGTTTTATTTCCTGGTTGTGTACATGTATTTTGAGTATGCAGTGGTTCTTTCAAGTGTTTATTTATTTATGCTGTATTAACATTAGCCTCATACGGACTCTCATGCTTCGACTTTATAGTTTTCACAGTGTCTCAAGATTTATCAAGTCGTCGGTGAAGGAGGAGAAATAAAACGAGAATCAAGACATCAGTATGGATTGTAGCCTTTTTTGACGGACCAGTGTAGTTACACTTGTAAATGTAAGTGCGCGAATCCGCGGTGTCACAGTGTAGTCTGATGTCGCCATGTCAAAACACAGAGCAAACCACATGCACACACACAAAATATACTGCTACTACTACTGCTGTGGTGGTATTTTAATTGAGTTTACTGATTGAGTGATTTGATTGACAATAAATTGACTTGGATTCAGATATATTTTTGCATTGTTTGGTTATTGCACACATTGGTAGCAATACCCGAAAATAATTGAACAGTTCAATATTGCAAATTTGTGTGATAAAAAAAAAAGCATGAGAAAAACACATTTGGTGTCTCAGTATACCGTTTGGTTATCATGTGTCCATTTGGACTCTCATCTCCGTCTGGATCTTATGAAAAAAACATTGCAGAATGGTCATACTCTACTATGGTCATGCTAATGTCTTCATAGTCAAATTGGTTCAGAAGCTACAGCCATTATAATTTGAGAATGGAATTTTAAGTGTTTTTGCTTCAAAATATGGTGGGAGTGGAAGAGGTTAAAGTAATTCATCCTGCCCGTCTCAAGGGCTGCAAGTGCTGCAGAGCTTGCAGCAGTGGGGGAGATGTGAATGCTACAAGTGCCTTGGAAGCTGCAGGTGCCTCTGGGGCCACAGGGTGCAATGAAATGTCAAAACTATCATAGGTACTCAAGCCACTTAGGTCACAGGTCAGGGGGTCCTCCAACAGGGTAATGACCCAAAACACACAGCTAAAACACCCAAGAATGGTTAAGAACAAAACACTGGACTATTCTGAAGTGGCCTTCAATGAGTCTTGATTCTGGCTTCTGGCAGTAGAAGCCAAAAAAGATGGAAATATGTCCTCTGGGATAGTAGCTCTGATGTTCATGAGCTTTTCCCTGGAGTAGAAGCCACGAGAGCTGTGTCAGAAAACTGAATAAAAACACAAAACAAGACAGACAAGAGCACACCATAACACTGAGGCAGCTGTCTGTGGTGCCATCTTGAATTAAAATTTTCACTACATTTTTATGTATTGTTACTTTTGTCAATTTCAAGTTGTTTCAGTGATAATTGTGGGTTTTTCTTTATTTAACAGAGGGATACCAACATTTTTGTCCAGGTCTGTATATCTGTAGTAATTTTGTGGCAGTCTAGTCTGATTAATAATAAATAATATTTAGGGCTGGAACTTAAACGCGTTAATTTTGATAAATTAATTTACAATTAACACATTTAATCATTCCTTTCATTTCCTGGCATACCGATCATACTGATGCACCAGATATGTTGAGTGCCATCTGACAACAAAGACAAACATGATGGGAGAAACAGCTGAGGCCGCATTGTTTGGCCTGGTGGATGGAAAGTTTTGGTTTAGGTTGGTTTGAACACAACAGGTGTGCACCAAGACCACCACATCAAGCTGGTCTCAGAGCGGCGACAGTCGACTGGTCCGTTTGTTGTGTGTGAATGCAGCCGGACCTCTGACCGCTCCAACTGCCTGGTGTATCTCTCTATCCATGCCTCATGTTTACATTCAGGAGTCAGGCAAACATGAGACTCTGCCAGTAGTGAGGTGTTTGGAGTGAAAACACGTGTGAACTTGAACCTTCCGAAGTGAGAAATGAAACAAAGGTATCATTTATCATAACTCACTGGGCTGAAACGGACTGTAGTGGACTGTAGACCACTTTACGTGATTTAATTTAACACACACACAAATAGGCTAAACATGTTTTCTAGACACTGGAAGCATACAAAGACTGATAAATAAACATGGGTTTGTTATTTTTACATACAGTGCATATAGACATCACACCCCTTTGAAACATCAACATCATCAAATTCATTAAAAATGAACTAAATGTTATTTTCACTTTGATAAGGAGGATTATGTTGTGTCCATACAACTCAAAAATGTTAGATTAAATTTATTTTAATTTCCAGGGTGTAATGTGACTGTCCCGCCTCAGGCTTAGATTTGATTTACAAGTGTTTGGCACCTCCTAGTGGTGATTTTGTTGAAACAGGAAGTAGTCTATATCATGTTATCATGTGACTTCAGTGGGAGCAGCATTTCCTTCTGGAGTGTACTAGAGACCAGACACATTTCATCTGCTGCAATCCTATACTTTGGGCTTGTGAAAGCATCGTCTGTAAGTTAATTTGTTGTTTGATTTCATGTTTTGAAAACATTTGACGACATTTGTGAGAAAAATGCTTTGTGAACTTTATAACATGTGTTTGCCTGGCTGGGAGTTTATATACACTGAAATACAGTGTACATTGTTGAAGAATTGTTAATATAAAGTGTAAGTGTGCATTATTATAATTTAAATTGATTTATTTTAGAAAATCATATACCTTGGCTGATGTAAAACTTCATAATTTGAATGATTCATACAGTAATAAGCCACACAGTGAACAGCTCTAGTATGGTTAAGTTGTTTATGTACTGTATATTTGTTATTTTTTCTACAGTTTCACTCTGTTGCTTGAGTGCATCTACGGCATATTATTAAAGACAACAACTAAGATGATTCCTGACTCGTGCACTTGTTGAAAAGAGTTTGGCTTGCTGTTAAATCGTGTCTCCACACAATGAGAAGAGTATAGTAACAAAAGCCTAAGATTTTGGAAGGGTATGATGACTTTCTAAAGGTACATACATACTGTATGCAGGTATGTCTATTGAGTGATTAATCTACCAAAATCAGTTTGAATTGAGAAATGTTGCATCTTGTGTCAAATATTAATTTAAGTCCCACCACTAATAAAATTTAATTATATCACACAATCAAAGCAGTGTGTGTGTCTAACCTGTCCAGGTAGTTGACGATATTTGGGTTTTTGTTTTCCCTCATCACCAGAATCTCATTGATGATCAGTTCTTTCTTTGGCTGCTGCTGCAGGTTCATCTGTTTAATGGCAACCTTAGATAAAAAGGGAAAGGTTTTACTTTTCACTGGAGAGTCACACAGAGGGATGCAAACTGAGTTCAGAGAGACTGGAGAAGGCAGGGAGGGGTACAGGAAAAGACAGACATACGGGTTTGATCATAGGAAGCCTACCTCCTGTCCTGTAGCGATGTCGATAGCTGTGTACACTGTCCCAGATGCCCTGACAACACACAGCACAAGATCTCCAGGTCAACACTGAACTGCATGCCAGTTTCCACAGCTTATTGGTTCATTTCTTAAAAGTGTGTGATGCCTAATGTGATGCCCAGGATGAACCATGTGACTCCATATGGGTAGGCCCTAACCTAACCCTGTTGTTGTTGTTGTTGTTTTATCTTGTATATATTAGAGTTAGGACCATGGGAGATCGACACTATACATTTCCATTGGCTTTTTTTCCCCTCACAGTTTGAAACTGTAAAATCATTAAAGAACACAGTGACAAACAATTGCAATAAACTTAATATTCACACTGACTGAGTGGACCAAACGCAGAAGGCTTATTAGATTTATCACTTACCCCTGTCCAATCTTCTCGAAGCGTGTATATTTCTTCTTAGGGTCTCCAACACTTACAATTGTCCCTGAGAAAGAGAGAAACAAAGGGTCAAGCAGTGACAAACAGCAGTGAGCAGGAAGGAGCAAAAACAACACTCCAGACCTATGATCCACAGCTGTTCATTTTGCAGTCTAACTGAATCTGAATGGATAGAAGTCTCAGGTGTCTTTGTATCCATCCTAATTCTACTGTATGTTCATCACCCTCAGGTCAATGCAGCATGCTGACTGGGAGACAGAGAGAGAGGAGACAGGAACAACAGATGGAAGAGAAGACAGAGAGAGAGAGAGAGAGAACAAGGGATGCAAAAAATGGAGAGAAATGGAAAGAAAGAAAGAAAGACCTATCTACAGTTCAGTAATCAGAGTCCACAGTAGGAAGCTGATTAGAGAACAAAACTTCAAGTCCGAATGGAACCGCAGGAGACTGAACAATGGAGAGAGAAGAGGATGACCAATCAAATGTGAGGATTGGACAGTGGGGACAGTGATTATCAGGTCTGTCAGAGTGACAGGCAAACAGGGAGAATCCTGGGCTTACCAGCAGAGCACCTGAGCACATCTGGACAGGCATGGGACATGGTTTAGAAAATATATATGCTTAATTCATGGGTTACAAACAGAAAACAACATATTTAATAGTGCGGAGGAGTTTAGATTTAGGCTTTCTGTTATATCTTCTGTAGTATTCATACATGACTTTCAGTCTGTGCAGACTTCTAAACAATACATTCTCTCCTTTCTTCATGAGGAATTCCACATCATTTGATATTAGTTAGTGGGCAAATATGTGTCAACAGTTCTCAAGAGAGGACTTGAAAGTTTCAAGTGTTTATGTTTCTCTTACATATACTTTAATTTCTCCTATTGCATGAAGGAATAGTAAATGAATTGCTCTCTCCATATATGAGTGTTTCTTCAATTAGAAACATGTCATTGTGTGCCATGGTGACACATTTAGATTTTTGAAATACATATACACACACACACACACATATATATATAAATATACACATACACATATAATGTATTACATTTATATTTTTTAATTTATTATTTTCAAAAATCTAAGTGTGTCACCATGGCTATTTATGAACAACATTCAACTGTGTTTTCACCTGGCATCTGCAGTGTAATGAACTTTGATTATCATGTTCCTACAACCTCATCCCAGTATATGTCATTCATTTATTCTTATCATTACCCTGGTGATCTTGAAGCCACAATCACTGCCACAGTCAGAAGCTTCAGGAAGAGAGAGTTCCCACAGGTCTGTGCAACACTGAGTCTCAATACTTTTCCATCAGCAGTTGATTTCAGAGAAACACACCATCCCCCCTGTAAGCGTCATGCTCTTGTTGTGTCTGTTAGCTGTGGCAGCAGACACAAGAAACGATTTGCTGAAATCAACACCAACCTGAGTTAAGCCGAAAATAAATCCAAAGCCTGCACTCTGAGGGAAGCTCTGTGTGCAGATCAAGACAACACGATGAAATGAGACTAAAATTAGCATATGTAGTCTCCTGTCCTCACTGAACTAACAGTAGCAAATAAAATTGCCTTGCCTTGCCTAGTATAAACACTGCATCAGTCTTTTTAGTGATAACTATTTATATACCAAATCACCAGTGACAGAACAAACAATATTCTATTTCTGATATGTGGGAGAAATATAAAAATAAGTTATGGAATATGTGCCTCTGTTAAAAAAAAATGAGTCTTACAAGAGAAAATGAAAATCCATCTTATTAAAATTAAACAGTGGTCTGTCTACGTGGTCTATCACGCTCCATGTCGTAGCACAAAACAAGCAGGTAACTAACAGCTGATGTCAAATGTCTGAGGTACCGATGTTGTATGGAGGTCCTACTCTGTCTGCAGAGTGTGCATTGTTTTGTAGTTCAGTTGAGAATTGGTGTGTAATGTTTGTTTAAGCTAATTTGACACATCATTACAATCACATTCCAAAACATTACAGCCACATGTGTTCTCACTGTTTTGGTTTCAGGTTTCAGGTTTCAGCTTTGGAACCTGGCTGCAGGGATGTGGTCCCTGTTCAGCCACAAGACCCCAGCACTGCTATAGGGTAATGAGGTGTGGCTTTCTGTCTAACTTCCAGATCATACCAATGTGTTGAATGGGGCTGAGCTCAGGGCTCTGTCCAGGCCAGCTAACTAGGAGAACCATGTCTTTATAAACTTGCTTTGTGCTGAAAGAGTAATGGGTGACTGTGACCTACAGTGTAAAGCTCTTTGAGTGGTCCAAAAGACTAGAAAAGCGCTATATAAGTGCAAGACCATTTACCATTTACCATTTACTGAACTAATGACAATATGACTTTAAAGGTGAAAAGACCTTCGGAATTACTTCTGTGATAGAAATATATAAGATGCAGAAGCATAAATATGACCTAGGGTATTTTAAAGCAGGGTATTTTTAAGCTTTTCAAATCAGTGTTTTGTGTGTGTGTGTGTGTGTGTGTGCGTGTGCATGCGCATTTGTTGTATGTATGATTGGGACTTACGTAGTTTCTCCAGGATTTCCTCATCTGACATCTTCTTCTTCCTGGTTTTGTCCTGGGGGCGGGGCAAGGAGGGCCCAGGGGCAGGGTTCGCACTTGGAGGGCTACTGGGAGCTCCTTCAAAGGAGGGGGCAGGGGTGACGGCAGCCACTGCAGCAGTTGGAAGGGAGATAGGGGAGGTTGCAGCATCTTTGGTCGGAGGAGGGAGGGGCTCAATCACTGAGCGAGTGTATATCTGAAAGAATAACACATGTTCAACACTGTGATGCTCCATCAGACAGACGCCATATGATTCTACTTCTGCGCAAAATGGACTGATCGCAGGCTGCTTATTTACAAATTATGAAGTCCTCACACTGTCTTTTTTTCTGTTTCTGTATTAAACCTTTCTTGTCCCACAATTTTTGCTCAACTGACACCATACTTGCTACACTGCATCTTCAGACTGTCCTCCACAAAAATACCACTAGGCTTTTAGATATTTGAAAAATTGAGCCTACAGTGCATGAAAACGTTTGACTGTAAACAGTACTGTAAACATATACCAGGCAATTCTTGATAATTACAGTTTCAATGTTCCTGAAAAAAAAATTGACAATACACTCCTGATCAAAATTTTAAGACCAGTTGAAAAATTGCAAGAATTCACATTTTGCACTGTTGGATCTTAAGAAGGTTCTAAGTAGTGCTTCAAAATGCAAAAAGAAGAAATGGGAGTGAGACAAAAAAAAAAAAAAAAAAATTGAGTAAACAATTTATTGAAAACAACCATTAAACTGAAATAGGCTGTTCAACAGCTGATCAAAAGTTTAAGACCACATCTCAAAAAAAAACAAAACCCCCCTAAAATAGAAATAAAATTTTCAAAAAAGGACTCAGTAATGAGTAGCTGCGCCATTCTTATTAATTAATCTGTTAATCACCTCAAAAATTCATTTCGGCATGCTTGATGCTAGTGTTTCCAGGAGGCTAGTGGGAATGTTGCTCCAAGTGGTGAAGGTGGCTTCACGGAGGACATCCACTGTCTGGAATTGGTGTCTCAATTGGATTTAGATCAGGGGACCACACAGGATGGTTCAAAAGAGGCATGTTATTTCTCTGGAAGAAGTCCTTTGTCAGGCGGGCATTGTGAACCGCAGCCTTGTCCTGTTGAAAAACCCAGTCATTACCACACAGACGATGGCCTTCAGTCATGAGGGATGCCCCCTGCAACATCTCCACACAGCCAGCTGCCGTTTGACACCTCTGCACAACCTGAAGCTCCATTGTTCCATTGAAGGAAAAAGCCCCCCAGATCATGATGGCGCCCCCTCCACTGCGCCGTGTAGAAAACATCTCAGGTGGGATCTCCTTGTCATGCCAGTAACGTTGGAAGCCATCAGGACCGTCAAGGTTAAATTTTTTCTCATCAGAGAATAAAACTTTCTTCCACCTTTCAATGGGTGCAAACTCCAAATGAGCAATTTTGTGCCCTTGAAGGAGACGAGGTCTTTGAAGACGTGTTTTTGTTCTTAAAACCCTTCTCTCACAGATGCCGCCTAATGGTTATGGGACTGCAGTTGGCACCAGTGACAAGCTTAATTTCGGCCGAGGATCGTCCCGTGTCTTGACGGACAGCCAATTGGATCCTCCGGCTCAGGGCCGGTGAAATTTTTTTGGGTCTACCACTTGACTTTTTTTCCCCATAACCCTCAGGATCTTTTAAGAAGTTTAAAATGACTGTCTTACTGCGTCCAACCTCAGCAGCAATGGCACGCTGTGAGAGGCCTTGCTTATGCAGCTCAACTATCCAACCGCATTCAAAGAGAGAAAGCTTTTTTGCCTTCGCCATCAGGAGGTCATGATAGTGTGGATACCTGACAGAAAATCTCACTGAATCCACATTTTTGCGAAGATTTGGGCTTTTAAAGGCTGTGGTCTTAAACTTTTGATCAGCTGATGAACAGCCTATTTCAGTTCAGTTTAATGGTTGTTTGCAATAAATTGCCTACTCAAATTTTATTTTGTCTCACTCCCATTTCTTCTTTTTGCATTTTGAAGCACTACTTAGAACCTTCTTAAGATCCAACAGTGCAAAATGTGAATTCTTGCAATTTTTCAACTGGTCTTAAAATTTTGATCAGGAGTGTATTTTGGAGTCATAATAGATGAAGTTTGGCAAATATCATAATTTTATTTCAAAAACTGAATTTTTGAAAACATTTTCAATTCTGCTCTCATGGGAACAACTGCAGTCAGTGAAAGACTGTGTAAGACTGTCATCTTACTCTCATGTAAGAATGGCATTTTTAAACATCAGGTTTTTACTTATGGAGCAAATCATTTATTGTTAAAAACAAATGACCAACATCTTCAAGCTGTCAAAATGCAATATATGTATTTTCAGATTTTCTTGTCTTGATACCAGAATTTTTGACATTTTGGCAATGAATTGAAATCTGCCTTGACAGCTGCTGTCACCATGGTGACTGGCTTACTCCATTTGTGAAGCAATACACTAGTTAGGGGATGGTTCTTAGTATCAGAGGTTGTTGATACAAGCCTCAGCTAATGCACAATGGATGATGTAATGCTGATGTTCTTGTTGTCTTCCAATTTTGTCTCTTTTTGCTCAGAATTGCCTAATTTTGTCCAAAAATGCCTGCAGCTTTAATTAATAATTGTTTTTTTCTGTTGTGAATATCAGAATATACTCACACACCTGGGACCTTTTGAACTACTGCTCCCTTCTCATTGTCTTCCTTTATGTTAGAGGCCTCTATGTTGGTGCTGTAAATTAAAATGCTTTAACTGTACTTGAGTCACAGATGTAAAGAGGTGTTCGCATGATTTTATTTTATTATATTTAGTGTTGGTTGCTTTTGTAAATGTATATAAGAACATTTCGATAAAAAATGGTTGGCTTTGGACTTATTTCGTTTCAGTGCATTTTTTCTTGTTTGACCCTTTGAGAATGCATAAGTTATTACTTCTAGAATGTACCACATGTACAACAATGATAATAATGATAGCAGCAGCAGCAGCAACATTATCTGTACATAAATCAACTTTTACTGACGTGATGGAAAAAATACCTGGACATTTCAGCTTTCGGGTTGGCACACTTCATTTACTGTTGTTATGCATTTATGCCTAAAGCTGCTCCGCCGAGCAAGATCAACTGATATCATGGCACAGATGCCAACTCTGCCAGCAGGCTGCAACAGTGAGGTGGCATGAGGACAGCTCTGGTGGGGTCAGTGTAAACAAGCAGAATGAGGGTCCCTAATGATGGCAATACAGCAGAGGCTCTGTAGGAAATGTGCTTGTTTACTCCGGATAGAGATAGTGAGGCTTTGCAGATTGTGTGCATGCACTCCTGAGCTGACCTAGCAGAGAACAAAGAGCTGCTTTGAACGACTGTTTCTAAATAAAAACCTCAGCTCTCCCTGTGACTGCATCTCTCTCTGTGTGTGACACACACACACACACACACACAGAGTCTTTATAGTCTTATTAGAGAGGTGGGGCAGGCCTGTTCAAAGTTTAAAGATAGATATCAGTAAGTGATTCAGCTGGGGCTGCTGTGATGACATAATAATTCTTACTTCACACAACATGAGACTTTCTCTGTCTTTGCATTTTATAATCTCAATCTATTTACATACACATGATTACACCTATAATCAGACATTTAATGTTGTTGTTTTGTTCTTTTTTGTTTGTTTATTTTTACCAGTTATATCATTTTAGGTCAAGGGAACACCAAACTTTTTGTCCCCAATTTTTTTGTGTTATTCTCTAAAATAATTTAAACAACATTAATCAGAATAGTGTGTTTACCTTCATAGACACACTCATTGCTACTATTGAATTAGTTTCCCTTTGGAGATTAATAAAGGAATTTATATTGATATTCATATTGAGTACCAGTGGCATCAATGTGTGTGTGTGTGTGTGTGTGTGTGTGTTTGTCCTTACTGATTTGGTGTGTTCTGGTCGGGGGGCAATCACTGGTGGTGGCTCAGCCTCATCTTCATCCTCATCCTCAGAAACGGTTGCTATGGCAGGCGTCTCAGACACAGCCTTAGCGATCTGCGTGATGTCAGAGGGGGAGAGCCTCATTGTCACATGTGCTAACAGAGACACAAGAACCATCATACTACCACAGTGACTGTCCCTCCTTCTACAGGCAGAGGGGCTCTCCTGCTCATCTCCAGCTTGTCTTCTCTGCTTTTTTTTAACCTCCTCGCCTTTGTCTCTCTCTCTGTTTTCCATCTGTCATCATCACTATTGACCCCTCCTTGAACCGCCACCTTATCGTGGTGGAGGGGTTTGAGCGCCTGAGTGATCCTAGGAGCTATGTTGTCCGGGGCTTAATGCCCCTGGTAGGGTCTCCCAAGGCAAACAGGTCCTAGGTGACAGGTCAGACCAAGAGCGGTTCCAAAGCCCCTGATGAAGAAAATTACAACGAGGAAGTGTACGTCGCCCGGAATGGCGTTACCGGGGCCCCGCCCTGGAGCCAGGCCTGGGGTTGGGGCTCGCAGGCGAGCGCCTGGTGGCCGGGTCTCAGCCCACGGGACCCGGCCGGGCACAGCCCGAAGGAGCGACGTGGGCCCGCCCTCCCGTAGGCCCACCACCCGCGGGAGGGTTCAGATGGGGCCGGTGCTTTGTGGTTTGGGTGGCAGTCGTGGGCGGGGGCCCCGGCGGCCCAATCCCTGGACAACGACTCTGGCTCTAGGGACATGGAATGTCACCTCACTGGGGGGGAAAGAGCCCGAGCTCGTGCGGGAGGCTGAGCGGTACCGGCTAGAGATAGTCGGGCTCGCCTCTACGCACAGTCTGGGCTCTGGAACCCAACTCCTTGAGAGAGGCTGGACTCTCTTCTACTCTGGAGTTGCCCATGGTGAGAGGCGGCGGGCTGGAGTGGGCTTGCTCATAGCCCCCCATCTCAGCCGCCATGTGTTGGAGTTTTCCCCACTGAACGAGAGGGTCGTTTCCCTGCGCCTTCGGGTCGGGGATAGGTCTCTCACAGTCGTTTCGGCTTATGGGCCAAACGGCAGTGCTGAGTACCCGGCCTTCTTGGGGTCCCTGGAAGGGGTACTGGAAAGTGCCCCAACTGGGGACTCCATCGTTCTGCTGGGGGACTTCAACGCTCACGTGGGCAGCGACAGTGACACCTGGAGGGGCGTGATTGGGAGGAACGGACTCCCCGATCTGAACCCGAGTGGTGTTCTGTTGTTGGACTTCTGTGCTAGTCACAGTTTGTCCATAACGAACACCATGTTCGAGCATAAGGGTGTCCATAAGTGCACGTGGCACCAGGACACCCTAGGCCGGGGATCAATGATCGACTTTGTAGTCGTGTCATCTGATCTCCGGCCGTATGTCTTGGACACTCGGGTGAAGAGAGGGGCTGAGCTGTCAACTGATCACTACCTGGTGGTGAGTTGGATCCGGTGGCGGGGGAGGAAGCTAGACAGACTCGGCAGACCCAAACGTACTGTGAGGGTCTGTTGGGAACGTCTGGCAGAATCCTCTGTCGCTGAGGTCTTCAATTCCCACCTCCGGGAGAGCTTTGACCAGATCCCGAGGGAGGCTGGAGACATTGAGTCCGAGTGGACCATGTTCTCCGCCTCCATTGTTGATGCGGCTGTTCGGAGCTGTGGCCGCAAGGTCTCCGGTGCCTGTCGTGGCGGCAATCCCCGAACCCGGTGGTGGACACCGGAAGTAAGGGATGCCGTCAAGCTGAAGAAGGAGTCCTACCGAGCCTGGTTGGCTCGGGGGACCCCCGAGGCAGCTGATGGGTACCGGCAGGCCAAGCGTGCGGCAGCCCGGTCAGTCGCGGAAGCAAAAACTCGGGTATGGGAAAAGTTCGGGGAGGCCATGGAGGAGGACTACCGATCGGCCTCGAAGAAATTCTGGCAAACCATCCGGCGCCTCAGGAGGGGGAAGCAGTGCTCTGCCAACACTGTTTACAGTGGAGGTGGGGAGCTGTTGACCTCAACTGGGGATATTGTCGGGCGGTGGAAGGAGTACTTCGAGGATCTCCTCAATCCCACTGCCACGTCTTCCATGGAGGAAGCAGAGGCAGAGGACTCAGAGGTTGATTCATTCATTACCCAAGCTGAAGTCACCGAGGTAGTTCGGAAGCTCCCCGGTGGCAAGGCAGCGGGAGTGGATGAGATCCGCCCTGAGTATCTCAAGTCTCTGGATGTTGTGGGGCTGTCTTGGCTGACACGCCTCTGCAACATCGCGTGGCAGTCGGGGACAGTGCCTTTGGACTGGCAGACCGGAGTGGTGGTACCTCTTTTTAAAAAGGGGGACCGGAGGATGTGTTCCAACTACAGGGGGATCACACTCCTCAGCCTCCCGGGGAAAGTCTATTCCAGGGTGCTGGAGAGGAGAATTCGACCGATAGTCGAACCCCAGATTCAGGAGGAACAATGCGGTTTTCGTCCCGGTCGTGGAACACTGGACCAGCTCTATACCCTCCACAGGGTGCTCGAGGGTTCATGGGAGTTTGCCCAACCAGTCCACATGTGTTTTGTGGACTTGGAGAAGGCATTCGACCGTGTCCCTCGTGGCATTCTGTGGGAGGTGCTCCGAGAATATGGGGTCGGAGGCCCTCTGCTGAGGGCTGTAAGGTCTCTGTATGACCGGAGCAGGAGCTTGGTTCGCATTGCCGGCAGTAAGTCGGACTTGTTCCCGGTGCATGTTGGCCTCCGACAGGGCTGCCCTTTGTCACCGGTTCTGTTCATTATTTTTATGGACAGAATTTCTAGGCGCAGCCAGGGTCCGGAGGGGGTCCGGTTCGGGAGTCACCGGATTTCATCTCTGCTTTTTGCAGATGATGTTGTCTTGTTGGCTCCCTCGAGCCAGGACCTACAGCATGCGCTGGGGCGGTTCGCAGCTGAGTGTGAAGCAGCTGGGATGAGAATCAGCACCTCCAAGTCTGAGGCCATGGTTCTCGACCGGAAAAAGGTGGTTTGCCCTCTCCGGGTCGGGGGAGAGTTCCTGCCTCAAGTGGAGGAGTTTAAGTATCTCGGGGTCCGGTTCACGAGTGAGGGAAGGATGGAGCGTGAGATCGACAGGCGGATCGGTGCGGCGGCCGCAGTAATGCGGTCGTTGTATCGGTCCGTTGTGGTGAAGAGAGAGCTGAGCCGAAAGGCAAAGCTCTCGATTTACCGGTCGATCTACGTTCCTACCCTCACCTATGGTCATGAACTCTGGGTCATGACCGAAAGAACAAGATCCCGGATACAAGCGGCCGAAATGAGTTTCCTCCGCAGGGTGGCGGGGCGCTCCCTTAGAGATAGGGTGAGAAGCTCTGTCACCCGGGAGGAGCTCAGAGTAGAGTCGCTGCTCCTCCACATCGAGAGGAGTCAGTTGAGGTGGCTCGGGCATCTGTACCGGATGCCCCCTGGGCGCCTCCCTCGGGAGGTGTTCCGGGCATGTCCCACCGGAAAGAGGCCCCGGGGAAGACCCAGGACACGCTGGTGTGACTATGTCACCCGGCTGGCCTGGGAACGCCTTGGGGTCCCTCCGGAAGAGCTGGAGGAAGTGTCTGGGGAGAGGGAGGTCTGGGGATCCCTGCTCAGGCTGCTGCCCCCGCGACCCGGCCCCGGATAAGCGGAGGAAGATGGATGGATGGATGGATGGATCATCACTATTGATGTCTGAAAACACTGGTCATGCCTGGCTAGCCACACATCCTCCTCTCCTTCCATCTCCTCTTCTCTATGTCAGTGTCTCTCATAGTGTGATGCTCAGCAAATAGCCAACCTACAGAGACAGTGATATGTGAAAGGAGGAAAAGATGCTGATTCACAATACAGACAGGAAGAGAGCGAGAGGGAGGGAAAGACAGCAAGAGAGAGAGACAGGGTGTGTGTGTGTGTGTGTGTGGGGGGGGGGGGGATTATGACTTCCACCTCTTTCTTCCACTTTATTTTCACCCTCAGTCTGTGTGTGTGTGTGTGCGTGTGTGTAGTGCTATATTGGAAATGGTCATACAGATCACTTGATTATTTTTTTCATTGAACATTAATAATTAAATGAAAAGAGGAACAAATACATTCAGTTCATTTCTTTCAAATCTGATATCATGATATCCCTCACAGCTCCAGGGCTGCCTGGGTCCTTTCACTGTAATGTCTAGGTTCCCCTTTATGATTTCAGACAGTTAGACAGCTAAATATTCATATACAGTTATCTGCCTGAGGCAAACTTCAAAAAGTGTAGTTTGAGGTTTTCGAGGTTTTTAATTATAATTTAATATAATATAATATTACCCTTTGAGTTAGAAGAGAAGCTATGAATGATATGCCTGAAGATACAACAACCAACTCAGCTTAGCATACAGGCAGGAAGGAGGGGATAGACAGCCCGGCCACTACCTTTTAAGATCACTGATTAATATGTTAGAAGTCATGGCAGATAAAAAGAAGAAGCAGAAGAAAAAGAAACACAACTGTGTACTTTGATCATCATTGTGACATCATTACACCCGCTTTACAGCCCCTTCTGTTTCACTCACCTGAGTCTCTGTCTCTTTAACCCCACTCCCAACAACACTGCATCTCTCCGGTTTGTCAGGCAGTAGAGTAACTCCCTTAACAACCAACAATATTCAATGTAGTCACTTAAGTGTGTGGAAAACTTAAGACAATGTTGTTTTTACTCAGTTTTTAAGATGACAAAATTTAGTTGTGCATTTGTTAACTTTCTTTGTCAGTTTAGCCTTTTTAATCTCATCCCATCTCAGTATTGTATTCTGAAAATCCATTGGAGAAGCTTTGATGTTGCCTGGCTATATAATAGCTAGCAGTATTAGGGCTCCTAGCCCAATTTATTCTGACTGACTGTTGTTCTCCTGCTGGAGATCCATGCAGTATTAAAGCCCCACTGTGTAACTTCTCATGTTGTCTAATAACAAAAATCATTATTAATTATTTCATTCAAAAGAATGTGTTTCATTAATTAGTAATTACCCACATTAACAAACTGAAGTGTTCTGGTAAGCTTGGAATTTGTCTGGCTCAGAGCTGGCTGCCATGTTGTGCCGCCATCGTTTACGTTCCATGGCAGCGTGGTCGCAAGGTAACCACAGAAACACTGACTCACAGGGAGAGACACCAGAGTGGTAGGATCTGGGAGAAACAATCAAGGTGGCATCTGTTTGAAAACCATCACCACAGTGTAGTGTGAGAAAGGATGGAGGGTCACACTTATGCTGCATTCACATGGAATCAGGCAGACAGCAAACCGGATTTCATTTTAGTGGACAAGAGAAGGCCGGTAAAACATGAGTGAGATAAAAAATATGACATCGTCATAACAACATATTGTCACATGTGTTTCATTTTGCCTAATGCCATTCCAACAGACCACTTGTTTGTTTATCCTGTTCCGTGCAGCAGCTGTTGTCCATCTGCTGTCTGCCCAATTCTACGTGAATGCAGCATAAAGAATACTATTCAGTTGGAACGTCACCACTAGATGGGAGAAATTTTTACACAGTATGTCTTTAAACTCACAATTTTGAATATGAATTCAATTGACAGTCATCCACTTTCTGCAACTAAGCAACTAACTGAAGAGTAGAAAAATAAAAGAATTAGGGTTGCATAATTCTGGGAATTTGGCAAGTTGGAAACTTTTCATGGGAATAAACTGGAAATTTACAAAATTGAAGGTTGGCCCTAAACAGGGAACTTCAGTGTAGTTCAGGAAAATATACTGTGGCATAATCTTCGCTAAACATTTAACCAACTAAATTTAATTCGAGCACACAGCACACACTGCTTACTGCAGGGCTGCTGAGGCCACGCCCCTACATCTACTGTGCATTCCTCCATCACATGCACAGATGAGTTGTAGAATCCTGGAGTATGGAGACCAAAGCAAAAAACTATTGAAGTCACATCTGAGCTGATGGGCTACATAAAGTCAAGGAAGTTTTTGTTATTCCTAATAAACACGACGTTTAAGTCTTTCATCCCTTTATTCCCCCAGAAGCCCGCTCATCCACACCCCGTGTGCATGTGCACTTCTGTACATGTCATCTCTGGGGTCAAAGGAGAAAAACACAAAGAGGGGAAAATATAAGTTAACAATCTCCCTATCCTTTTTTATATGAATTCATAAACAAATGTAAAAAAAACATTTCAAATGAACATACAAAATCTTTGTAATTATAAACACAAAAAACACAAAAACTTTTTAAGTGACATCCTGAAACATTTAGACTAAGTTTGACAAAAGACAAACATATTAACTATGTCAACAAAATTTTCAGTTCTTTGATTGCAAGTGCAAACAAAATCTTCATTACAGATTCCACAGTCCTTCACTTAGTGCCTTTAAAAGCACCAGAGCGGATGCTCCCTTTTTGGTAAGACAGTCAGCGAGTTGGGCTTTTGTGTCTGACCAGAGCACCTCCTTGATTTTCTTGCTTTGTATGAGCTCCTTAACGCTGCTTATTTCCAACCTGAGTCTCTTCTCTGTGACCTGTTTTGTTGACTTAAGGGCGTCAAACAGAGAGTGATTGTCAGTCACACAGACCAGTGAAGGAGCATTCAGTTCAGCATTACCAGTGGTGAGCTCAGAAAAAAGAGTTACAAGAAAAATAGCACTGTCTATTCCATCTGACATAGCAAGTGTTTCTCCTGCAAGAGTGCTACGTACCACACGTCTAATTCTCTTAGACTGCCAGCAGAGAGGAGAAAACTTCCCTCTTTCTCCCATAAGAACAATGAGTGTCCCCCCCGTGTACCTCCATCTGGAAGATTACCAAGAGAAGCATCACTGAAAACAACAGTGTTAAGAACATTGTTCCCCAGATGTTGAAACTTTAGGGTTACCTTTTCTGACTTAAGCTTACGGATGACTTTGTTTACTTCATGAATAGACTGCACTGTTGCATTTTTCATATTTGATGCCAAACTACATGAGTCAAACATAACATCTGGTCTTGTCTGCTTAACAACCCACAGGATCTGTCCTATTTTAGACCTAAGTTGCTCTTTTTCATTGTCATTAAGGGGGGCATCCCTCTGTATGGCAAGTACCGGTTGCATGTGGAGAGGTTGTAGGTTATCGATGTAACTGTGCTGATGTACCTGAACCACTTAATCAACTGTTGTAAAATCCATCCCCACATAGCAGAAACTGTCATGCTCCTCCCATCCTACATGGAATGCAGACTTCAGTAGGGGAATCACTTTTGTTGAAAAGTTTTGCGAGCCTGCCCAAAGAAAATCATCAACATGACACGCAAGTACTCCAGTCACCTTAAACTGCTCGTCAAGCCAGTAAAAGACTGCTGGGTCGACCTGCGACATTTTACCACCTGTGCTCAGCATGATTTCTTTCACTTTGTTATACCAATATAGCAATGCATCAGCAAGGCCATATACACATTTTTTTGGTTTCCATAGGACACCGTCACTGCCTGCCTCTGCGGGGGTCTGGATATAAATATCCCTGGACAGTTTCATACCCTGTAAGAATGCAGATTTTATGTCCATAGAATGGACCCTCCATTGGTTTTGACAGATTACTGATAACAATAGCCGAAGAGGTTCTGAGGCACAGGTTGGAGAATCTTTCTGTAACCCTTGCATATTAAACTCTTCAAAACCTCTGGCTACAAGCCGTGCTTTGGGCACAATACCCTGGGGAGTTTCTTTCAGACTACTGACCCATCTGGTGGAGACACATTTCTGATCTGCATTTTTAACTTCTTCAAAAACATCATTATTGTGCCAATTCTGTATTTCTTCTTGTTTTGCCGCATCAAATAAAATATCTTTTGTTATGAGCACATCAACATCCCTGTCTTCAGACTCAATGTTAAGGTTATCAACTTGTGACATATCCACTGACTGGTTTTGGTTCTTACTGCCATCAGGTTCAAGATTTTGCAGGTTATACCAGTTTTTGTGCTGTCCTGTGGCTTTGCCTGCTCTGCCTAAAACTGTCTGGGCTCTCTCTCAGGCTCTGTGTTGAACACCATCATTTCTGCTCACAAATGTTACAATCTGTCCTGTTTTTAGCTTTACATCTGTAAAATGTGTGGGGTAACCACAGGCACCATGATCTGTGTCAGTTTGTGTAAGATTAGGCTGTGTCAAGGGTGGATTCAACACTTCTCCTGTATTGACTTCCCTGTCACTGATGTTTTCCTGTTCATTGTCTGTATTCTGATTGCTATCTGATACAGTGTTTGTCATACCGTCCTCACCATCTGTTTTTCTGGCAGCATTATCTTGTACAGCTTGCTTATCCTGTGTGTTAACCTTACAAAGTCTGGAGTGATGCACTCTAATGAGAATCCCACCATGTCTCACAAATAAAAACAGATCCATCTTGACCAGTTACAACCCCTGGTCCCTTCCACTCAGTGCAGTTTGCTCGCTTGTAATATACTCTGTCTCCTGTCTCATATTTGTCATCTGTAGGTCTGTGTTGCTTGCGAAGTGCCCACCTAATCCTTTCTGAGCATTCAGCTTTCGTGAATGCTTTTCTGGAAGCATGTAAAGCTGATATGTGTTCTCCCACCCTAGCACTTACAGTGGTACCCTCTAGAGCAGGTGGTTTATCAACAAATACAGAGGGAAGGTTAGGATTCTGTCCAAATACCAATTGATGTGGGCTGTAACCAAGAACATTGAGCATACTGTTCTTTGCCATAAGGGCCCAGTCAAGAGCCATGTGCCAGTCACATCCATTTTCCTGTTTCACCTTCTGAACTATTTCGGTGAGTGTCTGATTGTGTCTCTCCAGGAGTCCATTGCTCCAAGGACTGCATCCAGCTGTTGTTCTTATCTCTTCTTGTCACTGCATAGTCTACGGGGAGGACCATGTACACTTATCCATGTGTGTATGAAGGAGTTGACGATTTCAGAGGACTTTTTTGTTTTCACAATGTTTCCAGCGCTAAAACGTGTGAAGTGGTTGATGATATGGAGGTACCACACACTTGGTTCCAACTCATGCAGGTCCACTGCTACTGTTTCATTGCCCTTGGCCTCGGAGTATACTGAGGCCAAGGGCAAACCAGCAGCAGGCTTTGGCTTTGTCTTGCTGTACCTTTTGCATATGTCCCAGTCATGTACTATTTGTTGCAAGATAGTAATGCATTCTTTGTCTTTACTTCCTGCATTGTGAATGAGCCTCTGTAGTCGATCAGCAGATGCATGGCCAAACTGCTTATGAAGCTTCAGGAGAACTTTATGTTTCTCGTCAGTGGACATCTTCTCTGTTACTGTAAGGGCTTCATCTTCAGCTTGATTCTTATCAGTGTCTTTGTCTCTGATGTCTACACAGTAGTGACCAGAGCTAGTGAATTCAAGAGGCACAGGTTGTCTGAACATCACAGCTCGATCATTTTGCATGTCCAAAATGGTTCCTGCCTTTTTTTTTAAAGATGTTTGGCTCAGTAGCAATGGAATATCAACTTTCACCACTCCATCTTCAACATGACATTTTGTCTGTCCTATTTTAGCAGGTAGTTTCACTTTTCTGGTGGAATACACTATGTTTCCGTCTCCAAATCGAAATGGCCTGCAACTGGGGATTTCTGTTTGCAACAACTGGTCCACTTGATCTGGGTTGAGATCTTTCACATAGTCTTCAAGCTATTTCTCCCCACATACTGTACGAGTACAAGCAGTGTCAATAATAGCTGACCCCAGGGATTCAGCCAGGAATATTTCTGATTCTGACATAGCTTCTGTGAAGAGTGTGATGTTGCATTCCTCAACATTTGCATCTTCAGTTAACTTTATTTGTTCACTCTTCTTGTGAGGACAAGGCAGACAGATGGCGCATCGAATTTATCCAATGGATTGGTCCCCAGTAACAACTGTCTCTGCTGTCCACTCTGTAACGTTTGTTTTCCTCGTCCTTGTGGTCTTTGCTCTGTGAAGAACGCCACATCCTGCTGATTCACTTAACATGCCTGGCCCCTTTCCTCCGAAAATCCTCTTCAGTGCCGATTTCATGTCAGCAAACTTTAAATCCGTGCACGCCGTCAGTGCCAGCTGCCTGTTTTTTTCATCCAGACAAGCAGTGTCTAACAACTTGAACACTAATACAGCGTCAGGTAACATCATGTTGTATTTTTTCATCCGGTTGTATCGCTGTTGTTCAAAGTCAATAATATAGTCTGACATGGACACAGAACTGTCTTTTTTGATGCTATCAAAATGGCAATAGGCTTCATAAGCGCAGTCTTTTTCTTCCCTCAGGAACACTTCATCCAGTTTCGCCAACAATGTTTGCATACTGTTATCATCATCCAGTTGTTCTGCGGGTATCTCCATGGCTGTTTCCCGGGCTCTTCCTTCGAGCCCCAAAGCCCCCGCGAGGGCTTGCTTCTTTTTGTCGAGTTCGGTAACCCGCGTCCAGATATTGATTTCATTTTTCCAACACACGTACGGCCGGGCCTCATCAAACTTCAGCGGAACTCTGTAACTTGTAGCCATCCTCTGCTACCAATGTTATTCCTAATAAACACAACGTTTAAGTCTTTCATCCCTTTATTCCCCCAGAAGCCCGCTCATCCACACCCCGTGCACATGCGCACTTCCGTACATGTCATCTCCAGAGTCAAAGGGGAAAAACACAAAGTTAACAGTTTTGATCATATTATATTTGATCTATGGTATTTATGTTTAACATAACATTTAATTTAATGTTTTGAAAGTAATGTTTTTGGAGGGGGGTGGGGGGGGCATTTTACATTTTGATTGAGTGGGTGGGCAAGGGGAGATGAGTCATATTTTACTCATTCATGTTTTTGTTGTTCTATGAAATAATTATTTTACTTAATTATTTTACATGGATGCAGTTTTGTTCAAATTACCCAAAATTTCCACCATACTGTCCATACCGTGCCATATTCCCAAAATTCCCCACTTTAACTTCCCATAGATAGTTTCTGGAAATTTGACGGACATTTTCCGCCCCTCCACACTGAGTTTCCTGTAGTTCCTCTTAATTTCTTAAAATAGCAGCTCAGAAACTTATGTTATTTCTTCTCTTGACGCTAAACAAACAGAAAGCCGTTAGCTGCTATCCAATCCCTCTCAGAGCAGCTGATAGTTGATGATAAACAAAGGCATGCAAAGACATCACAAGTGAATCACATTTCAGTGTGTGTGTGGCTGTGGGAGACATACAGGGTACAGACACAGTTGTGTCTGTGTGTTGACAGATGTTTTCTCACCGTTGTGATGGAAGAGCTGTAGGCATCTGCATTTTTATCTGTAGACAAAATATGATAAATTAGAAGACAAAAACACTAACATGAAGGAGCATCAACACATCACTGAAATCTAGTTTGGGTTTTCTTTTGCATTTCCTGCATTTTGTATTCAGTTAATTCATGGCTTTGTCTTTTTCTATACTCTCTCCTTATCATCCTGACTTAACTATTGTGAAGAAGATTTCTGCACAACAATTCAAAAAAGTTCCAGCTCTTTTTCTCTCTCCCAATGTGTCACATATAAATCTATTAGCAACATAAAGCTGTCATTAGATGCTGGCATCTATGTTTGGTTATGCTGATGTTCCAGTACTTTCTATGTTTTGCTTCACAAAATAAAAAGATTTGTCTAAGATCTGTGTGTATACCTGTGAAGCTCATGTACTTCTGGCTGTTGGTTGTTTCTTTTGAGTCATAGAACTTCAACACATCGAGGACAGCCTGAGGGTTCTTCTTCTGCTCCAGTTTCGTGATGTTGGATGTCTGCAAGAGCCGGGCCCACTGCTCCGGCATGCCCTACACACATACACACACACACACACACACACACACACACACACACACACACACACACACACACACACACAAACAAACATATACTGTATTTCCTGATGTGCCATGTCAAACACAAATTTCCACTACTTTATGACATTACAGTGACAAGTATTAATTACATGTACACACACACAGTTCTAACAGGGCTGTCTTGTCATATTTGGACCTCAGTCACATAACTGGGTCACATCTCCGTGTTTTCTGTCTCTACTTCTCTGTTTGGGTCCATCACACACACTTCTCTGCTTCCTGCTCAATCACACTATCCCTGCATTCTGTTCAGGGCTCATCTTTCCTTCATTTTAAAGCATCCACCCACCTCTGTACACCGCTCTACTACAGTGAACTCACTCACTTATTTTGAGGTTGTAACATAATTTTACGTATTTGTGTAAGAGAGTCAACAAGATGTCTTCATCTAATGAGATTAATCGAAAAGGCTCATGTGACAAGTGTATGTATCAAAGGCACACACACTTACACACACTTGAACACACTCAAATGCAACAGTGAACATGGGTCCTTTGGTAAGCAGTTAGACATGACACAAACTTGTCACATGGACACAAACACATAGCACAGATGCCTACTGCAGTTGTTATTACCAAATGCTGGAGTTACCACACACTGTGCAACCATCCCACCACACCGGACCTACTTACAGTAAACTCCCCCGTAACAGCATCAAATCCAACATGGATGGTGTGTTCAAAATCAGACGGCAGAGAAATCTCTGGGCGTTCCTTTTTCTTATAGGCTGAAAAACAAACATTAAGATGGCAACATTATGTCATTTTATTTCAACCAGTGTTTATTGTACAAAATTATGTTAATGTTATGTTTGTTATATTTGCAGGCTTGGGGAGTAACAGATTTCACATAACAGTGTTATGTTATTAGGATAGAAAAAAAGGTAACTGTAATCCGTTACAGTACAGAAAAGATATATGTAATCAGATTACTGGTATATTTGATAAAAATGGGGATTACTTAGCAGGAGTACATTTTTTTAATCAAACATATAATACAATGCAGCAAACATATGCACAATGCACACGTGTAGACACAACACAACTCCACAACAAAACCAACATGTGACTCGCATAGCCCTGACCTGTGTACCCCAATTTCCACACACTCCGTCTCCGTTGTGGTTTAGCTCTGACTGGCTGATCAAACCATTGCCCACTGCTCCGTCTCTGGAGCCTAGAGCAGCAGGAGCACTACCAGCTAATGTGATAACAGCCATGTATAAAGTGAGATTAAAATGTGAAAAACAGATCACTTTGCCTTTCTGAAATCAATTTACTGTCCAACATTGCTTTTATTTTTTTACTTTCCATTTGTGTTTTTGTGGAATGGATGTTTTGTATCATAAAATATTGCGGTTTTCCACCTGCGGTATTATTTTTTCTTCCTTCATGTCAGCTTCAGGACCCTCTGACTGACTAGTGGCTCATGGCTTGTGCCAGCAGGTGTGACTAATGTTGACAAAGTGATGATACAATCAGCAGTTTGTCCATTGTTTTTTATTTTGAAATTTACTGGATGGTCAGTGCATTTGACTTCCTCTTTGGAGTGATCTTCTTAATTTGCATGTTTGGTATTGAAATATTTAAGTAATCTGGTAATTTTGTGATACTCAGAGTAAGTCACTGATATTAACAGGTACGGTTAGCCATGTCCACCTCAGTGTTTCCCACAGGAATTTTAGGAGACTGTGGTGGCAGGGTGTTGGACCGGCTCGGACAGGCTCTAATATCTGAAACAGCACTAGAATTCATAGTTCTGCTGGGTTTTATACAAATCATTTCTACTGAGAAAAAGGGCACCACAACTTGGTGGTTGGAGCTACGAAACCAGATCCATGGTGGTCCACTCTGGCGACCACTCAGCCGAGAACCCAAGATATTTGTTTTTTTATATTTCTACTTCATGACCACTCTACAGGATATATGTCAGCTTTACTCTGATGGAAAAAGTTTCCTACTCTGTCATACTAAGGTCTCAATACTCACTCTTATCACCTCCTCCAGTCAGGATGAATCGGATTGAGCGATCTTTCTTCTTCTTGTCTTCTGGGTTAGGTGGGAGAGGCTTAGACCCATGGTTAAGGGGGGTAGGATCTTTGTTGGAGGATCCAATCATGGTGCTAGTGTTTCTCATAGGTGGAGCTGGGGGCTTGTCCTCGACCTCCCCATTATCAGACATCTTCAGTGAAGCTGCAGCCAGCCACTCCTGCATGACAACACATAGAGCAGGCAGGTTGAGCGACAGGAAAATCAAACAAGAAGACACAACTGTATCAGTGAGTTTCATCCATCCTCACAGTCAGGGCTGCCAGGATCTATTATTCAAATGATCCATTATTTTTATCATGTAAAATGTGATTCCATTATGACCTCTCCAAATTCCATGTCCACCATTTCAAAGTAAAAACCTTACGCACATTGACGCATGAAACTGGAGCCCTTATTGATCTGCTTGATTTCTACTGTTAATTACCATATAATATACAACCAGTAAATGCCAGACATAGCACACTGTGAGTAGACAAGACACACTTCACAGGATCAGACATGTGTCTCATCTTACATCTTATACACACATGCACACACACACAGATTACAGTATGTCTCTGTGAGTCACAAGTTGTCAGCAGTTCAATGTTATTACATCAGTGTGTAGAGGGAGAACATAAGAGACCAACTCTGGCGCCAAAAAGAAGCCCTGGCATTTTGACAGAGGCCACACATTACTGTAATGTGTATATACCTATAGATATGTGGTTATGTAATGTCATTACATAACCACATATCTATAGGTATATATCAATGATCAGTCAATGATCACCAGAAAATATATTGGCAGCCAACAAAAAGGTACTTGTGACACGGTATTGAAGACAGGCGTCAGCATGCAGGTGAGCTACACAACAACACCTGTTCCAGCGTATTACTGAGTAAAGTCCCCCTGTCAGAGTTTTTCAGAGAACACACTTTGCACTCTTCTTCCCACACCATCTCACATGGTTTTGGCTGAATGTGGTTGTTTTTATATATATACATACTCAGAGTTGATAGAACTGATCCTGATCAGCTGTTCTGAAATCGAAAACTGAGTTTTCCAGGTCAGGCTCAGTCAACTCGGAGCTCAGGATTTGACTCAGAGTTTGTTGAGCCTGCTTTCTGAAACAGGCCCCAGGACACTGCTGCTGATCACATCCCTCTGAAAGGAACTGGGCCTTCACAACTGCTCCATATCAATACATAGGTACAATAACACCCATTAGCTGCACTCTCATGTCAGTCTCTCTCTCTCTCTTTATATCAGTGTTACTGTTAATCTCCATCTCTCTTTGTGTTACTACTGTAAAACACAGAACCTTGTTAATGAGATAGAGATATGACGTATATTTACAAGATATGTCAATGGTGACAGATACTGTATATGTTCACTGAATGTAGTTTGTGCATTAAGTGTGTGCACACACTCACACACATACACACGATAAACGTCAGCACTTCCTGGAAAAGCCAAGTCAGCCTCTGCAGCCACATTTACTGGAAGAAGACATCACAAACACAACCATTCATGCATACACCAACCCCCCCACTACACACACGCACACATACATGTGTGAGTGTGGTAAAGAGACAGATGGTAATTTTGAAGAGGAATGTGGCCAAATAAAAATGAAGGACAATCACAGACTGCAAAAGCAAAGCAAAAAGAGCAAAAAAGACTGAAGACAGAGGAGGTGGGAGGGAGCATTTTTTCTGCATGACAAAGGACATGGAACCCTGACAGGGCTGGGGCAAGACACAGAGGCAGAGAGCTAGAGTTACCTTCACCAACAAGTCCAGTCATACATGGAATGCCTGTCAGATAATATGTAATGAACACCTTGAGAAATAAAAAATATAGAGAGAAGAGAATGATTGGCTGAAATAAAGAAAATAACAGTATAAGAATAGAGATGGTAAGGGTTAAGCAAGGAAAGAACGATAGTGGTCAAAGTAATGAGAGTGTGTTTCCAAACAACAGCCTGCATTTTAGCAGGGAACAGGCACACACACACACACACACACAGAGGTGAGGCAAAGAAGGAGCATATCAAATGTCAGATTCCTCTCATTTTACTCAACCTCTTTGTTTCAGGGCCTCAGATGATGGCTCACTTCAAGTGGACTGTCCTCCTTAGACAAACACCTCAGTGTTCCTTCTTGGACCGTTGGTTGGAGAAAACAATACATTCAATGAAATCAGCTTGGGCTTTGAGATTGCTGCATCTAGCACATCATTACATTTACAGGCCATAGTCTGCAGGTAAATTCATGTTGGAAAGAACTGTCTCTGCAGTCATAATCTATTTCCTTGAAATTAAGATTTATTGTTTACTTTTAAATTTTGAATTGAAAACAAAGTAAGACTTTCTATCACAAATAACAACAGCATAGACAAAAATGTCTCATTAGAATAAAAGTACATTACAGATTTTGAACCGTTCTAAAACAGAGAAATTACACTATTTAATTGTACTCACAAAAATCCCAGCGAATACATGAGTTAGATAAATAAACGGTCTAAAACGTGTCGGAAGAATTGATGTTAGGACATTAAAGAAAACTGAAATACCCAGACACACACACACACCACAGGCTGGCTGTCCACTCATCTGTGTGTGTGTGCAGCATATTGATTATGCAGGCTATTGTAAGCAAGACATCCCATCCCAGAGTCCCTCTCTCACACATGCACACACACACACACACACACACACACCGGGACAACCTACAGCATGCTACCATCTGTCCATCTGTCCAGCCCTGCCTCGCATTTTACCTTCAGGGGCCAACTGAGGTCATTTTGTGTGTGTGTGTGTTCTAGGGGATCAGTGCTGGTTAAAAAAAATATACATAATCATTTTGGTGCAATCTGTCTGTTGGTCTGTTCTGCACAGTCCTTTTATCATTTCCATCTCAGTGAAGGATTCAATGGGTCAGAGGATAGAGGATTAGGGCAGAACTGATCAGGGTTGGCAGTTCCATCATCAGCTCTTCTACACATGCTGAAGCAGTTGAAGTTTAAAATAATAATAATAAATGACTACTACAGTTGAAGCGATATCTCTACTTACTTCTGATTTTAACAGTAATCTGCCTCATACAGGCTCTGATATTTCCTCTTGTAAATGCTGCCCTCTGCTGACTGCAGTGCTACTGTCTCGGGAAGCTAGCTTGACCAGAGCTTGACTCCCAGCCCATGCTACTCATCGTTTTTGTCATTTATGCGGGCGTGACCGTGTCTCATTAACAAAGACCGGGGAAAGTCAAGCGGAGGGGAGGACAGCTTGTTTTGGAGGTTTGCACATGCACATTACAGACATTCCCGGAATTTCTGGCAGGTGACTGCCTATAGCTGGTTGCCATAGCTACAGATGAGTGTGCTCGGTCATGCTGCAGTTGGCTCAGCCTTCACCATTCTCAGATCAGTTAAGATACTGTGCGCATTACTGCACATGCGCAGACGTGCGTGGAAGCTGTACTTAACCTTTATCTACTTCAACAATGGTCTTTTCTTAATTAGTAGCACACTAGCTCTGTGAATGAAGAAGAATGAAGGAATGAAGGCTCTGCTTGCCTATCTGTGAAAGTCACACCACACAGTATTTTAACTGTAGCGTTAACTCTATGAGAGTGTGTGTGCATGTGTGTGCATGTGTGATAGAGAGAGAGAGAGAGAGAGAAAACAAATTGTGCTGTTCAGGGAGACAGAAGTCAGACATGAAACATATGCAAATTGTTCACTAGTAGAAACCAAAGAGTGACAAAGTGTGTGTTGTGTGTGTCTGTGTGTGTGCGTGTGTGTGTTGGGGGGGGTTACAGGGTACCCTGGATAAACCTCAGTTACTCAATGAAAGGCTTCCTCCTAAACACCACAATGTATCAGTCACTATTTAGTCACTACAACAGTCACTACTTTAACAAACCCAGCCTTTTGTTATGATTTCCAAACTACAACTGAGGCCTTCTGCTGCAGCACAGACTGGATAAAAATACTGGAACTGGGATATAACTGACCCATAGCCAGGTGCACATATCACTTCTCTGATTGTTTACATCCCAGGTGACAGACAATGGGACACTTGATCACCAAGTGCGTAAAAACCTGTCATCTGAAAATACAAATTACTATTATAATATTAAATAAACCATAATCTGTGTCGCTCCTTCTCCTTCATCATGAGAAGTGGCACCGGAGGAGCAGTACTGGCAGTCATCCGTCATTTAGAAATAAAATCGCAGACTGTAATGAGATTCGGTACTGGAGAATATTGTAACAAAAGCGTTTCTCATCATGGCGGTACCATTCAATTAAGTGTTTAATGAAGTCCTCCTGGTGAATGAGAGCAAAGTCTCCTCTCACGGCACAAAACTACATCAATATTCTCCGGTACCGCTTCTCATCAAAGTCTGCACCATGCAGAGTTTGCACTAGTTTCACTTTCTGAAACTTTCTGATTGTTGTAGGAGTCTTTACATGTTTCTCCTTCTGTGACAGTAAAAAGGGAACATTTACATTTTTTTCAAAGAAGACGATTGTCTTATAAACTATTTGATTTTTTTTAAACTTTTTTAACGACTATTCAAATAATAGAAAATCATTGCCCATCCCTAAGCAGTAGTCTTTGAAAATGTACCAGTTAGAGTTAGCTTGGGTGGTTGTGGAAGCAGAAACTCGGATCTCAGAGTAGTTCGGGGAGGCCATGAAGGAGGACTTCTGGTTGGCTGCAAAGAAATTCTGGCAAACCATCCTGCACCTCAGGAGGGGAAAGCAGTGGCGAGCTGTTGACTTCAACTGGGGATATTGTCGGGCTGTGGAAGGAATACTTCGAGGATCTCCTCAATCCCACTGACACGCCTTCTGAAGAGGAAGCAGAGGCTGGAAACCCAAAGGTTGATTCATGCATCACTCAAGCTGAAGTAGTTCGAAAGCTCCCCAGTGGCAAGGCACCTGGGGGTGGATGAGATCCGCCCTGAGTACCACAATTCTCTGGATGTTGTGGGGTTGTTTTGGCTGACATGCCTCTGCAGCATAGTGTGGAAGTCCCTCTATTCAAGAAGGAGGACCGGAGGGTGTGTTCCAACTAGGATCACACTCCTCAGCCTCCCTGGGAAAGGCTATTCCAGGGTACTGGAGAGGAGAATTTGACCGGTAGTCGAACCTCAGATTCAGGAGGAACAACGCGGTTTTCGTCCTGGTCCTGGAACCCTGGGCTAGTTCTATACTCTCCACAGGGTGCTTGAGGGCTCAGAGTTTGCCCGACCAGTCCACATGTGTTTCCCCTTTCTTTCTTGACCCAGACCCTTTTCTCTCTGACCCTGCCAGAACAGCACCCTCTTGGTGTTCTGGGACCTTCTCATGGACACAAATTAAGCACTGTACACGGTTTAACATAAATGTGGATATTAAAATAATGAAAAACTATACCAGAAATTATGTAATTCATATTTTTATGCATCACTTAATTGATGTCTTTTTTTCTGTTTTTAGGCCACCTTAAACATCTGGCCAACGAGAGCAGATTAACATTAGCCTTATAGGCTAACTCTGGCTCACTTAGTAGAGGGTTTTTATACTGTTAATTAGTGTTGTATTAATAATCCAATAAATAAATGTTTGAGTTGTTGAATACTATTCAGCAATCAACATGTTAAATATGTAACATACCAACAGATAAAGTTTTGTTAAACTCAACAACTGGGGAGTGACATTAACAGCAAAGGAGATTCTATACCCCTTTTCCACCAAAGAACCTGATGCTAGTTCTGGTGCCTAACTGGTTCAACTCTCGTGCCTCCAAAGAACCAGTTTGCTTTTCCACTGGTAAGGAGCTAAATCAGAGCCACACTCTCTAGGGCTGTCAAAATTGCTCCAAAATGACGTTAGAATATTCCCTCTACAAAAAACACATAGGATTCGAACCATTTGAATATCTATATTTATTAGGGGTGTGCCAAAAATATCGATACAACGATATATCGCGATATTTCGTGGTGAGGTACGTTATCGATACACTGCCGCCAAATATCGATATTTAAACAATAAACATACAGCCGTTCTAAACATTCTCTCACAAAACCCTGCTGCAATTTTGATTTACAGAGTCACTACTTCAAGCCTCCACATGATGGCGCTTACCATGAATAAGACTGGGTGCAGAGGTAGCGTACTCCTTGAAAGCAAATGATGCAGTACAGCCTGCCGGAAATCGTAAAAAGAAAACGAAGAAAATGGCGCAGGGCGGAGGAATAGCAAAACATAACACAAGCACATTGGACATGGTGTGTTAAGAAGAGCCACTGTGTGCAGTATACACTTTGTCTTACTTGGCTGGCATTCATGTGAATTTGATTGACAATAGGGGTGCACCGATCGATCGGCGCCGATTTCCTTAATTTTGCGGGATCGGCATTTCTTTTATGTGAAACCGATCTCATCTACCTCCGCAAAGGTCTGAAAGTCAGCCACTGTCCCCCTCTGCTCTGCCGTGAGAGAGGGTTGACGCCAGGATGCGGAAGCCCTGCTAAGCGCCACGCAACAAAAATCGTGCGCGAGCCGGCGCCCTTCCGTTCACACCAGACGCACATTTCTCCGCGACAGTCGATAAGCGCTTCTGCCCCTCAGCTGTGTGTGTGTTCATCCATCTCTCTCGCGCTCTATCTCTCTGTTTAGATACTGACAATATAAACACCTACACCATTATTTTGAAAATCGTTTTCATTTATATTTGAGAGAACTACCTCATGTGCGGGTAAAACAAGTTTGTATTGTATTGTTTCACAGGTATTGTTTTTCAATAAAATAAGATTCGAATATTGAAGGTGTATGCTGTCGGTTATATAAAAGTTGGCCAAATTCGAAATCAGCAGGTCAGGCTTTTTAAAAATCAGTGATCATCATCGGTCAGAAAATTGCAGTCGGTGCACCCCTAATTGACCATGTTTTGTAATTCATGTGGAATGAATTCAGTGCAGTCAATAAATTCAGAATTTCTTCAGTGACACAGATATCGTGATGTATCGTGGATGAAACTTCTTGCAATATATCGATTATCGCAGAATCGCTGTATCGTGATATTATCGTTATCGTGGGCAAAATATCGTGATAGTATTGTATTGCGAGGTACCTGGTGATACCCAGCCCTAATATTTATACCGAGTCGAGGCTCCGCATTTTTGCCATCTACTGACCAAAATCGGAAGTATTTCCAAATGGGGCTTTTTAGGATACTTGGAGTCCAAACCACTCTCTCTGCTGCCGAATTGGGCGGATCACGGTTGATCCTAACCAATCGCTCTCCACGGAACGGTGTGCAAGTGATCCGTGGATCGATCGATGAAAAAAGAAAAGTTGAGTGTAGTGTGGGAACATGTAGGCACACTGCCCAAGCCAAATAAACGGGCAATTTAAAAAAGTCCGCTCGTATATATGAAGCTGCAGCTCTACATCGCGCACAACGATAACAAAATTATTTGTTCCGATCCATGACCCCCAAACCACGGTCCGGACCGATCCGTGAGGTTGATCCGTTGCACTCCTAGAACTTTCTGCCATTTTGTTTTTCTCTCTGCCATCTGCATGAGCCACAGTTTTTGTCGCGTCTCACTTTCAGCAATGAGTGACATTGCTGAAAGTGCTCCTGTGACCTGTCCCTGACCCGTCATGCAGTGCGCCCACTGGCAAAGCAGCCACAGATATTTTTTTTTCCACAGTCGAATAGTAATTTTCACAATCGAATCTCCATTTTTTAAAAAATATTTGAATATATATTTGAATTTAGAATATTCGTTGACAGCCCTAACACTCTCCATGCAGGAGCTGCTCCTGTCTTTGATGCCTACTACAGTTATAAATGGACCTGAAAATTAAAACCTGGTCCGACCCGCAGGTCTTGAAGCCCGGACCTGAAGTGGTCCGTCTAACTAGCGACAATTCTCAGCCCGAACCGACCGTCGTAATTGCCACGACCGGCAACTATGTTTTGATATGAATGTTAGCTGCTGTTAGCCACTGCCTGTAATTCAGCTACTTAGCTTCAACTGTGTTTACATTGATTACATACCAGATAAACAAACTTATCAATATCGTCTCTGTATATCTTTGCGCTGGTGCAGTTGGTCAGGTAACCCCGCTCCAAGCCCTGGAGGAACCAGTTCTTAGGTCTAGACCAGCAAGAAGTTGGTGCTTGCTTGGAACCAGTTTTGACAACCCAGTGGTGGAAAAGCAAAGAACCGGTGCTAAGTCAGGCACTGACTCCGAACCAGCACTGGAACCAGGTTGGTGGAAAAGGGGTATTTGAGGAGAAGTCACAGGGGGGAGTAGGAGGTGAGAGAGACAACAGTGGCAGCTGAGTGAAGCTGCACTGGTAATGATGGCCAATGACTGGGAACTAAATGAGTCATAGAACAGTCACGTTTATTCCTCCTATCCATGGAGCATGAAAATGAGCTACAGTAACATATAGGCTGTTTTAGTTGCTAATTACTAATGAAGGCAGCACGGTAACGTAAGTGCAACAGATCTGAGAACACAATGTCAATGTAAATCCATGAAGTTTTGTAGAAACAGTGACAACTTACGGATTCAACGATGGCACAGCCATCCTCGCCCTGCTCAAAGATGATAAATCCATCATGAACTACACTTCACCCAGTAATGTGAGGACAACCACCTGAACCTGAATGTCAGCAAGGCAAAAGAGCTGACAGACACCCCAGCACCCCACTGTCACTCATAACCAAACAGCTGAAACAGTGGACAGTCTCAAATACTGTCAATCATCCGTAAACTCAAAGGACTTCATCTATTACTGCTACTGTATCCAAGCATCATTCAGCCAGTTCTATTGTATTGTTCCACCTGTTTCGTCAAGAACCGGACCAAACTCTCAAAGCTGACCAACACTGCTGTAAAAATAATAGGTCTTTCCACACTCAACCTTACTGAACACTGAATAAGAGGGTAACTATTATAACCACCCCACACACACCCACTCAACGAACATGTAGCCCAACTGCCCACAAAGCATAGGTGCTAGGGCTGGGTATTGTTAAGAACCTCACGATTCGATTCGATTTCGATTCTTTAGGTCACAATTTGATTCAACATCGATTCGAATATTGATTTAAATGCTTCAATCAGTGCAGTGTTTCTCTCAGAGGAAAAAAAAATATTATGTTGTTTTTTAACAGCGTTTCAACATCTCTCATCTCTGTCAGTCAGCCCCTCCTCCTGCTGGACTAGGTTTTTCTCTCGTGCGCAGGCACGCACACACAAACGCACGCACACAAACATGTGTGCATGGACAGGTCATGCTGAAACGCTAAGTGTTCAAATTACCCTACGATCACCCATCATGCAAGACCAGTTAGGCTGAGAAAGTGCCATTGTTTCGGAGACTGCATGGCTCATTCTTGTCTGACAAACATAAACATAGACATAAACAACTGTGGTCCCTCTGCCCTCCAGCTAGACACAAGGGGGTCAAACAGAGACACTGAACCTCCCGCTCTCCCTCCGGAGAAAAGACCTGCGGATGCACAGTGCAGCGGCCAGGGTGAGAGCGACTACACTGCACTGGGAATTTACAGGTTCCCAGTGTTTCCTGCAGACCAGGTAGCAATTTGTGGTGCCCCTGACATCGGTGGGGGAATTGAGTGTCACAGTGTCCTGGCGGTTGGTAGAGTTGGTCATCGGGGTGTATGCAGAGTGTATGCAGCGGACGGCATTCAAACACACACTTTCTGAAGCTGCCATGTTAAATATAAACCTGTATGCTTATCGGGTGTTCTTCAGAGTCACCTACTGAGACAATTTTAAAGCTACAAGAAGAATTTGAAATTATTCAGCTCAATCTTACTTCTTTAAAAGTAAGTTCTTTAAGAGAAGACAACTAAAAAGATTTTTACCAGAACCCTGCCTGGTGTCATTCCTCAACCCAACTCCACACATTACAGGGCAGGCCAGTAGAGTTTGCTCATACAAATACCAGGACTTTATGTTGGAGGAAGACCTGTCTTTTAAGTTTCTTGTGGAGAATTCCTCATCGAAATTAAAGTTAAAATGTTTGGCCTATGTTAGTGCCTATGTTAGTTGCAATCTTTAGATTCTGCAACATTCAAGGAATGAGTTGCAAAAAACAACTTAACCACATCTCATCTTAATCGCATTGTGTGCTGTATTACCAACGTTGTCTATGCTGAAGGATAATATTACCTTTTCTAAGTTAACAATAATTTAGAGCAGGCGTATTTGAACAAAGTATGAAAATTGGGAGCAGGGCAGGAGAAAGGGTTAAAAATCAGGAGACTCCTGCGTAAATTGGGAGTGTTGGCAGGTATGAAACTCCAGACCGTCGCCGACCGTCTTCTCTGTGCCAGTGCCAAATGCCAAATTCTCCCCTGCATCAAGTTATCCTTTGATAGGTGTGTGCAGAGGAGGAGCGGGCCAATCAGCCATCAGTGTGTGTGCACGCACCAGTGATGCGCTGGTTGATAAGTTATTTTTTACCGCGCACCACTGGCATGCATGCACGCTTGTCTGTGTGTGTGTGTGTGAACGAGAATGACAGAGAAAGAGCGCTATGCAGAGCTTAATGAATGGAACGACACTGCACTGAGAGAAAAAAAAGTGAAATCAGTTTGTGGCGCTTGGTCTTGATTCTGTGGTGCTGTGCCACACATTGATCTATGTATGGGAAACACTGGGTTCCTAAAGAGCGGTGCTCTGCAGCACATTGCCCTTTGACCCTCGAGCAAGCTCACTGGTGAGGTGCTTCCAGCTGCTGGAGGCGGACCGAGAGGTGTCCGGCAAGGAACAGCGGGCCCCAACCAAGGGTAGGACGTGGAAGGCAAAGGCAAAGCTGGCTTGAATCGATTCAGAGGACTTTATGATATTGAATTGGGAAAAAATATATTGCAATGCAGTGATGAATCGATATTTTTACCCACCCCTAGTAGGTACAGAGGTGCAGGAGGGCCTGCTTTGGAAGAAGCTTTATCCTCCCGGCCACTACATCCCTCAACAACAGAGCCCACTGAATGTGATCAGAACTGTGTGAAGATGGTGGTAGTATCGTAGTATTGTTAAGTCTGTTGTGTTGTTGCATCTGTTGTGTTTTCTCTGTCAAATGAGTGCAGAACTGTGGACAAGAACTTCCCCTGATTGATTATGATTTGAGGACAGGTGTCCCACCTGAGGCTACCTGTGCAGTGATGATGATCAGCGCTGTGGTGTGAGAGGGGGAGGGGCCACAGGCTGCTTCTTTTTAACAACATCTTTTGCATTTCACATCCAAATAGCACCAAACTGTGCGCTCCACACAGGCAACGTGCACAAGAGCTATATAATGAACATGCAGACAGACCATCCTTGAATTTATAGATTTTGGTAGGCCCCCACATACAACACTCACATAATGTGGTAACAATCCCAGTGCAAACAGGCACAGAGCTCATACACATGCACACACAATGAATGATGCAGTACATAAGAAGTGTAGACACACACCCCCGCAAGTGCATGCACACCCCTCCTACTTAGTCACACACACACACACATGTTTGTACTTCTATCTTTGTGTGGACACTCATTGACATAAGACACTCACCCAATTCTTAGCCATCACAATGTAATACAGAACTGTGACTGACCAAGTCTAAACCTTCACAGCCCCTTGGGGAGAAGACCAATCAAAATATCCCCACTAAATCTGGTACTGAGATATAAAGACACACAGACATGTGGGGAGGGCCTGTCCCCTTCCCTCCAGCACTCAGACTATGACCCTCCCCATACCTGTTACCATGGCAGTGTCATAAATAATACAGTCTGCAGTGCATGCTGGGAGCTATCAGGCCAGAGAGGCTGAATCCCATTACAACCAACTTGCATAATGTGAAACAATCATATTCCATCAGTGAAGTGCAACACGACTGCTGCTGCTCCTCTGAAATGTCTTTAGCAGCCAGTGACTTAAGACATGGGACCTATAAGCAGAGATGTTCTATATTGTAGCAACAGAGAGCTAACGAACAGCCAATCACCTGCGTTGTCACAGCCCAACTGGGAAAATTATAGCTGCATCATGTTGTTTCACTAGCGTATGCGCACAGGTAGTTTTTTATGACAGACCAACATACCCGGTGGCAAGCAGAGCCAGCTGAAAGGTCTACGGGAAAGATGGAGAAACCTGTTTTATGCACGGAATTAACAACAAAGAGGCAGCTATAAATATTTTATGCATGTCAACATAGTCCTTAGAACGTCTCTGGGTAGAGCAGAGCAGACCAGCATCAGGCCGGCATGGACTCAGCCATACAGTGAAGATGTAGTGGAGTGGAGTGCATGCGTAGTGGAGTATTCCCTGTGGAAAGAGAGCATTGTAAACATCGTTCTGCTGTAAAGTCAGATGTAACCCGTGTTAAAATATGATATAAATGAGAATAATTAATCTAAAAGCTGCATAAATGAGTTTAAAAAGTTAAAAATGTTTCATTTAATGTTAATTAATACATAAAAGTCAATTAAAAATGTTAATACAACAATAATTTAATGTTGAACATTAAAAGTATGCTGAAATTCGTATCACTGACCCTTTAAGGGACTAGACGCAGCACCTTGGTGACAAGAGAGAGATCGGAGAGAACGAGCGGTGATTAAGTAGCAGGAAAAACGGTGGAAAAGTTGATTTTGAACTTGGAAAACATAACTTATCTGGTCGGGAATCGCTGGAGATTACATGAAAACTAAGCCACACCACTTTTGGTGAGTTTTCTGTTTATTTTATTACATTTTTACCGTGTTGTCATTTTTTTTCCTCTAGCGGGGAGCTAACACTAACAACGTAGCTGTTTACAACGGAAACCTTCATGAAAACACCCGTTTGCCACTTAATATTTTTGGTTTATGATACCTGTAAATTATGAACATGTAAGTATGTTGTTCAAATGAAAGATGTATTCAGTAGTTTGTGAGGGGGATAGAGCCGTGAGTTCAAAGAGATCGCAGCCATTTTGAGATTTAAAAAAAACCTCACCATAGCAGTAATGCTACAACTCAGAGACTGTGAAACATTTGTTCATGTAAATTAAGGAGTAAAGAGCTTTATTTTGTTTATGACCTGCTGTACAGGTCAGGTTTTTTTGCTCGGTTGGAAGCTCGGTCAGAGAGAGGATTGTCTGCGGTGTGGGGGCGGCACATATCCACATACGGGAAACAAGATAGCAAGCCAGACCTAGAATTTCTTCTCATCATCTCCATCGCATCAGTGAGGAAATCTTCTGTGTACGGTGACTCGCTGTCAGAGTGGTAGGAGTGTTGGATCTATTTGGACTGAAAAGAGAACTGATTGAACTGCTACTTTGGACTGAATTAAACTGAAGTTCTTTCTTGATATGACTGAAGGTGTCACACTTTTATTTCTGTTGTGCTCATGATTGATTGTGATTTGATCAGAATTTGAAACTGAACATTCTTTTACCTGTAAAAGAAAGAGACAAAGAGTTAACTCAGAAAATAGGAATTTCAAAATAGGTGTAACCTGTGGAAAAAAAAAGAACTTAACTTAAATTAGCCAGACTAAAATAACCTAGGTGAAGGACAGAACAAAAAAAAGAAAAGAGTGAAATATCTTTTCCTATATTATACTTATCTCTTATTGGAAGGGACTTTTTTTTGTTTGTTTTGTTTTGTGTACTGTATTTTATATGCTTATCTTACATTCAATAAATTGCCAGCCTTTTGTATTTAAAGCTGCAGTCTCTGGGTCTTTCATTATTGCTCCCCACTCCTCAGAGCCTAGAACTGGCCCAGTGGCGCAGTAAGTGGTGTGATACCAGTGCTACACAAAGTTTTTTGGTTTCGATTTCTATCTAATTTTACTGGCGATCATGTTTATATGTTTTTTCTGTGCCATTGTCACGTTAAAGTGTGGGTTTCACCACGTCCCCATTCAATTTAAAAATTAAAGCCACAAGCAGTGATAATGGGCCCTCGTGACCCCGCAACCGCAGCCCATGCCCTGCCAGCCAACAGCCCCCACAGCCCCTGAGTCCCCTGCAACCACAAGGCACCTGTGCCCTGCAGCCCATGAGGCACCTGCAACTTCTCAGAGGCACTACATAAATCAGTAAAGACGTACTTCCTGATTTCAGTAGGTGGCGCTATGTGTGTAAGTGTGCGCAGACAGGGTCATGCACTTGTGTTCAGGGGAGGACCATTATCACACATTCAAAATTTGGGCCAATTCAGACAATGCATGAAGGAGTTATGACAAGTTGATGGTTCATCCACCAGGGGGCAGTATGAGCATAACCAGATGTGGGCAGGTGCATTCAGGGGCCGGTCCTCATCACACATGCGAAGTTTCAAGCAAATCGGACAATGCATAGTTATAAGGAGTTATAGTTATGCAGAGTTATAAGGACTTGATGTCCCATGGCGAGGGATCGAAAGCCGCATGTGTCACTGTGGAGATTCATCATCCTGATTATCACATGGCCACAAAATGGAGTTGATCAAGTCAGGAGTTTGGGGTTGGTGTTTGTAAATGTAAAATATGGCATTTCCTGTTTCCAGGAGGGGGTGCCATGGATGAGATGACCCATGAGCACATGGAGGCGTCCAGGGTGAGGTTCTTATCATGTCCAGAAATTTTGAAGCAGTTTGAATGAAGTATGTGGGAGAGAGAGCCGCTGGAATATGCATGGTGAGGCATCAGAAATGGCGGCGCCATAGTGGCCACGCCCCTTGATTTAGGGAAAAGCTTTTCAGAACTTTTGATCACAAAGCCATTGAGATGATGCTCATACAATGTGAAGTCGATAAGATGAAATCCCTAGGAGGGGTTTGTTTAAATATGATCAGAACTTGAACATTGAAATTAAAATAGCCGACTTCCTGTTGAGTTTAGAGCTTGGAACCCATGACCTGAGTTCTATCAGCCTACCAATTTTCATGCTTGTAGGTGAAACACAGGCAAAGTTATCCAAGTTTTAAGCAAATCGGACAATGCATGGCGAGGCATCAGAATGGTGACACCTCACAGCCACACCCCTTGAGCTACAGAAAAGCTTTTAATAATTTTTGATCACCATGGTGTCTAAATTCCGTGTACCAAATTTGAAATCGATCGGATCAAACCCCAAGGAGGAGTTCGTTCAAATACCAATGGTGACCAATCGCCAAAACTTGAACATTGAAATCAAAATGGCCAACTTCCTGTTATCTGTGGTGTGTGTGTGCATTTGTGTGTGTGGGAGTGTGTGTATTTATCTGTAACTGTGATCACATAAAGTTGCCTGTGTGTTTGAGTGTGTGTGTGCATATGTGGTAGAGGAGTGTGTGTTGGCGTGTGTTGTTGTGTTGGACAGAGCCTTGACATAAATGTATGGGAGACAGGGGCTCTGGCCCCAGGCTCAGAGGTTGCCATGGCAACTTGAGGTGGTTGCCAATGACGACAGAGCCACCCTAGCCAGAAACCTGGAGAAAGAGGGCGATTTTCTCCCTCTGCGCTGGTCTCACATTTGGGCTTATAACGACAAAACGGTAGCTCCTATAAGAAAAAACAGCAGACCGTGGGCGTCGTAAGGACTTCCTGAAAACTTTGATATGCTTTTGGTGTTTCTACCGTAAATATTTTGGAGACACGGGTAAGTTTCACACAGGATTCCCTTCTGCTTCTCTCAGAAAATCTTTGTATTAGAGTCAATGAGGAGCAGAGAGACGTGACCGCACTGAGAGGCTCACAATTTAAATTCTGTAAGTCTCTCTGCTTTGATGAGCACATTGCGAGAAACAGAACCAGTTTGTCTACAACTGTGGAAAAAATCATGTGGGTAGAGTGTAATTTGTGGCCGGGAGGAGCGTGGAAAGAGAAAAGTTTCAGACAATTTCAGACAACTTCTCCCACTCTAACCGATGATGTCACCCACTCTGATACGAACATTCCATGCAATACACACCCATTATAATCTCAAAATTTCTCCAAAAATGATCATGGTCATCGAACAGTGAGTGATCAAAAACTAGAAAAAACGTGGATAAATACATCAACACACAAGACTTGTGTCTACAGTTTAAAGTTTAAATGAAGTCTCTAGGTGAAAGTATGCCTGAGCAGTAGACGTTTGAAAAACTCCAATGATTGTTCTTTTTCGCTCTTTTTTTTCGCCCGTCCCATTCATTCCAATGGAGAATTTTTCGCAGTTGTTCGCGGCTTGCGTCGCTTCGCCCCGAGGCACTGGCCCTGCAGCTATTTTATCGCTGTAGGGCCAGTGAAGCACCCCGAAGCAGCCACGTCCTTTGACCTACCGACATTCTTTTAACAACTTTTCATCAGGATGGGGACTATATGATCTGTACAAAATTTGAAGTCAAATGGGTGAAATCTCTATGAGGAGTTCGAATATGAAAAAATTTGAATCAAAATGGCAGACTTCCTGTTTGTTTCTGACCATTGCACCTTGAGACTTTTTGGTGTGTCTCACTCATGTACACATGAGTACCAAGTTTGAAGCTGCTAGGATCAAGTACGTGGGTGTAAGAGCAATTGGAAATTTTATAGCTAGCAAACAAAATTTGTCACCTCCTAGCAGCCACGCCCTTTGACCTAGCGAAATTCTAATAAGTTTTGATCAGCATAGTCTCTACATGATCTGTGCCAAATTTTAAGTCGATTGGGCGAAATCCCTGGGCAGAGTTCGTTCGCAGCGTAAAAATTTCAAATCAAAATGGCCAACTTCATGTTGGGTTTAGGAAGGGTTGTTCTGTAGACTTTTTTGCTCATCTGAGTATGATAAACACGAGTACCGATTTTCGTCCACCTACGCCAACTCGCCTATGGGCTTTTTGAAAATGTTCAAGGGGGCGTTGTTTCGCCCATGTGCGACGCCCCCACAATATCAAATTTTTCAGTGGAGCGCTTGAAGTTACAAAATTCCGTGAGTTTTCAAGCATGGGAAAGGCTCCAAAAATGCGCTTATTCATCCAGGAAAAGAAAAATAATAAACACTACAATTACAATAGGTCCCTCGGGACGACTTCGTCGTACCGCTCGGGCCCTAAAAAGTCAGCTATGATGACGAAGACAATGATGAAATATAATCAACACTTTTGTAAACAAATAAAAACAAGGCAAAAATGTTAGGGAGGGACAAAGGGCAGGAGTGAGAAGAGATCCAATCAGGTTGATCTCTCCTGAAGCAGAGCCACAGCCACAGCCACAATTTCAAAACAAAACTGGCTTCGTTCATTAGCAGCATCATCCTGCGGTGCAACCGGTCTGAGTGCGACAGCATGTTTCATTAACAACACAGAAATGTCAGTGCTAGGTTTAGGATGAAATCAAAGGATTGACATCTGGTCACACATGCAAGGACAATGTTCAGGACCCTCTGTAAACCGTGTGGAGCAAAAATCATGTGAAACAACACCACAAAATTCAGACATAGATGTGAAGGTAAGCATACACGCTAAGGCTATTTTATCAGATAAACCACCATGTTTCCGCTAAACTTGAAATGAAATAGAAGCTAAAGGAATCCACCTCTGAACTGTGTTGATTATGATTGACTCACTGAATATGAGTGGAATTATTCAAGTCCTCAAATTAAATCAAACGTGTAGGCTACCAAAAAAGTAGGCAAATGTATCGTTATAGTGGATATTGTATATGACTGGACAAAGGGAATGGGTGTGTGTGTGTGTGTGGGGGGGGGGTGCGTGTGCATGTATGTGAACAATCACAACTTGATTCCCCCCTTATTCACCCCCACAGATACAGAAGACGTCTGATGACAAAGATGATCATGGCCCAAGTGGAAATGAAGCTAGTGCTGCTAATGCAACCCAGCAGCAGGCCATCTCTACAGCTTTCCTCAGTTCTTCAAGAACAACAGGAGCAAGCCAGATGGATTGGATGCACAGGTTTACCATTCACAACTGAAGATGAGAACTTTATGCTAATGATGGAGGTAGTAAATGGGAGACTGACTGTTCCAAAGGAACTAAAATAAGCAATTTGATGAACAACTGTTTCTATGCTTGTATGACTAAAACTAAATAGTGTGTTATTCAAAAGACTAAGACTAAATTTGCAGTCAAAATTAACACTGTGTGATACATGTGTGTAATACACGTGGTATCGGATCGGTGCCTGGACTCCAGTACTCACTGATACAGATGCCGGCATTTTTGGCAGTATTGGAGGTACTTTCGATACCAGTATCAGAAACGGAACCACTGTAACTCAGACTGAGCTGCGTTTTGTGTTATGTGACCCAAGATTACCTGTCAGTGCAGTGTCTGGGTCACTTCTCACACAGGAAGGCTGAAGGACAGATTCAAATAGAACGGTGAACACTGTTCATCAACCTGTCATTTTCTTTTACCCAAAGTACAGCTTATCATCTGCAATTAAAATCACCTCAGTTCTTTGAACAGTACATCCTTAGCTGGAAGGTTTTTAGGACCCTCGGTCAATTCACATTTTATAGTCCTGCAATCAACAGAGCAGAAAGGAGGACATGACGACCATGACACCTTTGTCAAATTTGAATCATGACTGAGATGATCTGAGACCATCACAGAGAATCTGAGAAGATATTTGAGCTTAGGGCTGGGCGATATGGGAACAAATTGTATCATGATCATTTTTTTCCATATCTTGTGAAAATGATATACTTTTGTCGAGCTTAAATGTTCCCAGTTGTTCCCTTAGTGAGATTTGAAGATAGCAGAAGGTTATTTTTGATTTAAATATTTATTTTCTGTCAAAAGTTGAATATGACAGATGTACTGAGTAGTGTTGCTTTCGTCAACAAAAAGTATGACCCACTGCACAGGCGCCCCATATGCAGAGGCTATAGTCCTCGCTGCAGTCGGCCCTGGTTCGAATCCCGCATCAGGCGCCCTGCGTGTCATTCCCCCTCTCTCTGCCTCCCCATTTCCTGTCTCTCTACACTGTGCTGTCCAATAACAGCAAAAATGCCTTCGGGTCGGGGATAGGTCTCTCACAGTCGTTTCGGCTTATGGGCCAAACGGCAGTGCTGAGTACCCGGCCTTCTTGGGGTCCCTGGGAGGGGTACTGGAAAGTGCCCCAACTGGGGACTCCATCGTTCTGCTGGGGGACTTCAACGCTCACGTGGGCAGCGACAGTGATACCTGGAGGGGCGTGATTGGGAGGAACAGCCTCCCCGATCTGAACCCGAGTGGTGTTCTGTTGTTGGACTTCTGTGCTAGTCACAGTTTGTCCATAATGAACACCATGTTCGAGCATAAGGGTGTCCATAAGTGCACGTGGCACCAGGACACCCTAGGCTGGAGTTCAATGATCGACTTTGTAGTCGTATCATCTGATCTCCGGCCGTATGTCTTGGACACTCGGGTGAAGAGAGGGGCTGAGCTGTCAACTGATCACTACCTGGTGGTGAGTTGGATCCGGTGGAGGGGGAGGAAGCTGGACAGACTCGGCAGACCCAAACGTACTGTGAGGGTTTGTTGGGAACGTCTGGCAGAATCCTCTGTCATTGAGGTCTTCAATTCCCACCTCCGGGAGAGCTTTGACCAGATCCCGAGGGAGGCTGGAGACATTGAGTCCGAGTGGACCATGTTCTCCACCTCCATTGTTGATGCGGCTGTTTGGAGCTGTGGCCGCAAGGTCTCCGGTGCCTGTTGTGGCGGCAATCCCCGAACCCGGTGGTTGACACCGGAAGTAAAGGATGCCGTCAAGCTGAAGAAGGAGTCCTACCGAGCCTGGTTGGCTCAGGGGACCCCTGAGGCAGCTGATGGGTACCGGCAGGCCAAGCGTGCGGCAGCCCAGTCAGTCGCGGAAGCAAAAACTCGGGTATGGGAAAAGTTCGGGGAGGACATGGAGGACGACTACCGATCGGCCTCGAAGAAATTCTGGCAAACCATCCGGCGCCTCAGGAGGGGGAAGCAGTGCTCTGCCAACACTGTTTACAGTGGAGGTGGGGAGCTGTTGACCTCGACTGGGGATATTGTCGGGCGGTGGAAGGAGTACTTCGAGGATCTCCTCAATCCCACTGCCATGTCTTCCATGGAGGAAGCAGAGGCAGAGGACTAAGAGGTTGATTCATTCATCACCCAAGCTGAAGTCACTGAGGTAGTTAAGAAGCTCCCCAGTGGCAAAGCAGCGGGGGTGGATGAGATCCACCCTGAGTATCTCAAGTCTCTGGATGTTGTGGGGCTGTCTTGGCTGACACGCCTCTGCAACATCGCGTGGCAGTTGGGGACAGTGCCTCTGGACTGGCAGACCGGGGTGGTGGTCCCTCTTTTTAAAAAGGTAAGTCGGACTTGTTCCCGGTGCATGTTGGCCTCCGACAGGGCTGCCCTTTGTCACGGGTTCTGTTCATTATTTTTATGGACAGAATTTCTAGGCGCAGCCAGGGTCCGGAGGGGGTCTGGTTCGGGAGTCACCGGATTTCATCTCTGCTTTTTGCAGATGATGTTGTCTTGATGGCTCCCTTGAGCCAGGACCTTCAGCATGCGCTGGGGCGGTTCGCAGCTGAGTGTGAAGCAGCTGGGATGAGAATCAGCACCTCCAAGTCTGAGGCCATGGTTCTCGACTGGAAAAAGGTGGTTTGCCCTCTCCAGGTCGGGGGAGAGTTCCTGCCTCAAGTGGAGGAGTTTAAGTATCTCGGGGTCCAGTTCACGAGTGAGGGAAGGATGGAGCGTGAGATTGACAGGCGGATCGGTGCAGCGGCTGCAGCAATGCGGTCGCTGTATCGGCTTGAAGTGGCTCGGGCATCTGTACCGGATGCCCCCTGGGCGCCTCCCTCGGGAGGTGTTCCAGGCATGTCCCACCGGAAGGAGGCCCCAGGGAAGACCCAGGACACGCTGGAGTGACTATGTCACCCGGCTGGCCTGGGAACGCCTTGGGGTCCCTACGGAAGAGCTGGAGGAAGTGTCTGGGGAGAGGGAAGTCTGGGGGTCCCTGCTCAGGCTGCTGCCCCCGCGATCCGGCCCCAGATAAGCGGAGGAAGATGGATGGATGGATGAATTTCATTGACCAAAACAAGACGAAATAAGGTTATAATGTTTAGTTGTGTTATTATTCTTTTGCAGTCTTTCTGTTTCCTAGGCTGTGTCACACTGCGCAGACGCAGGTGACGTCATGTCAATGAATGAGACGAACGTGTGACTAGTGTGTATGTGTATTTGTTTGAGAGAGAGAGAGAGAGAGAGAGAGAGAGAGAGAGAGGTGACGTCATGTCAATGAATGAGACGAACATGTGTGACGAACATGTGTGACTAGTGTGTATGTGTATTTGTTTGAGAGAGAGAGAGAGAGTGTAAAGTGGGTTTCTCCAAAATATCTGCTAAATATAGTGTGGAACTGTTATATTCTTGTGTATCCACAACAACACACATAGATATATATTAATTAGCTCTAACCTGGGACCTAACTTATTCAACACTAGATGTTCAGATAACAAACTTTTTGTTAGTTTGTCAGTGCTAGCAGCATTTACTTTACAGTTACGTGAATCCACCGATTCTAAACAGAGGTTCTTAGTTCCTACTTGACTGGTTGTCTCCATATTTCAGTCAGACAACTCTGGAATGAGAATAAATAATTTATTGGACATAAGCAAGCTGAAGCACAGCATAGATGGCCTATCCTTGAGCATGGCTGCAGCAGGTTTGGCGTCAGGCTCTGTCTCAGTATTCATTCCCTGAATAATGATCTGTTTGACAGACCTAACAGGGAATGAAAGCAGACCCCCGCAGGGGATCATAGAGACAGAGCCTACAGGTGGATGCTGGGGAGGTGGTGGGTTTGCAAAACCTCATGGGCAGCAGGGGTGGTGGCGGCGGCAGCAGCAGCAACAGCAGCAACGAGATGAAAGCAGTAGCAACAGCAAAGGTTCTAGCAGCACCAGCAGCAGAGAATAGCAGCAGCAGCATCAGTAGCAAGCCAGGGGAGAGCAGGTAAGCTGGGTGGGTTTAAATAACCCACCCTATTCGGTTGAGGGGAGCACGTGACTGATCAGCTGATCAGGACGGGCGCAGCTTGAGTTGTCTGCCTGAACTAGCTTCGCAGGCTTCACATCATAAGTGTATTAAAGCATCCCTTGGTGGATAAAACACTGTTGTTTTGTCCACAAATGAAACAAAAATTGTTGGCACTCTTACATCTTGTACATTTTTGTTTATTGGTAACTTTGACTGAGTTACCGGCTCTGGCAAAGCGGGCAGGCAGCTATGCTTGGGGTCCGACATGCATGATGGGGTTGTAGTTATTGTCCAATGACATGCCTCGAAATAGGCCTGGTTTTTGTTTTTCCCGGGTTTAAACTTTTTTTTTCATTTTTCATTTTCTTTTGCCAGGTTTTAACCATGGATCTATTTTTTAACTCTAAGCTAGCGCTATCGGAGTTGATGCCTCGCTCAGTGCATCAACCAGTTAAAGATCCCACTACACATCTAGACACGTTGCTAAAATAACAACAAATTTGCGCATTAATTACTTTAAGAAAGGTAAAATGAATCAAGGTCATTAAAGTTTGTTATTGAGCTTGATAAAAGGGGGGTGCATATGTAGTCATTACTGTCATCCCTTCTTTTGAAAAATCAAAATGTCATTGTGAACTTTGCACATAATAAATATCACTGATTTCCCACATTTGAGGTCCAGTGACTTGATAGATAGATAGACTTTATTGATCCCAAGCTGGGAAATTACAGTGCACCATTACACACAATGACAATAACAACACAATGAAATAAAAAGCATAACCTATACATGTTAAAATAGCAATATATATTATAATATATGCAATATAAAAATTTATATACAACAAATATCAAAGTAGTCAGTATTTCAGGAGATCAGTGCATCGTCAACACCTATCACCCACAGCTTCTCACCCAGTAGCAGAGGTTGAATGGTGGTGAAAGCACTGGGGAAATCAAAGAATGTGATCCTAACAGTGCCTCCTCCACCATCCTGATGCATATGGGCTCACTGCAGCAGGTAGATGACAGCATCATCGACTCCTAAATGGGGCTGATAGGCAAACTGCAAGGGGTCCAGAAATGTCCTCACCTGTGGCCTCGAATGGGCTAAGACCAGTCTCTTCAGGACCTTCATCAAATGAGATGTGAGGAAGACTGGTCTATAGTCTGCTGTGTTTCTTTGGAAAAACCTTGGTACCAGAGAGAATATGTGGCAGAAGGGGCAGTGCAGAGATTTAACCTTAAAACCAAGGGTTGTTGTCATAATATATAGTCATGTTATGTGGATGGCTTTGGTTTACCAAGAGACTGAAAATGGAAATTAGCTTTGACTATATATGTTCATAAATTGTCCCTTTATAAATAGGTTAACTATAAACCTCAAACTTCAGGAACCTGCTGCAATTCCAGCTAACAGTGGCTATCACAGAGACTGCTACAGCCACTTTACCAACATCACAAACATAAAACGAGCCCAGAGAAGAAGTGAAAAGGCACTTTTATTTCAGAAAGAGGCTCAAAAGAGAGTAGATGTCAAATAAGAAGAGAATACTCATGTCATTGTGGATTTGGAGCTTCAGCTGTGAATTTGTGGAGAAAAAGAACCAAGGCACAATGATAGTATGCACATTATATTTGAGAACCAAATTTTGTCTTTAACTCTTATGGCATAAGCTTATTAACTGACCGACTAACTAATTTTCTTGCTTGATTTTTCCCCTTGACCCCCCTGCAGCACATAAATGCACAAGTCCCTTTATAAAATAAATGAGATTCCTTGAGTTTTAGTCACAATGCCTCTATGTATTTTCAGCCACAAACACACACGCACAGGAAGTCATAGGGACAAAAATGTCCACTAAATTAAGGAGAAAAAGTGATAATCTGACACTACAAAAAAACTAATAATGCATCAAATCAGTTTTGTTACCAATCTTTGACATATCCAAGGCTGTGATCTCCCACCTCAGCCAAAATCAGTTCTCCCACCACCACCCAAAATTAGTTGCAACATTTAATTTGTTCCTGTGAATGTGTCCCTTAGCAGTCAGAGATATTAACAGTTAACTGATGTTAAAAATGTATTAGAATAAAATGAACTCACCAAGAGTGTATGCTTTGAGCACCATTTCTCATGATCTAGCATGGGAGTATTACCTAGTGTGAATTTGTGAGTCAGTTAGTGCTTAATGAATTAAAATTTCACATAATTGATATGCCATTAAGCTGGTTAAAATACAACTTATACTTAGACATCAAGATCAATTTTGTATCTAATAAATCAATTAATTATTAGCCTAACTATTAAAATATACAATTATCAGTTTAGAAATACACAAAAATGTACATCCTTTGTACTAATGTGCAGTATGTGATAAAATTAGCAAATTACTTATGCTCAACAAAATTTCAAGGTCGTTTTCTAAACTTTTTGAAATTTGCTGATTGAGGTATACCACAGAGGACCATGTTTTTAGATTATTTAAATTCCTTTCTTTATCTCTCTCTCTATGGCTATTTACATTACGGTGTCACCAATAAAATAAGCGTAATAAACTGACCCGTAACGTCAATTTTACTCTCACACCATGAGTGTGTGGCTTATCAAGCTTTTAATGACTGATGCTGGCCAGGGGCCAAATTATCACACATATAACTTCCATCAATTTGGTTTTTTTCACACCATGTTAAGTGAATGATGTAATATTAATTTGAGATGAATAGTCAGCGACATTGAAATATAGGTTCAGGTCTCTTGAGCTTCACATGTGTTTAACCAATTGATTAATTAATCGAGCGCGACTTGTTAACAAGACCTAACATTAGGCTAACGGTTAACGCTACCTTTACTAGTAATAAACCTCGTCAAATATTATACAGCAAATAAATAGCATAGCTAGCATTTTCCAACAACATTAATACTTACCTACACACGTTGAAGCTGCTTCTTTCACTCATAGTATTTTGTGTGGTTTTTTGCCATGTCCACCAGCTGACTCTTGAGATCAACAGCTGTTCTTCACATATCTACATTTGATTGGTTGAATAACATCACATGATTTTGTAGCTTTGCCTGCCATTGGTTCAACTAACATAGTAGGCTGCGGTGTTTGCCTGCAAATTTAACGAACATTAAAACATGATTTTGGAAAAATGTGCAAGAATTAAGAGTGCCAACAAACAAAATCTGATTAAGAAAAAAATAAGCTTTAAAATTTAAAAGATCCAGGTTCTCCCTGACTGGAGATCATTATTTTCAAAAACTAAAGCTGATACGCGGCCTCAGCCCACTGTCTATATAAGGTAACAATAATATAATAAAATGCCCATCTTTGAATTGTGAAATGGGTTTGACTAAAAGAAAAATTCTGTTTTGTCTATACTATGCTAGGTAATTATACTATATAAACTGGATTAAATAGAAATACATTACTAAAAAAAGATTAAAATACAATTTTTGTCAACTAAATCTAGATGAAAATTATCATGGATTATTTTGACTAAAATAAGACTAAAATGCTCAGACATTTAGTCTACTGAAACTTGACTAGACAAAAAAAAGAGTATGAAGGTGACCAAAATTAATAAAAACTAAAATGACAGTTTGACACAAAGACTAGACTAAAACTAAAATTAAAACAGGCCACCAAAAACAACACTAGTACTGAAGAACATTATACAATTGTCTCATAGAAATAAAAAATTATACACACACACACTGTTACCAGTTCAGTCCGCTACAGTCATTATATATGCTCTAAGGTGGAAAAAAGAGGAGGGAAAAGGCACATGAAATCCCAGTTAGTGCAGCACTAACCTCTTTAAACCCAATAACAGTTTCTGATGACGATGATGTGGGGAAGAATCACCGACTTGCGTCAACCCACATCAAACAAAAAGCAGCTTTACAGTACTGTATAGGCTTGTCAAGATACCAAACTTTCATTAGTTGATACCACCTTTCCGAGCGTAAAAAATGAATGATGTTCAATGGACAGAAAATAATTATTTTCTGATCCCCCAGTAGTCATGCCTTGGATTACACAAATGTTGTTTATAGGCTTAAATTATAATTTTTCATGTCAAGAGTTTGACCGTTTATTGTGCCATTGTTCAGTTAAATGCTGTTGAGAAAACACAATTAGAAAGACTACGTGTTGTGTCACGTATGTGATGTCACATCATCGCCCTTTTCCTCCCTTTCTTCTCCATCCACAGCGATTCAAGTCAAGATGCCGGTGTGTTTTGTTCCTGAATGTCTCCATTCCAGTAGGAATGGCTGTACTTTCTTTCATTTCCCATCTAATAAGAGGACTAGGAGATCAGAGAGCAGAGAGATTGCTATGTGTGTTGCAGAGTTCAAGTGCGGGTGGTGACTAGGGATGGGAATCGAGAACCAGTTCTTGTTGAGAACCGGTTCCGTGTGTTTCAATTCCATGAAATCATTTGGCAGTTTATCTAATGATTCTCTTATCAATTCCAGAAAGCACGAATTACGTCACATAATTTTCACAAGAAGTTGTGCACGCTCGATTCCAGCAAGCACAACTAATTACGCCACGTAACTTACGCAAGTTTCGCACGTGCAGTGCAATCAGTAGTAAACAATGGCACCCACTCGGTTCAAACGCTCCAAAGTTTGGCTGCATTTTACCAAAAAAGATGGCAACAGGGCGACTTGCAATCATTGCAAAGTGGAGATAACAGCGTCGGGAGGGAACACGACGAACATGCAGAAACATTTGCGCACACAACATACAATATTTTTAAATGAATGTCGTGTTTTTGACACGCTTCGGACTGGAGATGAATCTCAACCTAGCAGCAGCGGCAGCAGCCAGGCTATGACCACCTCTGCAGTTACTACGGAAGGCAACTCTGGTAAGTAACACACTGCCTACCATGTTAGCGTGATGTGCTTCTTTGTAAAACATGCTATAACCGTTAACATTAAACAAATGCCTTCTGCATTACATTTAGAATGAGAATCGATAAGAGAATCGATAAAGAATAGAATCGTTAAGCAGAATCGATAATGGAATCGGAATCGTAAAAATCTTATCAATTCCCATCCCTAGTGGTGACGTATATCATTCACGTTGAGAGCAGCGAAGAGCTGTAGTTCACAAAACGGGCTCACACAAAACCTAACATTATCAAAATTGTATTCTTCTTTGCGGGAAAAATTATCTTTAAAAATCACAAACAACATATATGAAATCCATGGTACAATTCAAACGGGACCAGAAAATAATTTTTATCTACCACTGAATCTCATTGATAATTTTTTGCTTTTGAGGACCCATGTATCGGAAACAGAAGGGTGGGACTTCGCCACTCTATACCACTATTAAAAAAAAAAAAAAAAAAAAAAAATTCCACAGCACATGGACTAAATTTACTACATCATTAAAAAACTGTTTTACATCAAACTGCCTTGTGTTTAAGCTCACTGTGCTTCAACAACTAATCAAACTGCACAGAATTTAAATTGCAGGCAGCAGCACGAAGTTAAAGGGGAACTAGTTGGTGCAATGGATCACACTTGATCCATGATCCATTCGGATCGATCTCCACGGATCTGCATGCAAGTGGTCCACGGATCGATTGATGAAAAAAAAAGATATGTTCTTGTAGTGTGGGAATATGTAGGTGCACCACCCCAGCCGAATAAACGGGCAATTAAAAAATAGTCTGCTCGTATATTTGAAGCTGCAGCTTGTTAGGGAAGAATTTCACTTCTCTGTATAGTTTGTGTAGTTAAAGGTCAATCCCTCTTTGTTTATAGGTGAAAGTTGAGAATTAGATGTTTTCTTTTTAGATACATTGCTAGAGACAGTTTATCTGCCCTGAACTCTCTCTTAGGCACATGCCAAGGCCATGTTCATTCCCCTGGCGCCTTCGCTGGATAACACTCTGAGTGAGAGAGACCATCATTGTTCTCGTGTCACCTAGATGGTGTGAGTCTTTATCTTAATGTTTATGCCCAATAGCCATTGGAATGTTAGCACATCTCCCTTTGTGGGCTTGGTCCACCTTCCTAGTATATGAATCTGAACTTTGCAGCTTGGCCCTCAGAATTGAGGTGGCATCATGCACTCGTGACGATGACTCTTTTGTTCTCCTTGATCAAGTCTATTAAACTTCTTCAGTATAAGACATCCAAGAGTCCGGTGCTTCTTCTTCCTGCATCACCTCAGAACTTCTCCCTAACACAGCTCTACATCACGCACTACAACAACAAAATTGTTTGTTTTATCAACCCCCTGCTGTGCTGATCCAAAAATGATCTGATCCATGACCAAGAAACCACAGTCCAATCCATGACGTTTCTGATCCCTTGCACCCCTAAAGGCAAGCAACTATGCAAAATTGCAATCCATGGAGCGGTGGATAATATTATTTATCATATACAATGTCACAGGTATATTTGTGTAATCTTATAAACAAGAGATTATGGGTTACAGGGCATGTTTGTGTCACGATGCCGCCAAGGCAAGAGCTGGGACACCAGGTTTGAGGGGCTGATCTTACAATCTTATTTTTGGCATGTTGGCATGGACTTGGTAATAAGTATCGGTTCTCATGACAACCCTAGCACTGTATCAGAGTTTCATCAATTGGGACAGCCGCGCGTCTTTTCCCGGTCAGTCGTCTGAGCTCTTAAATACATTTTCTTTCTTTCTTTCTTTTGAGGGGATGCTCTTTTTTATATATACTGGTGGTGTCCCACTGCTGACATGCACAGCAGCCCAAACATTAGCACATGTTGAAGTGTTGCAACCAGCTGCTACTCCAGCACATCTACTTCTGCTGAGTGTGTCAATCTAACTTGGCATGGCCCTATTCAGCCACATGACTGACAGCTTAACATCTGGTGAAAATTTGTACTCAATGGAAGCAATATGGTCATTTTTTTATAACTCACATGCAACAGGCCGGGATATATCGAGAATATTTGATAAATCATCCACCCTAGTTGGACTCTCCACACAAATGACCAATTATCAAAACACTGAGGAGAAGAGGCAGAGGCTGTGTGTCACATGTCTGTGAAAATAATCAGTCAATGGCTTACTGTGTGAGTGGAGCACTATATTTACTGTCCATACTTAACCTCTGCCCTCTGCATTTCAGTCACACCAACACGACTCAACTGTCACATCCCACTGTCCATGCTTCACCTCTGCCCTCTGTACTTCAGTCACACCAACACGACTCAATTGTCACATCCCACTCCAAATGCAGTTGTTAAACCAGCCCTATTCCAAGACTCAATGTACACCCATAATGCCAAGCAAAACAACACAAGTAAGTATTATATTTCAGCTCAGTTCAATATCTACAATACAACTGGTCAAACGGGCTTTAAAAAGAAATGATGCTGTTAGAATTGCTTGGTGATAGGAATGGTGTGTTAGGGATCGACAGTTCTCCCCCTCCTTTCCTAGTTTGTCCTGTGTTTTCCTGCCCCCTTGTGTTTCCTATCTGTCTCTCCTGTGTGTCATCTCCTCACCAACATACTAGATGCAGTCTACGTTAACCCTGGCCTCACACTCAACACCCCTTCACACCTGACGGTTTGCCAGTTGTAAAAGCTCTCTGCCCATTCTGCCATGTGGTGAATGTGGGAGGAACTGTTGAGAGAAGGTTTCATGGGGGGGGGGGGGGGGCAGGAGGTGAGGTCATTAGACCTGCAGCTGTCCATACATTCACATCCTACTGTGACAAAACACACACACACACACACAGCAATACCAGCAGCCAGAAGGTGAGGCACATGTTGCTGTAGATTAGGTGTTTCTTAACCGTTGCTTAATTACAACAAGCTAATGCGACTTGAGGCCACCTCTGTGTGTGAAACTTATTCACCTTCCTTGAATGCACACACACACACACACACACAGTGACAGTTGGCAGGAACTTAAAAAATAATCGCATATTAAAACGCAATCGCAATATTGGCCAAAAAAATCGCAATTAAATTAATTTCCCAAAAGGTTAAGTCCTACTAGAGACCAAACAAAATATTCTGAAGAGTAGATCTGAAGGCAGTGATGTTTTATTATGACATCATAAATATATACACAAGTCCCCATGACTCATTTCAAGGCACAGTGTCTGATCATGGGCCCAAGGGATTGGGTGCCTCGAAATCTCACTTGTTACTATATGGGCTTTTGAATTAAGACAAATGGACTGGTCGATTTTACTAATCCATTAAGGGTGGGGGAAAAAATCAATACAGCATAGTATAGCAATATTTTCCGATAAATGGATGAAAAGTATCAATCTGAACAGAATAGTTTATCTTAGTAGAAAAAACAGATGTTAACAAAGTTTTCATTTGGAGACATCATTTAAAGTTCAAAAAAGATAATAAATCACAATATATTGCAGCATATTACAATATTTTTAACAGATGATACACAATAATATTATATCGCAACAGTATCGTAACAATATCGTATTGCAGGGCCTCTGGTGATTCCCACCCCTATAATCCATGGGTCAAAAGTCATATGCACATTGAAGATGGTAACAGGTAGATTTTAAGTTAAAGGGAATGCTGTACATTCAGCGTCAGTGGTAAAAGAATTACTGTTAGAGCGGATATGTTTAGCTCCACATAAGCACTGTCTGCCAAATCAAGGCTGAAGAATCAACAACAGTCACCAGCTCAAGCTGAAAATCTAACCTTTACTTCAGGGTACTGCGTTTGATATGCTTGTGCATCACTCTAGTGCTACTGTGAAACGCTCCCATTACTGTAAAGTTTAAGTATGTACATTTTCATCGGGTCCGAAGCATGTGCACGTTTTGTGAGTTTTCAAGCGTTTTTATGCTACCAAAAATTCATTTGTCCTCAAAAAGAAGAAGAAACACTATAATCTCAAAATGGTCCTCACACCTTCTGGGGCACTCAAAGGCCTAATTATGTCAAATCCCCATCATGTTGTCCCAGAGCCCACATGACTTCACAATTTTGTTTGTCCAACAATCCAAAACTTAGAGATTTTCAGTTTTCAACCAGAGCCCCCTGGAGACAAGTATAGTTTTAATTGAACTGAATTAAATTAAATTTAATTGAAAAAATTTATACTCACAAATTTGTAACAAGTGAATTTCTTTGCACAGCTGTTTAAAAATGAAAGATTCATGATCTGCTCATTGACTAATTATTTTCCCTGTAGTTTGAATGTTTGCTCTTTGGTATCAGTAGCATGGTTTATTTCAGCGCTTTCACTCTCTCTCATTTCATGTATCACCACACGTATGATGCCAAGCAAATATGACTCATTTAGGTTTCCTCCTGCTATAACTACTGGGTGAAGGAAAGTGGATGAGAGCAAATGGGAGATCTCTACTCGATAGTAAGAGAGTTATGGAGGAGTATTTATAGATGACAGTATTACAGTTGTTTCACTGGTTAGGAGATGAGTAAAAATGGGAGATCTCTACTCAATAGTGAGAGAGTTATGGAGGAGTATTTATAAATGACAGTATTACAGTTTCTTCACTGGTTAGGAGATGAGTGAACAAGGAATAAAGAAGATATAAGGAGGATGAAAAAAGGATAAACAAGAGGAGAGCTACCATGGTGACGTGGAGGATGAAGAGGAAGGAAACACTGAAGAAGCAAAACAAGGAACGGGTGAAAGAAGAAAAGGACAAAGAGGGAGATGATGAAAAAAGGAGAGATAGTGCAGAAAGAGAGGAAGGGAAAATCAGATGGAGAAAAAGACTTGGTGGGTTGAAGAAGACAAGAGGGATGCCAAAGAAAAGTATGAAGGAAAGAGAAAACACAAAAGCAGCTGATCTGAGGAGGAAGAAAGAGATATAAGAGAATGTGCTTTTCTAATTGATTATTTAGGTGAGTTTCAGTTATTGGCTGGGAGAGTCTGTAAAAATGATCTCAAGATGTTAGCATCTGAAAGTATCATGAATTCATACCGACTCAGTCACTGGAGAGCCTGACCCACGTCCAGTCAGTCATCATCACTGTGTGTGTGTGTGTGCCAAACACTGTTAGCTGATATATGGTCAACATACAAAAACACACTGGTGATCATCTCCCAGCAGACACACATTATCCATGCTCATATCACAATGTAACACACACACACACACACACACACACACAGTATCGCTCAGTGAATGCAGGGTGTGAGTTTAATACTTAAGCACTGAAACATCCAGAGAGTGCACCACACACACAGAGCTGACTGCAGGAGTGAAATGTTTCCTCTGTTTACTCAACTTACTTTCACTCACACGTATAACTATGATTTTATCACACTCAAACTTGTGTGTGTTTTAATGTGTGTGCATATTATATTGGGAAAGTGTAGATAAACACAAATCCCAATGTGAGTGTTGCTGGAAGGTGTGGTTGGTCCCAATGAGTGGGTGGTTCATCCACCATATGGTCTCTGGGAAACATGCACACGTCACCTCTTAAGAAGCTGGGATTTGGCCTTAACTGTATCTTCACTCTCTGCAGGCTTTGTTGCTATTTTCATGGGAAGTGTCTTTTTGTCTCTTATCCGGACTTTCAGACATGCAACATTTTATGTGTGTAATGCAACATTTAAGATATATATATATACACACACACACATCTTAAATGTTGCATTAATAATGTGCAACATGAGCTGTCTGCTCATTTTTAGCTGTCTGGTTGTCTGAATTTAACAATAAGAGAACAGCATCAGAGGACAAAACACAATTGCCATCTGCCTCTGCATCCACAACCTTAGACTGAATTGCTGGATCATCTTCTCCTGAGTTAGGGTTACCTCTTGTGGAGGTGGCTTGGCTTGGAAAAGATGTATGCTGCTCAAAATACACCAATCTGCAAATAAAGTAGGGATGGGGGAAAACTTGATTCATGTAAGAATCGCGATTCTTATCCTCTGAATCGATTCATAAATTTCAAAAATTGATTTTTTATTAATGGTTCCTCCGTCTCACACACCCTCACAGGCTTCCGTGGACAGCGTTGCAGCAAGCTGTGTTGTTGATCTAGTTAAGTTGCTGCAAACAACTCTCACATTTCCTGTGGCTATGCTACATTTTTACCTTAATTAAACTGCTTCAGAGTAATTGTGATGGTTACATGACTTGTAACATGTTATGAGGGAGAATGGAGTCTCTCTGTCTTCCACCTGGTGTCTCTGGGCTGAAAACCAACCTTGCAACATCAGTGCAACACTTAGCCTCCGACCCGGTGTCACAGCTCTCGTCTCTGCACCGCGACACAAACACGCTCGGTAACCCATAATCTTTCGTTTATGACAGTTAAGACTACGTAAATATAGACGTCACAACATCATATATGTTATATAATGTTATCCACTGCTCCATGGATTGTTTTTTCGCTGGCTTCATTAAAAACAAATGCACATGGCCCGGGAGGAGGGTTAGCAAAACAGTGGAAAAGTAACTTGACTTGCATAGTTCCCCTTTAACTAGTGACTAGTTTTGTGCCGAACAGCAACAGGATTGTCGATCATCGATTGAGAGGACTATCGATGTTTGTTTTGTTTTTTTTGCCGTTATAAAACTCACGCTGATACAGCTGAGCCGCCACATCCACTGTGCTTTGGCTCAGCTGATCAGCACTCAGAGGAGGTTAGATATTCCAATGTTGAACTCTTCTTATACAAAGTGCTCCAGGTGAACCGGCTGGAAAGCTGGTTCACCTGCCTTTTTTTTTTTTTTTTGATTCCTGTCCATTTCTGATACATGCCACAATAGCAGTGTCATCTGAGTATTTCTGGATGTGGCAGGACTCAGAGTTGTATTTAGTCCGCTGTATACATTGTGAACAGGAATGGAGCCAGGACAGTCCCCTGTCGAGCCCCTGTGTTGCTCATTAATGTTCCAGGAAAACAGTTCCCCAACCTGACAAACTGTGGTCTTTCTGTCAGGTAATCTGTGATCCAGGAGACAAAGGAAGAATCCACTCCCATCTCTTTGAGCTTGTTTTTGAGTAGGTTGGGTTGGATGGTATTAAATGCGCTTGAAAAATCAAAAAACATAATTCTTACATAAGCACTCCAGATGAGAGAGGGCACGGTGGAGCATGTAGAGGACTGCATCATTCACTCCTATGTGTTCTTGTTCTTCAGGGGAACAAGTTTATCTTTGACCTCAAGCCTCAGTAGGTGTAGAATCAGCCGCTCCAGGGTTTTCATGATGTGCAAAGTAAGGGCCACAGGTCTGTAGTCATTTAGTTCAGCCGGACATTTTCTTTTTGGTACCAGTACTATAGGATGTTTTCCACAGAGCCGGCACCTGCCTCAGCTCTAGACTTAGGTTGAAGATCCTGTGGAGAGGTTGACACAGTTGGGCAGCACAGTCTTTAAGCAGCCTTGGAAACACACCATCTGGGCCAGCTGTCTTCCCAGAGCAAAGTCTCTCAAGCTCCAACCTCACTCCTGTCTCTGTGACAAACAAGGGTGGAGGAACAGGTGTGAGAAGGGGAGTAGCTGCAGCAGTGGAGATGTACCCAGGTGTAGGACGAGGAGGAGGAGGAGCTGTGGTGGAGAAACACACTTGTGGAGGAGAAGAAGGAGCCGCAGTGGAGATGCTCATATGCTGAGGAGGAGAAGGAGCCGTGGTGGAGAAACACGATTGTGGAGGAAAAGAAGTAGCCACAGTGAAGATGCTCACACGTTGCTGAAAAGAACGAGGAGCTGTGGTACAGAAACACACTTGTGGAGGAGAAGAAGGACCCACAGTGGAGATGCCCACACATTGAGGAGGAGGAGAAGGACGAGCAGGAGCAGCAGTGGAATGGGATCTTGCCCCAGTGTCAAACCTGTTGAAGAACTGATTGAGTTCATCAGTTCTTTCCACATTACCTACTATTGGCTTTCTTTTCTTTTTGTTGTAGCCAGAGATGGTATTGATTCCTATCTACACCTCACGGATGTTGTGTTGTAAATTCTTCTGTATCTCTTTTTGTATTCCAACTTTGCCATCTTCAATCTCTTCCTCAACTCATGTTGCACCTGTTTGAGCCGTTCTTTGTCACCATCTCTAAAAGCTTCCTCATTTTGGTTGAGGATTGCCTTTATGTCACTTGTGATCCAGGGTTTGTTATTGGGGAAACAGCATACAGTCTTTGTAGGTATGACTGTGTCTCTACAGAAGTTGATGTACTGTGTAAAGCCGTCAACCTGTCTGTCAATGTCCATACTGTTCTTGTCTGTTTCCAGCAGCACATCCCAATCTGTGCATTCAAAGCAATACCTTAGAGCCTCACTAGCCTCAGGGGTTCGTTTCCTTACTGTGAGTGTAGTTGCGTGTTCCCTCTGCACTAGGGATGTAACGATTACCGGTATTACAGTTAATCTCTTTTATGTGGTAGTACTTACCGTCTGTGTGTAAATTAATCGCATTATCTCGGTGAATATTCGGGATATATAATAACAGCCTCATCCAAGTCTCCCCATGCAGGCACAGCACAGCACATATATAGCTTGTAAAGTAGGAATCTAGATCAAAAGCACAGCGCAAAGAAAAAAGAAAAATCCTTATTTATATAGGCATATTTTGGATTGGACAAACCCGTTGAGGGACAGCTGGCTGAAGACACTTGTCCTGTCTGCAGAGCATGCAGAAAGAGAGGTGCTTAATCTAAGCTTTGTTTAATTACTTTTGTTCGCATTATACGGCACATACTCGACCTTTATTACTGACGCACAGTGTCATCAGAATTCAGAGGAACGATCAGAGGAGAGACGGAGCAAAGCCGGGCAAAGACAGGCACAGGGTCTGCAGAAAATCCAAGTTGTGATCTGACCTGCCCAGTGGTGGTAAGGCAGTAGCTCTGTAAGCTTCTTTGACATTGGCATACAGCAGATCAAGCGTTTTGTTTTCACAATTAACAAACTGTGTAAATCCAGTCAGGTGGGAGGAGATTGAAACATGGTTGAAGTCTCCTGATATTATTGTAAGTGCTTCAGGATGTTTAGTCTGTATCCTAGCAGCAATTTCATGTAGTATCTCACATGGAACTTCAGCAGTTGCCTTTGGAGGGATGTACACAAGTATTGTTTTGATATGACTGAATTCTCATGGTACATAGTATGGTCGCATTCCAACAGCCAATAGTTCAATGTCTGGACAACACTCTTCTCCTTGACAGTAACATGTGCAGGATTACACCATCTCTAGTTCATAAATAAGGCCAGTAGGGGTGAAGGGGGGAATCTTTGGGTGTCTCACGATTCAATCCGATTCCAATTCTTAGGGTCACGATTCGATTCAAAATCGATTTTTGATTCAAAACGATTCTTCTTTATCAAAAACTGATAAAGTGCATAGTGTGTTAATAACGAGGCAAATTATGGCATCAAAACAGATACAGTTTGTATAAGATAATGTGATTTTTAAATTTGAAAAAGTTATATCAACTGGTTCCAATGATGCAAACACACAAAGGTAAACCTCAGATAAAAAGGTAACATTTCTTCATGCTAAACTTGCTCAAATAAAAAAAAAAATTTCTGCATATTTCAGTGTCAGTGACTGAAAACCCGTAGTTCAACTGGGGGTGTGTCGACACGTGCAAACTTCCACGTGCCTTCAGTCATATTTCGCAGCTTTAAGTTATACATTATATTATTACATGGGGGGACTTATTAGGCCTACAGTAGGCCTATGTGCTAGTTATGCAGCGCGGTCCCCGTGAAAGAAGGTCAGACGACAAACATACATGGACATAGAGGTGCATCAGCGGCGATGCTTAAAAAAAGGGGGACGGCGCTGCACTCTCCAGCCGAATAACCTGTAGCTCCACAGACGAGCTCTGCTGTCCCTCTCTCTTTAGCCTGGTGTTTGGCCGCACTTTGTATAAAAAGCTGAGCCAGAGCACAGTGGATGTGGCTGCACGGCTGTAGCAGCGTGTGTTTTTTAACAGGGGAAAAAAAAGACAGGGCTGGCTGAATGTCTTGCTCTTCCATAGCGCCGACAGCGAGAGTTGTTTGCAGCAACTTAACTAGCTTAACAACACAGCTTGCTGCAACGCTGTGTACGGAAGCCTGTGAGGGCGCGCAGAGAGACGGAGGAAAGGATAATTAAAAAAAAAAAAAAAGATTTTTGAATTTTATGAATCGATTTAAAATCATAGAGAATAAGAATTGCGATTCTTACATGAATCCATTTCATGGAGGAGGACTGGCCTTTAAAGGCCAGTCCTCCTTTTTTCTTGCCACTAGCCTTAGCATCTCTGTCTGAGATGCTTTGATTTAACCAGGTTTCAGTAAAACACATTAGGCTGTAGTCATGGTACACTTTCTGAGTCTTCACCAATATCTCCAGCTCATCACTTTTGTTGGGCAGAGAGTTGACATTTCCCATGATGACAGATGGCAGAACAGGTTTGTATCTCCATTTCCTGGCCTTCAACTTTGCCCCCGCATGACAACCACAAAAACGTTTCAAAGAAAAAAGCTCTTTTCTTCATCATCCATAAGTAGTTGACAAAAAAATGACAAAAACACAACAAAAATAAAGCAAAGGTTGAGTAAAAACTCAGAGCTACCAGACTTTGCTGCTACCAGTTGGAGCTCATATTGCAGAATCTAGATTTATATATATATATATACACACACACACACACACACACACACACACACATACATACATACATATATATATATATATATATATATATATATATATATATATATCTGTGTCTGTTATGTTATTAATGTAATGTTATTAATTATACCTCAGTATGTGACAAATAACACTTTGAACTGCTGTGTAGTTGCAGCATCATTTAATCATTTAGCATAAAATATAATGTAGATATTTGCATTAGCGTGGGAAGTGGGGTGCTGCCGGGGCTGCAGCCCCCCTGACTGGAATGGTGCTGATTAAATAATGTTTCTAAACTCATTTGAGTGGTAGAAAAACAGTTAATAGAATGAATCATGCCACTGCTGCAGCCTGAACAGCTGCACTCTGTAACTTTAGTGTTCGGGTAGGAACACAGTGCCATGGTCCTGTTACACCAGAGTTCTGCTAAGCCTCAGAGACCGAGCTCAAGCCCAGTCTCCCTGCTCCTCTCACCCACACACAAGCACCCTGTGCTATGCCGTGTGACAGCCAGCCAGCCTCCCCTCCAGGGCTCCGGTGACACACAAAACCCTCATCAGCACCAGTAGCATCACCAGCGACAGCAATGGTAGGCCCTACCGGTAGGCTATCGGCAACAGCTCCAGCAAAAAAATTCACAGGCCTAGACCTACTGTGCTTATCCAGGAACGACACAGTTGCCCTTCTCTACAAGAGTACTCCTGTTTTAAATGGTAGAGTGTGTCCGCAAATGTGCGTTGTGCTGCACAGTAAAAACAATACGGGTTTAGTTGTGAAAGATAGACCTTGACAAAGTTGTCACTGACAAAGGGGAGATAATAATCAACACCATGGACAGCGCTAACTAAAGTTTGTCTTATCTGCTGTAGGTCTGTTACACTGAATATGTAGCCTAGTTTATGGAATAAATGTAGGCCTAATAAAGTTTGAATTTACTAGAACAGCTTCATGCTGTGTCTGGCTGTTTCATTTAGTGTTTCATGGCTGAAAGTGTCCGCAAATGTGCGTTGCGCATAAAAAGAATATACCAAACACAGGCATGACAACGATAATAATAATAATAATATAATAATTGCCAACACATGCATTCAGTTGGCAGCCCCCCCTACTGAAACATCTTCCAGCACGCCTGGATAATTGGGCTGTGGAAGAAATCGATCAAGGAGACAAGAGAGGAGAGGGAGACAAGACTGTAGACACAGATGCAGCTCCAGAAGATGACCACTCAGAGAGAAGGAGAAAGAGACAAGAACAGCAATGTATATAGTTCAGAGAATATTTTTTTTTAAATTGGAAAGACTAGACTAAATGATGCGTCCTCTGTCTATCGATTGATCAACCAGCACCTGTATACGCACACACACACATACCTACTACACACCACTGCTGTCCATGGTGACACTCGAGCCCCTGAACCAGCTAATGCACATATCATGCCCACACAATGATGGGACTTACAAGTTTTCATTCGCCATACACACATTAATTCAAAACACAAAGTCACAAACGGCTTTTCTATGTCCTTTCGTTGTGATCTGTTGTTTTCTTTTTTTCCTGCTGTCTTCTTTATTCACACCCAAAATTCGCCAGTTGCATTGCTGCATAACCTGCTGACTGACTGTCAATCAATCCCCCCCTTTTCTTTTTTCTCAGATTAAAATGCATCCAAAGTAGGCAAACAGGCGATCTAAGAGTAACTTCAAAAAGAAATAAAACACAGGCAGAGCACAGATACAATGAGACAGACCTATTACATGTACTTTATTCACTGATTTGATAGAGACAAGACAAGACAGAGGATCGAGGTCCAGGATCCAATCAAATAGGTGCCCGTCCTGACCGGCGAGGTGCCAGATCTTGTTCGAGCAGGAACTAAGAACCACCTCTTCTGTTGATATGTTTAAAAGTGTGACTTATCTGTTTAGGTGTGTGTTCCAGTAATGTATATGTAATATTATGTTTAATTTATTCTGTGTAATTTTGCTATAATTCTGTCTGTTGGTTTTGATTTTGTATTTTAACCATGTGAAGCACTTCATGAGTCCTCTCTCATAAAAGTGCTATATAAATAAAATTTTACTTACTTACAATGTGCGGTGGAGTGAAAGTGATTGAAATTTTATTTTGCATTTGGACATTTTCTGTGAGCCTGCTGGGTTTTGTCCACATGCTAAAAACAAAGCTCAATGCAGCGAGGTTATAGACCATTCCAAGGTGTCCTGTCGAGCCAATCTGCTCCACCCCAACAGCCTCAAAACAACACACGTACAAAGTTTCGTGAGTTTCACACATGTTCAGGCCATCAAAAAAAAAAACTATTCATTTTGCCCCAGATGAAGAAGAAGGATGGAGGATATACAATAGGGTCCTTGCAGTCTCCTATGTGGACTCCAATTATACCAACAGTATAAGACCATCTTTTTGATGCTTTGGATACCATTAACTGATTAGAGGTGCACCATCAGCCTTGCTTTCATCTGCCTGCACATCAGTGAGATAAACTGAATCAATCCTGGATCACAGCTTTTATTTAAATGCAGCCAGTTAAGAGAAGAGAGCAGTCTATGTAGCTGTGTGCCAGAGGTGTATAGTAACGAAGTAGATGTAGTTTGTTACACTACTTAAGTAGTTTTTTTTGAGGATTTGTACTTTACTTGAGTTTTTTTTAATTAGGACTTTTACTTTTACTTTACTACATTTAAAAGCAAAAAAATATACTTTTACTTCGTTACTTTGATATTTGCCACCTCGTTACTCGTTACAAATTAAAATAATCAAAGAGATATCTGGAATGCGCGGGTCCGAGAGGACAAGAGGAACCACGTACGGTACTCTCGCGAAGATTAACGTGAAGGGCGGGATGCGCGGGGCGGCAACATGGATCTATTATAAGAACTGGATACGGCGCCGCCCCTCAGCCGACACGCCGATTTTTTCCAGTGGCCACTCGTGGTATTGCAACAAAAAATCCCCATGGGCCCAAAAAGCATTTTTCCCATAGACCGCAATAGTAAAAGAGACGGCTGTCAAACTGTTCACAGGACACCTCCAGCTGTAACCACTGTTAATTACTAATCTTGCTGTTGAATATTTTTAAGTCATGGACTTTCATCCATCAAAAAGTTTTCAAAAGGCCACAAAAGCCCCAGAAAAGTCTCTTTTCCCATGGTGACGTCACAGCTGTGCGCGGGCACTCCCAAAGCGCGGTCGTGCTGTGTCTCGGGAACAAGGATGGCTGAAACTTAACTAGGGCTCTGCTCGGCACAAAACCCAGTCAGAAAAGTGAAAAAACGACTCAGAGGTGAGTTTTCATTTGGACACATGGAGTTAATTTAACTTTATGATGTTTAATGTCTGTTAGAAGTCTCTTGTCAGCTCGCATTCTTAAACATAACGTTTAAATTGATAAGATCGCATCGTAATAACTGGATTTACTAATGTGACATCGGCCGATTTTACACGACTGCTCCTGTTAAACTCGTTAAACTGTTGACTCACTAACCCATCCTAAATTTTTCAACAATTTTAACTTCCTAAGTCATTTATGCTGTGTGTTTATGTGTGTGTTAGCAGTGTCTCATCGCAGCTGATGTTCAACACCTGTTCCTCAGTTCACAACGTCCACGTTAATTTATTTTACGGCTTAATATTCCTCAGTGGTAAAATTTTAACTGAGACTTGGCCTCCATGGGTCGGTGTTTGTGGCCTGAGATGGTGCAGCCTGCTCCCTGTCTTCCACCCAGGCCTGAGGAGAAGGACCGTCCTGGACGTCCTCACCATCGTCTCTCCTCCTCACCATGTCGTCAGTGTGTGTTCAGTGTACAGTATGCTACGCTAAATGTTCACTTACATTCATTATTAAATTGTTTGAAAAACATTCTTGTGACCCCCCCGAATCCAATATCTACAGCAGTGTCTGAGGCATTCATGTATATACTGAAATACCTGGTTGTGTAACAGCTGCATGAGTGGACTCTGACGTCCTACGTGTTGTGGAAATACTGTACGGATAAAATGTTTAATAACAAAGAGTCACAGCCACCTGAAGGCTTAATGATGATGATGAAACTACCTATAAACACACGCAGTAAAGACAAGGAAGATGCTTTTTTCTGATTGTAAGTAAATGAAATTCAAAGAGCTGTAATTTTCCTTAAACACACAGTATGGCTTACAAAAACAAACCACATGTGGCTGAGTTCATAACACCACCACCAGCATCCTGTAGATACAACTGTAGATCTGTGCAGCAAAGAAATTATGTGTAGGGTAAATATACTCTTCAATATTAAAAGGTAAGAGTGTAAAGCCCTCATGATAACATAATCTGAGGTGTTCTGAGCGAATCTGTCATGTTTAACATTCATTTCTCATTACAAACGCACAAAAGACAGTTGATTGTAATTTATTGCCCATTGTGATTTACGCTCTACAGTGTAGTTTTCAGTGTAACATGGTAGATAAGTAAATAATAATAATCAGAACGAGTTAACAATCATATCAACGATCATAATCAACCTACAATCATACCGTCTTACTTTTTAAACAATTATCTTTGTTTTCAAGCCTGTGTGAGTCTTGTAAAAGTCTTAAAACTCGTTCTTTAAATCCGCTATCCTAGCATTCATGAACGCGCAGCGCCAAAACCAGAATGCAGATCGCACGTTCTCATTGCCCAGAGGCATGATGGGAGGGGCCCAAAGCATCATGGGGGGTGACTCTACTGCGCATATTCTGTGGGCCCATAACGCGGAAGTAAACCTGGAAGCCAGAAACTTTAGGTTAAGAAATTAAACCCGGTTCTCTGAAACATGAGTGAGGTATCTCACTATGGGACACGCCCCCTGCGCTTGTCCCCAGAAGTAATTTTCCACTACGCCAGTCCTGACTGGCAGACAGACGTGACGTCCGCTCCCCAGAGGAGGGACTTCCTCCTCTTTATAAGACCGGGGTGTCACGTCAACACTTCAGTCTGAACAAAACACACCTCTTCCTCGCTCCAGGCAAGGAGGTGGTCTGGTGAGATACCTCACTCATGTTTCAGAGAACCGGGGTTATTTTCTTAACCTAAAGTTCTCTTTCAACATTCGTTTCGGTATCTCACTATGGGATATAGAGAGTCCCGTATTGCCAGACAAGCATACCTCGAGGACTAATTATAATATCAGTCACCTGGGTAGCCCTATCTCTGTCGCTGACCCTACGCGCAGAACCGTGTGAGCTACAGTGGGTAGAGTGACATCTAGTCTGTAAAATCTGGAGAAGGTGTGGGGTGTAGTCCAGCTAGCAGCCGCACAAATATCCTCCATAGAAACACCCTGAAACAATGCCCATGACGTGGCCATGCCGCGAGTAGAATGAGCGCGCAGCCCTGAGGGGGGTTGCAGCCCCTTGCTCTCATAGGCCAAGGCAATAGCTTCCACAATCCAGCGTGACAACTGCTGTTTTGTGAGGGGCTTCCCCAAATGTGACGCCACCCATGATACAAACAGCTGTTCTGATTTGCAAAATCCAGCCGTTTTGTCCATATACGCGCGTAATGCACGCACCGGACAGATTGTGTTCAGGCGTTCATGCTCCTGTGATGAAAAAGGAGGAGGATAGAACGCCGACAGCTCAATAGGGCGATATGGCATTGCTGGGTTAAAAATCTTAGGCACAAACGCAGGGTTAGACTTCAGCAGAACCTTGGAATCCCCCGCTAAGAAGCGCATACATGCCAGGTTCACCGACAGCACATGAATGTCACTCACACGTTTAGTCGAAGTCAACGCGAGCAACAGAGCACTCTGAGCTCTACCTGAAACAGCGGCTCAAAGGGCGGATCCGTCTGTGTGTCTAGCACCATGGACAGATCCCACGAGGCGGCCAGGTTCCTAGACACTGGCCAAAGGCGCCTTGCCCCTTTCATAAACTGACACACTAGGGGGTGTTGGCCCGCTGTTTTGTCTCCAAAACCCATGTGCCGATATAGCGGCCAAGTACACTTTGACAGTGGAGAACGCCAAGCCCGTATCCAACAGTTCCTGCAGGAACGTTAAGATAACCGGCACCGGGCTCTGAAAAGCCAACATTCCTGCTTTTACGCACCAGTCCTCAAACGTGCTCCACTTGCCATCATATGTGGAACGTGTAGAAGGAGCTCTCGCACTCTGAATGGTTGCAATGACGCTCTGCGGGAGTCCGGCAGTGGTCAAATTCAGCCTTTCACGGGCCAGGCCCATAGAGCCATGCGTTCCGGATAAGGGTGAAAAATCTCCCCGCGCGCCTGCGTCAGGAGGTCCCTGCGCAGCGGCAGATGCCACGGCTGGCCGCACAGGAGTTGGAATATCTCCACCAACCAATATTTCCCTTGCCAGCGAGGGGCTATTAGGATTAGGGTCAGATTCCTCTCACGCACCCTGGCGAGAGTAGGAGTGATCAGCTCTAACGGGTGAAATGCGTACAGAGAGACACGGGCCACTCATGCGCCAAGGCATCCAGCCCCATCAAAGCGTCCTGGTCGGTGAGGGAGTAGAACAGAGGACACTGGGTGTTTTCTTCCGACGCAAAAAGGTCCACCTTGGCCCTGCCGTATCTCCCCCAAATCTGGGCCACCACCTCGCTGTGAAGTTTCCAATCCTTGTAGCGAGGGTCGCCCCTGGAGAGCAAATCCGCTCCCAGGTTCAATCTGCCCGGTACGTGAGTGGCTCTCAGTGATAATAGATGGGAGCTGCTCCACATTATCAGTCTGTGTGCCAGCATGTGCAGACGATGCGAGCGCAGCCCACCCTGTCTGTTGATTTATGCCACCACTGCGGTGTTGTCTGTCCTGACCAAAACATGCTGTCCTCTTAGAAGAGGCAGGAAATGTCTCAGGGCCAGCCACACAGCCTGAAGCTCCAGACAGTTTATGTGAAGCAACTGCATCTGTGAGCTCCATGTGCCATTTATTATTCTGCCCACGTAAGTGGCTCCCCAGCCTAGACGAGAGGCGTCTGTAGTAATCACTTTTCTGGACAGGATGGTTCCCAGGATGGCAACCCCTGTCGTCAGAAAAGCTGTGCGCCTCCAAGGGCGCAGCGCCAGAATGCACGCCATGGAAACTAACACCTGGCAGTGTCCGTGGCGCGCAGGATTCAGCTTGAGTGACGCCACCCACCGCTGAAAAGGTCTCATGTGCAGGCGGCTGAGCGGTATCACCGCTGATGCCATCAGACCCAGCAGCCTAAGACATATCCTGAACTTTAACCTCGTCCCTCTGCGGAAAAGTGCCAGACAGGCTCGAAAAGCCTCCACTCTCTCCGCTGACAGACGTGCTCTGAATGCGGCTGAATCCAGAGACAGACCGATGAACGTGATGTTCTGAGTTGGGGTCAGAACACTCTTTTCCCGGTTCACCGTGAAACCCAAGTCAGCCAGGTGTGCCATGGGCAATCTGGCATGAGCCTGGGTTTGTTGGGGGGACTGAGCTGCTAGGAGCCAGTCGTCTATGTATGTTGCCAAGCGCATTCCCCTCTCTCTCAGAGGCATGATGGCTGCCTCGGTGCATTTCACAAACACCCTCAGGCTTAGTGAGAGGCCGAATGGGAGCACCAAATACTCATACATTATGCCCTGGAAGGCAAACCGTGGATATTTTCTGTGCAGGGGGTAAATAGGGATGTGAAAGTACACGTCCTTCAGGTCTATGGATATGAACCAGTCGCCTGGGCGTGCAAACTTTAACAGAGCCGCGTGCGTCAGCATTCTGAACTTGTACTGTCTCATGTCATGACAGCTCCCTTGTTCAGCAGGGAGTTTATCTTCTCCTGCAGTATGCAAGCTTTGTCCCCTTGTGCCAGTGATTGCAAAACTCTGTTGAATCTCGGCGGAAGGGACGCGAACTGGAGCCTGTAACCCCTGGTTACGGTTTTTAACACCCAGTCCGATGCCGTGCATGCACGCCACTGTTGAGCCCGTTCTGCCAGTGGGCCTAATCGTGGTCCCACTGCCGTGCTGGGCTGCACAGAGGGTGGCGCACCCGCAGTGCTCAGTCTATGCTGTGGAGCAGGGAGACTGGACCGCTGCGCCAAGAGTGGGGTTATGTCTCCCCCTTGTGGCATTATGTGGGGCTGCGGAGCGATGTTCTGTTTCTTTTCCGTTTCTTTTTTCATTAACAAGTGTGGCTGCACCCTTGGTTTTGAGCCTGGGTGCACAGTGAAAAACAACTTTATTAATTACAATGAGGGGGGAGGTGTGTTTTCATGCACTGGTGTGTGCTTATGTAACACAGGGTCTCTGTAGGTCTCTCTGCAGGACCAACCTTCCTCCTCTTTGGGTGGCTGTGGACCGCGAGTGCTGTGGCAGCTGTGCGTCTCTTCAGGGGCCCGGAACATGGCATCTCTGAACTGGGCCGGAACATGGAACTCTCCACAGTGGAGGGAACAGGCGTCTGGCTGGGCCCAACATCCCTCTCTGTGGGCAGCAAGCTAGGTCGCGCGCCGCTTCTTCTTGCCCCCGTGAGTGACTCCAGGGGTGGCCTGGTTCCCCTGCGTCGCGTTGGCGGTGAAAGGCTTCTTAGCCCACGCACCTTTCAGCTCCGGTGGTTTGCTCAAGGCGGCTGCCTGAGCCTGCTGCGGCTGACGTCTTGGGATGCGGTAACGGGTCCGAGTTACGGCCTGGGCGAAGGTCTGCCAGGGAGCTGCCAGGGGAGGAGGTGGCATCTTTCAGGGTAGACAGAGCTGAAGCGCCTCACCCTCCTTCTTTTTCTCCTCACAACTCCGCTGCATGGTGGCAACAGCCGGCCCGAACAGGCCTCTTGGGTCCACGGGGATGTCAAGGAGGTGGACCTTTTCTTTTTGGGACAGGCTGGAGAGAGAGAGCCATCGAGCTCTCCCCTGCGCAACCATCAGAGCCATGGCTCTCCCTGACGCCTGGACAGCACACCTGTGTAAGCGTAAGCAGAGATCAGTTACCACGCAAACTTCATTCCACACAGCAGGAGTGGGCAAGGTGGTCATCTCCTCCTGCAGCTCGGCCTGGTAGGCAAGCAGGAGTGAAGATGCATTGAGAGCCCTCACTGACATGGCTACAGACTTATAGCCTTTTTCAGTCAGCGAGGACTGGAAGCATTCTGCCTTGGACGGCAGGGCAGGGCCTGTCGCTGCCATGGTGGGCTTCTGGCCGGGGTGGAAGTGGGATGCCAGGAGGGGCTCGACTGGGGGAAGATGGGAGAAGCCGTTCTCCTCCATGCCCACCCAGTCCAGCGCTGAGCCTCCCTGTACGACGTTCTTCGCGGTGAGTTGATTGCTCCACGAGTGCGTTGCTTCCTCCAAACACTCTGGGAAGACCGGCAGAAGCTGTTTGGCCGAGGGTTTGGCTTTGGGAAGCCGTCGTCCTTTGTACTGGGACGTGAAGGTGTTGGCGGGGGTTTCCGGCCACTCGACACCCAGCTTTGCAGCTGCTCTCCTGCAGACGTCATGTAGGTCGGTACCGGCGGGCAGGTTTGGAGAGCTGCCGCTCACCGTCTCCACCCCGGCGGTTGGCTTCGCAGCCAGCGAGGGAGCAAAGGGGGCGTCCGTGTCCAAGTCGTCCTCAGATCCGAGGCTGATGGACTCGTCTCCCAAGTCCGAGTCTTCCACCACATCCACAATGTCGTCGGGCGCCGCCATCAGGCATACCGCGGGGACATCGTGGTCTGACAGCGGGGCAACGGCGTCGAGGTGGTCGCTCCAGCTAAAGTCCGCGGGGAGGCTCGGGTCTCCCACGGAAGACTCCGTCTCCAACTCCTGTGGCGGGGGGTTGGGTACCCCCACCATAGGGTCGGTGGTCGACAGACTGGCCAGTCATGCCAGTCTGCGATGACGGGTCTTGTTCGAAAACCACGCGCAGTGCTCACAGGTGCCCGGTGTTGCTACGGAGGCCTGGGCGTGTTGCAGCTTCTTCTTGCCGCACGCGCAGACCTTTGCAGGTGTGGACCCCTCCATGGGAAGGAAAGAGGTCTTCTCTCGGCTCTTAAAAAACGAGCGGCTACTGTTTGGGGACAGGCTAGCTTGAAGGTGGCTACTGTTTGGGAACAGACTAGCTAGAGGTAAGTTGCTACTGTTTGGTAACAGACTAGCGCTCACAAGAGGAAAACAGCTACTGTTGGGTTGCAGTCTAGCTGGCTCTCGTAGCTTTGCAGCTTCAGGGGGGAGCTAACATATTAGTGGCCGACGACCGAGTGGTGAGCTCGGTCTATGACCTGTAAGCTAATGTTAGCCAAGCCGGTTGTCCGAGAGCTGCTTCCAGGAGCGAGAAAAGGTTTTAGACCAGGGGTCTCAGACTCGCGGCCCGCGGGCCAACTGCGGCCTGTGGGACGATAGTTTGCGGCCCCCGCCTTAATAATAAAGTTTAATGTTGGTGTGGCCCGCGAGTTTGATATGAATGGCACTTTACAGTGTTCTGTGCGGAGCTGAACAAACCTACCAATCACGGTGGGGTATATGGCTGTCGGGGGCGGGACATCGACCGGGCTCGATACAAGCAGAGAAACATTTCTCAACAATCAACCGGTGATTGTGAATTATACAACAGTTAGTTCCGACCAAGCAATCTGATTGGACAAGAGACGTTCCATGAGTGCTCATATTGAGCATAACAGCACTGGGACTTTTTACAGACATGAACTACTCAGCTGTTCAGGCGTTTCAGTTACTAGACAGGAACTCAGTCAGAGCCACGCTCCCCATACAGGAGCTGCTCCTGCCTCTGCTGCCTGTTAGTTACAAACGGACCTGAAAATTAAAACCCTGTCCGACCTGTGGTTGATAGCTCGGACCTGGCGTTGTCTGTCTAATTAGCGAAGAAAAAAAAATCACCGCGACCATTTACGTTAATGACGGTGATTTGTTTTGACACTAGCGTTAGCTGTTAGCAAAGTAGCTACTTAACTTCCACTGTGTTTATATCGATCACATAGCAGGTAAACAAACTTAATACGGTATCGACAACGTCTTTGTATAACTTCACGCTGGTCCTGTTGCTCCGGTGCTAATCAGGACAGTGGCTCCTTTAGTGACAACTTGCACTGGAGCTCGGTGGAAACGGCGCTAGCTTGAAATGTTTATGTGTTGCCTGGCAACAGACTCGTCTCCCTTCCAGTTGCGGAACTATTTGTCTCGGCGGAGCCAAATTAATGGTTAAATAAACAAACAAATCATAATCTTTTGTTGCTTGTTACTGTTAACTAATAAAATGCGCTGACCTGCAGTGCAACTCTGAACTCAAAGCCAAGTTCAGGGAGGTGAGTGGAAAAGCAGACAAGCCTGGGCAATTTTTGAGAGAATTGACCCCCAGCTTCCCTGAGTTTTCCTGAATGTTCAAGCGGACCATGTGCCTTTTTGGGAGCACATACTTGTGCGAAAAGCTCTTCTCCACCTTGAACTTCAATAAGTCCAAGTACAGGTCCAAACTTACTGATGAGCATCTTCAAGCCCTATTGAGGGTCTCAACTGCTTCCTCCCTCAAGCCAAATGTGGCTCGGCTATGTGAGAGGAAGCGCTGCCAGGTCTCTAGCAGCAAGAAGTAGACAAGAGAAGCCATGTTCAGAACAGTTCATGTTCAATGTTCCATTCTTGTTCAGAAAGTTAGAGGTTAAAGAACTGTTAATACAGACATTTGAATCTGAATAATAATAATTAGATTTCTCTGGTCAGCAACTATATGTGGTTTCTTCAGTCTTCTATATCTGCTGTATTATTATTTTATTATTTTATTTATTTATTACTGATTGATTGATTTATTTTCTTATTAATTCTTAATTTGTTTATTTTTTTCATCTTATTTTGTGTTAAAAAAAAATGGTGGGCCTGATGGGCCTGATGCAGCCCAGCCTCACCCAGACTCTGCCTCCAGCGGCCCCCAGGTAAATTGAGTTTGAGACCCCTGTTTTAGACTGAAGTGTTGACGTGACGGCCCAGTCTTATAAAGAGGAGGAAGTCCCTCCTCCGGGGAGCGGACATCACGTCTGTCTGCCAGTCAAGACTGGCGTAGTGGAAAATTGCTTCTGGGGACAAGCGCAGGGGGCGTGTCCCATAGTGAGATACCGAAACGAATGTTGAAAGAGAACTTTTTCGGCGTATGTGCCAGGCGAGCAACTCCAATTGATATCAATGGCGGCCATTTTCAATCCGGCATCCAGTTCATATAATACATCCATGGGAGATCTGCAGCACTGTAAACATGGCAGCCGCAGAGAATGTCAACAATGAGGGGGAGACAGAAGACGGTAAAGCTTCGGCAGAAGACGACGGTCACCCGTGGTCATACCTGGCAACAATGTTCAGCTACCTCGGGATGGGGGAAAATCCCAAAACCTACCGAATGAAGTGCATGTTGTGCCTTCCAAAGTGCCACAAGATAAAGGCGTTTAACAACTCTCCATCCAACCTTAAGAAACACATTGAGGTAAGTGAATTAAGTAAGTTAATCGCTGCCAATGTCATGTCATGTGGAAGGAGGAGTTTAAATATTAGTGCTGGGCCGTTAACGAGCGTTAACGACGCCATTACCGATGGCCGGCGTTAAAGGCCCAGCACTAATAAATATGTGCTAATAGTTTTACATAGTTTTAGCCAACATTTTTGGCCTTTTCGTTAGCCAAAATTACGTGCTAGTAAGAAGCAAGTTGTTAACGCTATGTGCTAATAACATAAGCAACTTGCCAGTAGATAATATCTTGCGGAAAATTGTTCTGCAGCATCTTAACTTACTCAAACGAGGCAGTTTTCCTCCTGCATGATACATTTTTAATATCAAGTGCTTCACCTTTTTAAGAAAAATACACAAACAAATCATACAAGATCAGTAACTTGAAGTTAAGCATTAGGTTATTGTTTGTTGTTGTTTGTTCATAGGAGCTGTAGTAAAATAGCATGCTGTTCAATAAAATAGCTTTGTTTTTGTTTTTAAAATTGTATTTGTTGTACAGCAATTAGATGTCCAAGCTCAGTGTGCTGTATTATGTTTTCGCTTTAAACAAAGTTTTGAAAGATAAAATATAGTTGACAGTTGACCAACATTTTTTTTTATCAATGTTGGACATACCCACAAATGGGACACCAGGGTGAAAGTGGTTAGAACAATCCAGACCTATCATTGTGGTAACTGTTGAATGATGTCTTGAGTATCATTTAAACTAATATTGTTATTTCTTTTACTTTTTTGTTTTTCATGTACAGAGCACATCCACACCATCTAAAAAAATATGAGCAGCTGACTTCACAGAAAAGAAAGAGGGCTTTGGAAGCTGGGACCTCCACCATCAAACAGACCACCTTGCTGGATACCCGATCCATATCTCAGAGTGCAGTTGACAGGGCCATTGTTCAGTATGTTGTCAATGGGCTCCAGTCATTGTCAACTGTTGAAAATGAAGCCTTCAGAGAGCTTCTCACAGATCTCCTTCCTACTGCCAAAGTCATCACACGGGTCACCCTGAGATCAAGGATTGAAGATTTAGCGAAGACTATGAAAAACGTGTTAACTGAGGAGATGAGTAAAGTGGATCACATTGCCACCACTACAGACTGCTGGTCAGTTAGGAGAAGGAGCTTCCTTGGTGTGACTGCCCATTGGGTGAACTCTACAGAACTAGACGATCAGCAGCCTTAGCTTGCAGACAGCCAAGAGGTTCCCACACCTTTGATGTTTTGGCCACCGCACTCAGTGACATCCATTCTGAATATGGCATGAGGAACAAAGTTGTGAGGACAACAACCAATAATGGCTCCAACTTCCTGAAGGCTTTTCAAGTTTTTAGTGTGGACAAAAACAATAATGAAGCAGAAGAGGAAGAGAAACAGGATGAGGAAGGGAATGAGATGGAGGAGGGAGTGGAATTTGTTGGCGTGACTTCGGTCCTAGATGAGAATGATGGCTTTGAGTTTGAGCTTCCAAAATATCAACGATGTGCTTGTCATCTCCTCAACTTAGTGTCTACAGTTGATGCTGAAAAAGCAACAACCAACGATGAATACAAAAAACTGCAACGCTCAACATTCAGCAAGTGTTATGGGCTGTGGAATAAGTGTGGAAGATCCTGCCAAGCAGCTGAAGCTGTGGAAGATGCCTGCACCCTCCAGCTGCTACGACCAAACGCCACCAGGTGGAACTCCATGTTTATGGCTGTGGAAAGGCTCCTCAAGATTCTGAGAAAGAAGGGAGAGCCAGCTTTGAGAGAGATCTGTGCAGAATTGAAGGTTCCAATGTTAGTTTGAATTATGTATTTATTTATTTTTTTTTATTTTTGGGAACAATATTCATGCATAATTGTAAAACAGTGGTTTGTTTTCTCCCTAACAGGTTCCATCCAGTTGAGCTCACTTTCCTCAACGACTACTACACCACCATGAGCCCTGTTGCCCAGCCCATCAACATCCTTCTTCCGACTATTTTCCTGCTGAGCAGCAAACTGGAAAAAATAAAGATTGCACTGAAGCACTGCAAGCCGTTGGTTGAAGCCATTCAAGTGGGCATCCAGAACCGTTTTGGTGAAATGTTAAGAGACCCTGAATTGGTTGCTGCAGCGATTCTCATCCCAAAATTCAAAACGGCCTGGATCCAAGATGATGCTACACTGAAAATCGGTGAGACAACATGGAGAAAATATTCATTAAATTACAAATTTAATGTACGCTTACTACATTTATGTTATTTTATTACTCATTTCATATATCAGTCTAATTTCGAATAGAAGTTGAGCCAATATCTAAGATGTCTAATTGTCAGAGTCAAGACTTTAAATTTGTGTTTCTCTCCTTATCTATTCCCTGAATTTGTGAAAGTAGGCAATCTGCAAGCTCACACTGCCTTGTTTGTAGATCTGATATTTTCACAATTTGTCTCAACTTTTTTTCTATTTTATTTCTTTTTTTGTGTGCTAATTTTGGCCTTTTGTTTCTGATAGTGTTGTTAGTCAATGTAATATTATTTATTCCTTTAGAATTATGGAAAATGTCATAAATGTAATGAAATTTGTCCAATAAAAATGTGACTGTACTAATGCTAGTGTCACCCTCCTTGTGTTTCAGGGTTGGACTACATCAGGGAGCAGTTGGAGGATCCTTCCATTTCAGCAGATGCTGGATCTGGCTCATCTGATGAGGGAGACTTCTTCCGCATCCTGAAAAGTTCCCACAAAACACCAAGCGCCACCAAGCAGCTTGATTCGTACCTGGCCTACTCAACAGATGATGTCAAGATTCTCAAGACGTTTCCTGTGGTTCTCAAGTTGTCTGTCAAACTCAACACACCTCTGCCTGCTTCTGCAGCTTGCGAAAGGCTGTTCAGCATAGCAGGTCTCATCTTCAGCCCAACAAGAGCACGGCTAGCTGCGAACACTTTTGAAAATCAGCTTCTGCTGAGGATGAACCGCAAGTTCAACTTCTCCACTTGAACCAGAAAGTTTGTGTGTGTGGTAGTGTGCCTCAGCTCATGAGGATTCCCCCAACATCGTTAAAAAGTGAAAAAGTGGTCCTTGTGTTAAATTTTGCAAGACATTGTTTATTTTTTGAGTTGTATTCTATACCACATTTCATTCACCTGAAAAAGTGAAATAAAAAAACAAGGGGAGAATAATTTTTGGTTGTTTTGCTTCTTTTCATGCATACTATAAAATACTTGTACTTTTACTTTTGATACTTGAGTATATTTTTTCACAAGATACTTTTGATACGTAAGTACATTTAATGTGAGCTACTTTAAGACTTTTACTCAAGTAATTTTCTTATAGGTGACTTTAACTTTTACCAAAGTCATTTTCAGTTATGGTACTTATACTTTTACTTCGTTATTTTTTTCAAGTACTTTATACACCTCTACTGTGTGCTGTCAGTGTTGATTTAGACACCATGCTCAGCAGCCCCAGCAGCCTTCCAGGCAGACGCACTATCCATTATTCAGCTGCTGGCAGGCTTCTGTCTGCTCCACAGCCAATATTACTATTTATTTTGGTACAGTGTGAGATAGCCAGTCAATACTCCAAAGAAAAATATCCATGTTGATATGTAATTTAGTTCTTTGCTGATTGTAGGAATCTGTGTAACAGAAAACAGCAGGAAAGCCCACTGTAGCCACAACTTCGATCCCCTCCTGGGGTTTCCTGATGCGCCCGAGCTCTGCTGTCTTTTCACCACAATCAGGGCCAGCCGCTGGCATATGCTGTATAAGCTGTCTCTTAAGGCCACTCTAAGGGGGGGGGGGGCACATTAAAAAAAAAAAAATCTTTTTTCCTTTATTTATTTACATACATATTGTAATTATCAGGGTTCCCACTCTTTCCCTGACATTATTTTCCAGGATGTTTTCCAGGACATTTTCAGCCGCTACAGAGACAAGTAATCACGTCATACACTGATACAGTGTATGACGTGTTTTTTTTTTTTCAACAGTTGTAACTTGCATTTACCCAGACTGTTTCTATGTTTATTCCTCAGACATCTGATGTGCAGTCTATGGCTGTAATTTATGTATGAGATAATCTCCTAAATTCTCAGAAATTATGACAAATTTATCATAGAATAATGCAAACACACCCACAGATTACAACGTAGCACTTCATTAGCAGGACCAACTGGAGTTTAAATGTTCAATTGGGCATTTCCTAACTCAACTTCCCCTTCTCTCTTACTTTTTCTCCTGCACTTCCTCTAAAACTATTTGTATATTTTCAATAAATCACTGAAGAAGAATTTCCTGAGTTTCATCTCAGTTTACTGCACAACTCAGTTTACTTTACACAGCTGGCATTTCTCAAACATAATAAAAATCAAAATCACTGCCAAAATAGCCAAGCAGAGCATAAATTTTCATAAATATAACTAAATATCAAAATAAATATAATTGTATCCTGCAGTGCAAAAAGGTCAATATAAAACAAAGTAATATGTCATTCTAATAAAAATGTTCCTCAGTTATTGTAGCTTCTTGACACTCTCCTGCAGGCTATCCAGTGTTTGTTGGGGGTTGAACATAGAGAAGGTGCCACTTTCAAATCTCGCTAGCTCTCTTGCTAGCTCTCCAGGATTACCAACCATAACTTTATCTGATTGACAGCTCTAATGCTTATTTAGCCATGTTAAATGACATTCACTTATATGCTTACAACATTGGAAATAAGAAATGCCAGCGGTTTAAATTAAATCTATGTTGAACATGTTAATTTGTCACTGCCTACTTTTCTCATTTTTCTCTGTGGTCTCTGCACATCTCACTCTGTTGACAACTACTTTCATTTTAAATTGAGGGGTTTAAGACTACATGAAAAGTCATTAATCTCTCTAATTCCTTCTCCCCATCTATCCATGTACATACACAGTATTTTTATACAACTGAATTCCTAATAAAGTTGAAACGTGGCCCATTAATTATCTGTTAACCGTGATTACCTTGAACCGCTGAAATCAGAGATACGTTGCATCTAACTGCACATGGCCAACTCCGTAAACGACACGCCGACTATGGCTGCGTTTCAAAAGCGGGTTGACTTTCCCGCTCAATCACCCTCAGCCCTTAATACGTCACACGGAGGCCACTTGGAGAGCGGAGGGGAAGTGGGCAGGAGAGGAGTGGAAGAGGGAAACGGAACGCACTTGCCCTCGTTCATTAACAGCCCAGACAATCATAGGTCAACCACATGCTGTAGGTGTAGCGCCATACTGCCTCTTATAATAAGAAATACCTGCAGACAGCATGGATGTATTAAGAGAACCGGCCATAGGACCAGAATGGCGGCCACATAATGATGTGACCGTGTTGGTGATGTCTGTCACTCATCAGAGGACAGAGAGGAGCCTATGGTCATTGGACTGAAAAACCTCACACACACAGACCCTTTTCAATTTACAATCGCTACTTTTGTCTCAAGGCGCTAAGTCCTTAATGCGGTCTGAAAAGCCGCTAAATGCTGTGACAAAGTCAACTGGAAGCACTCGTTGCAGGACTGCGCTAAGCAGACACGCAAATTTGATTTGATTTGATTGATGATTGGTAGCGTCACGTGGGGCACTGCACCAGCTAGAGAAGCGCTGTGCCTCAATGTTGACAACAGACATACATGTGCATAACTTTTAACACGTTTGCATTCGCTCACAAGACAGGGGGAGGATGAATAATTTTCCAGGAAAAACTCAACCGTTTCCAGGACATTTGGCATTTTTTCTCATTTTCCATATGTTTTCCATGACTGGAAAATTGGTCAATCATTTTCCAGGTTTTCCAGGTTTTCCAGGACACGTGGGAACCCTGATTATGTCATGTATACCCTATCACAGTTATTCATTTAATATGGAATTAAACGAAAAGACTTCATTACAGAATGATTTTTAAGCCACCTGTGACTGCTGCTGCCCCTCCCCCTCCCTCCTTCAGCACAGCAACTTCACTCTATAAAGAGGTAAAACTATAGTCGGTTCAGGGCCAGGGGTCGACTGTCACAGCACCATGGACAGCACTGTTTTTATGTGTAGTGGGTGCGTGTTTGTGTTATATAGGTGCTGTGCTTCACGATTGATAGACAGAGACCGTGTCACTCAGTTTAATAGAAAAAAACTTTCGGCCCAAATTAAATTTTCCCTCCACCGAAGGAAAACAATATGAGGAGAGAGAGAGAGAGAGAGAGACGGGTGCCAGCCTGTGCTCAAGGACCCACTGTGATGTTTGTACCATATAGGCTATATATATATATTCTGTGTACAATGTATTTTAGATATGTTGCTCAAGTTAAATTCCAAAATTAAACAAATGAACCATAATATACTCCCCCCGAGACCAAAATGTAAGTGTGTGTTAACACAGTCTAATGGTTACAACTAATTAATGACAGCTCCAAATTCATTGATAATGCCCCACTTAGTGTTACCATACTTCTCTCTCCTATATTAAGTGAGATCACATTGTATGGTCACTTATTCCTAATCTGAACTGTTTCACATGACATCTCAAATGCAAGACATTGATTGCATGAGATAAAGCTTGTCTGTATGGCTTCGTAATTGGAAGCCCATGGCCCTATGTAGTGTGTACATATATCCACACGCGGAATACATGTTCTAAATTATGACATATGTTGCCACCCCTCAAAAATTCCTGCCCCCTCTTGCCACCCCATATTTATTTTTCTAGATCCACCACTGACCCTGGTTGAAGTGAAAATTGTTTCTACAATTTACACGTTTTTAACATGGTCCTAACTAAATAATCCAGTTACAATTTAAAATCGATTAATCAAACAGGTCTCCAACAAATTAATTTGAACAATATTCGTTATCTGACAAGCTGGTTAGAAAGTAATGAATGCAATACTGATTAATTAATTGTGTTTTGGTGTGTTATTTTAACACATAACAATGTCCAAATTGCCATAATAATTTTATCATAACCCTTTGATTTTGATCTATGATAAATTGTACTTTTGTAGATTGTAACATATTATTTGGACATACATATATTGGACATATTTTGCTAATTGGATAATTTAAATATTTGGATACAATGACATCTGTTGTGTGGTTAATAAATAGGACTTTAAGATACATTTAACCTTTAATCTTTTGAGGGGCATTGTTAATTGTAGAACTTAAATTTTATAGCCTTTTCAAATAAAACAAGAGATTTGTTTCTTGTCCATCTCTATTATGTGTGTGTGCATGCATTTAATTTTGTTGTTGCGCTGGTAGTGTTTTGGGGCCACCAGAGAAATTTTGCTTGGGCCACCAAAATCCTATGGCTGGCCCTGACCGCAATAGCCTAATGCCAACAATAGAGCTGATTCTGCATTAATATTCACATTTAAAAACAACCATTTGGAGGTGCAGAGAGCCAGCCTCTATCCAAGTGGGAGAAAATCCAGATGCTAGGTCATCTACTGAAATGCAGCAAAAAAAAAAACCTGTTAAATGAAACAGAGTTACAACATCGCTCTCCCAGGTCCAACACGCAAAACCTTCTCACCATTCCTTTCACTCACCTGAAGACTCATGGAGATAGAGCATTAAAAGCAGTAGCACCCAAACTTTGTACCACTCTCCCTGCACCCTTACGGTCTATTAAGTCCATTGATACTTTCAGAAAACAACTCAAAACTCATCTGTTTAGACAAGCATTTGGTTAATCTCCACTAGTCTTCCATGGTCTAATGTATTTTGCTGTTCTGGAATTTCATCTTTATTTCCTCTGATTGTGTCCTTGTATAAAATGTATATCGTTTTCATTTGTGTGTCCATTTTGTGGACCATGGAACCGCTTTTACTTGACCCTTTTCTTGTGTAAAGCACTTTGTGACATTTGTCTGGGAAAAGTGTTATATAAATAACCTTCATTATTGTTATCACTATTATTATTAAAGTGCAGAGACAGAATCCAGAGGTCATCAACACAGTCAGCCCACTTATGGCAGGCATTATAGGCTATTTTTACCCTTGATGACAGCACTGGCCATGTGGGTGTCCTGATACTATCTGAAGACAAATGACAGGACTCCATGTGCTCCTTAAAGTCCCTCATCACCTCACTGCTTCTGTGAACTCCAATTATCTGCCTGCTAATCCACATACACATTCATGCTGGTGGAGGCCATTCTGAACAACTCAGATCATCCTCTTCATAACACCTTGATGGACCAAGAAAAGAGCTGTGGTGGACGGCTCCCCTCTCTTCACTGCAGGATGGAGAAATATAGAAGATCCTTTGTACCCTCAGCCATCAGGCTTCTTCATTCTTCTGCAAATGGTTGATGAGCTGACAGACAAATGAATTTCCCTTTGGGGATTAATAAAGTAATTCGTATTTGTATTCGTATTAGTACTCAGGTGCAACAGAAGAACAGTGCATGAAAGCGTCATGCATTTTGAGCATGCAGACAATTAATAAAGTAATTCGTATTCGTATTCATATTTGTACACATATACACATACACTATATATATTCTGTAACCTCCAATTATCTGCCTGCTAATCCACATACACACACACACACACACACACACACACCTGGCTGGCCTCATGCTTCACATGAAGCCATAAAACACAAACCTTTAGCCCCACCTAGGTCTCCTTAGAAACCACTGTCACACAGTTGCTAATGTCCTTAAACCATAACAAACCAATCCTTGAGTTCAACTCTGCCACTCAGACAAACCAGGAAGTTACCTTGTCAGGTAGTCATGTTCAGCCATGACTGGATTCCAGTTCAAGGTTCAAGTTTGATTTACTGTCATTCTAAAACATGAAAAGAAGTGTACCGTATTTTCCGCACTATAAGGCGCACCGGATTATAAGGCGCACCTTCAATGAATGGCCTATTTTAGAACTTTTTTCATATATAGGGTGCACTGGATTATAAGGCGCATAGAATAGAAGATACTGCAGTCAAACGTTTGACTGGGGTTGAGCTATGCATCCACTAGGACTGTGAGCAAGCACAGTACTGTTTACTGACTACGGTAGCCGTAATGCTGCAAGCGGTGCGGCCTTGTAGTTTATCAGTCGTACTTGTTGGTGAGATTAGAGATTCACCAAGTGTGAATGATAAGACTTCGTGTCTTAAACGGGAATATGAGGATCGTTAGCCTTTTATAGCTAATCCGGCAGATAGTCTAGCAAAAGGCTTAGAAAAATAAAGGGATCGGTGTTTTGGATTATTAAATTGTTTTTATTGGTTTTTCATACTGAAACATTTTGACAGAGCGCCTTGAGCGCCGTGTACAACCAGTATGGATCAACCAATTAACCAATTGATCCATATATAAGGCGCTCCGGATTATAAGGCGCACCGTCGTTTTTTGAGACAATTTAAGGCTTTTAAGTGCGCCTTATAGTGCGGAAAATACGGTAGTTGTATTGAGGTCCCAGCAGTGCAATAATATGACAGTTAAAGGTCCACAGCAGCAGCAGCAGGGGGCCAAGCGTTCAGTTCATGAGGCAGTGAGTTTGTGAATCTCACAGCCTCCAGAAACACCTGGACTTCAGCTGTGATGTCCTGCCTTTAATGCTCCCCTGCCTTCTGCCTGGGGGAGGAGGGCGAACAGTCCATTTGCTGGATGGGCGTGTCCTTCATGATGGAGGAAGCTCTGCCCTGTATCTGCTGACACATGTTCTCATGGAGTGAAGGCCGTAATTCAGTATTTTTCAAGCCAATGTGACCACACTCTGCAGTGCACTGGGATACCAGGGCTAGCATGATCCAGCACAAGAAGTGAAGGTGTTCTTAACCTTTTTTATGGTGCTGGCTGTGTTACAGGTAGAGGTTGACCAATTCATCAGCAAGCCGTTCAATAGGCTGTATATTGGCTTTTTTAAAAATTTAATCTGAATACTGCTGTCTATGGAGCCATGAGCTAACCACAATCAAAAACAGATTAAAAAAAACAGAACTCACCTACTCACCCAAAACAGAGCTCACCCACCGGGTGAGGATCGCCTCACCCACTGGGTGAGTTCTGTTTTGTATTTTCGCAAGGTGCTGTTCTGAGATTAAGGGGAAAAAAAATCGGCCAAACATATTGGCCAAAAAAAATCAGCATTATATATCGACCATCGGCTGCCCTGATTTCAACAAAAGCATCGGCCAGATAAAAACCCATATCGTTCAACCTCTAGTTATAGGTCCATGTGAGGTCATGTGCTCATCCAGCTGGGGGCCACCTCCACAACTGCTCCACCAATTTAGAGAGGAGGAGGGGGGTTGTAGCCACTCCTGACGTTGACAGTCACCTCCTTTGTCTTCCCTACGTTGATGCAGATGTTTATTGCTCTGCAGTAGTCTACCACTTCCTGTCTGTACTCAGACTTGACTTGTGGAAGATTGATCCTACCATGGCTGTGTCATCTGTCTCTGATGTTTTTCTGAGCTGTCGTAGGTCAGAGGAGTCTACAGCAGAGAGCAAATTACTATCAGTAACACATGGATTACTTTCTACTTGCTGCATTAACCATTTGTGGACATTTATTGTAAATGTATGGTTAACATCTTTAATTCAAATTGACAAAGACTCCTGCGGTGCACTGCATAGCTTGGATGCAGCTACTTTGGAAACATCTTCACCTACACATGACCACCAGTGCATCGTTCTTTAATGCAAAACATTGTTTACAGTGACATTAAGTGTAGTAGTACGAGATCCCAAATATCTCACTTTGTTGAAACTAAATGAGATGGACCAAGTAAATATGGTTCTGAGTATAATTAATTGTCCACAATTAAAACTTTCTTAATAAGCTAATGATGTGCTGAGTTCAGCACTAATCACTATAACTATTCAGCTCAGAAAGAGGCTGATCCAGATTGAATTCTCAGCAGTAAAACAGCATTAAGCTAATTTGGTAAAGTGACATCACACTGAGTTGAGCGCTAGCTAGTTGCCAAAACACATTGAATTAGACTTTTAGTAAGCTCCACACACTCACCACTTCATTTTCAAGGAAATTGTTTAAGGAATAGATCAAGGGGAAAGTTTTCATTACCACATGGAGCAAAGGGTAATGTCAGCCCCACACAGCAGAGCAACTGAGAGAGCAATACAGACTGATTAGTCTCTTTATCTGGCAGTCTGAAATTAGTTTGAAAGAAAGGACCTAACTCCTGAGCAGAGTGAGTTATCTGGTTGTGGATAATCAATAGCGAGCAGCAAGTTTACCTGCTGGAAATCTGGCCTACCAGTGCCACATTCCTCCACACATTCAGTAAATACTGACTGAACTCTCCAGGACAAGAGAGGCCACAGATTTCTGCTGAGCCATGTGGAAACTAGAGCTTCAGTGAATCTCAGGCGAATTCTTGTACACGGACCATAGAAAACTGGAAGACGGCTCACAGCAACTAAAGATCCACAAGGCTGCATTATAGGACCACTTCACACAACAGCCACTCGGTTGAAAACAGGATAAAGATTCATGACTTCAGATAAAATCGCAAATAAGTTTAACTTGCAACAGAAGGACAGGACAGGAGAAGCGTCTGTACTTAGACTACAACAGAAGAGCTTTGGGTTTGTCGTGCACTTTCTGATGAATCATGATGGATACATTTAAAAGATGAAAAGTGGAAACTGGCAGGACTTCATTCATTCATTCATTCATTCATTCATTCATTCATTAGCCGCCGATCCTGTCATGAGAACAATTCCCCAGCAAAATCACCCATTTTATCCCAGTCTCCCGGTAAACTGGGAGGAACCCGATGGAATAAAACATATAATAACTACACCATCCCCTTGCGATTCGCCGCGGCCGAGTCCAAGCCAGTTGCGTGCGGAATGATGGGCCTACGGGGTCCGGGGCGTTCATACGTGGATGTCGATCATGAGGAATGAGAGAATAATAGTGGGACCCCAACCTACAGTAATCATTAACCCCTTCCGAACCACAGACCTGTTTCAAAGCGTACCATGCCTGGCTGCAAAGGGACATAAAGGACTAAATGTGGGATTTAGAAATAAAGCCGGAAAGCAAACTCACCACTTATCTGGAAGCTAATGTAAATTCCACAACCGGATGATTATTTCCAACACCGGGATGCAACGTCTCATGTATTCGGCAAACTGTGCTCTCCTCGCGGCTCAGGTCTAAAGCGTTCTGTCGCCTTCCTAGTCTTAAAACAGCACTCTGAACTTGCCGAACCCCGGCTATTGTTAGCCCTGCACAGAGAAACCTGCTGTATAGAAACGCCCGCCTCTCTATGTGCAGCTCCAGATATGCCATTGGTCAGTGTTCAGCCTCACCTGCCCATTGGTTAGCGTGGATGTCTGTTTGAATTCAGGGGTGGGTCTTAGCTCGCCGGTAGAAAGCGGGCTAGGGGGTGAAAGGGTGGGTGGGTCATCAATCAAAAAGAATTCATCAAGAATTCACCACTTTACATAACATTTGCATTTTCAAGACTGAGAAGAGTGTCAAAACAAATTACAATTATTATTTTGGGACCTATCATTATTATTATTATTATTATTATTAGTAGTAGTAGTAGTATCATCATTATTATTATTATTGGGTTGTGTATATTTACACATAGGCTACTTACATTAAGAAATGTGCCTTGCATGCATGTTGCACAAACAACAAGGGAAGCGTTTCCAGAGGATACCAAACTGATCTGGTTTACTCGGGTTAAGTGCTATTTTAACACCGTCGTCGCGTAACTTGTATGTTAAAAGTGTTAAAAGAAAAAGCAGGCATTGTTGTTAAAATGTGCAGCAACAGTCTGAGATAATGTGTTCTTTGCAGGCAGCTAAGTGATTAATTACTGATGTGAGGCCAGCTGCGGAGTTTACACATAGCCTACCATTGGCACAGCACAGAATGGGTCATCTTTGTTATGAAGCATTTTTGATTGAATCGAGTTAACCAACCAGCGCAACCAAGTTCATCCCTTCTCTGTGTCCCTGAAAACACTTGGGTTAGCTGTGTGTACTGCTACAGAGTGTGTTTCTGTCTGGTTGTATGGTGTGTACCCGTAGCTAGTTCACGTGTCAAATTGATGAACATTAATTTCCTTTGTTTTGTCAGGTTGCATGTTTCTTTAAATGGCAGTGCTCTCTCTTGGCCACCATAAAAAAACATAACTGTTTTTAAGGCCTATATCATATTTGCTAGGCCCACAAAAGGCAACAAACTGTACTGTTCTGCATCTTCGCCTCACTGTAAAAATACACAATGTAGCCTGTATCTTAGATCTAAATCACACATTTTCTTGAATAACAATCTTGTCTTTGAGCTTTGTGCAAAACAAGGCTTTTCTTCCATTGGTAAGATGTTGGCATATGCAAATATCTCTACCTTGTCTCCAAGTGTGGGTCGTTCTGTTCAGTTCAGCACACTTATTTGAGCAATAAAATAAAACAGTCATGCATAACTTATTCCTTTATCACATATTGAAGACCTCAAATTCATAGTTAAAAAAAAAGGTATGAGAATTAGGATAGAATCCCGACTTAGTCAAGTCAATGTGACAGTAGATCTCTTCATAATGGTATTTACAGTATTTACAGAGTATAACAGTATTTACAGAGATCCAATGGATCCCACCAAGACGGGCAGAATCCTCGAGCAGAGCCAGGCTCTGGATGGACAGCCATTGCCTCAACCGGACTGAACTAAATGACGTGAAGCATATGGGGACAGCATCATCTAGTGGTGAGAGGGAAGAACTACTACTTGGTTGTTGTTGTGCCTTGCCCTGTTGTGGATATTCCACTGCTGTGGGCTGCACCTTGACTCTTCAAGCAGGATATTATTTATTACATGTTAGCAGGTAACATTTTATCAGTGCTTTCACTTGAAAGTTTTTTTTCTCCATATTTTTTTATTTTATTTAATATCAGCTATAGGTATAGCTAATTGGTGAAATTGCTGCATTGATACATAATTGTTTTATCATTGCTCTGTATCATTAAATGAATAACTGCTACAAATACAAAAGATAGATAGATAGATAGATTTTTAATTGTCATTCACACCATGAGGAATGAGATGCAGTACTCAGTACTATTGTATTAAAAAAAAATAAACAATTAATAGTAACTATCATACTAAAATACTATAATAGAAAAAAGTCTACATTAGTAAAAGTGAATAAAAATATATTAGATTCATCAGAAAGTGTGAGAAGTTCAACAGTCTCACAGCATCCAGAAAGAAGCTGTTCTGCTGCGCAGCCTCCTGCCAGAGGGGAGGAGTGAAAACAGTCCATGTGCAGGGAGGGTGGATGTCTGAGAGGGCTTGTAAACTGCATCCGATGGTCCTCTGAGCAGACTTCAGCACTATAGCGCCTGCTTCTCTGCCACTGTGCAGCTACAATACCACACTGTGAAGAAAGACAGTGTCCTTTGCACCACACGTCTGTAGAGGGAGACGAGGATGAATTAAGTCCTGCCCTTTTCAGCTTCCCCAAGAAAGTACAGGCTTTGATGAGCCTTCATAATGATGCTCTGGGTCTTGTCTTGCCAGGTGAGGGCGTTGGAGAGGTGTACCCCAAGGATTTGAAGTTGGAAACTGTCTCCAGAACTGTGTCCTCGATGTAGATGGGAGAGTGTAGTGTCAGACCTTCAGAAGCCCCTGACTATATCCTTGATTTTCCTGATGTTTTCTGCCTGTTTGCAGTCTCGTCCCCATTGGTGATGAGTCCCACCACAGCTCTGTCATCTCCAAACAGTATCATAGTGAGCTCTGCAATCATGAGTGAGCAGGGTGTAGAACAGCGGCTTAGGACGCAGCCCTGGGGGACCAGTGTTGAGGATGATGGATGAGGAGAGGTCTATTAGTCAGGAAATCCAGGATCCATAACAATACATCTTTACTCCAGGCAATGGACAAACAGTACCAAAAAAAAGTAGAGGAAAACAGCAACAAACAATTGAAACAATTGCTGATGTTTTGCTACGCACAGCCACTCAGAACATACCACAATATGGCCACTGGGAGTCAGAAGACCAAGGCAACTTTTTGGCCATTTTGGAGCTCATAGCCAACAATGACCCCTTAATAAAACAGAAAATGCCAAGTACACCAGCAATCTTATTCAAAATGAGATTTTAGAGGTTTTAGCAGACTTGTTCAGAAAGGATATTATTGAAGTGTTAAAAGAACGTGAGGTGTTCAGTATTCTAGCTGATGAAACAAAAGACTTAAAGACCAACTCCAATCCTCCAGTTTTTAGCCACAAAACCTGTGCCATTTCTCAGGGCTCTCTTTCTGCAGAGCACCAGTAGCTCATTAGCAATGCCCCCTTTGAGTCATGGGCGGAGACAGTGCTGCTCTGCACCCTCCCCCATTCACCCCCCCCGCCCCCCCCCCCTCCAATGCTGAGAGCTGGCTCTTCACACTAGCTGCCAGCCATTGTCTTCTGTACTCCTCAGAGACAGAGCGGGGTGGGATTGTGTAACCAGTAATGGCCCACCCTGGGTTTGTGATGCAGCAACCCCAGTCTGCCTGACCCTGCCCGTTAGGGCCTGCCATTGGTTCACTGTAATTTGAAGGCAGAAATACTCAAAAATGCAATTTTGCGCTTACTTTTCTGCTGATACGTCCTCTAGAATCAGAAAAATGCCACATGAACATGTGAACAACATGAAAAACATGATTTTCATCGGAGGGGTTCCCAACAACAGGAACAAAATTATTTAAAAAAAAAAATCATTACTAAAATTATTAAATTTCCAGAACATGCACTTCAGCTGGGAGAAGCAAAGTCAGGTAGCTCTGAGTTTTTACTCAACCTTTGCTTTATTTTTTTGTTTTGTTTTTGTATGTTTTTGTCATATTTTGTCAACTACTGATGGATACTTCTGTGGGGAGAGGAGATTCTTCAGGAGAGAAGCTTCTGTCATTGAAAATGGAGCAAGTCTGGAGGATGCCACCCTGTTCCAGCTGGGATGAGGAGCTGCTTTTGTGGTTGCTGTGCTGGTGGTGCAGAGGTTAAAGGCTTGGAAGTGGAGATGTACTGTAGGTCCTTTCTGCTGTCAGAAATATCAATTCTCTGCTCAACAAGAGTGATGATGAGCTGGAGATATAGATGAAGACTCAGGAAGTAGGCTTTTTTTCAAATCAAAACAATACTTGTGTACATCCCACCAACGGCTACTGCTGAAGTTCCATGTGAAGTTCTCCATGAAGTCGTTGCTAGGATACAGAGTAAACATCCTGAGGCACTTGACTTCAGTCATGTCTCCCTGATGGACTCACTGAGGATGTGGTGGAGAGATACACGCTGGTGGAGGTCATTCTGAACAACTCAGATCATCCTCTTCATAACACCTTGATGGACCAAGAAAAGAGCGGTGGTGGACAGCTCCTCTCTCTTCACTGCAGGACGGAGAAATATAGAAGATCCTTTGTACCTTCAGACATCAGGCTTCTTCATTCTTCTGCAAATGGTTGATGAGCTGACAGACAAATGAATTTCCCTTTGGGGATTAATAAAGTAATTCGTATTTGTATTCGTATTAGTACTCAGGTGCAACAGAAGAACAGTGCATGAAAGCGTCATGCATTTTGAGCATGCAGACAAACTTGATGCTGCTGGGCTAACTAAAAAAATGTTAATAGCCTGCAAGAGTATGGTTTAGAATACAGAGAACAGCTGGTAGGGAAGGGCTATGACAGAGCTTCAGTAATGAGTGGCAAGTGCAGTGGTGTGTCTGTAAGGATACTGTCCCTGGCCAAGCGTGCCAATGCACATTTGGTTTTTGCGGATGCAGTCAGAGCAGTACCAGAAGTGTCATGCTTTTTTGCTTTGTTGCAGCACCTATATGTGTTTGTGTCAGGATCGTATTTCCACCAGAATTGGCGGGACATACAGCACTCAATGTATCAAGAGGATCAGCCTCGAGAGTTGCCCAGACTCAGTGATGTTAGGTGGGCTTGCAGGTATTATACCTGTCAAAACCTAATGGACCAGCTTCTAGCTGTGCTATGTGCCTTTCATGACATTGATGAGGAGAATAATGGAGACAGAAGTGTAGAGGGATGTGGACTGTGAGGGCAGCTAAACCTAGATTTCATTGGCCTTCTGGCAACCTTTTCAAAGAATACTTGGAGATACAAAGTTTTTGAGTGATATGCTGCAGTCCTCACCAGAGCAACTCACCTCATTGAGGCACTGCAGGAGTAAAATACAGAGATGAATCATCTTTTGACCAGCTGTGGACAGAAGTGCTAAGCATGGCTCAGCAGTGGAACATCAGCACAGAGAGGGTTTCTAAAAAGCAACCTAAAATAAGCTCTGCTCTTAATGACACTGTTGTCATGTCCACAGGTGGTCAGCGATACTGTGACATCAGCAAGGATTATTTGTAAGACTGTTTACCATCCTATCCTAGACCGTGTAAATGCTGAACTAGAGGCAGTTTTCAAAAACGGATTCAGGTGCTCAATCCTAAAAGCAACAGCTTTTTAGAGGAGGCTCCTTTGTTTTTGTTTGGAACCATTTACAACACAAACCTGGAGGATCTGAAGCATGAGCTCCACCAAGCAAAGTGGATCTACTGTTATACATGTCATTGTGATGACTGTGCTTAGTCTTATTAAAACTGATAACCACACAGAACACTGAGATTTTTAAATATTTTTTATTATAAAAAATTTCAAGTATGTTTTTCCCGTCGACCATTTTTTTTTTCAGATTCTTCCCTTTTTTTTAACTAACTACTCCTTCATACTTTGTGCTATTTCAACAATTCATATATTAAAACGTGCTGATTTTTCAGGACATTATTGTTATTATTTACCTTTTTCATACTACTTGTACTTTTAAAATATTTAACTTTTTCTGATTTTTTTTTGTCCCATGGGAAAGGAATTGAAACAGTCTTCAAACTCTCCCAATCTTCTGCTTCTTTGAACTTCAACTACTTTAGTATACTTTCAGCTACAGACTTCATTCAACCTTTACAATGTTCACAAAACTTTCAACTATTCAGCCATCACTCAGCTTATTGATATGTTCAATAGTTTTTGATTGATGACCATTTAAGTATCATTCAAATTTCTGACAAAATTCAAATTTATAATGGATGTGTATTGCACGGAATGTTCAGGGCTACAGTGGGTGACATCATCACCAGAGTGGGAAAGAGTCTAAAAATCCTCTGAAATTTTTCTCTTTTCATGCTGCTCCCGGCCACAAATAACTCTCCACACACATGATTTTCTCCACAGTTGTAGACAGGCTTGATCTCTCTATCGAAATATGCTCAAAAAAGCAGAGAGACTTACACAATTTGAAGTGGGAATGCAGCCAGGTCCCTTCCTGCTGCTCATTGACTCCCATACAAAAGTAGAGGCTGATTTTCAGAGAAAAGCAGAAATGTTCCCTGTTTCTAACTCGCATGTTCATGGACCCCTTTCTCCCATGCGTCCCATGTATCCCTATGTCACAGTAAAATCTAAGCAGTTATAGTCGTCATGGCAACCTCTGAGGGCAGGCTGGTAAGCAGGAAATGTTAGTGATTATCACTTTATAATTATGCCTTATGACAGGCAGGCATTATGTCTATCACTCACTACCAACTGACATGATCAGTACTGTCCTGTACCTGAGTGTACACCTACACTCAGGTGTGTCTGGTATGTGACCTATAACTAAGTTAAACTTGGAACAGACCTTCTCCATGACCCTGAGCAGTTACATTCTATGTAGGTCACATTACTTAACTATCTGTTCTGCTGTTCTGCTTTTTCATGCTATTCATCTTTCATCTTGAAAGTTCTGCTTTTAGTTTTCAGCTATAAATCCAGTGTTTTCACTGTTGTGTAAGCAATGTCTTCAGCTAATTCGCCATTGCCCTTTTAAAGACATTCGTATATCAGATTTCAAGTTATTCATTTCAGCTGTAGCATCAGCCATTTCAACATTGTTTCAGAAACTTCTTCAGATAATTCAGCATTGCTTCAGCATTGCTTCAGCAACGGCGCTCAGCTGCTTTCAGCATTCACATGCATTCCCTGCTGGAAATGCTTGCTTTTTCTGGTTTATTTTCATATTTATTTTTGCTGTAGTTTTGTCCACGGGTCATGTATTTTCTTTCTCTCACCTCCAATCTCTTTTAGATGCCTGACGAACTGTATCTCATCACCAAGACCCGTGGGCCAGTCAGTGTTAAACAGGTATGGTTCAGTCCAGTTTGAACTGACCTGACAGATTTATTTGCTGTGATTTATAGTAGCTCTTGTTTGCCGTTAATTTGGAGGATGACAGCAGGACAACTGACTGAAGAGAAGAGAAAGGAGCAGAGGATGGCAGAGGGATTTCAATCAACAGAGGGAAGAGGCGGAGGAAAACTGCGGAGCTCAGCTACTTCCGCATCATGTGAGCTACTGTGACTACAGCTAATTTGCTCCACCGCATCCTTTAGCAGAGAGCAGCAGAAGCCGAGGCTCCCATCCGCCAGAGGCAGCGATATCGATAACCATCAGAGGGGGAAGGGGGGGTAGGGGCAGCTGCGGCACAAAGACACCGAGAGTCCCAGACTGGCAGCGCAGATGATGACTGCAGACGTAGCGGCGTCTCTGCTGGTGCTCGCCGGTATCGTCGGGCTGAGCGACGTGACCCGTAGAGTGCTGTCCAGGATCCTCGCAGGCAGTGGGTTCACTATTTACGCGATAGAGCTCGTGTCCACCTTCCAGCTGTGCACCTGCACGCACGAGCTCAGGTTGTTGTCAGAGGTGGGCGGGATCGAATATCGTCTCGCGCTAACGTTGACGTACCTGGCAGCTGTGGTCCATGGGCTCACCTTCAGCGGGGCAATCGGCAACCCCTCCGCTGCGCTCGAGCACGCGTACCACGCAAGAATATCGGGTGGGTGCGCTCTGCGGCGGATCGCGTGCCAGTTCGCTGCGGCCGCCGCTTCGCGCAACGCGGTGCCGGTGATCTGGGATATTGGATTGTCCAGACTGCACGTGCGGCATAAGCTGCTCGGGTACCGGTGCGTTAGCCCTATTCATGCACCGCTGTCAAAGGCTACCGTCGTGGAGCTCGCGTGCGCCTTTGCGGTGCAAACTGTTGTCACGCACACGCGCTCGGTGAAGGAGAAATACCGCGTGCATGTCGTAGCTGCGGTCATCGCGACTGTGGTTTATGCAGGTAAGATTTTTTGAATGAATGAATGAATGAATAGATAGATAGATAGATAGATAGATAGATAGACAGATAGATAGATAGATAGATAGATATGTATATATGTATACACTTCTCACAAAAAGTTAGGGATATTTGACTTTTGGGAAAAATTTATGGAAAATGTAAAAAGTTCATGCTACAGTGATATTATATCATGAAAGTATAAGGCATTTAGTCTAATTTCAACTCAAGTTCACCTAAAGGTAAAGGTTATAATGTGTTTTAGGTGCATTCTGAAAATTCACCTGAAAGCCCAATATCCCTAACTTTTTGTGAGTAGGGTGTATGTATGTATATATATATATATATATATATATATATATATATATATATGTCTGTGTGTGTGTGTGTGTGTGTGCATATATATATATATACACACATATATATATATACATATATGTATGTATAACACTATATGTAGGCTACATATATGTGTGTGTGTGGTGTTAATTAACTGTTTTCTCTGTGTTGCTCATTTCTTTACTACATTCAAAACACTACACAGAGGGGACCAGGGGTAGCTACAGTCTCCTTGCATGTCTTCAGTGTAGCACTTCATAATTACACTAAGCTTTGTACCGCATTCACGGTCTTCACTTGTAAGTCATTTTGAATAAAAAAAAAAAATCTGCCAAATGACTTCATGTAAATGTAAATCTGTGCAACACAAACTGCTGTGGTGTTTAATTTCAAACACAAGGAGGGAAATATTACAGTTCACTGTGTGTTTGTGTGTGTTCAGGTGGCAGTGTGACAGGAGCAGTGTTTAATCCAGCCTTGGCCTTCTCCACACAGTTCCCCTGCAGTGGACACTCCTTCCTGGAGTACTGTCTGGTCTACTGGCTGGGCCCGCTGCTTGGTAAGACTCAGTAATGTGTACTAGTGATGTAAAACATTTATATCAGTAAAGGTCCTTAAATGCATAAAAAGGAATACCTTTAGTTACCTTTTAGTTCTTCTAGAACATGTGCTTCAACTGGGAGCAGCAAAGTCTGGTAGCTTTGAGCTCTTACTCAACCTTTGCTTTATTTTTGTTGTGTTTTTGTCATCTTTGTCAACCACTGATGGATCCTTATGTTGGGAGAAGAGTTTTTTCAAGAGAAGAGCTTTTTTAATTGAAACGGAGCAAATTTGGAGTATATCACCCTATTCCAGCCGAGATAGGAGGTGTTTTCGTGGTTGCCGCGCAACGTTGAGGGCCAGGAAATGGAGATACAAGCCTGTTCTGCCATCCGTCATCATGGGAAATGTCAACTCACTGCCCAACAAAAGTGATGAGCAGGAGGTATTGGTGAAGACTCAGAAAGAGTACCATGAGTGCAGCCTCATGTGTTTTACTGAAACCTGGTTGAATCAAAACATCCTCCATTGTGGATATACCTGGCTTCACTCCCATACGATCAGACAGAGATGCTAAGGCTAGTGGTGAGAAACAAGAGGAGGACTGGCCTCATTTGTGAACCAGAGATGGTGTGATCCTGCACATATCGAATTATTGGCTGTTGGAATGCGGCCATACAATGTAGCTACCAAGAGAATTCAGTCATATTATAATAACACTTATATTACAATACTGTATTCCAGAACATGCGCTTCAACTGGGAGCTGCAAAGTCTGGTAGCTCTGAGTTTTTACTCAACCTTGGCTTTATTTTGTTGTGTTTTGTATGTTTTTGTTGTATTTTGTCAACTACTGATGGCTACGTCTGTGGGGACACTAGATTCCTCAGGAGAGAAGCTTCTGTCATTAAAAATGGAGCAAGTCTGGAGGATGCCACCCTGTTCCAGCTGGGATGAGGAGCTGCTTTTGTGGTTGCTGTGCTGGTGGTGCAGAGGTTAAAGGCTTGGAGGTGGAGATGTACTGTAGGTCCTTTCTGCCATCAGTCATCATGCAAAATATCAACTCTCTGCCCAACAAGAGTGATGAGGAGCTGGAGATATGGGGGAAGACTCAGGAAGTAGACATTTTTTTCAAATCAAAACAATACTTGTGTACATCCCACCAACAGCTACTGCTGAAGTTCCATGTGAAGTTCTCCATGAAGTTGTTGCTAGGATACAGACTAAACATCCTGAGGCACTTGACTTCAGAGTGATCAGAGACACATGCTGGTGGAGGTCATTCTGAACAACTCGGATCATCCTCTTCATAACACCTTGATGGACCAAGAAAAGAGCGGTGGTGGACGGCTCCCCTCTCTTCACTGCAGGACGGAGAAATATAGAAGATCCTTTGTACCTTCAGCCATCAGGCTTCTTCATTCTTCTGCAAATGGTTGATGAGCTGACAGACAAATGAATTTCCCTTTGGGGATTAATAAAGTAATTCGTATTCGTATTCGTATTCATAATACTTGTGTACATCCCTCCAACTGCTGAAGTTCCATGTGAGATACTACATGATAGGGTTGCTAGGATACAGACCAAACATCCTGAAGCACTTACAATAATATCAGGAGACCATGTTACCCTCTCTTTCCACCTGACCAGTCAACCTGCTGTGGATGTTTGTGGGCTGTGGCAAAACCCTTGATCTGCTGTATGCCAATGTCAACAAAGCTTACAGAGCTACTGCCTTAGGTCAGATCACAACTTGTTTTTTTTTTGCAGGCCTGTAACAAAACCTGTGTGCAGAAGGAACCTGCAACTACACTCATAGTAAGGAAATGGACACCTGAGGCTAGTGAGGCTCTAAGGGATTCTTTCTTTTTCTTTCACCTTTATTTATTCAGGGAGGTCAATTGAGAGCAAGCTCTCTTTTCCAATGACACCCTGATTACAAAACAACATAAATATACACCCTATACAATACAAATCAAATCATAGTCCACAGTTACATACAGACTGCAGAAAACTTAATAGTAAGTTCCTAAAGCCATCTAGAGAAATATGATCAAGTGATGATGATAGACTGATAAAGTTTCAGACAGTTCTGTAAATTATTCCACTTCTAAGGGGCATAGAATTGAAAGGCATGTCTTACCCAATTCTGTCCTGACACTAGGAATGTTTAAAACAATGGCATCCTGTGAACGAGTTTGCAAGTTACAAACTCTAAGTGAGATTAAACTGGAAAGATAAACAGATAAAATGTCAAGTAAAGCTTTGTAAATAAAAACCATGCAATGTTGCTCCCTCCTTACACTTAAGGATGGCTATCCGACCTTGTTATAGAGAACACCGTGATGGGTTTGGAACACATCTCCAGTGATAAATCAAATTGCACAATAATAAAGTGCATCAAGGGGCTTCAACGTAGAGAGAGCAGCATGCATGTAAATAACATCACCGTAATCAAGTGCAGATAAAAAAAAGTGGCCTGAACAAATTCTTTTCTATTTTCTAAACAAAATCTGTTAAACAAGCTCTATTACGATAAATAAAAGATAATTTTTAGATTTTGGTCAGTTCAGAGATATGAGTTTTAAAAAACAATATGTCATCTAACCAGATGCCCAAATATTTATAATTAGAAACTCTCTCAGTGTGAGTTCCAGACCAGATTATCATCTAAAGCGTTGACAATGTCATTAATGCCTTTGACTGTTGCTGAGTGCTGTGTGCAGATCTATACCCAGATTGATAAGAATTTAAAATATTAAAGGCACACAAAAAAAAATTTTATTGATTAATTTTTTTTTTGATTGATTCTTAATTTTAAATAGTCGCTCTACTATTTTAGCCAGGCAAGGCAGTTTAGAAATTGGTCGATAACACTGGTCAACACCAAATTTAGTTTAATTTTGTTTAAGTTTTTTTAGCTGATTTAGGATAATTTTGATGTGCTGAATCCAAAAATCACATTTGTTTTGCTCAATCAGGTCAACTTTCTGAAATAAGCTACATATTTGTTTTTTGATGTTTTTGTTTACATGTACAGGTATTTTCACGTCATATGATGCAAAATTCTTTTATATTTCGGTGAAGTATGCGCTGGAGAAAATTTGTTATGATCAGCATGAGTGGCTTATTTGCGTTGACCTGAAGATGGTGAATTTTTTGTTGGGACAACAGTCCGGCTTCACCACGTACCCATGCTTTCTGTGCATGTGGGATAGTAGGGACACTGCTCAGCATTACACAAAGAAGGACTGGCCTGTGTGGGAGGAATTGGTGCCTTGCAGAGGAAGGAACGTCATCAACAATCCTCTGGTAGACAGAGACAAGATACTCTTCCCACCGCTGCACATCAAGCTCGGCTTGACAGTTCACCAAAGCTCTAGACAAGGATGGTGGCTGCTTCACTTACTTGTGCCATGCTTTTCCAGGATTAACCATAGAGAAGTTGAAAGCTGGCATCTTTGATGGTCCTCAAATCCGTCAGCTCATCAGAGATCCTGAGTTTGAAAACTCAATGAATGAAGTGGAACTGAAAGCATGGAAGGCTTTTGTTCTGGTCGTGAAGAACTTTCTTGGAAACATAAGGCCAGGCACTATGCAGAACTTGTTGCCAATATGCTCACTGCTTTCAGAAACCTCGGATGCAACATGAGCATCAAAATGCATTACTTATTCTCACATATGGATCGGTTTCCTGAGAATCTGGGATCAATGAGTGATGAGCAGGGGGAGAGATTCCATCAGGACATAAAAGAGATGGAGACCAGGTATCAGGGATGCTGGGATGCAGTCATGATGGCTGATTACTGTTGGACTCTGACGAGAGACATCCCTGCTGCTGAGCATTTGAGGGGTTCAAAGAAATGGAAGTTCATGCCCTGAATTTTGCACAATGACGACGTAACGTTCAAGTTACATGTACTTACCTTTATCAATGTCTATTATTCAATTTACAGAAATTGAAGTTTGTAACATTTAATTAATACATTCTGTTAGAAAACAATTTTTTTTCTCCTAAAACCTTTTTTTGGATGAGAAATATTAACAAAATTAACTGATAATGTCACAAAAATGTAATCAATTTGGTCAGAAGATCGGATTTTTCAAAATCACATTAGCACAAAACCCTGACCTGATTGAGAAAAATGGATGTCATTTTTGGATTCAGCAGTGCAAAATGGTCCTAATTCAGTTGAAAAAACATAGACAACTTACAGAAATTTTTTTTTTGTAACCCAGTGTAATTATTCAAATCATCCACAGGACCACCTTTATGAAGTGGAGATACCAAGGCAGTCTTCCACACAGTTGGAGTACTCTCAGTAATCACAGTTAAATTAAAAATATATGTCAGTGCATCAGTTATAATCGGAGCAGCCAGTTTTAAAAGATGTGCGTCCAACTCAGCCCCAGTGGATTTCTTAGGATCTATTGTAGACAGAGCATCAAATACTTCCAGACCAGAGAACAGTCTAAAAGAGAACCTACTGGGCCCAGAGCTACCTGGGACAGCAGGGCCATTACCATTGCTTTGAATGCACAGATTGGGATGTGCTGCTGGAAACAGACAATAACCATATGGACATTTACAGACAGGTTGATTGTTGTACTGAAGATGGAAAAGTTGGAATAGAAAAAGAAGATAGAGAAGAATTTACAACACAACAACATCCGTGAGGTGTGGAGAGGAATTAGTACCATCTCTGGCTACAAAAAGAAAAGACAGCCAACAGGGGGTGATGTGGAAAGAGCTGAAAGAGCTGATGAACTCAATCAGTTCTGCTGCTCCTCTTTCTCCTCCTCAAGTGTGTTTCTCCACCACAGCTCCTTCTTCTCCTCCTCAGGTGTGTTTCTCCACCACAGCTCCTTCTTCTCCTCCTCAGGTGTGTTTCTCCACCACAGCTCCTTCTTCTCCGCTAGTGTGTTTCTTCACCACAGCTCCTCCTCCTCCTCCTCCTACACCTGGGTACATCTCCACAGCTGCAGCTACTCCCCTTCTCACACCAGTTCCTCCACCCTTGTTTTGTCACGGGGTGAGGTTGGAGCTCAGGAGACTTTGCTCTGGGAAGGCTGCTGGCCCATATGGTGTGTTTCCAAGGTTGTTTTAAGACCGTGCTGCCCAACTGTCAACCTCTACACAGTATCCTCAACCTGAGTCTACAGCTGGGGCGGGTGCCAGCTCTGTGGAAAACATCCTATATAATGCCAGTACAAAAAGAAAATGTCCAGCTGAACTTAATGACTACAGACCGGTGGCCCTGCCTTGCACATCATGAAAACCCTGGAGCAGCTGATTCTACACCTACTGAGGCTTGAGGTCAAAGACAAACTCGATCCCCTGCAGTTTGCATACAAACAACACATTGGAGTGAATGATGCAGTCCTGTACATGCTACACAGTGCCAGTGTACTCTGGGACATTAATGAGTAACACAGGGGCTCCACAGGGGACTGTCCTGGCTCCATTCCTGTTCACATTGTATACAGCGGACCTTAAATACAACTCTGAGTCCTGCCACATCCAGAAATACTCAGATGATACTGCTATTGTGGCATGTATCAGAAATGGACGGGAATCTGAATATAGGGATTTGATAAAAGCCGTCATGAAAACTGCCTCATACTGAACACCTCAAAGACAAAGGAAATGATCATGGATTTCCATAGGTCCAAGCCCTCTCTTCAGCCAGTAAACACTTGTGGAGTGGATATCGAGGTGGTGACAACCTATAAATATCTAGGTGTACACCTGGATAATAAGTTGGACTGGTCGCTTAACACAGATGCACTTTACAAAAAGGGGCAGAGCTCAGATCTTTAAACATCTGCAGTAAGATGCTGCAGATGTTCTATCAGTCTGTTGTGGCAAGTGCTTTATTTTATGCTGCAGGCTGCTGGGGAGGAAGTTTAGGAAAAAAGCAGGCAAAGAGGCTGGATAAGCTTGTCAAGAAGGCTGGCTCTGTCAATGGAGTAAAGATGGACTCTCTGGAGGAAGTGGTGGGGGAGATACAAATAATAGTACAATGAGGATGATGGAGGCCATCCTCAACAACACGGATCATCCACTTCATAACACCTTGATGGATCAAAGAAGCAGCAGTGGTGGATGGCTCCTCTCTCTTCATTGCAGGACAGAAAGATACAGAACATCTTTTATACCCACAGCCATCAGGCTTTTTAATTCTTCTGCAAATGATGGATGAGCTAATACACAAATGAATTTACCTTTGGGGATTAATAAAGTAATTCGTATTCGTATTGTATGATTTGATTTGAGAGCTTACTGAATATTAAAACCATGTTCCTGTTGTGCTGTATGTTGTTGCTGTTGTAGGTATGATGACCTCAGTGCTTCTGTTTGATAAAATCGTCCCTCTGTTGTCTGGGAAATCACTGTCTCTTCATCTCCTCCTGGAGACCAAGAAGAAGACCTGAGCTCTGCAGGGCGGAGGACAGGAGGACTGTGAGCCTGCTGCTTTACACGAGTGATGAGGACAACATTGTGCTGTTTTCATCCCTCCTTCCCCACTGTTTTGCCTATTTTAAGGCAATTACCACACAAAAAACACCATGAATATAGCAGTGTTTAGTATATTGTTCTTTTATCATTGCTTTTCATTATGAGAGAAAGACTGAGTTCTATAAGTTTATGTTGCAGAAGAATTTCTGTCTAACTTACTAAGCGAGTTACTGTTATTATCCCACTCAAGTGTCCAACTGTTGTTGCGCCATACTGTTTGTATTTGTATTTGATTTGTCACTGAGATATTATGTCATTTAACACTTGGTGCACACAACAGAGGAACAGAACAGTGTACTGTGTTTTCCTCCCTGTTAAGGGCACAATACCTGTGGTTCTGTGATTATCCAGTTGCTGGATGATTTCACTCCTAGAGCACACATTCTTTTTTTTTTTTAAGTATATTTTTGGGCTTGCCTTTATTTGATAGAACAGTATGAGAGAGACAGGAAATGGGGAGGCAGAGAGAGGGGAAATGACATGCAGTAAAGGGCTGCCCGATGCGGGATTCGAACCGGGGCCGACTGCAGCGAGGACTGTAGCCTCTGTATATGGAGCGCCTGCTCTACCCACTACACCACAAGGTGCCCCAGAGCACACATTGTATCCACAGACAGATTCTGTAAAGCAGGGACATGATGTGATTTTTGACTTTGCCACAACTCAGAAAAACAGGTAACATGCCAAGTTTGAATAAACTAATAAACAAACAACTATAGAAAATAAGGTGTGAAAAACAACTAGTACTCATTGCTCTGGACCACTGAAGGCACTGAAACCAGACTCCCTGTCAGTTTGCTTTATGCTAAAAAGAAACAGGACTTTATCCATATTAGAAAAATCCAGCCAAATATGCTGGAGCCAGCAGAGCCAGAGTCAGACTGGGAGCCAGGCTGGCAGCCTGGTTGTCTCAGTGTGTTTCCTGGGGGGTACCATGCAGGCAGAGCAGCAGGTGGGAGGTCTGGGAGTGAGATGGTCAGTTCACCTTCATTCCTCAGCCCGTTAGCTGTTTTGGAGCCTTTCACAACTTTTTAAAAAATTTGCTTCCTGACTGGATCCTGGAAGCTGCTGAAAACATTCTCCTGCATAACTATTTAAGTTATTATAGAATATTGTATATTGAGCCAATAATTATTCTTTTTGTGTAATAAAATAGGTATTCATGGGAAGCTGATTGGAGATCACATGATCATGAAATTTATTTGAATAGCACGTCTGTGCTTTGTATGATTTATATTTATACTTAATGTGACATTCCAGTGCCAAGCACAGTACAGACTGCAGATGTAACTGTTACCTTTTTATCTTCTGACTGATTCATTGGAATAAAATTGATTGACTCATTAACTGCTTGGCTGGTTTATGTTAGCATCCAAAAGGTGAGAAATCGCTGGTTTATTCACTGATCAACAGTAAAAGTAAGTGCTTATAGTCCCCTCATGTCTGTCAGAGTCACTGCAGCCAAGCACAGATGAGCCTGTGTGTGTGTGTGTGTGTCAGTGTGTCAGAGAGAGATCTGATCTACCATAGGTGTGGGTGGGAGGACTTTGACAGGTGTTTTGTGTCTATAGATAAATGTTGTTGTGGTGATGACATCACAGCTGTGACAGAGTCATCATACTTAACAGGTGAGTAGTTGGGCTCAGTAAAGCAGTAACAGTGCAGTCATTAATACCAAGTACTTTTTTAATGCAGGAGCTTGTTACAAAAAGACCATGATTCTGCTATAATAAGCAAAAAAAACAAAACAAAAAAAAACTATGCATTTATTGACAAACTGATACAAAGACAGCGACTCTCCTCATCAGGAAGATCAAATATCAAAGTATTCAAATATAAAACAGAAACAGGAGATTGCTTTCATACTCAAAAGGATCAGGGCCCTTGGGTTGTCTTTAAGCAGCTTCCTGTAGCTGACTCAGCTTCATCAGATAAGTGCAGCACAGCAAACACTGTTCAGAACACCTGGACAAACCAGTAGAGACGGAGGGATGGTGGGCAGAAAACCAACAACACCAACAATATATGACAATACAGAATGTTGGAAGCTACAGGGGACTACTGACGAGTACATGAGAAAAGGCTGGAACAAAGTACAGGTTAGTGCTGATGGCCTTAAAGAACTCCCATGGTCCTCTTCTCCAATCCCATGATGCAGTTCCAGTGTGTTTTGGCTGCTGAGAAGACTTTCATCTACAGAAAGAGTTAGAAAACCCATGAGCCAGGCTGCCCATTACAGACAGTAGTTTGTCACGTTCTTGTCAAAGTTTTATACAAAAGTTTGATACAGAAAAGATGGAGGAGTTTGTGTCCAGCCCATGACTAACAGATGCATGGGAGCACATTTTGTGGATTAAAAAATAATTGTATGAACATATGGATTAGATTTTATTGGCCGATTATAGCCATTACAGAATAATGGTCAATTGGCCAGAAGTTGGCTGGAATGATGTGCTTGTTGGGGATAGGAGGTCAAGAATCATGGAGGAAAGAAAATGTCAACGCACATTGTAACTCATGTTTTACCAGTGGTTTCCATGACGTTGCTTATCCACCTACTTGTTACCTACAGATAATAATAAATTCATGGTTTGTAAATAGACTTATCCTTTGTATGATTATTTCATTTACCAGAGCTTAACTTCAGCCTACACCTTTTTGGTCTAAATGTCCATTGCACGCCTTATTTCTTTCTTTATTTGTTTACTCTGATTTGCCTATGTTTCTTTGGTCATCTTTTCTTGGACCTTGTCTAGCTGCTGTATTTATGTTGAGTTGTAATTTCTATTGTACAATGAGATGCTATGTCAAACCAAAGACTAAACTAAACTAAGTTTTTACACATCATTTTGTACTTGATTTTTTTTATTTTTTTTGAAAGCTAAATATTAAAAGGGGCTTGTGATTTTATGTTAGAATTGTTCATATACCTGTTCAGATTCTGCTTTAAATTCACTAAGAGTCAACTGAGAATAAGAAAAGAAGTTGTAACAAGTGTAACAACAAAGACAAACTGCAATTTGTACCACAGAGGTGTAACAAAACATTATCATTGCATTCAGTTTCATATCTTTGATGTTGCTATGAGAAGCAGTAACTTTCAGGATTAAATTGAATGTGAAATTGAATGTGTGCCCCAAGGCTCAATTTTAGGCCCCCTACTTTTTAACTTATACATGCTCCCACTGGGTAATGTCATCAGGAGGCGCGGTATCAATTTCTACAGCTATGCAGATGACACACAGCTGTACATACTCATGTGTCCTGACGACATAGGGCCAATTGATTACACATCAAAGCCTGGATGGCAGAAAACTTCCTACAGCTCAACCAGGACAAGACTGGATTTAATTATCGATCCTAAGGTGAACTGCAAACACTGTCTTTAAATCCATTCAATCAGGTAAAGAATCTGGGCGTCATCTTTGACTCTGAGCTTAATTTTATCCCACATATTAAACACGTAACTTAAACAGGCTTTTATCATCTTAAAAATATAGTCAGAGCCCGCCCCTTTCTCTCGTGCTAACACAGACACTAATGCATGCTTTTATCTCCAGACGTATTGACTACTGTAATGCCCTGCTTTCTAGTCTTCCTAAAAGAAATATCTCAATTTTACAACTCCTACAGAATTCTGCAGCACGCGTGCTGATGAAGACCAGAAGGCGAGCACCTATTACACCGGTTTTAAGGTCGTTGCATTGGCTCCCTGTGTGTTTTAGGATTGATTTTAAAGTTCTCTTAAATGTTAAATGTCTTAAGGGTCTTAATAATCCGCAAAGCTAGAACACAAAATTACGGTTCCAGCACTATGGCCCCCGTTTGTGAAATAGCCTGCTGGAGGACCTGAGGGCCGCAGAGAATGTTAATATTTTTAAAAGCAGGCTCAAGACCCACCTATTTAATTTGGCTTTTAACTAATGTCTTATTTTCTTAGTCTATTTATATTTTAGTCAGTTTATTTTATCCATTTGATTATACATCATTTTATTTTTACTTTATTTTTATTTTTACTATATTATTTTATTTTATCTTATTTGATCTATTTTATATTCTTAGCCTATGTAGTTTTATGTTCTTAATCTATGTAGTTTTATGTTTATGTTTTTAGTGCATATCTCCAGTGTTTCCTCAGTGGGGGCCGTCTGCGGTGGGGGCTGTGATCGGCTCTGGCTGGGATGTCTTGACTCATGGTGGCCATTGGCTGGGCCGGGTGCGGGGTCTGTGGCAGTTCTTCACTGCACTGCTGTGGACCCCCCACTGGCCTGTAGCTATGTGGACGCCCGAGTGGAAGTGTCCTGGCCTTGGGCCGTGATCAGCACCCAGCGCAGACGGCTTCCTGTGAAGGTGTTTCCTGACCTGGTGCCTCTGTATTCAGCCACATATTCTTAAGATCGTGTTATTTGTGTGTGTGTGTGTGTGTGTGTGTGTGCATGTGAATATGTGCAGGGGTGGGGGGTTTTGAGGTGTGGTGTTGGGGAGGTTTGGGGTGGGCGGGGGGATGGCTGCTTTTAAACATGTAAAGCACTTTGTGCTACATTTTTAATGTATGAAAAGTGCTCTATAAATAAAGTTTGATTGATTGATAATGCAGATATAGATGTCTCAAACCACTACATTTTGGATAAACTACTGATTCGCTTCTATGCAGCAGACACCACAGGGAGCCACACTACCTGCTGACAAAAATGATGGGACAGTTGTAACCTTGGTGACTAAACACAATAAAAAGGGGACAGCTCTGTCAGAAATGAGACTTCAGTTGGACTGCCAAGAGGTGAACTAACTAACTAACTAACTAACTAACTAACTAACTAACAGGTGTTACAGACAAACACCAGGTGCCAAAGTTAACCATGTAACCAGTGCTTAAGGAAAGGAAATAAACATGTATCACAGCCAGTGAACATCCAAGGTGACTGTAACTATTCCAACAGTCATTGTGTTGTAGCGACTTTGGATCCACTTGTGATGATGTATTACAGAGTGCAGAGTGAGTGACACAGTGAAACCCACCAGTGTTCGATGTCTGCATCCTCAAACTGACCGGCCTCCATCGCTGCTGCATCGACCTCCATGCCATCTGTCAGCAACACACACCATGACCAGTTAACAGACAAGTCCCACAAACATCCCATAAACAGCTCATACCAGCTGATGTGGTGTTACTCAGATTTGTGTAGAGAAAACAACAAAGCCTTATTTGACTTTTTTTTTTATTATTATTATTAAAATATGAATGATGGTGTTGCTGAACACTTGATTAGGGATGTAATTAACAAAACGATGGCGAAAGATCTCAGTGCAGTGTTTCGCATACATTTTTCTGCCCTGGCAGCAGGCCAGTGATTACACTCCTACAGCCTCCTGCCACTGCACATTCTCACCTGATTGTAACTACCGTATTTTCCGCACTATAAGGCGCACTTAAAAGCCTTTAATTTTCTCAAAAAACAACAGTGCGCTTTATAATCTGGAGCGCCTTATATATGGATCAATTGGTTAATTGGTTGATCCATACTGGTTGTACATGGCGCTCAAGGCGCTCTGTCAAAATGTTTCAGTATGAAAAACCAATAAAAACAATTTAATAATCCAAAACACCGATCCCTTTATTTTTCTAAGCCTTTTGCTAGACTATCTGCCGGATTAGCTATAAAAGGCTCCTCATATTCCTGTTTAAGACACGAAGTTTTATCATTCACACTTGGTGAATCTCTAATCTCACCAACAAGTACGACTGGTAAACTACAAGGCCGCACCGCTTGCAGCATTACGGCTACTGTAGTCAGTAAACACCGGTACTTACTCACAGTCCTAGTGGATGCATAGCGCAACCCCAGTCAAATGTTTGACTGCAGTATCTTCTATTCTATGCGCCTTATAATCCAGTGCGCCCCATATATGAAGAAAGTTCTAAAATAGGCCATTCATTGAAGGTGCGCCTTATAATCTGGTGCGCCTTATAGTGTGGAAAATACGGTAAATTAATATTCCACAGATTGTGTGTGATGGTTTTCAGTATTCTACATCTAACATCATTTGGCCTCTTTGTTACAAATTAGTAATGTTACGATTAACTGATTTGACACTATGTATGCACTGCTCTGTTACAATTAGATGATCTGACACTGTGTGTGCTCTGTCCTGTGCTCAAATTCACAAAACCTGATGAGTGTCCTTACGACACCAGATAGCGGTGAATCTCACCTGATAAGCAAGGACAAGATGTAACTGCAGTGTCTTTTCTCACTGTCAGCTAGGTTTGTTACAATAGATACATGCCTGACTCACAGCATCTTCACACACATACTTAGCACGTATCATGCGCACATATGATAAACCAGGCGTGGACAGCATCTTATGACAAATCACACTCTGTCATAAAATCCAACCTCTGTATGGGGCAGGCCCAGCCCAAGAAGATAACTGTGAACTATAAATGTGAGCTGTTTTCTCAAATCTTTGTTCGTTTTGGCTGAGATCCTGAGAGAGCTCTGTCACTACGCGCCCAGCACTTCTGTGCTTTACCTGTGACAATCAATAAATTCTTCTTTATAGGCTTTATGCCGATCTGAACCGCTATAATGGAATAGCCGATATTCTGCATTTTATGCAATATCATGCAAGATCATTCACCAATCCAAACAATGACGCCATTATCGTGTTGAAACTTTTTTCAGCTTCTCCCATTGCATAGAGGGCAGATGGCTTGTGTTTTATCTGTCCACGGCTCCGACATGTTTAGCTGCGTTTCCACTGCGGGAGTTCCTGGTAAAGGGAAGGGGGTAGGAACTTTAGAGGAACCATCCTCTCACTCGGCCCTCTCAGCTGCCATGTCTCCACTGCAGACCAAGACCCGCCGGACTCTTGAGGCAACGTGCAGCAGTTTCAATCATCGCAATCTAATCGTTGTGCAGCTAATTTTTTTTTTTTACTGCTCTTGATGTTGTTGTTTTTCCGACAGTATAGACACCACAAAGACATAAAATACACAAATTAGATGTGTTTGTTTTGCAAAAAACAACATCTCATTGGTTTGAATGTGTTTATGTCTTTGTGGTGTTTATGTTTTGAGCTCTGTCACTATGTGATTGTGCTGAATGACAGCCTCAGCAGAAACAGCAGAACTACGCCCCCTGCTGGTGAAAGAGAGCTGTTGCAGAATGGGTCTATGCATCAGGTGAAACCGTGCCGAGAGAGAGAGAGACTCTGTTCGATTATTATTGTTTCTTTCTAGCGGGAATTATGAGCTTGGTCATGTGCGTTCAGAGAACAGTCAGTGTTATGTATATGGTTTTTGTCTTCCTGTTATTTCCTATGGCGTAATATATGTTGATAGTTTGGCTAATAAGTTAGCCCCTTAATGCTAATAGTTGCTAATAGTAAGAAGCCTCTCACCCGTATATGTCCATATCATTATATGGTTGTTATCATTGGTTATTGTTTATTAAGCTGAATGTTTAACACTTCATTTCCTTTGGTGTTTACCACTACTGGTGTTGGTATTCATGTACGTGCTATTCTGATAACTGTTTTTTATTCTCTGTTGCACAACCACACACACACACACATAATCTTTCACACTCCCACCATATCTATCAGTAATAAAAGAATTAACCCTTTAAGCGCCAAAGTCGCAAAATTGCGACAAGCAACATTGCTGAATAAAACAGGCTGTATCTATAAATGTGGTGCCGAATCTTGTTACTACTTTTCACCAGGAGATAGCGGACATGTGTGCCTGTAATCTGAGCAGCATTTGTGGGCATGGTTCTATTCAAAGTTTTAGAGTAAGAAGAGTTTGTAAAACACCCTCCGGCGCAGAGACGCGGCGGTGAAGCAGCGGTAGTAGTGCCGAGCGTAGCGAGAGCAGAGCAGAGCGAAAGAGTGTTTCTTCATTTTCTCACGATGCCGAGAGGTCGTTTTACCATCGACCAAGTACTTTGTCAGGTACTGGCTGAGTCCGATTCCGAGGAGGAAGACATGCAGTTGTCCAGTGAAGGAGAAACTGACGTTAGTAGTGACGGCGAGTCCGCGCGCCATAGTCCACAATCAGCACATGGTATAGCGGATGCTTCACCTCAGCGTGGCCGGGGTGGAAGCATTCTGCGACTGACTACTGAATACTGTCAACTGACTGTTGACAGTATTCCCTTATCTCAAACCGCTCTCAAACTACAGCCTTTTGAAATCTTTATAAGAAAATTGACATTTTCCAATATGGCCGCCACCTGTTGATGTCACAATATGCAAATTGGATGACAATTTACTTCCAACCCAAATTTTGCTTCAAACTGAAGATATTCCTCAATTACAGTATGCCCTTATCTCAAACCACTTTAAAGTTATAGCCTTTTGAAACCTCGATATCAAAATTGAACATTTTCCAATATGGCCGCCACCTTGTGACGTCATAATATGCAAATTAGATGAATAATTTCACTCCCATCACAGACTTTGAGTCATACTGAACAATTTTCTCAGTGACAGTATACCTTTATCTCAAACTACTTTCAAGTTATAGCCTTTTGAAATCTTGATATCAAAATTGTATATTTTCTTGAAAAAACTCCGGCGCCTAAAGGGTTAAAGGGAACATCTGGACTCTTGCTCATGCATTCTGACCGATGCCCCCCAGTGGCCACAAGTGATTCACACCAGTTAATTGTACAGTCCATAAAACAAACCACTGTAACAGTGATGGACAATAAAGTTTTTGAATCTTGAATCATTAGATGTCAGATATAAACAAACATGTCAGTGGCGTGGAACTTCTTCAAAGTGAATGAGACAGACAAAACACAAGTTATAAACAAGTTATTTAAATAGACATATTGCTCCCTCACCTAATCGGATCGTGATCGGTTATTGGTTTATTTAAACTCACTGATCGGTGATGGGCCCCAAAAATCCTGATCGCGTAAAGACTACCTCTTTACCACAGGAGGATGAAGAACCATATCTGCTGTTATGGAGACATGGGCCTACAGAAGTTTACTGTACATCTTCAATATCATGTAACAATTTCTGCTCACACTGTCCTACATGAAAACCTGCATGGTCTTGTCTTATAACAGAGAGTGTTCTCTGACTCCTATAATAACCAAAATCCACAATGTGTAATATTAGATGAAGACTGTTAAGGTAAATTATAGACTGTGCAGTGACACTGTAACTTTCATAGAGGTAATCCTCCAGGAATGAGAAAAACATCCAGAGTAGAGTGCCTTGAGAGAGAGAGTGGCGACACCTCTGTTCACTGCAATGGTTCAGTCTTTTCACAGCAATGGCGGAGCATGGAGCGCCTCAAAAGTTCCTGGAAGTTAGCACAAGCTATCTGTCGCTCAGTGTAATTTCAATGGAGCAGATTTCGGAGCCACACGTGTTCAAAGTAAAATGTTTGAATACTTAAATGTTCATATCAGTAGTGCATCGGAATCAAATTGACATGAGTAATGAAGTATGTTGGCAGATAGTCCCCATCTAAATTAGAAGATTTAGAGAATATTAAAATAAAAAAGTTTAGGCTCACACACTGGATAATGATAGCAACTCATGCAACAGGCTGATAAATGTAAATCCTGTTCTTCAAATATAACACATCAATTTAATATCATTGAGGCTGTGGAATGATGGGTGAAGGTCATAATATGAGGACATTCATATCATACCCTATGATTCTGGACTGCGGGCTCATAGTGTATTACCACCACACTGCACTGACTCAGTTAATGTTATATAATAAAGAGAACTATCCATCCATCCATCCATCCATCTTCCTCCGCTTATCCGGGGCCAGGTATTGCAGCCGATACAATTATACAGTACTATGTTAGGGCTGTCAGTTTTTATTTGATATTCGAGTATAGGAGTGCAGGGTGAAGAGTTCATATTCGAATATTCAAACTGTAGATAGAGCCGCACTCAGCAATCCTGATCCCGTTGATCAAATTTATTGCAAATAATAACAGAAGGTGATTCCGCTTGACTGTGGTTGTTTATTATAATTATTATATTAAACATTACTATTATTAACTTTTTTCAGTGTTCCCTTGGTTTTATTTATTAGAAGAAGAGATAAGTGGGACTTCTTTTAGGAGCTAAAATATGGTTTGTTGCTGAGTTGTTGTCCCTGTGCTAAGCTGTGTATCACTCTGCCCTAGTCCAGCACTGTCCTGAAGCACGTTCAGCTGTTCTGGGGTTGCCCAATGTTAAACCGAGGCTACTGTTCTTCATCACCTTCGTTTGGGTCTTCCAAGATGGCCATCTTTTAAGTGTTGTTTTTTTCTGTTTTTTTCCTGTTAAGAAGAATAAATTAAACTTCCCAGTGGTGTGGTATTTGAAGAAGTACAAATGTCTTTGCAGAAGCCATGCATGCGCACGCTTTTCCCTGATCAACTGCAGCATCCCCATGCAACGCAGCATACTGCGGTGAAGACTGTATTCAAGGAGAACATAGAGGAAAGGACACAAACAGTTTGACATGCTGATCTGTTTGACTTGTTTAGTTACTGTTTTTAATTCATGGTGGTATTAAGTGCACTGGGAAAAAACAAGATTGTGTGATTTATTGTGTATCAATGAGTAGAGTAAGTTTGGGGTAAGAATAATTAACAAATAGTAATACAATTCCATGTATTTGCATTTACATTTGAATTCAAATCAAAATTTGATTTATTTTGCCATGGATGTCCTATAAGAACAAAGTTATCATCATTATGCTGTTGTGTAGTCCATGTAGTCAAGTTATTGTGTAGTCACAGAGTCACGTGACCATCGCGAGGGATGTAGACGCTTCGCTTCGTAGCTCCGCAGAACCCCCTCATATTTAAGCTTTAATTTCATATTCAGCGCTACTTTTACGCTTTCGGTTAATTTTCTTTTGTTTTGTGAAAGTTTTGTGCACACTGAGATGCCAACAAATCAGAAAAAATCGACAAGCAAACAGCCAGCAACACCTCGTTCAGCTGTTAGCGTGGAGACGGCATGGCAGCAAATTCAAAGAAAACCGACAACCATACAGCCAGCAGCAGCTAGTTCAATCGTCAGCGTGAACACAGCAGCAAATCCGAAAGTAACGACAAACATTCAGCCGGCAACAACTCGTTCAGCCGACAACGTGGAGATGGCCGCAAATTCGAAAAAAACGACAGCCTATTCAACCGACAACATGGAGCTCGCCGAGCTAGTTAAGGTAGCAGTTGCAGAAGCTATCAAAGAGGCCATCCCCACGCTTGTGGAAGACGTTGTGTCTCATCTGACTAACAAGACACAGGCTCTAGTGGATGCACAGGTCGTGGCGAGATGGTTGCCATGCAGGCTGATATTTCTAAGTGTATGAACTATATGGAGAAAGACGAGAGCCGTGTGGTGGAGGTGGACCGTCGGCTCTCGTTGGTGAAAAAACTGGCAGAAAAGCACGCCCAGCTGGAGGACAAAATTGCCGACATGGAGGACAGGTCGCGCAGAGATAACCTACGTGTGCACGGAGTCCCTGAAAACGCAGAGACACTGAATGTTCTTGCTCTCCTGTCGGATGTCATACCACGCTGGTTTCCTAACCTGGGATCTGTTGAAATCATGCGTGCACACCGCGTTGGTGCCCCGAAGGAAGACGCAAATGGCAGACCTGTGCCTCGCACCATCATCTTGAAACTACTGCGCTTCACCGACAGAGACAAGATCCTGAAAGCGGCGCGCGGTGCGGCCGTGGAGTTGGAGGGAAAGACCATCCGCTTCACCCTGGACTACAGCCCGCATACGTTCAGGCGCAGGATGGCCTTCTCCGAGGCAATGGACGCTCTGCAAAAGCTGGAGTTTCGCACCTTTCTCCTCTACCCTGCAAAACTAAAGGCGATACGAGGAGGAACGAGCCATATTTTCAACACCCCACGGGAGGTAAAAGACTTCATCAATTCTCTTGGTGAATAGTTTCCAACCACACAGGTGATCCAGCCAGCTGGTTAATTCAACTAAATGCACATAGGCCAATAGGCAACTTCGACTCGATGTTTGGTGAGGACTGTCAGGCATAGCCTGAAATGGCATTATCACTGATTTTCTACAGGGTGCTTTTTGGTTGTTATTATTATTGTTACTTATTTTTATATATTTATTTCAATTGATTGTTTCGTTTTACTCTCTTTCTGATGAGAAAGGTTGACTCTACAAGCTTTACAATGACCCTGTATGGCCTATGTTCTAACTGTAAACATATTCAGATTTATTGGACTTATGCTCTTAATTTTCTGAATCAGTCCAGTTGGTTTAACATATCCCTCTTGCCTATTTCTGTTCATTTGCTCTGCCAGGAATAAGTAATACTAATTTTATAATCCTGCACAATGCCAGGGACAATTGTTACTGTTGTCTATGGATCTCTGTTTGACCTTCGTCTAAGATCAAGCTCCGTTTTCAAAAAGAAAGGCTGGTATTATTTCTGGCATGTTGCCAACTCTACTATAAGTTACAAATTTGACCAGCCATGTTCTATTTGCATCCAGTTCTAATATGTACCGATAACCTACCACATGTTTGAACATTCTGTGTAGCTCATTTACAATCGTTATAACACTACTATGGTACTGTAATTGTTATTGGAGGAAGAGGGGAAGGAACACGCCTCTTGAGGATCACAGGTCCAACATGGGGGGGGTCAGGCTCCCCAGGAGGAGTCAAATTTTATTTTTGTTTTTTCTACGTTTTCATATTTTTGTGGGGGTTTGTTTTCTTGCCCTCTCTCGTTCTTTTGAGAGTGGTAGGTTCATGGCGACAGGGATTTTGGGGTGGGAAGGATCTCTCTCAGCACTTTAATTTTACATTTTGGTCTGGCAGCTGCTCTATAGGTTGTCTCTCTACTTTGCATCTTATGTGTTTCACAATACTAGGCACTATTAGTCATCATGAGTAGTATACATGTAATCAGCTGGAGTGTCAATGGGCTGAATGGTCAAATTAAGCGCACAGCCTGCTTAGACCTGTTACGCAGACAACATGTGGACGTTGCCTTTATACAGGAGTCCCATTTAAGAACTATAGATGTCCGTAGATTTTCAAACAAACACTATTATGTAGCTGCCTCAGCATCGCTGGACACCAAAACTAGGGGGTCATTAGTAGTATTGAAACGTAACCTCTCAATAACTGTACTTGGACAATTTGGTAGCGAGGATGGTAGGATTTCTTACATTAAGACTATTGTATCTGGACGCAAATTTGCTTTTATATCAGTTTATGCTCCATCCCAATATGAACCAGAGTTCTTCCCCAGATTAACAGAAGTTTTACTGCACCTACAAGACTCTCTTATTCTTGGTGCGGACATGAACTGCTATGTAAATGTGATATTGGACAAATCTACTCCACGGCCACAGTTGCAAGCATCAAAAGATTTTCAGAACTTTCTGTCAGTACTTAGCTTAATAGACCTTTACCGCATTATCAATCCGACATCTAAACAATACACTTTTTATTCAGCTAGACATCAAAGTTTCTCTAGAATAGATTATATATTTACTTCAGCTACTTCTGTTTCGGAAATACATGATGTTATCAAGGCTTGCTCTTTATCAGATCATAGCATTGTCGCAGCGCGCTTCACACTCCTAGGTACACCACCTAGAGCTCCACGTTGGCGGTTCAACGTCTCACTTCTCAAAAATTGTGATTTTTGCACTTTTCTCAAAGAAAAGTTAAACATTTTTATAGATGTTAACACGGGCTCAGTAAATGATCCTAGATTTTTATGGGATGCTATTAAGGGCTGTATTAGGGACTCCTCAATCTCATTCTCATCCAACCTTAATAAGAGCAGACTAAAGAAGATAACTGAACTGGAGAATGCTCTCACAGAGCTAGAGGTGCAACAACAAGCCACATATTCTGATGCAGCTCAAGGCAGAATAGCTGTGACAAGAACTGAGTTGAATGCTCTGTTAAGACGTAGAGCAGAGTTCTTAATGCACAGGACCAGAAGAACATATTACTTCAGTGGTGCCAGACCAAGTCATCTTTTAGCTTTAAGATTGAAATACCATGAAAAATATTCAAATATTACAGCCATTGAAACATCTCTTCGCACTTTGAGCAATCCACTTGATATCAGTTCTGAATTTAAATCTTTCTACTCATCTCTTTATAATTCTGAAATCTCACTTGATTCGCAGGCGTGTGCAAACTTTTTTCAGGATCTCAATTTACCTTCCCTGTCTGACAATGAATCAGAATTACTGAATGCCCCCATTATGCTAGAAGAGTTGAAGAATGCTCTTGTTAATATGAAAAACGGCAAATCCCCAGGGTGGGATGGAATTCCACCTGAGCTTTACCTAACTTTCTGGGATATATTGGGCAGACCACTATTGGATATGATTAATACAGCCATTGATAAGGGTGCATTTAATTCTAGTACTAACACAGCTATAATTACAGTCCTGCTCAAACCGAATAAAGATTTAACTAAATGTGGTAATTACAGACCTCTCTCTCTCCTGAATGGGGATATTAAACTATATGCAAAAGTGCTTGCTTCCAGGTTGGAGATGCATCTTACAAAACTCATACATAACGACCAAACTGGTTTTATTAGAACTCGCCTAGCATCTGATAATGTCCTTTGCTTGTTACACATCATTCATGCATCCAGTAGTATTGATTCCCCTTGCTCGGTCCTATCATTGGACGCTGAAAAAGCATTTGACCGCTTAGAATGGGCATACCTCTGGAAAACATTAGACAGATTTGGGCTTGGTTTGCATTTTATTAATATGATTAAGATTTTATACGCAAATCCCTCAGCAATGGTCTGCACAGATCACATCTGCTCTGCCCAGTTCCCAGTATCAAGGGGCACTCGTCAGGGATGCCCCCTTTCACCCCTACTTTTTGCCCTTTCCCTTGAGCCATTGGCACAGAAAATAAGACAGCATCCATCAGTACATCCCATCACTTTTAGTAACACAGAGCATCGTATTTCCTTATATGCTGATGACATCCTTCTTTACGTCAGCAGTGCTGGTTCCTCAATTCCACATTTGCTCTCCTCCTTTGATAGATTCAGCTCACTCTCTGGATACAAAATTAACTGGAATAAGTCTACATTGATGCATCTAAACTCAGCTGCACTTCAAACTCCTCTGCCCTCCCATATACCAGTAGTTAAAAGCTTCAGATATCTTGGAATTGAAATTTTTCCCTCCACATCGTCCATTGCAATAAAAAATTTTCAAGGTCTTTCAAGATCTGACTATATATATGGTCAGATCGAGAAGGACTTTGAGCGTTGGTCGAATCTTCCAAATTCACTTCAAGCCCGAATAGCAATAGTTAAAATGGATATACTTCCTCGTGTTAACTTTTACTCTTCCATGATCCCCCTCGCTCCCCCTTTGGGATACTGGGATAAACTTCAGTCATTAGTTTCTAAGTTTATATGGAAAGGAAAAAGGCCTCGCCTAAAACTTACAACTCTCCAACGAGAAAAGATTCAAGGGGGGCTAGCTCTGCCAGATTTTAAAATCTATTTTTGGTCCTATGTGCTACGCCCCCTATCTACATGGTTTAACCCCTGTTCCTCCGTTACTTGGAGATCAATTGAGGAGAATATTGCTCTGCCCCACAGGTTGCAAGACCTGGTGTATGCTAACACACCATTGAAAACAGCCAAATTACGGCTAGGCCCTGTTATTTCATTTTTACTTGTGTCTTACCGTACTGTAATGAAGCATGTTGGCACAGATTGTAAACGGCATAATCACACGCCGATTTTCAATAATTTCTCACTTCTTATTGGTAATATGCCCTTTTCATTTCCGCATTGGAAGAATAAAGGAGTGAATATACTAAAGGATCTATATAGTGTCCATGGTTTACAAGCTTTTAACGATCTACAAGCAGAATTTGATCTTCCTGGTTCATCCTTTTTCTTCTATATGCAGTTAAGGTTAGCTATGCGGGCATACGGTGTTCCGTGGGGAGCAGCTCTTCCCACACACCCTCTACGTAAGTTGCTTGCTTCAGTAGGACCTACACGGGGGATGGTTTCTAAACTCTACAAATTCATTTCTGGACCCTATAAACCCTTATCAGTAGAAGGCATTTGGAATAGAGATTTAAATGAAGTAAATGATAAAGAGATATGCTGTGACACAGTGTGGAAAAACCTCAGTGGTGTTTCCAAAAACCCCAACCACCAGTTAATACACTATATATATGTTCACAGGATGTATCTCACCCCCAGAAGGCGTTATTCTATGAAGATAATCACATCTCCGAATTGTGATCTTTGCTCACTTAATGCCCAAGGGTCATTCTTACATGTTTATTGGGAGTGCCCCGGTGTGGTTGGATTTTGGAAGGAAATATCTCTCACTTTAAGTGATATTCTTAAGATCAGGATCCCTGTTTCCCCAGCCTTATTTTTGCTTAATGATGATTCTTCTTTAAATTTGTCCCTACAACATAGTCGTATTCTATGGGCGGGTCTCACAGCAGCCAAGAAGATGTTGGCCCTTAGATGGCAACCACCACATTCCTTGGCTTGGCAGCAATGGGCCAACTCATTTCTCGAAATTGTCTTGATGGAGTGGTCTGTTGCTCGTATGCACAGAGCCAGCCATAAGACTTTGCAGGGCTGGGAGGCAGCATACAAGTTAGTTAAAGAAAGGGTGCAGCACCACCGACCTTGATTTCTTATTTATTTATTTATTTTTGTTTTTACTTTTCTCTTGTTTTATTTTGTGGGAGAGATCCTGGGGGGGAGGTTCATACTGAGTCGCCAGGGGTATGGGGGGTTGTTGTGTGTTTTTTTTGTTTTTTTCTTTTTTGGAGGGGGGGGGGGATCAAATATTGTTGTTCCTCTGAAAATGTGAAAGTGATTTTGTGTTAGGGAAGAAAATAATGTATTTGATGTAAACATATATATATTTGTACACTTCTCAATAAAAAAGTTGATCACAAAAAGTTATTGTGTAGTCAATTGGCAAATCATTATCATAAATCATTAGTCCGCTGTTAGTCTCCCTCAAGTTAAAAAACTGAAAACACATTATGATTTTTATCGCTGTCGGTGACTGTATAGGTTTAGTAAACTTAACAGTGTTCAAAGCAATTAACACAAGCATATAAATATTGCAAAACAAGCATTTATTGGCTGTAATTTACCAATTATCGTGGTTTTCCTATTGTTTTCTATTGCCCACCAAGCACTTCCTGGAACTTTCCGGGGCTACATGGACCACGTGATCGGTAAACATTTTGAACTTCCATTGTTGCCACTCTCCCTCAAGGCACTCTAATCCAGATGAGGTGTCATTACCTGCTCTTGACTCAACAGTGTTTTAAAGCAACACTATGTAGTTTCTGAACACAGCCGCCTAAATATCGGAGCAGTGTTGTAGAATTTTACAACTCCCCACCAGAATATCACTCCCCTAGTCAGAGTTACAGGGGGAGTCGGATTTTGTTCAACATCAAGCTCAAGCCCGTTGTCCCTGCTCCTCTCACCCGCACACAGGCACCCTGTGCTGGAATGCTCTGTTCCCCCCCAGAGCTCACACACAAACAAACAAAACTGTGAATAAGTTTGTGTTCCATCACGTTCTGATTTTCTTTTCTCCGCCTCCTCCAACAAAACCCTCTGTGCTTTCCTCCAGCACCAGTTCCTTCAACAAATTCGCATACTGTGCTTCCGCACGCTTCACCTTCATGGCAGATTTTTCTACCACTTGAATGAGTTTAGAAACATTATTTTAAGGTCAAGAAACTACATAGTGCTGCTTTAATAAGTTTTGCTTCGACATCCATGACTTTATTCTTCAAGAGGACACAACACGTCTCTGCTTCCTGCTCCGCACTCAGTGGGCGATCAACCTCAGGCTTAGATGAGGCGCACTTGCCAGATGTTTTGATGAACCATCATACCAACAACTTATTCATTTTCTGTGCTTTTTGCTTGCTGTGCAAATTTGACATTTGACATTGTCTGTTCAGACTGCCATTGTCACCGCCTGTTACCACCTCTTCTTGTTTTGTTTCTGTTTGTTTGTGATCAGGATTACACAAAGAAGAGAAGAACCCATTCAGTTACAGCAGGGGAGTTTTTGTTCCAACCAAGCAGCAGTACGCCAGACTTCACTCAGTTAATCAACTGATCTCAGTCTTCAGACAGGTGATTGGTCAAACCGTGTGTTCCTGATTGGTTGGAACAAAAACCTGCAGCCACACAGCCCTTTGTGGAATGAGTTTGACACCCCTGAGTTAGGATTAGAGTCCAGAAATGTTTCATATCACTTTCCTAAACATTGCAAGGTCAACATTTTTGTTACTGTCACTAAAAAATAATGTTTTGATCTTGATGTTTAAATTTATGACTTTGTGTGGATCTTACAGATGTGTGACTGTGCAGAAGTCAGAACTAAATACTATATACAATGGTGTCTGATCCATTGCACCCCTTCTGGAAAGACAAAGGTTTGTGTTTGCCATGGCTTTGTATTAAATTATCTATGGGGTGATAATTGCATACTTCATGCTGTAGCTGTACAGCACCAAGACCTAGCATGTATGTGTTTGTGTGTATCTCAGACCTTCAAATTCAGCTTTGCTCTCTTCGGTTCGGACCCCAGCCATGTGGTACTGCTGAGCAACACTCTGGGCTAGCATACCCTCCAGCCTCTCCAGTGTGGCCTGACCCTCCTGCGTGAGCGCAGACAGCCCCTCGTCACAGGTGTAGAAGGTCGGGATGTCAGCGTGGCCATGCTCTGTGTGGTGGAAGAGAGAGACTGTGATACAACAGCAGCAAAGTGCCTGATGTTTTATGTCTGTTTTATATATGTCTGGCTTCACTTGAACCCTTTTAGACATTTAAGGATTATTATTTTCCTCATGTACATTATCTTTATATTATTATATCAACTGTCAGACTGACAGGCCATGGTTACACTGAAGCTCAACATAACTTATCTGTACTAAGAAGGCTACACCCAGACTGGGAGCATGTAGCAGCACAGACAGGAGATCCACTGTTTACACAATTACTGACAGTTGACCAGCATTAAACTAGAATCTCTGAATCTATAAAACCATTCAGTGCCACCTGTCCATCATATGACAGTTTCAAACTTCAGGAGAAGAGTTCATTTGTGTAAATGTGCAGTGATGAACCTTGGATGTCTTACCTGCCTCTGCATCCAGTTCAGAGCCCAGAGAAGCAGGGGCCGTCAGAAAGACCGGTGCAGAAGCAGAAATAAACAGTGAGTCAACATTCTCAAATCAGTGCTCAGCATATTCATATCATACTGTCTGGTGAAATCCTATTTCCACAAAATATTTTTATTTAAACAGGGCTCCAGAGTGCGACCAAAATTTTTAAGAGTGCAACTAATAATTTTCCTAGGTCGCACTGGTGCACCTGACGCTGGCCAGGTGAAAACATAAATTTATTCACACAGCACATCACATCTCTGCCCGGCCTGGCCCAACACAGGTCCGCAATTTCATAGCCCAGGCCCGACACAAATTATAAATATCATTAACACTAGGCGACTTTGTTTACATTAAAACTACAGGTCTCTCAGTCCACAACTTTTCCTGTAGCCCTATATATGTGTTTGATGGTTTCTGAAGCAGATGAAACACACTCGATTTCTGTATTTATTCCTCAGACCGCCGCAGTGATCACACTGATAGCTTCATAAACAGCCGTTATAGACCAGTGTGGCCAGCTGTGGCCTTCTATATTCAGATCGGGAGTGAGCGAGAGAGAGAGCAGGAGAGGGAGAGAGAGTGCACGAGCGCGAGAGAAAAGACACTTCACAAACTTTATGTTACAAGGACAGACTAGATTTTGATTTAGTAAACAGGGACATCATGTTAGATATAAACACTAAGCTCCATATATACTCACCCTCATTTATAACGAGGGTGAGTATATAATAACGTAACAAATAAACTAATAAATCCGTCCACTGCTGTTCAGTCCGGTACACTCGCAGTTCTCTGTGGATGTGTAGGCTACATTATGTGTTGTCGAATTGTCACGTGTAACACAATGCAATTAAGCATACATGGTGAGACGTGCCTATGAGAACCACTGTGCAGAATGAGAGTTATTAATGGCCCGAGCCCGGCCCAAATTCACATGACAGGCCCCCTTGCAGAGGTCTAATAGCATCAGACTCGGAACCAGAGGAGACAACCAAGTGTGAGATAGAGCCCGGCCCCAAGACTCAAATTAAAAAGCCCAGAATTTCAGCTCAGTGAAGCACTTTAAGCACTTAATTTTTCTTTTTATATATAATTGTGCTTCAAGGTGACGTTATGGTGTTAAAGGTGATGCAATGAAAAATCCGAGTGCACCTAAATTTTATGCTGGTCCACCTAAAAAGAAAATTGTTAGGCGAAACCAATGGAAAAAGTTAGTCTTTAGGAGCCCTGTTAAAGTAATGACATAAACAGCCTCACTGCTGTTCTGACATCTGATTGGCTCAGGACATTGATCCTTTGACATTAACTCTTCACTATAACTACCAACTACCTCAATACTGCTCCATTCAATAATGTCTGGTATATTTCATATAAATTCTGGACCAACATTGTGTTTGAGAGTGCTTTGATACCAGAATTGTATTGTACAGAAGGAAATTCAGATTTACTGAGGAAATGTAACGAGTTGTTCAGAGATGGGTGAGAATGTGTGCGTGCATGTATGCTTCTGTGTGTATTTGTTTTTCCTTACCTGCTTCCTCCACGTCGTACTCTTCTCCTTCGAAGTCATTGTCAGAGTCGTCGTCCTCTGGGTCAGGGTGCAGGGCCTGGCACTCACACATTGCTGAGAACATGGGCTCCACTGTATATAGAAATAAAAATATAATAATAAGATGCTGCACTGTGCTGACTCTCTAACCAAAACACAAGCTTTGCAGTTAAAAACAATAATACAAAAATTTGATACAGCAGGGAAAATTAGCATTGAATGTATGCATAGAGGTCATTGTGGTTGACTGCATTCTTCATTGATTCCAGGTCTGTGTCAAGATCTCTGTGAATGCTCCTTGGCTCTTGGTCAACTCTTCTGAGTTTTCTTTGGACTCTGTAAGAAATCTTGCAGGAGCAAAGCTTTGCTTTGACCCATCATGAGGTGCTTCTTGTGTGACACCTTGGTGATGAGAAACATTTTCATAGACATCAATCAGGACTAAAGCAGCTGATACTACTGAGCACTGATAGGAGACAGGAGGAGTTCTAAACACTGACAGGTTCCAGCTGCTTTCCTGTCTTTCAATCCTTTCTGCACCTCCTCCTTTTATTCATGTGTTCAATACTTATTTCCTGTCTTTTCGCTTCATTACATCACTTCATTTATGAACATATATGCTTTGATTCCTTTGTATGTGTGGATTTCTTGGGTTGCTACTGACATTTGGTGAAAATTTCATGTCAACAGCCCCATTAGAAATATATTTACTGAGAGAAATGTAGACACGTTCAACACTTATTTTCCCACTGTATATAGTGAAGTCAAAGCATCAGTATGCTCACTCACATGCTGCTTTGTCACTGGGCACAAATCGAATCTCTGTGATTGCTCCTTCATCAGCATCATCGCCACCACTGCTGCTGCTGTCATCGTCCTCATCCTCGTCCCCAGCTGCTCTTTCTGCCATTTCTGCCTCATTCTCATCTGGGAAGGATGAAAGAGAAAATATGCCAGTTTGAATATATATAATATACATATATATATATATATATATATATATATATATATATACACACACACACATATACTGTTCTTACATTCATCTGCTGAAAGGGATCTGTTTTTCTGAAATCATATATATATATATATATATATATATATATTTTTTTTTTTTTTTTTTGAATATATTGAAATCATATATATATATATATATATATATATATATATATGATTTCAGAAAAACAGATCCCTTTCAGCAGATGAATGTAAGAACAGTTTTCAAAGTGTCAAACTCCCATTAATCATTTGCACAGTAAAGTATAGAGTCATTTTTGTGTGTGACCATCCTGTTAAGCTGGGCTGGAGCTTGTCAATCTGCCCTTGACTGAGCGTCCACTCTTCTCAGAGGGGTAATGTTGTTGCAGAATGGGTGTGGAAGCTAAACTGGTTAAGAGGTAGCAGTGGTAAAAGGCTCAGTGTGAGACTTGCAGGAAGTTTGATGGACAATTTTGTTACAGGAGCAGCTCTGCTCCTCTCAGGAAGAGCGAGTGTGTGTGTGTGTGCGCAGGCAAGAGACAGAGAGAGAGGGAGACAGGGATGGTGACCAGAGCAGAGTTAGTTAGAAGCAGAAGTTAGCAGTGCGTGCAATACAGCATATGTGCACAACCAGTCCAAGCTGCAAGGACTGCTGCAGCACACTAAGCCATCTCAAGATTTTGATTAGCATGGGGACAGAGGCCATGGGGGCTGTAGGGCAGAGCATCACAGCCAAAGGGAATGGTAGTCTGCTTCAATGTGAGTGCATACACCTACACAATCTAGTAATCTCCCTTCAAGCCCAAGTGACTATGTGATATATATACTGCAGCTGGCTGACTACACCACAGAAAAGGAGGACTTCCAGATTTTCAACACAGTTCTAAATATATGGATGACTTAAGCTGAGCAACATGGTGAATATTTTGTTTACTTTCACCAGTCAAATACTCTATAGTTTCAGGTCAAAACCAGAGATGGCAAATGTTAATTCTCCATTTTCATGGGTCTAAAGTTTTATCCTCAAAGAGGTTCCCTCACCACTCAGCTTGCCGTTGACCATGACGTACAGGTGCTCCTGTGGGTAAGCACTGATGTCTCTAGAGATGGCATGCAGGCCGATGGTGGGATACTCCAGAGAGAAGCCCATCCCTGATCCATCAAACCAAGACAGGCGTCTGAGAAAAAGTAAAACACACACACAATTGACAGTGTTTTAGTTTAGGGTTAAACTGCTAACACACACTAACATATGCTAACAAACAAACACACACACACACACAAAGAAATCAGTGACCCCTTAGGAAACAGCTGGTTTTCTGGGGTCAGTAGTGTGAACTGATCCTCAGCTACCATTACACAAAGTACACACCAATTCAGCATTCACTTACATAAAGTGGACCCTTGGATTTAATAACTCATCAAAGCTCATTTTTGTTGTATTAATCAACTAATTAGGGGTGCTCCGATCGATCGGCGACCCGGTCGGCATTGGCTGATTTGCATAGTATCGAAATTGATCAGACTTGACATTAAGGCCGATCAAAAGAGCCGATCGTATGACGCAAAACGCGCGACACATTTAGCGCAACACAATTACAACTCTGATGAGAGGCGGTACCGAGAATACTGACGTAGTTTTACGCAGGGAGAGGAGACTACTCTCATACAGCCAGGAGGAGTTAACTGAAAACTTAATTGAACGGTACCGCCGTGATGAGAAGCGGTATCGTTACAATATTCTCCGGTACCGATTCTCATTACAGTCCGCGATTTTACTTCTAAATGACGACAGCTATTTTTCAGTCGGGATCAGTTATTTGTTTTCCCACATAAAGATAACATAAATCTGAGTCTTGAGCTGAGCCTCAACCATGTGGAATGTTCCATATTCCTGCAAATAAAAGAGTTGTCAATTCATGATACTCTCTAATGTCTTTAATTTAATAATGGTTAATATACAGTGTCAAGAATAAGTTAAATAAATAAATGAGTAATTAATGCTACACTATAAAATGCAAGCTTCAATTCTAATTCTAATTCAAATAGAGGCTGTGTGGTCGGTATAGGTGATACTGATTTCAATTTACTTTAATTTACCTTTATGAATTCTTAAGACAAAAGAAATTTCGGGTTATTATTCTGAAAGACACTTCCCCGGAAGTGTTTAGCATTACCCCTGGGGGCTCAGGGACATTTTCTGTTATTACACTGTCTAACCTGCACATTGGACAAACCTTCAACGTGGGGTGTGAATAGACACTGATAAGACGTCTTCTGAAACAATCCCCAAACCCTGACAGCGAGGACTAAATCACATCAATTACCACTTACGTTTCAGCGACGTATAGCGTGCCGCATCCCAGCCTCTGGCCGTCCATCACCGCCGTGGTCTCGGCTTGCTCGTGCCGCACTCCCTCAGTGGGTGGATGGAGGTTTTTCAGTAGAACCATCGCGAACGTCTGCGACCTGTTGGATGAGGAAAGGGAATTAACTAGACACTGAAGTCTACACCGAGCTGTGTGACCTATTTCCTGCCACCACACTTGCCAGTTTAACCCGGGACAACTTGTCAATACAGCGACAGATGGTGGCGGATAAACGGCGGGTCAGGAATTGTGCTTCTTCTCCAAGATTAACTGAACCGGGCCGAACCGTCCAGAGCACAGCCGCAGACGGTGTAGCGTGTGCAGATCAAAGCTGGCGGTCTGTCGTTGAAGTTGACCACTGATAAACAGGTCCAAGATTCCAGAGACAAAATATCGCGGCAAGAGACGAACACCACGCTAAAATGTCACGTGACTACGATCCCGTTACGTATGTGCTATGGAAACCCTTGAGGGCCACAATTCACAAGACGTTTTAATGTTCAGCATGCTTATGCATCCGTGTCCGACCATTGCCATTAATTATAACAACAATTAATAACACTTCTGTCAGTGTGCCGACGTGTCAGTTGACAGTCACATCTGTGATGTTCAGTAGATGGTTGTTTACATTTTTTGATGAAGAAATTGAAGCTTTAATCCAGATACCTATAACTATCAGTGTTTTGTGTCTAAATGAAGGTGAAGAAAAATAAGGTAACGCTGAAGAATAGAAGGGTTTTTTGTGTACAACAATACGAGGTGCGCGCGCAACCAGGGGGCAAAAGACTGCTTCGGAGTGAACTGATATCAATGTAGATGCTGTATTGTTTGTAAGTTCTCCCTGACTCAGTTGCAATAAAATATCATTTCATAGAAAAATCTCTTTCTCTTTCGTTGTATCACAAATCAGAAAAACACTTGCTGCAATGTCCATGAATTTTACTCAACTTACCAGGTTGTGATGGTTGTTTTGGATGTCTACAATATCAGGAGCATGGTGGTAACCTTAGTGAACAATAACAAAGTAAAAATGTTTACGACGAGGCTACTTTATGGCCTGGCAACATTTAGAAGAGAAAAAAAAACGCCAATATCACTGTACCTTACACTACACTGATAGCTGGTTAGCTAGGTCTGGGACAGAGATGGCTCAGACCAATTATATCAGCAGCATAAGCAGCTCAAACTTCACTGATTACCTGAAGAAACTGGTCTTCAGTAATGGTGAGAGATCACCAGACCCATATAATATTTCGAGTGAGGAATGGATTTTAGACATATCAAAATGGCCAGGTATTGTATGGCCTTACAGTTATCTAATAGAGAAGTCCAGTGTGTACACAAAGGACAACTTGCGTGCATATAAATCTTTAGGCGCCTATAATTATGTACTTTGTGGTCATGTGCAAAACTTGAAGTTTCATGACACGGGTTCAGGGTTTTCCACTTTGAGGGGCTAAAAAAAAGAGACAGGGACTAAAAACTAGACCTTATGATGCCTTGGTGTACATGCACAGGAATCTAGGGTACATGCTAACCGCTAACTGCACATGCATGGCAGGGTAAGTCTCACACAGTAGATATTGTGAGCTCATGATTTCACTTACTTTTGCTAATAGATCTATCCATCGCACCAGTCTCGCTTCTTGTGGAAGTCATGCTGCAGCCATCATTTGAGTTGAACTGTCAGGGCACAGAAGCACCGAGGAGGAGTTCGCCTGCATGTCCCAACCAAATCGTTGGAAAGAAGGTTGAGCCACAAAAGCTTATCAACATCAACTTCAGCCGACCAAAGCGACACCTGACAGAGTTGCCTCAAGTCCATCACAAACTAACACCCCAAAATATACCAGGTAGCGAACATGAGAGTGAAGTGATACGTAACGCGCCTTTACTCTGTGAACTATTACACACAACCGTCAGCAGTGGACTGAAGCTTCAGGAGAGTAACATGTAGGCTATTATTAGGTATTTTTTATTAGTATTATTTACCTAATAATACACTAATAACTACACTTTTTTTCTGCAGAGCTAAATTAAATACAATATTTACGTATCAAAGCATTTTAATAAAATCATAAGTGTTATTTTAAAATTACTCCCTCTCATGTGATAATACTTTCATCTATACATTTCCTCCTTCACTCAGCAGTTACAACGGAAGATCTCCAGGCACTCAAAAACATATGTCCAGATGCTGCTTTGTTTACATCAATCAACACAGCTGCAGATTCAGACACAGTATCAGAATCTGGATCAGAGCTACCTGAGCCACTGACAGCTATGTATGACCCATCAGCTAGGGACCTGTCATCAGCCGACCTTCAGGAGAAGTGCAAAACCAGTGGAAAAATGAGAGAGCAATGCACAATTAACAGACTGGAACATCTACAGGATGTGACTAAAGAGCAGGCAAAGTGCACAACATGGGAACTCCACAGAGTGGTACGTGTTACAGGCAGTACCTTTCACAGGGTTAAGTGCAAAGACACCTCAGCTGAAAGTGTGATGAAACAGATAATGCAATATGCAGCCACAGATCTGACTGTTCCAGCTGTCATGTGGGGAAGGCAAATGGAAGACACTGCACATAAAAATTATGAAACAGAAATGAAGAAAATACACGTGAACTTTAATGTAAAAGCCGTGGGTCTAACAGTGAGAGCAGATGAGCCATACCTGGCTGCTTCTCCTGATGGGGTATTCTCCTGTGACTGCTGTGGAACAGGCCTGCTAGAGATAAAGAGTCCGTACAAGTTCAGGGAGGGACTAGAGGGGTCGGAGGCTGATGCATCCTTTAGCCTTGATGGAAACTATTATTTGCGACCCACCCACCCAGGGTTAGAGTACGGAGAGATGAGCCATTTCTACAAGAAACTCTTCCCAAGGCTGAATCATGGACCACCTCCTCCTAGAACTTGTCTGCTGCTGCAGAGATCCAACCTGGCTGAAGAGATAAAATGTCTGTACTGCAAAAAGCCAAGCTTTGGCAAAATGATCAAGTGCACAGACTGCTGCCAACACTTTCACTATGTGTGTGTGAACTCTGTATGTGTGAACATACCAGATACTCCAAAAAAATGGAAATGTGGATGTAAATAGATACTTTCAACGATAATGAATACTGGATGCTGGACAACAGCATGTGAGGAAAAATTGATGTAACAAGCAAAGATGAATAACTACACCTGACAAACACACATCTGACCCTTCGAGTGTTCATTCATTTTTTTCTTAATGTACAACATAAAATCACAAACAGCACTAATAAATATTGTTCATCCCCGGAAAGAAGTGCAGTTTGAGTTCTGCTGACAATGACAATACTCAAAATTTCCCTGGTGAAAAAGTATTACACTTAATTAAAAATATATTTGTATCAGTCAATGTATTAGTCGATTGTAATTTTTTCTAAAGTATACTTTTAAAAAGTATGCTTTATTTCAAAGCACTTATAGTAGTAGATTAGTATTCTTATTAAAAGTGTACTTATTTTTGAGTCATTTGTAATATACGGTTAATATACTTTACTAAAGGGCACTTAATTTGCACTTCTTTGGAAGTGAACTTAGATATAGTTATTGAAAGTGTACTTCACTGTAAGTCTATTTTAAATTGTTTTAAAATGTACTTTTAAAAAGTATACTTTTTTTTAAGTACACTTATAATAGTAGATTAGTATTTTTATTAAAAGCATACTTAATATATACTTTATTAAAGTGCCCTTAAATTTCACTTCATTGGAAGTGAACTTAAGCACACTGAAAATGTACTTTACCGCTAGTCTGTTACGCTTTGCAGGAGGTGTAATAATGAGAGCTACGCCAATTCAATTCGTAAATGTTTAATTTTTTCTTTTTGTTTTATTTTGTTACATTAAGTTTTTCACTGTTGCGTTCGTGCAGCATTATTTAATTTACTGGATACCTCGGCTGAAAGATTTTGTGTTTGAATATAAATAAATTTGTTTAAACTTAAAGGGACTTGGGGCAGGATTTGTGAAAAATTAAACATGCATTTTAAGTTTTTTTTAATGCCTATGGGTGCTGAAGCGTTCAAAACCAAAAAGAAACCACGTATCTCTCCATTGCCATGAACAGGCTGTGTGCTGCACTATGTACTCCAACTCTGGGTCAGAATTTCCCGCGCAGTTCTGCGGACGTGACGACGGATGACGCTGAATGCGTGTTCTCGACAGCTTTCGATATGGGAAGAAAACAAGCGCGGTAGTAATGGACTCTGCTATGATAGACAAACAACTCACTACCACACAAAGTCCACTGAAAAGCCCCACAAAGAAGAAAACGAAAGTTTTATCAGCAGCATCTAGTCAATCAAAACACAATTATGAAAAAAGCCGGTCTGGCACCCGAATAAATATTGGATATGCATTCGAGTCATGGAGGCAGCTTCAGCTTGAACTGGGACTGCAGACAGATGCGGACATCACTGATTTCCTAGTAACCAGGTAAAAAAAAAAAAAACCCACCACAGGTCATGTTTAGAGCTGGATCTTAGAATCATATGAGATCGCGAGGACTCTGTGTGACCTAACGTGCAGAACTTACTCCACCACTGTGTAACATTACGTTACAGACTGCGCATTTTCCATGGTCCTTTAGTCTGAAACCGAATCATTAGAAATATACACAGCACCGGCTCTCGTCTCGTTCCTGTCCCTGTTACGTGATCAGCCAGTAAATTAACGTATCACGTAAAGTAACGTAAGTAACGTGTCATAGCATCAGCTGCACTGCAGTGAAGAGTTCATGCGCGCTCCCGCGCCGGCTTCGCTGCTGGCTGCAGATATGCGTAACGGCCGTCGGGGCAGTATTGAGTCTTATTTCTTGATCCTGCCCTAAGTCCCTTTAAGTGGATTTCTTTCATCGAGGTAACGACATGCCCTCGTTGCTCCAGAGTTGGTAAAACATGCAAATAAACTATGTACTTGTTTTATTCTGTTTTGAAACCTGTGAGACGTTATTTTATTGTGGTTCATTGTGGTTTATTGGCTTCGTTTTTGTGTCGTTTGTATGTCGCGTGTGCGGACTGTCACTGTGAGGTGTGTGTGGAAGATGGGCTGCTAGCAAGAAGAGTTGAAATTTAGCGCCCCTGGAAGCAGAAGGAGGTAGGAGGAGACTAATGGTGTATTTATTGTAAAAAGAGTGGTTCATTTTATTAAAAAAAAAAGAGGGAAACTGTCATTGTTTTTATTTAAATAAGAGTTGCAACTTATAATTATTTAAAAGGCAAATTTCATGTCAAAATTCATTATTTAAGTTTACTAAATTGATTTGTATTAAGTTTGAAAAATGTAAATATGATTTCTATGTATTATTTGTGGAAATATGGTACTATGGTATTTGTATTATTGTCCATTTTATAGTTTTCACGGTGTCAAGGTGCCACTGGTAAAAAAAAAAAAAAAGGAGAAAATTAAAGTTGCACCAGTCAAAGCTCTCTGCATCTCATGTGGTTAATCCAAGTGGGCCCGCTACACCACTAACACAGTGTACTATACAGTACTAATACCTGCAGCACCTATTACACTCCAAATACACGTCTAAAACATACATTATGGTATGATAATACTATACTTAAAGTACATACATTTTTGATGCTTAAATTGTGATATTACTTCACTGTAAATGCATTCTTATTAACATAACAGTGCACCTGAAAAGTAATATAAATAATCAGAAAGTGCAAATGATGTAAACTTTAAGTATTATAAAGAATAATGATAAGTGCATCAAAAATACAATCCTCCACAACTATCAATTTAATTTTAAGGCATTTTAAGTATATTTTGAACATACTGGTGGTGGTACAATTGTACAATTGTACTGCAAGTGTATTTTAAATCAGGTGACAGTGTACTTGAGCAGGTATACTTTAGTACACTTAAAGTTTGTAAAACGTTGTTCCAGTTTAACATACTATTTACGTTTTAAGTGTATTTAAGTAGTAATCCTGTAGTTCTCAATGACTACTTGAGCGCACTTAATTTCAAAGGTGACAAAAAAAGCATACAACATACTAAATGTGTACTTAGTACAGTCTGCAAAAGTATAATTCAAGTATAATATTTTTTCACCTGGGTTACAAGCAAGAAAAAATTTCCAGGTAGAAATGTTAGATGAGTTCAGTATTAATTATTTACACTTGTCATTGTTGAAAACACATTTGGTTACAGATGTACATTTCATTTCACTTCCATTACTTTGCCTTCAATATATTGTATTTAAAACATTGTCAGTACATGTAAATATTGTTGAGTCCTTCCACTTATAAACCCAGGACTCGCGTGTTCGTTTGATGAAGTATGCAGGACACAAAGTTAAAGTTCAATTTGCATCTAATTTATTAAATGAATACTGCAGAGAATTAAAGTTTGAGATTGCTTACAGAGCTCTGGACCACAATGCTTCCACCGCCTCTTCCTAAGCAAAGTGTGTGTCTTCCCTGTTTACACAGATCTTTTTGTACAGTTCCACCCCACCCCTTGACCTAGAGATACTTTCCCCAGTCTACTCCTCTGCAGGTGGCGACGGCCTGTCTTCTCCACACTCACTGTCCTTGTACATAGTCTCCTCTCCCTCAGCCCTGCACTACATTCCCTGTCTTAATCAACACAGTCATAACACAATACCAAGAATACTTATACATCAACGATGATGACTGCAAGGATAGCATAGGAAGATTAAAAACACATAGCAACAGCAAAACATATCCTTCAGTCCCCCTTTTGATCTCAGATAATTTCTGAGATCAACATCACATGAAGGTTTCCGCCACTGTCACTGTCTCCTCGTCGTCATCCTGCGTCTTTCCCAGGAGTGGCATTTGGTATGGGGGTGGTGGCTGGACCTTGCCCTCAATGGTGGTGGTGATGAGCCTAACACAGAGAGAGCAGATACAGGGGACACAACAACATTCACATAATACCAACATACTATAGCTTGTATTTTTATTATGTGTCCTATAACTTGTATGTATTTTTATTTATTTATGAGCACATATTTTATTTTTACACCGTGGGGATGGGGGAACGTAATTTCAAGTTTCTGTATGTCTTGCACAAATGGAAATTTGACAATAAAGTTGACTTTTGACTTTGATACCAGTAACAGCAATCAGTGAGGAGACACAGAGACCATCAGGTTGCGCCATTTTCCAAACCAACTATCACACATCAACACATCAATGAATGGATCATCAATACCAGTGTGAGAGGCCATTTCATCATTAAGAACCATAAGGGCGTGGAGAGCTTTGGCTACAGAGCCATCAGGAGCTGTGTGGTTAGGGATGGCTGTACAGCACTGATCTCCAAACATGTGACAAACACCCCCTTTTTCAGCTAGCCACATGTCTAAGGCCATCCTGTTTTGCACTGTCATCAAAGAATCTGCAGCCAGCTGTTCAGATAGCCCTCCAATTGCTGTACCTGTGAAATTGCCCAGCCGCTGAACATTGTGATAAACATAATTTATGCGACCAACATTTTTATTAATTGTACACCATCACCAGAGAGAGGACTCCAATCCTGCAGCAATATGATTAGCCAGTACGTGTTCGCTGGGGACTCCTCTGGGAACACCTATGGAAGCTATGTAAGTGGGAGAGGAAGACATCCAATCAAAGTTATCAGTGGAATGTTTTCTATGAATGGCATCCTGAGTTTGAGCCTTGAGGTTTCTGCCGAGCATCTGTACTGAAATAAAAGTCTGGTTAGAATGCAAACACCAGTCCAGTCTGGTGGGAGATAGTTAAACAGCGTTCTTCCTCTGCCGTACCAGAAGAGATCAGCACGAGCCCAACCTAAGGAAGACACTGCTCCAAGAACTGACATCCACAGTGTCTGCACACCATGTTGTCGATACCGTACCCATTACAGTCGAGGTGGTATGGTTGTCAGGCTGCAGTCTACTGAGACAGGTGTAGTTACCTGCTCTAGGAGAAAAGACTGGAGGGATGGTGGTTTTCTTAATAACAGGGAACTGATTAGACAGCATGCCACAGTTAGCAGACATGTGTGATGCTATCATGCAACTAATCTCACCATGTCTTCACCTGAGATAATAATAATAACAATAATACATTTTATTTATAAAGCGCTTTTCAAGGTCCTCAAAGTCACTTTACCGAGATAAACCACCATATTGGATTTGGAGACACTTAAGAACACCTAAACACAATACACAGAGTTATCAAAACATAAGATATCAAACAGTCAGAACAACGAACACACAATGGATAAGATTTGGATGAAGTAGATAGACCAGACGGATCATAACAGTGCCAGTAGATGTAAGAATCAGAAAATGCTAAATATGATGATAGATGTTAAATCAATTTTTAACACTTCATTTTCAAACTTATAGAAATATAAAAAATGTAAAAGATTTTTCCTTTTTCTTTTTTTTTCTTCTCAGAGCGCTTAAAACCTTCTATATCTTCTAACCACTCTGACCGTTTTTTTTTTTTTAATTATTTCTTATAGCAAAGCTGATTATATAATGGGGCCCCTGAATATAACAAAGCCCCTGCTAGCCACACTTCTATAAAATGATGAACTCCTCCTGCCTGTACTGGCCCCCCGGCTGGGTCACGCTGATCAAATTGTGTAACCAAAACAGTCTGTCACTCGTCTGACTTGTAATGAGTGAATGTGTAGATCTATCCAAATCCTATCTCCAGTGTGTGTGACTCGCACTATATCACTGTTAGCCGATACACGTCTCTGCAGTTGTTTGGGAGTTAACCACAAGGAGATCCACTGCCATTCAGGTCTTCTGTCTTTGTGTGGGATGTTGTGTGCAGTGAGGTGTCTGTGGTTCAAAATGTGCTTTGTGTATTCCGCTTCTGCAACTCTGCAGTCAGCGAAAAGTGATGTAGTGAGTGTGTGGTGTGGTATCAGTTTTGTTTTTGTTCTCCTTCTTCTGTGAGGCATGTGTTATCTTCCTTGGAATGTAACAAATCTATTCTAGTTTCAGACAATGAACGGTGGGGCTTGTCAGCTGGTGAACACCTGCTCCAATGAAACCAAGTGTCCCCTTTTCTTTTCAATCTCACAGCACAGTTTGTGCGTTCAGTCACTTCAAAAGGGCCTGTCCACCTGGGCTCTGACCACTTCCTTTAAATGACTTTCAGGTACACCCACTCAGCCGAGTGAGGTGTGTCGTTCTCTCCTCCTGTTGTTTTGTTATGAACCTGAGCAGAGAAGGCCGAGATAAGAGCGGTTAGTTGTTCAAAATACGGCTTATATCTCATCTTCGGGGAGCTGGGAGCCTGCACTACTCCAGCTCCAGGTCCAGGGAACTGGATTCCCCTGGAAAGTTCAAATGGCGTGTAACCTGATGCTCTGTTTACTGAACTCCTGATGCCCATTAAGGCAATCGGCAGAGCATCCCACCATGACATCTTAGTTTGTGTGCAGATTTTAGCTAGTTTCTCTTTAATATTTCTATTCATCCTTTCCACTTTGCCTTGTGACTGAGGGTGATACACCGATCCAAATGAATGTTTCAACCCTAGAGCTTGCTCCACCTCTCGTAAGTGATGGCTTTTGAAATGTGTACCATTATCAGACCGAATTCTCCTAGGGAAGCCATGGAAAGGAATGTATTGATTTATCAGAAACTTGATCACTGATTTTGCATCCTCCTTCTTTGTAGGTACAGCTTCTGGCCAGCCAGTGTATGCATCTACTGCGACCAATAGTTACCTGTAGCCCCTGACTGCCTCTCCCATGTCTGTGTAATCAATGATTATCTCTTCACCTGGAAGCTTGGGCAGAGGGAACTTTCCCTCATGTGGTTTCACAGTACTCTTTACATCATGTACATTGCAAACAGAACATTCTCTCACATGATTTTCAATCATAGCAGGTAGATAGGGGTGCCACCAATGAGTCAACTGTCTCTCCATTTGTTTCTTTCCACCATGTATTAACCCGTGAGCTTCCTCTCATACTGCTGCAACCATGCCTGGCAGTAACACTGGTCTTCCATCTGGTGCATGTCACAAGTCATTCTGTTTCTGTGCTCCTCTCTCCCTCCACACTGAAATGTCACACGGTGAGGCCTTGGCCTGTTCTTTTATCAACATATTTACATAGCAAGGTGGCAACATCTCTGTCACACTTGGTCCAGCTTACATCATCATGAATCGCAGTTTGTATCCAGCTGTCTGCTTGGCTACTCTATCAGCTTCGTTGTTCCCTTTTGCAATCAGTGTGTTCGCTTTGTCATGTCCCTTACCCTTTATTACAGCTACTGCTTTTGGTCTCATCAATACTTCTGCTAGCTCCTGCATCTCTTTCTCATGTTTGATGGGTGTGCCTGTTGTAGTTTTGAAACCTGCTCTCTTCCACTGACCTAGTCCTACATGAACTGCTCCTGTAACATATGCTGAATCTGTGTAGATGTTAACAACTTTTCCTGCTGAGTGTTCTAATGCTGCTATTACTGTTTTTAGTTCCGCTAGTTGAGCTGACACTCTCCCTTCCATTTCTTCTGCAACCACTGTCTCAAACTCTTCTTCCTCATCTTGCCTGACCACTGCATATGCTGCTTGTAAACCTTTGTCAGGATGTCTGTAACAACATCCATCAGTGTACAGGTGTTCCTGTGCCTCTCTGAATGGTATGCATGTGAGGTCAGTTCTGATTCTATTGTCTGTCTCTACCTTTTCCTCACACTGGTGTGGCTCACCCTCTCTGATGCTGTCGGCCATGTTGACTCCTTCATGTGTGCATGTGATGTGTGCTGCTCCTAGAATCTTTTCTAGTCTTATCTGCCTCAGTGATGTCATTGTGAATGATGTGGAATTTACGTATGCTACTATGCTATGTGTTGTTAGTACTGTCAGTGCGTGTCCCATGACTATGTGTGCTGTTTTCTGCAGTAGCTTAGCCACTCCAGCTGCATGTCTTGTGCATGGTGGATGTCTGATTTCTGTGGGATCCAAGACTGCACTAGCATACATTAACACTTGTCTACCTCCCCCTTTTTTCTGGAAAAGCACCCCGTCCGCTGTGTGTGCTTTTACAGAAACATCCAGGAAGAATGGCAGAGAGTAGTCTGGAACTGCGAGGTCGGCGGCCTGAGACAGTGCCCGTTTGAGTTCTACGAACGCTGTTTCAGAATCCGTAGTCCATGTCAACAGGGCAGTAAGATTACGCATGCCCTGAACCTTGACCATATCCCGCAACGATGACGTGCGTTCACAGAACTGAGGCACGAAATGTCTGCTAAAACCTGCTAGCCCTAAGAACGAGAGCATGTCTTTGACCGTGCGAGGTCTAGGGTGTTGTAAAATAGCAGAACGATGCGTGCCTGAAATAGACGTACCAGAGGCAGAAACAACACGGCCTAGAAACGTGACAGACTGGCGACAGCATTGAAGCTTGTTGCGTGCAACTTTGAACCCCATGAGGTGCAGATGTTCAAGCACCAGTCGTGTGGCCTCTAGGCAGAAGTCAGACGTAGGTGCGGCCAAGAGTAAATCATCAACATACTGGATGAGTGTTACACCCGGTGGGAGTGAAAGATCACCAAACTGTTGCCTGAGCACCTGATTAAAGATGACAGGAGAGAGAACAAAACCCTGAGGTAATCTAGTGTAGTGCAGTTTGTTACCTTTGTATGTGAATGAAAACATATCCCTGAGGTGTGTGGCTAAGGGGAGGCAGAAGAATGCATTAGCCAGGTCGATGCACGTGAACCACTGGTGCTGAGGAGTGATGGAGGACATAGCAGTGTATGGGTTTGGTACAGGCGCGGTGGGAGTGGTGATGATAGAGTTAATTTTCCTCAAATCATGTGCCATGCGGTATTTACCTGTCCCTTTCTTTTCTACAGGTAAAATAGGTGTGTTCCATGACGACTGTGATGGTTCAATTACTCCTGCTTTAAGCAAACCTTCTATCGTGTCTGATATGCCTTCCTCTGCTTCAGGTTTGTGTCTGTACTGAGGTTGCCAGATGGGCCGACCTGCACTATGTTGGAAAACTATAGGTGAGGCATGTTTACAGAACCCAACATCGGTAGGACCTGATGACCACAGAGAAGGTGGGAGAGAGTTCAGCATTGCATCTGCTGACTCATGATCTGTCTTTTCTCTTCCATGGAAACGCTCAATTTGTCTGTGTTCCAACTCAACAATGTCAGTGGTGTTATGCACAATTTTGAAAGATTTGGATGATGGGCTGTAAAAGAGTGCAGGTATCTGTGAAGGTTGCCAATCGGTGATAGCAGCCAGTCGTTTACACATAGGACCAAGATCCTTAGCAGAGAGTATATAATACACCTTCCATCAAAAGTGACAGGTCTATTGTTCTAACGATCCAATGATATGTTGCTACGTCATGATTACGTCACCACGTTTTTATCCAATGAGGCAGGAGGAATGTTCCGAGGTCCCTCCCTCTTCTTAACCAATGAGGTTGCTCAGATGTAACGAGGTCCCTCCTGCATTACATCATCTAAATTTTGGGGCCGGAGTAACAGGTGACCTCTCACCCCGATACTTAGGCCCCCCTCTCTCTCTCTCTCTCTCTCTCTCTGTGTGTGTGTGTGCATATAGCGAACGTTGACGTCACCGAACCTTCTAGAGACAAACCCATTGTTCTTTAGGGTGTGAGTAGTCCTTCTCCCTGCACTAGTGCGATCAAAATATAGTAATTCAGGCTCGGGAAAATGTCAAAAAGACAAGCGAAATCCGAATCAGCCGATGAAGGGGTAAAACAAGTCAAAACTACAGCTTTGCCAGCCGCAGGGTGTAGTAACCAAGATTCTTCATCGTCATATTGGAAACAACAATTGATAAAAAAATACACGAAATTAGAAACAAACGCTGAAGGGGTAAAACAAGACAAAATTACCCCACTGGTTGCTGTAGGCTGTGACGGTAGTAGCAAAACTCTACAACATCAGCTTGTTGGAAACAGAATCTGACCATCAGCTGTCGCATTCGGAGGATCTCCACAAAGAATGGTACCAACAACGAATGCGGTGTATTTCAGCTTGCGTTATCCAACTGCTCACACTAGAGCAAAAACGCGGGAGGACTGTGCCATGACATAGTGCAGAGTGCGGTTTGAGTAGGAACCGTTGAATAGTGGGGAGCTGAGCTGTGTCATTCTCATCCACTTGTTAGTCCTGGAGGGGCCAAAAGAAAAAGAATGGTAGACAGCGTTTCAAGCCTTCAAGATATGGGAAAACCAACCAGCCTTCTAACACAGAGGGTGATGTTTAAGTGAACGTTGAAGCTTTTTTTTTTTAGTCTGCTAAAAACAAACAAAAAAAAAAAAAAACATGGGGAATTTTCCTGAAAGAATGTTAGAGTGTGTAGAAGAACATGTGACTGCTGAAAGATTAGTCTCTGTTTTGAATAGAGTTATTAAAAACAAAACAAATGTATCTCAGTGCGGAGACCATGAAGTTATTCAAATGGAAAAGGTGCTGGAGTGGTCTCGATCTAACTCTGCATGGGAAACGCTTGTAGACGAAACTTTGACCCTGGCCAACGAAGGTACGCTTTTGTCAACGTTTCACAAAATTATCTTAGAGATGAATGTCACCTGCGAGGGTCATCTATTTTCAGTCTATGCTCTGTTTGTAGATGTTGTAAGTCGTCGTGTGCAAAACAACGTGCCTACAAATGTCTTGCGAGAATTGTGGAAAGTACACAATATTCTCAGAGAAACCTCAGACGCTTCTATACTGAGGAGTGCACTGAGTACCATCCAATCTAAACGTTAGTTTTTTTTTACCTATTATGTAGACTTAGTATGCTAAAATTTTTAGCTAACGTGTACATTTAGGTGCTATGTGCATTTTTTCTTATCTTTTTTTAGGTGATATGTAGACTTAGTATGCTATGTACATTTTTTCTTATCTTCTTTAGGTGATATGTAGATTTTGATTATTTGTTTGTATTTGTGTTGTGAATAAAAACATAAAAAAAGCCTGATTATGATTGATGTTTTTCATAAACTTTGGAGAGGCGTGGGGTAAACATGTCTGAGAAACGTGTAATGAAAAGAGTGTATTATAACCCCTCTCACCCTGGTAGCTTCGGAGGGGTAGATAGACTACACAGAGCTGTGCAGGATGAAACCGGTAAAAAAGTAAACGTTACAAAAGTCAAAGAGTTCCTGTCAGAGCAGGACGCTTATACTCTCCATAAACCCGCAAGAGTAGGTTTTCCCCGGAACAGAGTGTTTGTACCCCGCCCTCTGGTTCAGTTTCAGGCGGACCTTTGCGATATGCAAGCTCTGGTGAAACACAACGACGGTTACAATTATCTCTTGACCGTCATAGATGTATTTTCAAAAAAGGCCTACGTACGGGCTTTAAAGAGAAAATCAGCTCCGGAGGTGGTCAGGGCCTTTGAGTCTGTTTTGCTAGAGAGTCGGACCCCCGAAAAGCTACAGACAGACTCAGGTAAAGAGTTTTTTAACAGAAATTTCAAGAGCCTGATGAAGAAACACGGCGTTAAACACTTTGCCACAGGGAGCGATCTTAAAGCCTCGGTGGTGGAGAGATTTAACCGCACACTGAAAACGAGAATGTGGAGGTATTTTACAGCCAAAAATACACGCAGGTACTTGGACGTGTTGCAGGATCTGGTAAAAAGCTACAACAACAGCTACCACAAAAGTATAAAAATGACCCCTGCGGAGGTCACAGATGAAAATACCCCCCGAGTTTTTCAAAACTTGTACGGTTCTTTTCCTCTCCGATACCAGGACAAATTTAAGCTTAATTACAAACGGGGGGACCTGGTGAGGATATCTAAACTGAGAGGCGTGTTTGACAAAAAGTACGAGCAGAGCTTTTCTGACGAGTTGTTTACCGTGTCCGAATGCATTCCTCGTCTACCTCCTGTCTACAAACTCAAAGATTTCGACGACGAGCCTATAGAAGGCACTTTTTACGAAGCAGAGCTGCAAAAAGTAACGATACCGCCCGACAAGGTCTACCAAGTGGAGGAAATTTTAGACAAGAGAGTAGTGCGAGGCGAAAAGCAGGCGTTGGTGCGGTGGAAAAATTGGCCCGAAAAGTTCAACAGCTGGGTCAAGGTGAAGGATCTGAGAAACGCATAAAACCGCTCGGTGCCCTCGCCACGCCCTTCACTCTACCGCTACAAGTACCCCAATATGGATCACCGAGTTAAGGAGGGTTTTTACATCACCCTCCCCTCTAACGCCAGCCTCGACGTGTTTAAAAATAACACAGCAGCCGCCTTTCAGGTGGATTTAGCCCAACACGTGGATTTAGAGGGGCCGTGGCAGGTGGCGTTGACTGAAATCTCCTATCCTCACACCTGGTTTAACGTACCTATAGACACGGGTTTTTTCGAGTGGAGAAGAAAACCGAACGAAGGCGACGCCTCGGCGCCCGAGGTTCATCGTCAAAAGATTAGAGGAGGCTATTACAGCAACCTGGGCCAGTTCACAAACGAGCTAAATGCTTTTTTTAAGAAAAATTAGCGCGGACGTGCAAATTGTATATAGCACCATTCAAAAGAGATATGAATATCAGGCTGGGGGAATGTTTCACCTACGCTTTTTTGCCCCCATCGCGTACATTATGGGTGTAAAGCCCGGGGAATGGATTTTGTTCGACGAAAGGCTGGCTCCCTACCCGGCGGATATAAAGGCAGGGTTTTATCACCTCTTTTGTTACAGTGACGTAGTACGTCATCAGGTGGTGGGCGACGCTTACGCTCCTCTCCTGAGAATCGTAGACGTGCAGGGTACCTACGGGGACGTAATTACCAAACATTTTAATCCGCCCTACTATCTACCCGTGGCCAAAAACCACATTGAAAATATTCGCATCGAGATTAAAACGGATCAAAACGAACCCCTCAAGTTTACCTTCGGCAAGACGGTGGTAAAATTACATTTTAGACCGGCGCCATCTTCTCACTGACACAAAATGATGCATCAGAACCTGGACCCTCACCGTTTTGTGAATTATTATGAAAACCAGGCCGGGGGAGCCCTCCCCGGTTTTTACGGAGCCCCTGTAATGTACGGGAGAGGGATAGGATCTATATTCTCGAGGCTATTTCGTTTCGTATCGCCTCTGTTTAAGAAAGGAATAGCCATCGCTAAGCCCCATCTCAAAACCGCGGCTAAAAACATAGCCTCGCAGGTCGTCTCCCAAGCCATGAACAAAATACCCGGAGCTCACGAGGGCCCCGGAAGTTCTCAAGAAGGATCCGGCGGCATTATGATGTTGGCCAGAAGGCCCAGAAAGAGGCCGCCGGGGAACCGTGTTTTAGCGAGGTCTAAAAAAGCCCGAAACGGCGGGAAAAATAAATCAGTAGGCAGAAGCCGCGCTAAAGGAAGGAGGTCTCCCGCCGCTAGAAACCCAGGCTCCGGAGACATATTTCTCTGAATAACAAAGTTTTTTGTTTTCTTTTTTGTTTTTGTTTTGTTTGATTTTTCTACAAAAGACACGAGATGGCGCTGTTACACCACAAATCGGCAGAGTGTAGCATGGCCGAGCTGGATTTATTTTCAGTTCCCATGACGCAGTTGTCTATCGACGAAAAACTCTACACAGAAGTCTTGCCTCTGTCGGCCATTACAGATACAGGCCCTATAGAGTTTTTTATACCCGGAGACGGTGAAAAGTATTTGGATCTCAACGACACCTTGCTCCACCTCAGGGTGCAAATTACCAACGCTAATGGCACAAACCTGGCCGCTGACGCCCCCGTAGGGTTAATCAATTATCCTCTGAATACAATTTTTAGCCAGTGCGACGTCATTCTGGGGGACAGACTGATATCGCAGTCCAGCGCCACTCACCCTTACAGGGCTATGATCGAGACCCTGCTCAACTTTTCGGAAGCTAGCCTACAAACACAGTTTAGCTCCGGGCTGTTTTACAAAGACACCACCGGTTCTATAGACTCTGTGGTGACCGTCAACGGGCCCAACCGAGGTCTAGGCCACAGAGCCGGTTTTACCGCACAATCCAGAGAGCTCCATCTGCTGGGGCCTCTCCACGCAGATATATTATTTAGCGAGAGGCTTCTTTTGAACTCTGTGGATTTGAGAATTAAGCTGACCAGAGCGTCCGACGCCTTTTGCCTCATGGGCGCTGCCAACAGCACCTACCGTTTGAGAATACTGGGGGCTGCTCTGTTTATGAAGAAAGTGACAGTCTCCCCAGCTGTGCGCCTAGGTCACGCTGCGGCCTTGATGAAAAGCAACGCTCTGTACCCTCTGTCTCGTGTAAACGTGAAGACCTACTCCATTCCACAAAACTCTAGGATATGCAACCAAGAGAATCTCTTTCTGGGCACTATGCCAAAATACGTGGTGATAGGCATGGTGCACCACGAAGCTTTTACGGGGAGGAGGGATCTGTCTCCTTTTAATTTTATCCATAACGACGTCGAATACCTGGCCTTGTGTCAGGACGGGAGACAGGTGCCGGCCAAAGCTTTTCAACCTCAATTTAACAACGGGGTCTCTGTCAGGGAGTTTTACAACCTGTTTACAGCTACAGGCAGACACTTGAAGGATTTACCTCTGAGCATCAACAGGCGGGAATTTGAACAAGGATACTCTTTGTTTGTCTTTAATCTTAACGCGGGGGAAGATGCTGACGCCTTATCCCCCGTCTCCAACGGGAATTTAAGATTAGAGATGAGATTCAGGGTGCCTTTACCTCACACCACCACGTTGATTGTGTACGCTTGCTACGAGTCTATTCTGGAAATCAATTCTAAAAGACAGGTGCTGGTGGATTATTATTAAAAGAAAAATGAACAGCCATCAACTGGAAAGTCTGATGACTCGACTACTGGGAGATGCTTTCCATGGAGTGTGGGCTTCGGACCAGCTTCCGCTGCTGACGTCATCGTTTAAAACCCCCGCCTACCTCATTGTAAACACACATCCGGCGCATAAACCTGGGGAGCACTGGCTGGCTTTAACGCTGGAAGAAGATGGAACAGGTTCTTTTTTTGACTCATTCGGATTTCCTCCTCATTTTTTTCACTACCCCAATCAAATTTTACAATTTTTAAAAGACCGGTGCAGCAGCGTTTTATATCACAGCAGACAGCTGCAGCATACATTCTCCTCCGCCTGCGGTCAACATTGTGTTTATTATCTATGCCATAGAGCCTGCGGAATAAGTTTTGAAAACGTTTTAGCGCTGTATCAAGAGGACGAATTGAAAAATGACGAGACTGTGACTGCTTTTGTAAAAAAATATCAAAACTGTGTAAAGCAAAAAAAAAAATGTCAATCTTTTCATCATACAGCATGCTCTTTACAAATGTTTAAAGATTGTTACAACTTCTAAAATAAAGACAAAAAACACATCACATTTTGGTTTAAGCGTTTTTATTGTTACCATCAGTAGCTACAGCAAAAGCTTTATGAAGTAAAACTAATCCAAGAAGTTTTTTTTCTTTTCTTTTTTTTCTTGGTCCCTAGTTCTCTATTTTCTCTGGGCGTGCTCCAGTCAATAAGCGCAGGAGTGGGTGTTGTCTCTCTGTAGGTTGCCCCTCTCACTACCTCGTCTTCGTCTTCGTCTTCTCCTCCTCCTCCCCCGGCAGGTGTGCTCCATCTCGGAGATAGAATAATTCTTCTCTTTAATCCTGACTGCTCATTCGATCTCAATTTACTGTATTGCTCGCGAGCTTCGAGGTTACCCACGGAGGACAGAGGGATGTTTAACTCTTTCAGAGTATTTAAAAACCCTAACCATCCCTTGGGTTCTATTCTCTGGGCTTTTTTGTATGAGAAAGACAGGTGTTTTATCAGGTCCAACATGTGGGACCCCTCGACCGCTTTACCCATGTAAACAAATTCACCCTTTTTATTCCAACTCCCTTCACCGTTTCTGCTCATTTTCCTCAAGATATAAGAGGCGTTTTTTCGATCCCTCGGGGGGAGGTTTTGCAATACTTCCTCGATAGTTTCATCCTCCCATTGTTGCTGTTGTTTATGCTGCTGCTCCTGCTCCCTCTCTTCTTCTTGTTCAGAGACTTTAGAAGGCCTGGTGTGAGTTTCCTCTTCTTTAGCACCTTGTTTGATAAAAGCAAGATATCTCTGCAACAAGGCGTTGTATTTTTTAATTTTCTCGTAAGGGTTTAGCCCCGGCTCGTTTAATACATCGTTCATCTTCTCATCCAATTCACCCACGGCCGTGCGTCTCATGGATTGAGCCTGAGTCTCGCTGGCGACGGGAATAGGGCTGGATTGAGTCAGCCGATTCATTTGCTGGGCATTCAACAGATACATCTTTTGAGTGGCTTTTTGGTGACTCGCCATCTCTCTCTCTCTCTCTCTCTCTCTCTCTCTCCCCGCCGTTAATTTATCTTCTTCTATTCACCAGACCTCCTAGAAGCTCTCCAAATATAGGCACCACGGCTGAGAGCAACGGTAAAAGGAATCCTCCCGATTGTTTCATCAAAGCACTGTGTTTGTTTTTCAGAGATATTTTGTTATCCGCGAGCAGTCTGATTGTTTTCCTCTGCTTTTTCAGTTTCTTATATTGACAGGGCGTAAGAGGGACGTTGCCCTTCAGCAGGTTTAGACAGATTTCGCTGAGACACTGACGAGCAATGCTGAAGAATATCTCTTCTCTTCCGAGGCGAGCAGTAACATAAAGCCGTCAGTAGAGGGGCGTTTCTTTTTATGTGGTCCGACATGGCTGTGCGTAGAGCTAGTTGGATTTAGGTACATAAACCACTGGCCACTGGTGAGGCAGTATTCCCGACCTTAGCCTGTATCGCTCTGGGCAACCGGGCGTGAGGTCTACTAATAAATACGAAAAGGGCTTTTGTGCGGCGTCTTCGAAGCTCTGAAGGAAGAAAGCTTTTTTCCCGGGAAATATTTGCTGAGCCAATACGTTGATCTGCAGTTTGTCTCGCGGGTTGTTAAAGAGCACCAAATAGTTGGTGTTCAAGCTGATGGTGCGACTGTATTTACCTTTGTAGAAAAGATTTTGAGTGAGTAACATCACGCTCATATTTTTATGATGCCTATATTGCGTGAAAATTCTCGCCACTTCGGGGTGCTCTGCTGCCTGCAATAACACATCGTCCAGTATAATAAGGTGGGAATGATGAGGGGGAAACAAATCAGGGTCGTCAAAAGAATCCGGCAGTCCTTCGACGAATTTAATATTTTTATTGCTCTGACGCAGTTCATCATACATCGGTTGACAAGAAGTATAAATCCATACAATGTTGTCAGGCACATGTTGCATTACATCTTTACAGTTCTCTAAAACATTTTTTACAAAGAACGTCTTTCCACAACCGCTAGGTCCCACTATTTGGCATGAAAAGGGTACACATAATCTAGGATCAAATTCTATTTCTTCAGCAAAGTGTGACATGTTTCTCCGTCAAAAACCAAAAGGTAAAGTATGACCGGTAGGCAGCAGCCTTCTCTTGTCAAATACAACACGAAACCTTTTTTGAAATGACGAGTTTTTAATAAAAAATCCTCTTTTATCCCTGACTATACACTGTTGAGGGGTTTGGAGAACTCCCTCCTCTTCCTCCTCCTCCTCCTCTCCCCCTTGGAGCTGTCTGCAGGCACGATTTACATACCTCTCCACCAGCCTTTTGACGCTGTCAAAGTTGATTCTTTCACAGCAGGCGTGCGTCTGCGTTATTCCCTTGACTTTTAGCACAACTCTGTTATTTTTTGTTTGATACGCGTAACTTTTAGGACCGGCTGCCGCGAATTCTTGAATAGTGTCACCCCCCAACTCGTCCGTCAAGTCCCCCAGATAATTACCCAGCTCTAACGTGTTTTCCCCTGGTTTTGTGGTGTAAATGATGCTGTCTGTGTCGAAGTAAAGCACCCTCTCCTGCAGCTGTTCTAAGTAACTGTACAACTTGAGACGACCGTACGCTGTCGTGAAAGCTGCTATGAACACGTTGTCAACTTTGTTGGGTGGGGGAATGTACCGGTCACCGTAGACCCACTGGATCAGAGCTACTCTGTCATTGATAAATGAAAAATATTTTATACGGTGTTTTTCTGAAAACATTAACGAGAAAAACTCCTCGGGCTCCGACACAAGCTCCGTTTGACAGAGGTTGCTTCTCTGAGCAAACTTTCCCCAGAAGCTATTGAGACACAGTTTAGACACTTGTCTTTTGGCCGGATTCGGCTTAATTTTAGCAGCGTCCAGTAAAATGCCCTGACGCTCTCGATATTCCCTGATGTATCTTTCTCTGCTCTCTTGATCTACAGCCTCGGGAGGGTATCCCGAAGCCTCTTGTTTACCTTTTAAAAATGTCTGCATGTACTGTGAGAAGATTGAATCGTCCCGGCGCTCGAAATGCCAGACCTCTGTGATCTTTACCAGGCGGTAGCCCATCTCTAAAGCCTTGTTGAACTCAGGTGTGACCCAGACCCCCTTTAAGGCTCTGGCCTCGTCATCGTGACTACAGGGTCCGCTTTGAGCGTTCATCTCCGCGCATGTGCGACACAATGTAAACACCAGTTTACCAGCGAGTGTTCTGTAAGGTAAGACCAGAAAATACAAGCCCCTCGGCGGATACACCGTGGCTCTGATTAACCCAAAGTAGGCGCGCGGATCTTTAAAATTTCTGTGAATTATTTCAGGGTGACCCAGAGGATACGGATAGCTGCTGTTGACGTATGGGTAGAGCGAGGTCACGTCCACGTATTGTACAGTCTCACCCGTCCCAGCGCTGTGTCTCAATCTGACCGCACATGTCCTCCCCCCGTACAGAGCGTCGCGGGGGAGGAGAGGTTCCGGAGGATCGTAACGTGTGAGAAAATCAATCACGCTGGCGCTGGTCTTCTTCATCTCGTTCCATCTATGCTCCCTCATGACAATCACTTTTACCCCATAAACAGACTGCAACGTTTCTAATCTCGTCATGGTGCTGGAGTGAAGTTCTTCGAACGTTGTACGGGTGAGTGGGCAGAGGTCCTGCGGCTGAAAACAATGAGGGCATCCATGATAGAAGCAGCCGAGAAATTCCCAGACATATTTCTCGCCCCCCTTCTCTGCGTATCCGTCTACACAATAGGGACCCAGCTGCTTCTCGCCCGCGTTAAGAGCATGTCGAATAAAGATGCCCTCGGTGTGAGAGACCCACTCTAGCCACTGTATGCTACTGTGCGAGAATAATTTTACTTGTCTTCTGTAATTGTCTGGCGGGGGGATGGCGAGTGTGTTTGGAGTCAAGAAATGAGTAACGTACACTTTCATGCAGGCCGAGGCTATGGTGGACCGGCTGAAGGGGTCTATCCCCGTCTCCTCCATGAAACCGTTCCTGAAGATGGTGCAGGCCTCCGCTAGAATGTCCACGTCGTTCTCGCAGTAAAGAAGTGACTCTTTCTCAAAGTCAAACACACCGCCTCGAACCCTCTCGTACCACCTCTCAAACTGAAGCTTTCCTTCCAACGTCATGCGCTCTGTGCCGTAGTCTTGGGGCGGGGGATAAGCACCCACAAACTTTAAAGTTTTCTTTGAGCTAAAGTGGTGGGGAAAGTATCCTTTCACTTTATCTTCAAACCCCAGAGCCCTGGGCATGGCTGAAAGAGGCATGGCCAGAAAACACAGAGAATCTATGTATTTTTGCTGGAAATCTGGCTCTGTAAAACAAACCACTTTACTACCCTGCATGATGAGGGACGGTTTTATTCCGAGAGTAATCATGGCGTTCAGAACGAGGTACCCGTCAAATCCTTTGGAGTTGTGAGCAATAAACACCGCGTTCCGATATGAGGGAGATCTAAAATGCAGTACAAACTCTCTGGCGCATGTTGGCCCCCAGGAGTTCCATCTGACACCATCTAGGGTTTTTGTGCACACCAGGAAGGGCACATGCGTGGAACTTTCGTCTGTGTACGTTTCAAAGTCATAAAAAACGATGTTTTGATTGTAATTTGTGTCGGGCTTTAACGGTTGAATGTAACACAAGTGTTTGTTTTTTTCCTCATTACCCTCGGGAAGTACTTCTCTGCAAACTGCGCATTTTAGTTTTTCGCATGTATGGGGTTTAGAGCCGCCGTCGATGCCTGTGTACCACAATCTGTTGCATTTTGTGCATTGTTTATACAAATCACACTGGCTCCGGGGCTGATGCAAATTCGACCTCCCCCTCGGCAGGAGCTCTTTGTGCTTACTCAGGCAGTGATTTGAACGGCACGTGCGATGGCAGTCTGCGCAAACAATGGGTTGGTATTTTGCATGACAACAGACGGGGTCTAAGCACACAGAGCAGTGCCCCAGACAGCGATGGCTGCATACGCTGCTGTAACCCGTGTAACAATGCTGGCACACATAAGGAGTGCCTAAGAAGGCCTTGAGATTTTTAATACCGTAGTAATGGTTTTGATGTAGAAAAAGAAATGCTGTTTTGTCTTTTGCCGGTGTTGCCGTGTGGAATTTAGCGAGGGTGCGGGAGTCTTTGTTTCTGTAAAACACCACAATCTTACAGTCTAACACCCTTTCAAAGAGTGACACGTCGCTAAAACACACGGCCCGGTGTTCGGTGAAACCTACTCTGCGTTGAATCTCTCTGCCTATTCTCTCGGCCTCTCGACCGTCGATGGACGGATGCAACAGGTGGGCTAAATTAGTGGCAAAACACAGGCTGTTGTCAGGGTTCTCCACAACATAAAGAAATCTTCTCTTTTTGCGCACCACTTCGCTGTCTAACATAGAATCCTGCTTTCTTCTACCTGCGCCGCGCGGATTACGAACCAGTTGAACCACTAATTCAAGATTCTGATCGGTCATGAGCGACATATTAGACTGCACGAGTTCGTCCAGCAAGTTTTGAAAGGTCTCTAGACCCGTCTCATCCCCGTCTGCTCTCACTACTTGGGATACAGACTTAGTGAACTGGTCCCCCCGCAATTCCATTTGAACAACATCCTGCGCCTGTGCTTGGCTAAAGATTCTGTCACACAGCTCTTGGGCAGCGCCCATAACACCGCCGTATAATTCACCGTAATCAGGCACGCCTGAAGGAGTGGGAAACTGTAATATTTGTCTAATTTCAACGTTGTTAAATCTATCGCGATTTACTACAACATGTTGAGGGGCCTGTGGCGGTGGTGTTGGAGATGAAGGCACGCGGTCTCCGTCTTCCGAGGAGACGGGTCTCTGATCGGGGGATAGAGTTTGCTCTGCATTACCCCCAGACTGGAGGTAATTTTGATTTTCTAACTGAACCAAAGCCTCGTCTAACTCTCTGAAGCGATCTAATTGAGAGACCGTGTGGGCGGGTTGGATGTCGCCAGACGGCGCGCCGGTAATGGGGGAGGAGGAGGAGGAGGAGGAGGAGGAGCCGGGTTCATCGTCCCGAGCAAAGGACTCAAACGCCGTGTGAAAGTTGTTTAAACAATTGGAGATGGAGTGAGAATAATTCAACTCATCTAACGCTATGTTTATAGCTATAAAAGGATCGTAGGGAGCGTGAGGGTTGTCTACATTCTGATCCATAATTACTAAAAAAAATTCTATCCTGTGAGAATATCACCAGGGTCACCACCTTTTCGGTTCGTTGGCGGTAGTGCATATATAGAAGTGAAAGTTGGCACAAATATCACAGCGTCCGCTTGAATTATCGCTGGTTCTACAAAAGTAGAAATGGAAGCTTTGACAAGATCTACAAACAGCATCCCTCGTCCTTCTGTCTCTTCTCTCCCTCCTTTGGCGTGCTGGTATAAAACAACAAAAGAAAAACAAAGTTTCATTATTATTATTGTTACTTTTGTTACAGATATAATACCGTCTATAAAAACTTACGTTTTCCGCGTTTTTTGCAGTGTGAGCAACAGCTACATGCGTCCGTCCAGGTGGGAGAGGTGCTTCTGCTGCTGCTGCTGCTGCTGCTGCTGCTACTAGCGCTGGTGCTGCTGCAGCTGCTGCTGCTGGAGCTGGAGCTGGGTATTCTGACTCTCTTTCTGGGCGCTTTTCCGTTTTGGCGCCCCCGGGTATGTCTAGCAGGGCTGGAGGGCTCTCTCTCTTCACGGTTTCGGAACGGAGCGGTTGTCTCGGAAAGTTCAGGTACCGGAAGAGGCGGCGGCGGGGCTTGCATCTGCGGTGTATCTTCCGCAGGTGTTTTCGCTGGGACAGGTGGCTGCGGTGTATCTTCTGTTGATGTTCCCGCCGGGACAGGTGTATCTTCTGTTGATGCTCCCGTTGGGACAGGTGTTTCTGACGACGGTGTTGGTTGAGGGTTTATGTGAGGAAATTGCATAATTAATTCATCTTCGTCCCCTTTAAGAGAAGCATAAATAAAATAACTATATAATAATGTAGAAAAACAACAGCAGAATTTGCGGTAAAATGAAATAATACACTTACAAGGAAGGAACATTTTCTCCAACTCCTCCAAAGAAAACTGTACATCGTACTCTAAAAAAAAAAAAAAAAAAGACTCTTTACAATCACATAGTTCTTACTGTAAAAGAAGAAAAGAAAAGAAAACAGTTTTTAAAAAAGTTAATACAACTTACCGACCATTGTTGCGCTGATCTGATAGAGTTTGAGGGTGCTGCCAGAAAGTTGTTTGGAGATGTCCTCTGGACTGGTTCAAGTTTCTACGCTCTCTTATACCCCATCTTAAATAATAGGCTTTTAGAACCTTTTCATTTTGTCTGGTTTTTGTTTTTGGCTCTTGTCTATTATTCTGAGTTTTTTCTCATGGTAGGGGTTGTGTGAATATTCTCAGTTTTTCTTCGGCCTAATGCTAATGGAATGTAACCTTTGCCCTTAGGTTCAGGGTGTTTAACTTATTGACCTTGAAGACCTGAGGGGATGGTTCAATGAGCGAATACAGTATCATGGTCAAGGGTAACTCATGACCGTGACTTAATGCACAGTCTTTCAGGCGTGGGAGATCCTGGCTTCTTTGTATAAGACTGGACACAGAGAGAGAGAGAGAGAGAGAGAGAGAGAGAGAGAGAGAGAAAGGGGTTGGCTTTAAGGGTTAGCTTCAGGGGCTGACACATGATTTTACTCATTCACACTTTCACCCCTGCTTAACGCACACTCTACTCTCTATAACTGTGTTAAGGGGTTTTTTCACCCCGAACCTAAATTTGACCTAAAAAACAGCAAGCTAACAGGCTAGACCTTTTTACATCGAGCCATAAATGACTAACTTTATCTCAATTAAACCTACAATGGGACACACACACACACACACACACACACACAGAGAGAGAGAGAGAGAGGGGGGCCTAAGTATCGGGGTGAGAGGTCACCTGTTACTCCGGCCCCAAAATTTAGATGATGTAATGCAGGAGGGACCTCGTTACATCTGAGCAACCTCATTGGTTAAGAAGAGGGAGGGACCTCGGAACATTCCTCCTACCTCATTGGATAAAAACGTGGTGACGTAATCATGACGTAGCAACATATCATTGGATCGTTAGAACAATAGACCTGTCACTTTTGATGGAAGGTGTATTATATACTCTCTCTTAGCCTGGTGATCAGCATGCACCAACAGAGTAATGTGTGGTCGGGCCTCAGCCCCCATTTCATACCATTGTGCTTGATCAGGTGTGAGAGTGACCAGGGCGGCTACACCTTCTGGTCCAATGAGGATGTCAGGTGAGGCAATGTGCCAATTCTGACCTTCAACCTGAGAATAGAATGCTTGTTGATATACCTCATCACAGTGACGATCATAATACAGAGTGACATGATAGGGGTCAGCGGGCGGAGAGTAGGGACCCAGTGGCTGCAGCCAGGGACGCCACTGAGTGAACAGAGAGAGAATACCAGTGGTATGAGGTGTTTCCGACAGCAACAGTCCCCAATAGATATCTGCCCACATTGCAGCCTGAGGTGTGACGTCAGCCGCGAGCATCATGTGCGAAGTGGTGGATAGAGAGGGCAGAGAACAGTTCGTGGATATTCCATTCGGAAATGTGACCACTAGTCCATCTGGGCTACACAACACAGAGGCGCCGCATTTCACCAACATATCTCGTCCCCCATGAGATTCACCGGACAGGACACAGAGTTCACAAACTGATGATGGAATGATTGACCAGCAACACGAACAGTGAGAGGCTTAGTCAGAGGCAGAGCTTCATTTTTCCCTGAGAAACCGACAACGTACACAGAGTCACTCGAGAGAGCTGCAGGTGCCATGCCACCTGTGATTGTAACTTGCTCCCGTATCCACAAGAAAGGGCAGTTCAGTGTTGTCCACAGTCATAACCATGTAGGGATCTGCCAACCCTACATGTGTCGGTGTCTCTGGGCCCCGTCAATACTGATATTCAGGAGGGTACATGTTGGGGAACTGCCCTCCCGGTGTGGCACCTGCATTAGGTGCCTGGTACGTTCCACCTCTGCCTTGCTGCATGCCGCCTCTCTGAGATCTGCTCCTACAGTCCCTGGACCAGTGTCCGGTTTGTCCACAATTCCAGCATCTATCCTGAGGACTAGGCTGTCTTGACCACCGATTTTTCCCAAAGCCACCGCGGAAACCCCTACCACGACCCCGGGAACCCCGTCCCCCTCCAAACCCGCTCCCCATCCGCATCTGATGATCATGATGACGTGATTGAGGTATCCAATCAGGCATTGGATCCAGGTTGGGAGAGTCACTTAATGCTCCCGCCGGCTGCTGTACCATCTGTTTGGGTTGTTTCTTTTCATTGTTGAGTTGTTTACGGACTGTGTCTAGCTGCATTTTACACAACTGAGACTGATTCTTAGATGCTTCAGCCCTTTCAGCCTCCATTTCGATTCTGTGTTCTTTGAGGTGGTGAGCTAAGTGCTTCTCCCATTTCTCACAATCACAGCCTGGGATGTCAGGGTTCCTTTCAAGAGCTGTTTTGACAGCTTTGGGCATGCCTTCTAAGACTGCCTTTCTGAACAATGCGGTCTGCAACGGGTCTTGACCGGGATGACCACCTGCCGCGTCTATCCACTGTCCTCTGCATTTAATCAAAAAGGCGGGAACCTCTTCATCATCCTTTATTCTGAACACCAAAGAATGCACTGCCCCCGGTGGTACAGGGTATTTTGTTCTCATGGCAGTCCCTATATCAGTAGCATGTCTAGCAAATGGGGCCTCTGGAGGCAGCTGACCTGTGTGAGCTATCAATTCAACTTGGTACACTTCAATCTCACCTACCTGTCTACCCAACAATGCTCTCCAATCACCCATAGCCAACGTGCATCCCATAGTGAGTTGACAAAACTGCCTCATCCATGGTCCTCCTCCCGAAGTGGGAGGGGGCATCTTCTCTAACAAACAATTCATGTCTGTGAATGAGAATGGTTGATATACTGCACCTCCTGTGGGATTAGCTATTAACGGCATCTGATATTCATGCGCGCCTGTGACTGTTGGTGGGACGGCCGACCGTGTTCGTGGGCAGGGACTATGTTCACTATTCATCTTATGAAATTCACCGGTTAAGCGAATGACCTCCACGCGATCGTCTTGTCCCCCAGTGTCCCCCTCATACTCACTATCACTGAGTTCTCGTTCTCCCCTACACATACGGCACACTTCATCTGGTGGCAAGGTTACCTGCACTGTTTTCTCATTCAAAGGTGTGAATGCTTGAGCATGTGATGATGTCAGATGTGGTGACTGTTCAGATAGTGCTACTGTGGGGGTGTTTTCTCTCAGTACTCTGGAACTAAATGGAGCTCCTGAGTAGGGTAGTATGTGTGATCTGTTCTGTGGAATGCTGATGTTCTGTGGAGTGCTAGTGGTTGGCCTGGGGTGCTGCAGAGTGGCTGGTGGGTATTCCTGAGCTGCTTCTCCTTCTCTCACCTCTAATACTCCTGACACTGACATCACAGGCATCTGAGTGTGATGAGACGGAGGAGGAGCTGTTTTCTCCAGTTCCAGGCTCAACACTGGATACAGTGATCCTGGAGCTGTGACTTCCTTGGCTGTGTGTATGGGGGTGAGTGTGTGCTTATGCAGGTCAGTGAGTGTGTGTTTATCTTCTGGGAACAACGCGCTGCAAGCTAGAGCGACCTTGTGGAACAATGCTCTTCTCTTATCTTTTCTCTGCCTGTCCTTGTCCCATGCATTCCTCTGCAAGAGAGAAGGGCTGTGTCTCTCATGCCTCTCTAATTCTTCCCTCGCCTCTATCTCTAACCTGGATAAAAGACGGAGTAGGCTTCCTCCCTTCTTTTCATCTTTCCACCTCTCCTGGGCCTCTGCCCACAATGCATCACACTCCTTGCTCATTGTCGGTCTGTCTTCAGCTGCTTCACCACTAAGCACCTGCTTCTTCACCTGACTCCACTGTTCCTGCTGTTGTTGTGGCACTCCTAACAACATCTGAGGCCCACAGCCTCCCTCTTGACATTCTCTATCAAATTCACCCTCCATGTTCGTGTGGCATTTGTATACTTACTCTTTTATTGTTGAACTACTCACCTTCCTCTCGTTCCTAAGGAGAAAAACAGTTAATGACCTCCCCAACGGCCAGTCAGTTTGTATGGCATAACACCCGAGCAACTGACCCAACTGTTGTTAGTCTGCCAGGCTGGACAGTGTGTATGGAGTACACCCGAGTCACTGACCCAATGAGCTGCACACACTTTTCAGTGCGGCATGTGGTTTGTTCTTACCGTTAGGTTACCCCCACACGTTTTACAGCTCAGACACCTGAACAGACTACCACAGAGACACCGTTGTATCTACCACCCACTTGTGTTATTGCCCCGTTTATTTTGCTTTGCCAATTTTGTTACGATCCTTCTCAAAAATGATCACACAATGCACCAGTCTCTCAGACCACTGTGGGGTCCCTCCAATATGGAATTTTTGACCACAGTTTGGGAATCACAAGCTGTTCGTCCCCAGCGGGAAAAAAACAGAAATGAAACACTCCAGCAGTAAATTATCCTCAATTACTGCATCACACTCGCTCCCCTGGTCCTTGTAAACGACTGATAAACACAACGCCTCTTTGATCGAGGTTTTCCGCGCAATCGAAGCCGGGTTGTCACCATCACTTTGTAACCATCACTTTGTAACCAAAACTATTCCTACCCTGAGTGCGAGGGGTCTTCGTTCCCCTGTGGCAGGCTGATCAGACCTCCACAGGTCCCGGTAAATTACCCAAGGGAGTTCTTGACACCAATCCTAATTTGCTTCGCGCCCTCTTCGCAAACGGGTCTAAGCATGCGAGTTACTGCATCACGCCTTGCGACGGCTCTAGTCAAGCATAAGTATTGTGAACCTGCCCCTTTTAATTTAGAGGATATGTACAAACAATCACTAATTCCACTGTTCTTTTATGAAAAACAGGCTTTGCACTCACTAAGGAGATCCCCTTCTCATCAGATCGTAGATCCTGAAGGGTTGATTTATCGATCTCCCTCAGCGGCACCACACTTCAGTTGTCAGTCACCGGGGACCCTTCCGCCGATCGCGATCTCCCTGGAGGCACCCACTCAGCATGCTAATCACCCGGGGACCCTTCGTCCGATCGCGTCAAGCAATCTCAATCTTTGTACTCTGAACCGTATGATAGACAATAGGGACACTTAGTACAACGTTACTTTAGTCATTTTCAATGTGCAGAATTTTGATGAAACAGGCTTCTGCTTACCGCTCCATTTTAGAGGCCTCTCATTGTCTGCCGCGTCCCACTTGTCTATATGTCCTGTAGCAACGTCTTTAACAGTAATCACAGATAAAAATTAATTTCCTGCCTTCATCACGTCGGGGTCACCAAATTGTTGAGTCCTTTAACTTATAAACCCAGGACTCGCGTGTTCTCCCTTTAGATATTTATGTTCTTCTGCTTGGGCCCGAGTGGAGGTTGGTATGTTGTCAGCCCTGTGTTGCAGGGTTCTGATAACACCCAGTTTGTGCTCCAGTGGATGATGTGAGTCAAAGAGTAGGTATTGATCTGTGTGTGTGGGCTTCCTGTATACCCCAATGTGGAGGCTCCTGTCCTCAACAAAGTGAACATCACAGTCCAGGAATGGTAGGTGGTTGTCTTTGACATCCTCTCTTGTGAACTTGATGTTTTTGTCCACCGAGTTGATGTGTTCGGTAAAGGCTTGTAAATCTGGGGTTTTAATCTTTACCCATGTGTCATCCACATACCTAAACCAGTGGCTTGGAGGTGTTCCTTTGAATGAGTTAAGGGCCTTTCGCTCTACCATTTCCATGTATAGATTGGCCACAATGGCGGACACCAGTGAGCCCATAGCACAGCCATGCTTTTGTCTGTAGAAGTTGCCGTTAAACTGGAAATATGTGGTTTTGAAGCATAAATCCAGTAACTGGCAAATCTGGTCTGGTTTGAGGTTGGTTCTGTCATGTAGTGTGTTATCTTGTTCCAAGTGATTCCCCACGGTTTCCACTGCCTCCATGGTTGGAATACAGGTGAATAAGGAGGTCACATCGTATGACACCATGGTTTCATCTTGTGCCATTTTCAAGCCTTTGATTTTGTTCACAAAGTCTAACGAGTTTCGAACATGATGTGGTGTGTTCCCAACCAGGGGGGCTAAGATGTTGGCTACAAGCTTAGCGACATTGTAAGTTACTGAATTGATGCTGCTTACAATGGGTCTGAGTGGTGCCCCTTCCTTATGGACCTTGGGGAGTCCATATAGGCATGGAATGGTGTCCTGAGGATAGAGACAGAGGTACTGTGGCCGGTCAAGGGCTCCATCTTGTTGTAGTTTTTGGAGGCATTTGAAGGATATGTTTTGCTGTTGCTATGTGTTTTAATCTTCCTATGCTATTCTTGAAGTAATCATCTTTGACGTATAAGTATTCTTGGTATTGTGTTATGACTGTTTTGATTAGACAAGGAATGTAGTGCAGGGCTGAGGGAGAGGAGATTATGTACAAGGACAGTGAGTGTAGAGAAGACAGGTCACCGCAGCCTGCAGAGAAGTAGATTGGGGAAAGTATCTCTAGGTCAAGGGGTGGGGTGGAACTGTACAAAAGATCTGTGTAAACAGGGAAGATACACACTTTGCTTAGGAAGAGGCGGTGGAAGCATTGTGGTCCAGAGCTCTGTAAGCAATCTCAAACTTTGATTCTCTGCTTTATTCATTTAATAAATTAAGATGTGATTTTAACTTTAACTTTGGGTCCTGCGTACTTCATTAAACGAACACGCGAGTCCTGGGTTTAGAAGTTATGTTATGTTTTGCTGTTGCTATGTGTTATAATCTTCCTATGCTATCCTTGAAGTAATCATCTTTGACGTATAAGTATTCTTGGTATTGTGTTATGACTGTTTTGATTAGACAAGGAATGTAGTGCAGGGCTGAGGGAGAGGAGATTATGTACAAGCCACAATGGGTCCTACTCCACCTTCTTGGTCAGACTAGTGCGGACTAGAGAGACCAATGCATAAGAACTGATGAAGCCGCTTGGATAAGAGGCGAAACGTCTTCCACAGACAAATACAAGTCCAGTTGCCTCAATTTGAGAGAGAGATAACAATGACCTGGATGAATGAGAACATTCACAGACATATTGCTGAGAAATTTGGGGTGGATACTGAAGGATATGTTTTGCTGTTGCTATGTGTTTTAATCTTCCTATGCTATCCTTGAAGTAATCATCTTTGACATATAAGTATTCTTGACATTCTGCTATTACTGTTTTTATGATTAGACAAAGAGCATAGGGGGAGGATATGATGTACAGGGACAGTGAGTGTAGAAGAGACAGGTCACCGCAACCTACAGAGAAGTAGATTGGGGAAGGGATCTCTAGGTCAAGGGGTGGGGGTGGAACTCTGTACAAAACTATCTGTGTAAACAGGGAAGATACACACTTTGCTTAGGAAGAGGCGGTGGAAGAATTGTAGTCCAGAGCTCTGTAAGCAATCTCAAACTTTGATTCTCTGCTGTATTCATTTAATAAATTAGATGTGAATTTAACTTTAACTTTGTGTCCTGCATACTTAATCAAATGTCCTAGGTTTATAAGTTAAAGGACTCAACAATACCCTAAAGGCAGTGCGAGAATATGAAAGGCTGGCTCGGAAAATCGCAGACCACAGAAACCACCTACGGTTTAGCCTGAGGTGCAGGCAAAATAAGCTCATACCAACTAGCCTACAGTTGCGCTCCACAGTAAAAGGACACAGAGCCAATAAGATTCTAGACAAGGCTCAGAATCACCTCCTTAATGAGAGAGTAAGGCAGGTCCTATTCACCATAGAAAGGCTCAAGGAAAAAGCTGACCACTTTTTCCAAAATTTGAAAACACTCCTACCAGCTGCGCTGTTTGAAAAGGTTGTTGACTTCACCATGAAAGCCCAACTAGCCCAACACACCAAAGGTAAAGAAAGGCAAAGAAAGAAATTCTGCAATCTCCAACACAAGACAATTAACTCAGGTAACAAAGTGGGAACCACAAAAGAGGAACAGGAGGCAAACCAACACACAAAAACAGACAGATGGGTAAAGAACTTATCTGACAGGGAACTTACCCAGCCTGAGAAGGAGGTCCTAGCAAAAGGGCTAAATTTTGCTGTTACACCAGAACAAATTCCTATAGTTGAACTCATCACAGCAACAGAATCAGCTATAAGGAAAAACAACCTGAAAGAAACTGAAGTGGAACAGCTATGGTTTAAGGTGTCAGCAACTCTGTCCAATGCTAAGGCTCCACCTTCAAACCTCACCTATCATGAAAGAAAAGCTGTGGTATCTCTGAGCAAGGATAAAAACATCACTATCCTTCCAGCTGACAAAGGGAGATGCACAGTAATTCTGAATACAAGTGATTACCATGCTAAGGTTGCCACTCTACTAAATGACACAAGTACCTACGAAATATTGAAGTGAGATCCGTCCAGTGGCTACAAAAGAAAGGTCATTGAATGTGTTGAGTCCTTTAACTTCTAAACCCAGGACTCGCGTGTTCGTTTAATGAAGTACGCAGGACCCAAAGTTAAAGTTAAAATCACATCTTAATTTATTAAATGAATAAAGCAGAGAATCAAAGTTTGAGATTGCTTACAGAGCTCTGGACCACAATGCTTCCACCGCCTCTTCCTAAGCAAAGTGTGTATCTTCCCTGTTTACACAGATCTTTTGTACAGTTCCACCCCACCCCTTGACCTAGAGATACTTTCCCCAATCTACTTCTCTGCAGGCTGCGGTGACCTGTCTTCTCTACACTCACTGTCCTTGTACATAATCTCCTCTCCCTCAGCCCTGCACTACATTCCTTGTCTAATCAAAACAGTCATAACACAATACCAAGAATACTTATACGTCAAAGATGATTACTTCAAGAATAGCATAGGAAGATTAAAACACATAGCAACAGCAAAATATATCCTTCAAATGCCTCCAAAAACTACAACAAGATGGAGCCCTTGACCGGCCACAGTACCTCTGTCTCTATCCTCAGGACACCATTCCATGCCTATATGGACTCCCCAAGGTCCATAAGGAAGGGGCACCACTCAGACCCATTGTAAGCAGCATCAATTCAGTAACTTACAATGTCGCTAAGCTTGTAGCCAACATCTTAGCCCCCCTGGTTGGGAACACACCACATCATGTTCGAAACTCGTTAGACTTTGTGAACAAAATCAAAGGCTTGAAAATGGCACAAGATGAAACCATGGTGTCATACGATGTGACCTCCTTATTCACCTGTATTCCAACCATGGAGGCAGTGGAAACCGTGAGGAATCACTTGGAACAAGATAACACACTACATGACAGAACCAACCTCAAACCAGACCAGATTTGCCAGTTACTGGATTTATGCTTCAAAACCACATATTTCCAGTTTAACGGCAACTTCTACAGACAAAAGCACGGCTGTGCTATGGGCTCACCGGTGTCCCCCATTGTGGCCAATCTATACATGGAAATGGTAGAGCGAAAGGCCCTTAACTCATTCAAAGGAACACCTCCAAGCCACTGGTTTAGGTATGTGGATGACACATGGGTAAAGATTAAAACCCCAGATTTACAAGCCTTTACCGAACACATCAACTCGGTGGACAAAAACATCAAGTTCACAAGAGAGGATGTCAAAAACAACCACCTACCATTCCTGGACTGTGATGTTCACTTTGTTGAGGACAGGAGCCTCCACATTGGGGTATACAGGAAGCCCACACACACAGATCAATACCTACCAACCTCCACTCGGGCCCAAGCAGAAGAACATAAACATCTAAAGGGAGCTCTGAAAACTTGTGGCTATCCGAGTTGGACATTTGGCAAAACAACAACACACTCCAGAAAGAATACCAACACGGAGGATGCTGAGAAAATGAAAGATAAACACAAAAACATTGTCATTCCATACGTGTCTGGGGTCTCAGAGAAACTCAGGAGGATTTTCAACAAACATCAAATCCCTGTATGTTTCAAACCCAGTAACACTCTCAGGCAGAAACTGGTACATCCCAAAGACAAGACACCACACAATCAAAAAAGCAACCTAATATATGCGGTCAAATGCAGTGAGGAATGCAAGGACCTATATATTGGGGAAACCAAACAACCTTTAAACAAACGTATGGCCCAACACAGAAGGGCAAACTCCTCAGGTCCAGTCTCAGCTGTCTACTCCCATCTAAAGGAAAAGGCACACTCCTTTGAAGACAGCAATGTCAAAATCTTGGACAGGGAGGACAGATTGGTTGAAAGGGGAGTCAAAGAAGCCATCTATGTAAAAGTGGAGAAGCCATCGCTAAACAGGGGAGGGGGTCTGCGACACCATCTATCCCCCATTTACAATGTCGCCCTTTCATCTGTACCCAGGAGAGTCAACAACTTAACCTCAGACGACTCTCAACGATCATCATCCACCAGGGGCTCACCTGACCCTAACGACTGTCGTTCACACGAGACACCAACAGGGGCACATGAGCCTAACGACTGTCGTCCACATGAGACAACAATGGTCAGGTGAAACCAATACTTTCACAGGTACTTTGGTGGACCCACCCACAAGAGGTTAAATACCTGGGTCCTACTCCACCTTCTTGGTCAGACTAGTGCGGACTAGAGAGACCAATGCATAAGAACTGATGAAGCCGCTTGGATAAGAGGCAAAACGTCTTCCACAGACAAATACAAGTCCAGTTGCCTTCCATTCAATTTGAGAGAGAGATAACAATGACCTGGATGAATGAGAACATTCACAGACATCAACAATTGATGGATACTTCTGTGGGGAGAGGAGATTCTTCAGGAGAGGAGCTACTGTCATTGAAAATGGAGCGAGTCTGGCGGATGCCACCTTGTTCCAGCTGGGATGAGGAGGTGCTTTCATGGTGGCTGTGCTGGTGATGCAGAGGTTAAAGGCTTGGACATGGAGATGTACTGTAGGTCCTTTCTGCCGTCAGTCATCATGCAAAATATCAACTCTCTGCCCAACAAGAGTGATGAGGAGCTGGAGATATAGATAAAGACTCAGGAAGTAGACATTTTTTCAAATCAAAACAATACTTGTGTACATCCCACCAATGGCTACTGCTGAAGTTCCATGTGAAATTCTCCATGAAGTTGTTGCTAGGATACAGACTAAACATCCTGAGGCACTTGACTTCAGTCACGTCTCCCTGATGGACTCACTGAGGATGTGGTGGAGAGATACACGCTGGTGCAGGCCGTTCTGAACAACCCAGATCACCCTCTTCATAACACCTTGATGGACCAAGCACCACCTGCAGGACGGAGAAATATAGAAGATCCTGTGTACCCTCAGTCATCAGGCTTCATTCTTCTGCAAATGGTTGATGAGCTGACAGACAAATGAATTTCCCTTTGGGGGTTAATAAAGTAATTCTATTCTATTCTATTATCATAAATAAAATAGCTCTGTGGTGTGGTTCTCAACCTTTTTGTACTCTCAATGATCCTGTCTGATAAAATTTAGTTATTCATAACTGTATACAGCTATACAGAGAGAGTGAAGAGTAAGTGAAAGAGAGACAGAGAGAGCAAGTAGTGAGTGATCATTGCTCTCATTAGCCCTTAAAAGCCTGACACAATCATGGAAAGTAATGTACATCTCTTTGACTCTAAACACAGTTTTCACTGGACCACCACAGTCCCCCTAAGGTTCGTAAGACCAGCACATATGGTTGAAATTTCATCTAGCTTATCGACTTGGCTGAGGGGTATGACAGTGTTGAGTATCTGAAAGTTTTTAAGCTGACCTATAACTCTTTCCACATGTATGCAGACTCTTGACAAATTTTGTTAAGTTTCCCCTTTGTGAAACTTGGGATTCTTAATGTTGCTCCTACACTTACCAATTCCTCTCTAACAAGGAAACCTCTATCTGCAAGGATCTCATCACCATGCTCAAGTTTACCCAAAAAGCCAGAATCTAAAGTTATTACTTTGTCAGAGGCATGACCTACCCACCCGCTAGACAAAAAAGATATAGCTCCTGCTGATGTGATTCCAATTAGATATTTCACTGTGTTTTGGTGCTTATAATTTTATTTTATTTTATATTATATAATATATACAACAACAGTTCCTAAATTTGGGTTTAAAACACTTTGGCATGTTTGCTCACTGCATCCTTACTATGCCACATAATCAAAGGTTTCACTATTGAGGACAACATGGGTATCCAGGCTCTTAATATTTTTGATACAGTTGAGAATGGAAGCCCAAATCTGTAGGCCCGACCACCAACCAACCAACCAACACAAACACACACTAAATAGTATGACTTGAATCTATGACAGAAGAATCTAGAGGATCTGCCTTAGGTTCGCTTGTGGGGCTGGTAGCAGGGGCCTAATCTTCATGCATCTTCATGCATACACAATAGAGTACAGTTAAGTTAAAAACCTGAAATAATCAACACAAAGAGATCATGCAATAACATAATAAAGAAGGCCATACAAATAGATCTTATTTGCTCAGATAGTTAACAAGCTACTCAGAAAGTAGAAAATTACAAATACATGACATGACACTGACCTTGCCACCTTTCCAGAGGTGTCTTTAGTGCTGCTGTGTGAAAAAACGGGTGGAACAAAATCTGGACTATCACAATCCATGGATGGTGCTCCTGATAAGAGAAAGAAATAATATTAGCTCTGTTAATATTACCTAAAGTACCTATTTGGTATTTAAAGAACTCAGACATAGTGAGTACCAATAGCACGAGCATTAACATTACTTCAGAGTTAAGGAAAATCGTTCACTACATGTAACATTAGCTGTTTGAAGACAATTTCCCGTATGATTTTCAGCCTGAACCAAGAAACCTAAACCAGCCATGCAGCTAATGTTGGTATTTAACATCACAAGCTAAACTTGACATTGCAACAGAGAGCCAACTTTAAACTTTACAACCATTAAGTAGAAGACAGACAAATTTGTTGGCCAGTTAGTTAGGCTATGACCTACTGAATCACACTGATATTGTCTCATTAACTATGGTAAAATCACACGCAGTCCTAACTTACTCATTATCCAGCTCATGTCGGCAAACACAAACATACCAAACACGAAGTGGACGCTGTACAGACTCTCGCCGGCTTTAGGACCTTCAGGACCCCAATCCGCCCTTTTAATGGCCTGGATCATGGATGTATTATATTACATGATGTATCATGTTCTTATAATAGATCCATGGTCTGGAGCCACAGTCTTCTTCTTCTGGTTAACAGATGAGATCCCTTTGGAATATTATAAAATTTCCATCCTTCCTTTTCTTGGTTTGTGCAGTTAACAGCATAACAACTCCTTGTCATTTTCTTTTGCCGCTTGTCAACAATGAGAAATGTCCCACTTTCTGCCCCTGGCTGCACACATATACAGTCATGGAAAAAATTATTAGAGCACCCTTGTTTTCTTCAATTTCTTGTTCATTCTAATATCTGGTACCACTAAACGTATAATACAATGAACACAACAAAAAATGCAGCTGGTCACATAATACTTTATGTCCTATTTGACATTCTTAAGCTTAATTGATTCCCAGGGTATATAAGAGGCCATTTCATGTCACAAGCAGCACTGCACATGCAAAGGCCTAGAGTGGTTTCCTGCTTACATTCAATCTGTAGCACAACTCAGAAGTTGTCAGCTCTCACATAATGCCTAAAACAAAAGAATTATGTGAAGCCACAAAGGCAGCCATCTTGGCACTGCTGGAAATTGGCATGAGTGAGAGACAGGTAGCGAAAAAACTGAAGATCTCCAAGACAGCCGTTCATTACAACAAAAAAAAACAAGCTGAACATGGCACTACCAAAGTGCTACCTGGCCGTGGCAGGAAACGTCTTTCTACCCCACGAGATGACCGTGCACTCATCCGTTCCTGTGTCAGGAATCGTCGTCAGACCTCCAGGGACCTTAAAAATGAGTGGGCACTGTCAAGAAATGTGACCTGTTCGGCAAGGACAGTTCGAAACCGACTTGTTGAAGCTGGTTTGAAGTCACACAGAGCACGCAAGAAGCCCTTCATCAATGAAAGGCAGAGGAAGGCCCGGTTACTCTTTGCTCGAGACCACAAGGATTGGACTGTTGATGATTGGGCTAAGGTTCTCTTCAGTGATGAATCCAATTTTGAATTGATGCCCACTCCAGCCAACTTACTGGTTAGGAGGAAGCCTGGAGAAGCTTACAACCCAGACTGTCTTGCCCCTACAGTAAAACATGGGGGTGGATCAGTCATGATCTGGGGTTGTTTCAGTCTGAGTGGAACAGGGCAAATGCAATTGTGTGAAGGCCGAATGAACCAGGTCATGTACAGGACTACCCTTGAAAACAGTCTTCTTCCATCAGCTGGAAAACTCTTTCCTGCCTCGAATGACTGGATTTTCCAACAAGACAATGTCCCTTGCCACACGGCAAGGTCAGTTAAAGCCTGGATGGAGAACCACAACATTCGCACCATGCCTTGGCCTGCTCAATCACCAGATCTTAATCCAATTGAAAAGCTGTGGAAAATCATCAAACTCAAGATGGAGAACCACAAGCCCAAAAACAAAGAAAATTTGTTTGAATTTGTCCAACAGGAATGGGCTGCTGTGACAGCAGAACAATGTCAGAAGCTGGTGGAGAGCATGCCAAGACGCATGGCTGCAGTCATCAAAAACAATGGTTATGCAATCAAGTATTAACTCTTGTGTGTATCATGTGTTTAAAGCAAACAGAAAAGAAAACATGGAATGCTTAAAAGTAGTGTTTTTGGCGGTACAATGCCATAGCTATTGATGTAAGAATTTCAGTAATTTTGGTTATTATCAAGAAAACCATGGAAAATGAATAGTTCTTAGTTCTTGAATTAAACTCTCATGAGCTATTTTTGTTGTTATCATTATAATTGTCCAAACAAATGTACCTTTAGTTGAGCCAGGCATTAAAATTAACAAGAAATTGAAGAAAACAAGGGTGGTCTAATAATTTTTTCCATGACTGTATATGCGATGACGTTGCACAGAAACCCATCTATGCAAAAAACAGGAAGTCAGCCATTTTGATTTGAATGTGCAATAATTTTGGCATAATTTTTCAGATTTGCAGACCTCATACTGTTCACTTCATCTGATCAACATATTTGATCAACCTAATCTTAAGACCTTTTTCAAATAAAGTTTGTTTAAAGATTTTAAAAATTTAATCAGATCTGGGTGAATCAGATCCAATAAGGTGTTTACATGAGACATTATGAATCTGATTGACCTGTTAATCCGATTATAAATAGGATTTTTGGACCCATGTAAACGCAGCTACAGATTGTCTTCTGGACAACTGTCGGGTTAGCAGTCTTCCCCATGATAGTATAGCCCAATATGTGTAACCAGACTAAGAGACTATTTAAAGGCTCAGGAAACATTCGCAGGTGTTTTGAGTCAATTAGCTGATTAGAGTGTGACATCATTAGGTTACAATAATCAATTATTTCACAATATTCTAATGTTTTGAGACATTGAATTTTGAGCTTTAATTAAATGTAAACCATAATCATGACAATTAAAATAAATGATGCGACAACTAGAGCTGTGCCCATCCTGATCAGCTGATCAGTCACATGCTCGCGTCTCTAAACAGGGTGGGCTATTTAAACCCCCTAGCTTACCCACTCGTCCTAGCAATGCTGCCGCTGCTGCTACTGCTTACCATCACGTTGCTGCTGCTGCTCCTGCAGCCCATGAGGATTTGCAAACCCACCACCTCCCCAGCATCCACCTGTGGGCTCTGTCTCCCTGTTAGGTCTGTCAAGCAGATCACTATTCAGGGAATGAATAACTGAGACAGAGCCTGATGCCAAACCTGCTGCAGCCATGCTCAAGAATACCTATGCTGTGCTTCAGCTTGCCATGCTTATGATCTCAATAAATTATTTGTTCTCATTTCAAGAGTTGTCTGACTGAAATAAAGACATGAAATATTTCATTCTGTGTAATGAATCTGTATAATGTATTAATTTAATTTTTTGAATTGAACTACTGAAATGAATTAACTTTTCCATGATATTCAAATTTATTGAGATGCACCTGTATATCAGCCATTTCAAAGGCAGAGGCTGTTGAAGACACTGTAAATTAAAAACTATAGTTAATCAGAATATAAAAGTGTGTCAGGCAATAAGCCGAATAAAACCAACATTTTATATTCTCACAGTTATGAATGGGAAGCATACATTCAATATTATTAATAATCATATAACTACACACATAACATCCACAAGCAATAATGCAAACAGATTGATAAAAACCATGCAAGTAAATCACTATGACACTCAAGTGCATACTTGGGATGTCCCTTAGGTTACCATAAACTGGAATTCAGAAATCCTACTCAAATGGACACCTACATTTTCCTTTCTTACCTAAATATTATGATCATAATCACAACTCTAATATTACTGATAGAGAAGATAAAAAACAGAAACCTCTTCTGCCAGATGGATGATGCTCTCTGTCATTTTCATTTCAGGAATCATATTTCGAACAACTAATCATTTCAGGAATAAAAACAGGGCACAGACTTGGTGTGTGTTTGAGGAGATGCCTGGGATGTTGGTTTTAATGACATAGAAAACATGTATGTTACAGCAATACTACAGTAACAGTAGAACAGAGAAATGGAAGGAGCTGCGGTCACATCCAGTGGTGCCAATCGAAAACCAACACATTCTGCCACAGTGGCAAAAGCAGATACAGATCAGGCTCACTGGACTGATTTTGGGGCTGGTGGCAGAAACACACATTAATCTCCCTTTTCTGCTAAAGGTGGGGGCCAAACCGTAACAAGTAAAAAAAAAATCAGCAGTGAGCTCATAAAGGGCAAGAAATCATTGCTGTCGTTCCAGATGTTGATCCAGACTATTCCATCTGCAGTAGGATCTTGAGGAACAAGTGAAGACAGCTAAACAGAAAGAACATTTAGTCATTAACCAGGTGGTGAACTCCAGTCATCTGGCACCCAGAAATCCTAACCATCAATTTTTATAGGCTGCTATTGACACACCCAGATAGATTTTTCATCATCTAGATGTAAACCAACAAAAGAATCTGACATTTGACTGTTTTTTTTTTTTAATGATTACAGAATGTTCTTTCAAATGTTTATATAGAGTATTGTAAATTAACTTTTGTCATAAATTAAAGTTCAGAATATGATCTAATAAATAAGGTCACTAATAAACACTCACAGCTACAGAAAGGACCTTCTTCAGATTGTGCATCAGCTTACACACAATAACTCACATGTCAGTTTCAAAATGGAATGAAAGTGCAAAGTAATCTGGCTCTTACACACATGCATATATATATATATATATATATATATATACACACACACACACACACGCACAGACCTTCAGTTGTTTTGTTATATTATCTGACCAAATTTTACACAACTTTGAGGGATTTGTTTTTTGAAAAAAAAAAAAAAAAACATCCCCTTCTGATGAGAACTAGAGTAAACTGCGTTTAGCAACTAGGATGAAGAACAAATGAATATTGTGGGGAGGCTCAGGTTAATGGTTTTGCTACTAACCAGGGCTCATTCAAATACTTATATTACTGTGTTATGTGATGTTCATTAGAAAAAGGCCAGGCTACAAAGAAAGTCAAGTGAGACAATACTTCACATAATCTCTTCATGTCAGATGTGAAAACAAAATAAAGTTGAAACATCAATCTGATCTGCACCTGAATATATCAACAGGATAAAAGTCTAATTTGGATTGAAGGGAGAAGATAAAAGAAAAAAAAATCCTGCTTATGGTCTTGGAGACAAGTTATTCAGGAAATTTCTTGGTACTTAAAAAGAAACACAAGACAAAAGTTGGTTAAAAGCAGGAGCAATAAAGTAAATGAGCTTGATAAAAGTGCTTTATTGCTCACAGTCAGTAACTTTTTTATTCCCAATCTGGCCTTTAAGAGTGGGGCTGATAAACATAGGCCCAGATTTTGGACAGAGAGAATTAAAAGAAAAACATGTGGGACCATCGGAATGTGAATCCAAGCTTCTACATTTACAGTGGGATCATTAGAAATTCAAACTGGGGTATTCAGGGTCACACCAGGCCATTCTGTTTTCGTTAAAAGCTTGGTTTATGTGCACAGCAAGATGGAAGTTGTTCAAAGCCTAAACAGTGATTTGACAGTGAGAAATTAAAGGAGTTCATCCATTATGCCTGACATCCAGACCATTCAGTGACAGTTCACCTGCCATGTCAGCTGATCAGACCAGATAAAACCCTGTGGATTCTTACAGTGGCGCTTATCCAGAAGCTGAGTTGGCTGGTGGAGAAAACAAAGTTAAGGTTGTTTGATTTTTGACTGATGTAAATTTTCCACCCCTGAGCCTCAATCAAAAAAAATAAAGCTTTATTCCCCCTTTAAAACTTCGAGGGTACCCACCAGGTATACGAAGTGTTAAAAACCTTGGAGCATGTACCACAGAGGTGTGAAAGTGAGCAGTATTCTGTCACAGTTTCCTGGTGAACGGGGTCCATGCTGGTCTAATTTCACACAACTCAACAGCTGCAGAATCTCAAATGAGTGAACCGTCCATGAAACCCTGTTCAAATGAAACCCCATTGATCCACACATCACCCAGAGCAGCATCTCAATCCCTCTCCTTCATATAGAAAATATAACACTATATTTTACAAGAGGACTAAGAACAGAACATCTATTATCTTACAAGGAATAGCATACAGGCAAAGTATGTACAGCAAATACGTCCACACCAACCAAGGCTTGGTGAACACATGGAACTAATGAGCGGCCAAACCCAACACACTGACGGCCCAGATCCAAAACAGCCAATGTGTTGATGGACTGGATTAAACAAACCACATATTCATAAAAAGCAGTTAATGCATGGTGGCCAGTTTTTCAAGTGGTCTTCATCCACATCACATGTTTGCATTTATTCGCTGCAATAAATCTTTTAGACTGAATTAACTGAGTAATTGTTGATCTACAAAATATCTGGAAAAAAAAAAACATCCAAATGTCTTCAATTTTCTGTGCATTTTGGACTTGCCAAATGAATGAGGAGTACCTGAATGCACCATGATTGCTGTGCCCTCAGGAGTCTGAGCAGCATTAGTCTAATCAGTCCTTCAGTGGCTTCTGCTACTGAGACCTGAACAGTTTCACCTTCATCCCACTATGGTCTGATTATTCTGGAGTTTATGTCAGTAAGGCAGTTGACCTCCTCACATCTGGTTGTCTGGGGTTCTCTACAAAAGCCCAATACTGTCAACAGTCAACCTACTGTTTTTCTCAGATTTTTTTTTGCCTTTTTGAAATAGGAAACATGGGAAGAAGAGTGGGTGGGCATGGCATGCAACAGTGGTCAAACATTGTCCACTGATGATATGGAAATACACACTAAGCATTCAGCTACAAGGTCGTTTTTCACAATGATGAAAACACCAACTGTCCTCATGAACAAACAACAAAATTCCATTAACTTCCATTGTGTTGGAGGCAGTGATGTCAAAACTGACAAATAAAAGCAAACTATGTGTGTGGGTGGACAGCACTAGACAGAAGTGAGGAAGTATGAGATTTTGTGATGGCTTTGTTATGCAGATCTCCATCCATCAGTTGTGTTGGGTTTGGCGCTGGCCCTCACCTTGGTGGCAGGATATTAAGTGCTATGAGAATGATGAAGTGCTTTAGGATGAGGTACACTACAAACAGACTCCTGTGTCCAATAGAGACAGGCCCACATGGGCAGAAACCACCATCTTACTGTCACATGGAGCCACAGAAAAGGCCTCCATAACTCAAGAGTTCAGGGAAATGGTCAGGAAATCCTCCAGCTGCGAGGATGCTTTTGGTCCGGCCTTTTGGCTGCTCACTTCCACCAGAGATGATGAGTGTGAATGGGTAGTCACAACTTCCTGTACAGTATGTGATGGTGGATAGGACCCTACTACAATACCACAGCAGGGAGGAAGGGCAACACAGGGGAGTGTGAAGAAGAAGAGAAAAGGTGGAGAGAGATATATATCCACTTTGGAAGGTGGTCTGTGCCTGAGAGGCCTGACAGTTAAAAGAAAAACTGAAAGAAAGAATGAAGACTTATTCACAGCCATCATGACTGCTGACTGCTCTGGACAGAGTTTATTGAGTCTGCCTGGACCTCCACCACTTCCTCCTCCTCTTCATCATCATCATCATCATCCTCATCATCTTCCCCCACTTCTGGATAGATGGGGCCATTGTGTCTGCCTTGCCTGCATGATCCTGCACTGTCCATGGGTACAGTGGGACTTCCAGCCCCAGGCTTCAGCGAGACTCTGGAGGTCCGATGTCTGTTTGAAGGAGACAGGCTACGGCCCCTTCCCTTTTCCTGAGCATCGCTGTCAACCCTCCTCTCTATCACTGAAGACTTCTTGGTTGTCATCCTCCGTCTTCCCTCCTCTTCATCATCGTCATCATCGTCATTATCGTTATCATCTTCATCATCATCAGAGTCAATGCGGTTGAGTCTTTTGCGGATTGGACGATCCTCTTCCGAAGACGACTTGGATTCCTCCGACTCCTCGTCTTCGTCATCAGTTGAAGGCCGCCGTTTCTTCAACATCTGAGCGAGCCGTTTGCGCCGCTGCTTTGACAACATCTCTCTCCTCTTCCCCCTGCCCATCTTGTCCAGGTCCTCCTCATCTCGGTCTGTCCTTTTTAACCTCTTTAACTGGTCGTCCTCCTTTTCCAAGAATCTCCTTTTCAGTCGCCTACTTCTCTCTCTGTCATCTTCCTCGTCTTTGTATCTCCTCTGCTTTTCGTTAATCCTCTTTCTATGGAGGTCTTCCTCCTGTCTTCTTCTCCTGTTTACTCTCCTTCTCTGGTTGTCATCCTCCTCATCTTCATAATCCTCCTCCTCTTCTGAGTCTCTGGAAGAAGGCAACACTGAAAGAAAAACAGAGGATGCTGTGATGTGACAAAAGTTAGAATAAACCTAACCTTAGGCCACACAGCTGACATCAACGATGCTTTTACTGTTGTTAATGTTCCAGCTTACACTAAGATTCAGATTCATTTATTATTAAGGCCTGCACGTCAGAGTCGTCAGAATTTGCTTTCGGTACAGCATATTGCAGCACATATTTCTGTGTAGCACACTCATCCTTATCCTGGTCACTATGATCTGTTGCTCACATTCTTAAACATGTTTTCCCACCATATTTGTCACAACACTTGTGGGAAATTGAACACAAATAACATGTAATTACCAAGTATATTATGATCCCGTTTGCACCTTTTTCCACTCCAGAGAAAAGAGCTAAAACACACGAATAAACGAGTTTAATTCTACAGTTGGCATAAGGTAACAATAACAGGACATATCACTTATTTGGCTTGTGTGCACAACATGCATCACTGCGTCTCTTTTGGGTACGGTCTAGTGATGAGTATACGAGTTTGTGCTGTGGATTAATGAGTCTGTAGAATGAAAACTTGAAAGTCCCTCATGGACAGATTAAGCACTGCTGAAAAAATTATCAGAAAACAAAGAAATAATATGTAGCAGCATTGAGCACCCCCGTATATTTAGAATGGTCCGATCTTTTTCTCCATGACCATATTATGCGATGATTCGACAGCAAGGTTGGCGTCACCCCTAGTGTCAAGACAAAACATACAGACAAAACAAGAATAGCTCAGGGAAATGTCTGGTCCCCAGACTCTTAGCCTTCAGGAAACGTGGCCCCCTGAACAATATGCTTTTAGTGTCTGATACATTTTTCCCCTTATTCACTCTTTAAGGCAAATTTATGATTTTGGATTGATGTCACGTGACTAAAATTGACTGGAACAAAACAAATACAGGTTGTAAAACTGCAAAGGGAAACCTGAAAGACATCAGTTTGTGGTTTGTACACATCTCTGAAATCTCCTCTTTGCCTTCCCATTACAAATTATCTGAGAGGAGCAAACGCTGCAGGCAATGACTCACCATCACTGTAGTCGCTAGAGAGATTCTCCTTGCGGGGTCTGCCATGGGGTTTAGCCTCTTTCCTGGCAGAGAACCGGGAGTTGTCTGACGACTCAGACGTCTCCCGGTAGTTGACCTGCTGGAGCTGGCCCCGCCTCAGACCCCGCCTCTTTCTGTCAGAGTCAGTGTCAGTCATGTCACTGAACTGATCCGAGTCTGGAGGCAGAGAAGATGATACATACTGTGATTGATGTTTAGCATTTCTCAAGTAACTGTCAGACTGGGTGTTATGGCCTACAAATGAAATCTCAGATTATTATTATTAGTATTTTATTTTTATTTTTTTTTACATAAAACTCAGTTCATTATTTGAATCCATTTTTCTTTGCCCTATAAAAGGCTTACAAGTAACAAGGAAATGACACCAATAAGTTTTGTTTCAATGTTATTAATACAACTTAATGCGAACTCAGTTTCACTGTGCAGTTTTTAGTGGTCAAAATGTATTAGTTGACACATTTGATTGCTCTGTCAAATTAACTTGTAATGAATTTGTATGCAAAGGAATTCTGTCTTGCAGTCTGACAGTTTCCCTTCATCGTAACCTCACCCATTTCTTCATCACTTTCTTCCTCCTCCTCTGAGGAGTGTCTCTGCTGCCGTCTCAGCCGTTTACTGCCCCTGCACTGGGTGTTGCTGTGCCGGTGTTTTGGCACCCTTCTCAGTGCCCGTCTGCGGCGCGCCCCGCTGTCCCAGCTGCCCACGTCACTGCCTGGATCTTCATCTTCCTCCTCCTCATCATCATCATCATCTGCCCCTGATCCACAGAAATCTTCATCCTCTGAACTGCAAGAGGAGGAAAGGACTAAGCCAGGTGGCCAAGAGAACTGGTGAGAACTGTGTGTGAGTCAGTCACCTGTTGCTGAGCATGAACTCGTCCTCACTCTCTGCTGCCGTGCTGTCACTCTCCAGGTCATTCAGTCTCCGTTTTCTCCTGTTCCTGGAAGCAAGAGCTTGGCTTCTGATTGGCCGCTGGCTGTCCTTCCCATCATCTGACAGGATGGTAGTGATGGCTTTGCCTTGTCCTGTTCCTACATCAAAAAGTCATCTCTTTGGGTTAAATGAAATCTTCCATTTCTTTTCCATCTGTGGGTTCAGGCCTCAGTGCCTCTTCTTCACACCAATACAAGGTCTATACTACATCACCATCAGCTGCTGGCATCTGGTCTGGAACATATTCCTTTCTGGTTCAATGTCACTGGGTTGTATCTACATTGGGCACAGCTCTCTGCTGTGGTGCTGTGGCAGCTAAAACACACCACTGTTTCTCCCTCTAAATTCATCAAACCACCACTGATTGATTTGGCAAATGCTTGTATTCAAAGTGACTGATGCTGCATTTCCACTACATGGTACCAGCTTTACTTTACATTCAGACAAACAAATTTGGCTGCCACAGTTGTTAGATTTCATCTGTGAGACCAACATTAATCTTCCAAAAGGAATTATATCAGCCAGCGGTAAATTTCCAAAGAGCTGTAGGTCGAATTGCTATCTCAATCACATCTCCTGTGCAGATCCTGGTTTTGTTTCTGCTTGTGTCAATACGTTTTTGAGAGTCATAGCGAGGTCTTATTAATGTTTTAATTAATGTTAGTAACATCAGACATAATCCACAATGCTTGTAGCTGCATCTGCTGCAAATAAAATTTTTAAATGTGAATATTCTGGCTGTACTATTGTTGTCAGTTAGATCAGTATTTCAAAGTGACATGATTCCTTAGTCTCTGGTGACGTATTGGGTGATTTTATGATTACCTGAGATACCTTTAAGTATCTCATTTTTGGAACCTCACCCGAGGTGGTACCAGAAAATTAGTAGCAGGTACCAGATTCTACGTACTTTTATCTAAAGGAAACACAAAAAGGGCAAGTAGTCGAGTTGAGCTAGTACCACGTGGTGGCAATAAGGCGTAAGTCACTTGGAGTGAGGGACGTAATATCAGAAAGTACTAAGTGCTACATCTAGCACATCACTCACCAGCACACAGGTCTCGGATGTCCTCCTCTATTGCTTCATCAATGGCATCATCAAAGTCATCAAACCTGCAACACACATGCAAAACACATGTTGACTGAGATATTGTGTTTTCATGATGAGAATTTATAATATATTTCTAAACACTTTGTGGTTATTTACCGTTTCCCATGAGCGGCAGACCGTTGCCACTTCATTCACTATGCATTACGTTATCGGGTTTTCATTACTAGCAAACTGATAACCATATGGACAGATATTACATTTTTATGCTAATATCGGGCTGATATTATTAGTCGGCCAACGTTATTGGACATCCCTACTAATTGTACAGTGTTCAAATTACCCTGCAATCACGATCAACCCTCCACCCACACCACACACACAGGACACCCTCCCACCATAGTTTCCTAAAATGCAACAGCAGACACTTGTACCATAATTATTCTCTTTTTAACTTACTATTCTTTTTTTTTCTTACTTGTTTTTACTTCTGCAGTTTACATTGTACACTGACTGACCTGGGAGCTTTGTACAGAGAGTTCCTATATGCCCGACCTGTGTGTGCGTGAACAAACAGCAAATAAAGTTTCTTGATTCTTCTACAGTTATCTATAAACCTGCAACGGTGACCTTATCCTGCCTTCGTGATTATCAGGTTAAAAATGAGTGTAAATCAGCATTTAATGACTACATTCCAAGTGTAAGTATGAGTAAATACAGTAAGTGAAACAAGTTCACACTATACACATCCTTTATTTAAAAACTTTCAACTACGCACTAGAAATGACTACAGGTCTGAAGGGAAGCACACAGATCACTGCTCTGTCTCTTGGTTACCCTTTTCAAACCCACTTAATCTCACTAATCTTTCTTTCTAGAAACCTTTAATCCCTGTTAGGCCACACCCACCTGTAGCTGATGTGTTTCCTGGTTCTAGTTGATCTCCTCCCAAGATTTCTAGTCTTTTTGGAATCTTTCTTCTTTGCCGACTTCTCCTCTTCCTCCTCATCTCCTTCCTACAATAAAACAGTTCAGTATGTTTGATGTCACACAGTAAAATATAAATTATAGCTGCAAGCAGCGATGTATTTTGGGGAGAGCTTGCAGCCCGTCAATGGGAGATGATAATCGATCGTTAACATGTAAGTAGAAATCAGAGAGCAGCAGAAAACTCTTGCTACTCTCGCAACTTCTACAAGGATTTCAGCGATTTCAGATAGCAAGTTGACGAGACATAGGGGTCTTAATGAAATCCACCATGTTTTTAGTTTACACAGAAAGGAACAGTAAATCTCTAGTTTAGAGACTTTTGGAGATATTCATCTGTATAGTCACTTATGCTTCAGACTGTCCATGATTCCATGGAGGGGTTTGAAAGTGGAGTTTTAATTTTCTAGGCGCTCACTTCAGTGTGATGACTGTTAATGCAAGCTTCTTTTCAGCAAATGAATGAAGCTTCATATCTCAATTTATATCTCAATTTCACCATTATACAATGTTTCCACTCATCTGCCATATCCTTGAAAGTATATGAAATTGAAATTCAACACCCTCACCCTAACACAAAATACCCAGAAATTGAAAGTGCTTATAAATAATTGTGTCTGTTGCTGTGATTTGCTGAATTAGAGAAGGTAAGAAACCACAGAGGCTGCCATCACAATAACACAGCACTGCTGAGACATGTTCACCAGCCTCTATTTTGAATTGTTGCTTGTTGTGTACACTCTTGTGCCCTGTGATCTACTCACAGGTATGATGTTCTCCACACTGATTCCCACATACACCAGACGTTCCCTCCTGTACAAACAGTGGGAGTGGAGGGTCAATCACATGAGTCCATCACAATATGTTGTTTGTTTGTGTGTATGTGTGTGTGTGTTTTTACCTCCTCTCTGCTCTCTCTCTTTTCTTCAGAGCACTGTCCAGATTCTGCAGCTCCTCCTCCAGTTTCTCACACAACAGCTTCTGCAGGGAGGATCAAAGACCAAAACTCTCTTTCACTATTAATTAAGGCTCTATTAATCTTGCAGCAGAAAATTTTCATTCTTTGGTGAAGGCAGGGTATCCTGCCTTCTATTCCATTTTGAACACGAAATGTTTAAAAGTTCTGGTATCTCTGTCATGTTCTTATTAAGACACACATTGAAAGTCAAAGGTGGTGAAAAGTGTCAGTTATGTACAACGTAGCTGGTCTTATACCAATATTACTGACAACAAATACTTCCCTGTCCATTTTTACTGGGAGCCTCATATCATGAGTGAAAAATAGGCAAATCTTCAGATCACTCAATGCAGCAGCCAACCATGCAGCAACACATACAGTGTGCCTATAAAGCCTACCCCTGTCATAGTATCAAAAACAGCTCCCAGACTCAAGACAGTTTGACATCAGATCAGAAAAACATACAGTAAATGATTTGTATATCGGGGTCATTTTGCCTCATTTACACAACTACAAGCAATATAGAGAGCATCCTCCTCAAAATTTTTCAAATATTTTACAGATTAGAGATTTTGTTAAAAAAAAAAAAAAAAAAAAAAGAGTACCAAACTTTGAAGCTCTGAATAAACATGACAGTCTTAGGCAATGAACAAATTTGACCCAGGCACTCATGGGGCAGTCACTGTTTTTTTTTTTTTTTTTGGATGAAATTTGAGAGGAATGTCTACAGAACGTGCAAAAGTGTTCAGTTAACACTACTTAAAATACTCCACTGACTCCATTATTCACAAGCTACACAAATTCTATCCTCATGTCTCACTGTAATTTATGTAAATCCACGACAGGTAGCCAAGCACATTCCTTCCATCCCTTCATGTAGTAATTGGAAATTTATTTTTCAGTGTTTTTCTGAATCTCAATTTGGGATGGTGTTTACAAAAAAAGCTGATTTTACGTGAAAATGTGCTTTCATATAATTTGTGGTTGGGAGAATTTTCTGACACGTTACATCTGAAGAGATTGAGACTCCATGACTAAGATAGAGATGATGTGTTTGATAAGACATGGTACTGAGTTACCTTAAAAGTAAGAGACACTGGCTGCTGTATAAAGCCTCACTGCGCATATGAGAATGAGTCTGTATATGCCTATTTCATTCATTTATTTTTCCACTAGATGTATTCTTTAAGGTACCATGACCATGGACTACAGCTGCAATCAAAGATGTTATATGTCCTGTATGTTGTGTTTTTCCTTATCCTTTTGAAAATCACTAAACATATTTCTAAAAAAAAAAAAATGTCTCTCACACACACTTACATGTTGGCAGGGTGGGCAGAACCACTCCCCATCTGGAATCAACATGAGCGGCGGGCGCAGACAGGCGGTGTGGTATCCATTGTCACAGGAGTCACACAGCAGAATCTGAGTACACACACAACAAACATGCAGTTAATAACTCATAGTGGACACTCTTTGGGTTCACAGCTATTGTTTTCTAGAGATGACAGTTTAGATAACCAATTTATTACTTGAGCCATTTATCAATATGGAGATGCCAGCCTTTAGGTGTATTCAAAATACTCGTAGAAATAAAACAGTGAAAAACTTGTGTGCTACCAGTTCAGGGTGGTTGGGGAGGCCACAGTGAGTGCAGGCGTCTTCACTGGGAATCTCCTCTGATTTACATGATTCCTCTGAGTCGCACCCTCCTTCGCTCTCCCCCTCGCCTTGTTTCCCCCCTGTGTCCACCACCTCTCCTTCACTCAGTTTACGTCTCTTTGAGCGAATGTTTGACCATCGGGGATGACGGTGCCTCCTCTTACCCTGAAAATGCAACAGAGCAATTGACAAAGACAAAAAAACAGCTGCATCATGCAGGTCTCCCTGTGCTCACACTCACTGGACACACATTTAGAGACTGATTACCCTTCGTTTCCTAATTTGTCCAGAAGCTTCTGCTTTTCTGTCTTTCTTTGCAGTCACACCATATTCCTCTTCATCCTCTTCCTCTTCTTTCTCCTCCTCTTCCTCTTGTTCCCTTGTTCTGATAGGCAGTGCCTGTTTTCTTTGTGGTTTCTTTCTCTGGCTGTCAGCTACCTTCAAGCTTGGCCTGCAGGTTGGCAAAGCAGATGATCTTCAAGAAAAAAGGTATAAATGGGACTGAATTTATTGTCAGAATCAAAGCAGGAGTACTTGAGATAACAATGAACGAAAATTTACATTTATTCTCAAAACCCCATGTTTATAAATTTGATAATATACATACCTGCAAATCCTTGCAGATCTTCTCAGTGGCCTCCCTTCCTCTTGCAGCTCCCGTTCCTTCTCTTTTCCCTCCTCTTTTACTGTTTTGCCCCTTAACCTGTTTCTCCTGTGGGGAGGAATCTTAATCTTCAGCCTGATTCCTTCTTTCTGGATCTCAGAGGAGGCTTCCTCCAGGGGACCCTGCCTCTCCTCTAATCTATGCCCACTGTCCTTCTCTCTAACCTGGACTGCCAGGCCACCATTGACTCCATCTCCTAGGTGGTCCTGGTGGTCCTTTTCGTATTTCTGGTCTACTTTTAGAGGTGGAGCATAGGTCCCTGATTCTGCCCCCACCTTCCTTAAAGTGCTTTTGTTGTTTTCATGCTCATCATTACTTCCTTCCCCTGCCAGGGGGTGCCCCAGCACTTGTTTTCTCCTGTCGTCCCTTCCATCCACATCGTCTTCTTTCTGTTGTCGACTGCTGTGACCAATCACTGTCTCCTTGTTTAACTGTTCCTCCTTTGTTCGTTTACCCTGGTCCTCCACTGTCTGTCTCTTGGCTTCCTGCATGGACTGAGATAGTAAGGAAATGCTAAAAAATTCCACTTTTTTCTCTCTAGCTTCAGGGGGTTGATCAGGTTCTGTACATGACAGTGGTGGTTTTGCTGAAAGAGGAGGGAGAGCGGTGGCTGCTGCTGCGACAGCAAATGCCTCTCGTTCAGAAGGTCCCTTCTTTACGAGCACAGACTGCCGGCTCACCTCTCTCTCTTCCTCCACAGCTCTGGGGCCCCAGTGGTCTAACCTTGGTCCATTTTGTTCCTGCTGCTCAGCACACAGGGCTCTGTGATGCTCAGATGGGCTGCGGATGACCCCTACATGACCTACAACAGCACCTTGACCTATAACACCTATAACACCATTTTGCCCCTCTTTCTGAGGCAGGAGGAGAGACGCCCTCCCATTGGCCAGTTCTTGCCTGGATGCAGTGACCACTAGCTGCTGTGGTTGTGGTGAGACAGCTGGACTGCCAGGGGGCACTAATGAGTTAGGTAACTTCCCTTCTCTTCCATGACTTTCCTTGCTCTGAATCACTGAAGGGTTACACACAATAATACTACTGCTGCTGCTGCTGCTGTTGTTGTTGTTAATGTGGTTGCTGTGGTAACTCTCAGCAAGCTTAAGATCCCTCTTCTTCAGTGGTATCTTGGCCTGCTGGTTGCTCCTGACGACTGACCGCCCTGCTTCGTTCTCCTTGTGAATTTCCTGTCTTGTCACCATCACACTTGGCGCCATGACGACTGACACAGCATTTTTGGGTGTGTCAGTGTCCCTGGATTCTGATTTGACAATGGTGGTGATGGTGCTAACACGGTTATCGAACACAGGGGGTTTGTGGTCAGTCTTGTCTTCTTTAACCTCAGCCTCAGTGTTTTCCTGCTTGATGGTTGGTGCCTGCTCCTGCTTCATCACTACAAGATGCAAAAACACAAATATACTTTTATACTCCTATGTACTGAGAAGTAGGCATGGGCCGCTTGCCATGCTCAAGGTATGCCACAGTATGAAAAATTCACAGTTTCAAACCCACTAAAATTTTCCGTCATAATGTTCCTGCGGTATGTGCTGTTTTTTTATGTCTCATCAAAGAGAGAAAGTGCAGGTCAGAAATCCCTGTGCATCTGCAGCAACTATCAGACTATCATGTGTGGCACTGTAACGCTGCCACACAAACACACCAATGACAGAGAAGAGGATGTTGAAAGCGTGCCTGCTGTCTTCAAATTCCAAACATTATCGACTAAATGTTGACTGGCCAGTCCAAATATGCTGATCGATGCTGATTTAACAGACGCATTTCAGGCAGAGTATCTGGGGGACCCAACAGTAGTCAGCTGTTGTTACATCTCGCGGTGTGGCTCAGGTTACAAGTTAGAAAAAAGGGGCTGTGACAACATTGTTTCATAAACGACCCTTTTTGGGTGTCTGCACGAGGGCTTGAGATTTACCCACTTTGGGACCCATTTCCAAAAAATAGCCTCCCTTAAAAGGACTGTATTATTTTGATTTTATTTAGAAGAATACAATTATTTATTCTATTATTTATTTTAACTTGATACAAATTTCCTAATGATCCAAATATTCTATATGTTATTTAAAAATAAAAGACTGACTCAATGGAAAAGTTTTTTTTTTTTATCCCCAGACATTTCAAAACAACACATTTTAGAACTTTAGTTGCAATACCACAATATACCGCATATGTGAAACTGTGATATTTTGCTTAAAGCTAGGGTTGACGTTGAGAAAGTTTGATTATGGCCCAATAGTATGACCTACACAAAGTGAGAAGCAAAAGGAACCCAAAAAATCCATTCTCTCTAGCTGGCGAGTGGGTGAGTTCTGTTTTCATGTCTTTTCTATAGAAACCAGGCAAGTCAGATGATTGATGCCTTGATTGATGTGCTGGGACCCTTGTACTGTTTTGTACTGTTGTACTGTTTTTTAAAGCTGGGGTTGGTAATCTTGGAGAGCTAGCAAGATTTGAAAATAGCACCTCCTCTGAGTTCCACCCCCCCTCCTCCCCCTCCCGTCAGTGTGTATGTCCAAGCCACGCCCCAACAAACTGGAACACACACCGCACGAAAATGAGAAGCGGCAGGAGGAGTACTGTGTGTGTGTGTGTGTATATATATATATATATATATGTGTGTGTGTGTGTATATATATATATATATATATATATATATATATATATATATATATATATATATACACACACACACACACTATAATCTATTCAATACTAGCATCACCGACCCGTTTTAAACCCACAGAGAAGCTAATATTAGCATTAGGCTAATGCAAGCTACAAAAATAGCTATGTTACCAAAAGTTACACATTTCATAAAAATAACAAATCCTCCCCGAAGCAAAACATATAATTACCTGTCCAACAGAAGCAACCTCAGCATCACTTTTCAGGCCCTTCAAATCCCTCAGTTGTCTCCACCGCTCAAAAGCAACACCGATGTTTACTCTGGTTTGACCTCTGGCTTTATCCAGTGCCTTTTTGTTAGCAGCCTTTTCAGCCTCCGGCTTTCTCTTCCTTGCCTTTTTCTCGGGGCGAGCCGTTACAAGTAACGGTGGAAGTAGTAACTGGGGCTGCATCTTCTCAGCCATTGCTCATAAATGAGCATGAAATCCGTTCTGCTGTAACTCTGTACGCTGATTTCTTCTGGCAACAGCCACACGTGAAGATTGTGCACACGTGTAGGACGCAGGGATAAAGGGGGGCGGATACAGAACTAGACATGAAAGCATCTGATTGGTTTTTGCTCCTCGCACCGAGGAGCGTGGATTGATCAGAGTTTTTTCAGTCCTGCAGCTGCCACAGAGGACTGATTATTTTCGTTCCTTTTTCTGAATACATAATGTATTGATTACTCAGAAGGTAGAAGGACCATTTCACCTAGTAAAACAAAACATGTTTCCGAACAGGATTACCAACTCCAGCTTTAAGTTTGGTGCTGTTCTGAGCAATATTTGTGGCTATGAGTGGCTTTTTTGATCATGGTTGGCTCGTGGAGAAATAGACAGCAGTATTTTGCTTGTGCGGCCTTCAACTTCATCTCTCGAGGGGGTGTTCTACTCGGTGTCACAGTGTTAGACCATGGGTTATACTTACGCCAGAATAACCCTTTGATATTCACACATTCATTCCTAAATTACAACTTGCATCATCAATTTTTCTGTTCTTCTTGCATCTGGCAGGTAAAATAGTGGACAGAACGGACGGGTGTTGTGGTACCCGCTGGATGGAAGACACAGACCACACAGACACAACAGGAGTGATTTTTGCATGTCAGTTCTCCCCACTCTCCTCTTCTATTACTTCTTGCCAGCTCTCTGATGTGCACTTTCCAATAAACTAATAAATTGCCCCAAACTGTTATTTCAGATGGCAAAATCTATCTTTCAGATTCTATCCATTTGTCCGACATTTTACTCACCACACTTTATTTAGTTGATCTATGTTTTTAAGAGTAACAGTTAGACTCACTTCATGTAATAATAACTTTAATATAGGTACCTTGTTGAACGCCTTTCTCTTGCTTTACAGGGTCAACGTTCATAGTGAACTCATCAGTGGTCTTGGGTTTCCAGCTGGTGCTTCCTGTGGCCTCATCCCCTAAAGCATCATAAGAGACACATAGATAATGTCACCCTTTATTATTGCTACTGTAAGATACCTACAGAGAATGAATAGACGTTTCAATGTTTAGACTACAGGTTTATAGATAGTTTTTAACAGTGCTTCTCTCATACTTAAAGGTAGAGTAGGAGATCCTGGTAAAATGGTTTGAGCAGGCTACATTTCGAAAAAACACAATTCAAAAGTCCAAGCCCCTTTCCTCAGACTTCTCTCTGAAGCCACACCTTCAGAGCGCAGGAACACACAATGCTTGTTCTTTTCTGCCTCAACGTTGCTGCAACTCTCTCATTAAATTTAGCAAACTAGCATAAGCTTTGGCTCTGGCGTCGTCTTTCTGTATCGTAAATCGTTGAAGAAGAGGGGTACGCGCCGAAGGGGGGTGGAGGGGCAGGTGGCAGTTTGATTGATGCATCACGATCCAATGAATTCATTTGTGGTGTTCAAAATGATTGAATGGTGTTTTTACAGGATTGTCTGTTCCACAGGTGACTGACATTTGTCATTTTTGTGAAAAAGTATTGAATGAATTGGTTGCAATCAGGATGTGAAGAGGATTTCAAGCAATACAGTAAAAAGTGCTCCAGAAAAAGATCTCCTCCCCTACCTTTAAATGAGCATTCCTCCATTCGTAAGATCAACTGTTTCCCTCTGGGCTGCAGCTCTCTATAATGAGCGTTTTAATTTGAATTCTTTTAAATCAGCTTCACTTTCATGAGCTGTATTCTATAATAATAACAACTGTTTAGTGTCAGTCTTTCTCCTCTTTGGATGTTAGGCTCAGGCTATGCTGCTCACTTCACCTACATGTGACAGCTCCCTCTCTTCTTCAGGGAGCCTGTCTAAGCTCAGTTTGCCTTTCACAACGCCAATCACTAATAGAATGTCTGTTTTCTTTTCACTGTAAATTTGATTTAACTTAAAGCTGGAGTTGGTAATCCTGTTCAGAAACATGTTTTGTTATACTGGGTGAAATGGTCCTTCTACCTTCTGAGTAATCAATACATTATGTATTTAGAAAAAGGAATGAAAATAATCAGTCCTCTGTGGCAGCTGCAGGACTGAAAAAACTCTGATCAATCCAAGCTCTTCGGTGCGAAGAGCAAAAACCAATCAGATGCTTTCATGTCTAGTTCTGTATCTGCCCCCCTCTATCCCTGCGTCCTACACGTGTGCACAATCTTCACGTGTGGCTGTTGCCAGAAGAAATCAGCGTACAGAGTTACAGCAGAACGGATTTCATGCTCATTTATGAGCAATGGCTGAGAAAATGCAGCCCCAATTACTACTTCCACCGTTACTTGTAACGGCTCGCCCCGAGAAAAAGACAAGGAAGAGAAAGCCGGAGGCTGAAAAGGCTGCTAACAAAAAGGCTCTGGATAAAGCCAGACGTCAAACCAGAGTAAACATCGGTGTTGCTTTTGAGCGGTGGAGACAACTGAGGGATTTGAAGGGCCTGAAAAGTGATGCTGAGGTTGCTCTCTTTCTGTTGGACAGGTAATTATATGTTTTGCTTCGGGGAGGATTTGTTATTTTTATGAAATGTGTAACTTTTGGTAACGTAGCTACTTTTGTAGCTTGTATTAGCCTAATGCTAATATTAGCTTCTCTGTGGGTTTAAAACGGGTCAGTGACACTAGTATTGAATAGATTATAGTGTGTGTGTGTGTGTGTGTATATATATATATATATATATATATATATATATATAGTACTCCTCCTGCCGCTTCTCATTTTTCGTGTGGTGCGCGTTCCAGTTTGTGGGGGCGTGGCTTGGACATACACACTGACGGGAGGGGGAGGAGGGGGGGTGGAACTCAGAGGAGGTGCTATTTTCAAATCTTGCTAGCTCTCTTGCGAGCTCTCCAAGATTACCAACCCCAGCTTTAAGTTTAGACAGAAAATGAGACACGCAAGTGCACTTCTATTGTGACTAACAACTTCCGATTATTAAGATGGCTCTTAGTTGTATCTTGCCAACAGCATTTTGACTGACAGCAAGCCACCAAGAGCATTTCCTCTCTGACAATATCTACATGTATTCACAAGCCCTCGATGCACTGATCCATCCACAGTGTTAGCAACATCTATTCATTGGCCTGACATACCCGCATCTTTCTCTGACGGGCTGGTACTCTTAGATCCAGCCTGGTTCTGGTTCTGGTTCTGGTCCTTGTCCTGATTCTGGTTTAGATCAATCTGAGCCTTCAACAGCTCCAGAGCTTCAGCCAAGTCATTACGGGTCCTGAAAAGACAGAGTGACAAGTGGCTCAAACAACAGAAACCAATTTATTTTTACACATTTACAAGTACAATTCATTTAGAAGGAAGGATATTACTTCAACTTGAGGAAGCACTCAAGCAATGATTAGCTAATCAAACAAAATTTTGAAGAAAAAAAAGACCCAAATTGTGTTTGTTTTTGATTTTTTTTTTTCTTTTTTAGGAGGGAGAAAATAATAACAATAGACGTGACAGCATACAGGCAGATACTACCTGACTATACACTTCCAGGTGGATCCGTCCAGATCATCCTGCTCCTCCGTGTACAGTCGGATGTTCTGCTCCTGGTCCAGCTGGAGCCAATACATCAGACCATACCTGTCCCGACCTACAGGCTGCAGCCGCATCTTCTCTGGGTCCTCCTCATTGATTGCCATCTTGAACTTCAGATTGTCATCAAACTGACACTCACAGAGATACTGAAAGGTAAACAATGAAAATATGTGAAAAGAGGACCAGTGGGAAGGACATTATGAAAGAATGAGTTGCTGTGGGTTTTTGCCCGGACTGGTGATGGTTGAACCTTTTGAACAAAGTGTTACATCAAGTAAAAACAGACACAGTATACTTTGAGGATGCTTGACTTGCACTCCATGGACATCTCCTGGTAGCCCTTCTGGTCCAGCTCCCATGCCCAGGTGCTGTTCAACTCCTGGCAAACCTACAGGACAAAATGTTTAGATACAGTCACCAAATTTCTCCACTTCTCTGTCTAATATAACTTGGTTCGTACTCTTTAATAGCACTCCATCAGTTTCATCAGTACTCTATCTGTTGACCACAAAACAGCTATGACTCTGATGACAATTAGAAATTCCCTACACATACAGAGGCCTCACCTTAGCAAGATATTTTTCCCAGCGATCTGTAGACACAGACCTTCCCAATTTTCTGAGCAACTTCACATGGAGCTCCACAAGGGGTTTAGGGACTGAAATCACACAGAACATAGAAACCAGATAGAAACATAACATTTTTCATCTTTACTTTTCCTACTCACTTCAAGTACAGTATGAACATGTGCAAAAAGACGACATTTGTTTTTTTGTAGCCAATACCGCTTTCTAACCCCTTGTTCCAAGAGATTAAAGGGAACCATCATCAAACCACCATTTTTGCATTTTTTTTATTTAATTTTCATGCATAATTCTGCTATTGGGGGAATTTAAAGAATTTCAACTGCCAATAGTTTAGACTCAACAGAGTAAAAACTCACTTTTCAATATAATACAAACTTTCTTAAGAAAAACATAAGTCTTGTTTAATTTACCGTTACAAATAGTTTGTAAGAGCAGATACACAACTTGACAGTAACACATTTCAAAACGTATCAAGACTGGTCCTACACCAGCTTTTGGACAACAGGGCACCACTGCTGAATGAATAAAATGGATATGACATTTACAATGCCACATGTGAAGGCAAAATGTGTTCATATTGACTCAAAATGTAATATCTAATAAAGATTAATTCATTTTGAATTTACTGCTGTAATTTCAGGAGCTTATGAGTACAATAAGTGGTGCATGCAAGCATAACCACGCAAATGCTTAAAAGAGGTGCACTACCATGTTCTCATGCAGTGCCCAGTCTACAGTCTGTGAGCTGACTTTCCATATGCACTCTACAAAGAGGGGCAGAGCTGCCTCTTTTTCCTAAGAAAGCTCAAATCTCTAAACATCTGTAGTAAGATGCTGCAGATGTTCTATCAGTCTGTGGTGACAAGTGTTTTATTTTATGCTGCAGCCTGTTGGGGAGGAAGTTTAGGAAAAAAGCAGGCAAAGAGGCTGGATAAGCTTGTCAAGAAGGCTGGCTCTGTCAACGGAGTAAAGATGGTTCCCAGAATTGGGGTCCTAAAATCTGACATTCAGTTAACTTGTGGAGGGTTGGTTGGTCAAAACAAGCATTTTGAAAATGTTGCTTTGGGAGTTGTGAGACTTTAAATAAAATAAAATAAAATAAAAACACATTTAGGGCATTTAGGGTAAAGCATGAATTAAGTCATCAAGGAAAGAACTGACAGTGTAATCAAAGATGAAAATAAATTTCAGTAATAATCAAACCTCATGTTTGATCTGTATTTTGTTCTTTTGTTGTCATTATACTGTAAGTTGTGACTTCAAAACAGAAAAATCCACTGAGGCTTAACACAATGGACTGCTAGAGGTGAGACTTTGACGGAGCTCGTAAGCTCCAGGTTTCTTTGCTGATGGCAAGGAGAGGTTTTCAACGTTATCACATTGTCGGCACAGTCTCGGTAACTCAACTGGGAAAAAATACACCTGGTTAACCCTGACCGATTTTAAAGGTGAAATAGACATCACTTAGCTACAGCGTAAATATTAGCCATGAAAACTAATTATTGAATATATGGTGAGCAACACAACTAACGTTGATAGAAAACTACTTAGCTAACAAACAAGACGGTCTGACTAAATTTGTGAAAGCGTTCACACGACAGCTACTAGTCTGACTACATCTCACAAACACCAAAGCGGTACAGTGCTTTCCTTTTTTACGTTAACTTAAAGTTGACGGAAACCTTGATGCTAGCTAGATAGCCAGTATCCGGAGTCCCTACTGCGCCTGTGCAAATTTGACAGCCACTCCACCAGTGGCCAAAAAATAACATCCAATGTTTTTAGCTAACATCAGTGGCTCCGTCTAAAACACAGGTGCGAGTGGGCGAAAATGTCGTTGCCGTGAGTCCGTGATGAACACATAAACACCGGGAACACTTATATCTTTCCAGTGTGGCTGCCTTTGAGGCAAGGCCGGTGAAAATGTACACCTGACAACACTCCGGAGCTAGCTGGTTGGCTGTGTGTGGTCACTCGGCAGTGCTGCATCATGGCTCCCACGTCAAGTTTAGCGTTAACATCAATACGAGACTTGACAACATTATCGGCTATCTGTCACTTGACTCTATGACCCTTCGTCCTCGATATCCATCTTTTCCACCTAACTTCTGCACAAACGCACGACATAGTCTAATGTGATTGGGGTTTGGAGGGCGGGGGGGGGGGGGGCTAGCTCTGTATTAGCAGCTACGTTTTCTCTGCCAAAATGTTTCCGCTCGAACTTGGACCAAACACAGTTTCAACGAAGAGCGACTCTGACACGGTATAACATAGCACAGCCGGTAAGAAAGTAAAGAAGCTGGCTGACAAAACTCCAAATCTGCTGCTGCTCTCCCGGGCCACACGTATACACACGCAAACACACACGCACTCACAACATTCTTCGTCATCCTCATCATCACGATGATGATGGTGATGGTGGTAGTGGTAGCCCCTTCTCTTTCGGTTTCAAGTGTCGCAGCTACCCACCACTTCTTCGCCCCAGCACCACCACTTCTATCAATACCTCACCTGTCGTTGTGTCCCGCAGATACTTCTCCATCAGTGGGAAAGTAATCTCGGGTAGATCCAGCGCCGCTCCGTATCGCTCCAGGAATGAACAGACCTCCGCAAAGCTCGAGCAGAGCGGCGGGCCGGAGCGTTTCACCACCACCGGAGCAGCCATCTTTCCAGCCGGAGAGAAACAGGAGGGGTGGGTTCGCTGCTGGGATGCGACTGTGTGCCAGTGAAATGAATGGAGGGAATGAAGCATTTACCGGTGTCAAGCTGGAAGCGACGGGTTTAGCTTCCGGGTAAGATTTTCACGGTAAAACAAATTGGGCCGCGCGAACTCGTCAAAGACTCAAAAGTAATGGACAGAGCAAAGATATTTTGCTTTATTTTCACTTGAGGTAAACCTATGAAACCCACAAAAGAAAGCAATGAATAGTATTTTATTCAGTTGTTTAGGGAAAATAGATCAAATCAATATTCATAACACCGACAGAGAACTTGCCTCAATTCTTTTGTGGATTCAAGCTATCTCTGTGTTTTGTGTCTCTTCATGTAAACCCAGACTGACCCTTGAAGTTTGGAGCTCTGTGGGGGACATCATCTAGAGAGGGGCTACTTGTTCTTCTGGTCTCTGAAGATTGTTCTTGATGTTTTAGACGTGTTATCCGATGCTGCAGAATAAATGTGTAGTCACTCAGATGCTTCCCTGGTGGTACTGTGCAAATATAGGAACATTTCGTGCTTTCAGCAAGTAAGGGGATTTAAATAACAAAAAAACAAAAACAAAACAAAACCGAAGTAAATTGAAATTATAATCTATCCATAGTGTGGAGAGAAGAAATACAACGAACATCCATAAAAGCTTTCCAGTAAAACAATGAATTGAATGATGAATTAATAACTTATTTTTTTTACTTGATGAATTTTGTTTCCTAAAAACGTGCGTTTTCCCATTTTCTTTTGAAATAAATAATTGAGTTTCCGTTGACATCGTGCGTATTTTGTTTGTCTTTGACGGAGCTGTAAGAAGTTGGGAGGACCAGGGAGGGCAAAGAGAGAGAAATGCCCAGAATTCATCGCGAAAGATCAACAACAACAGTCCAAAATGGGTTTCTTTCATATTTCTCCAGCGTTTCCGCAGTCAACTACTTGGCATCATTCTCCCACTAACATTAGATACTGCAAAGTAGGTGACAATGAAACCAAATCGACACCACCATTTTACCTCTTATTTGTTTTGCAGTTGAACGAACAGTTTTTAAATACATACAATTATTAGCCAACCACTGCTGCATGCTGCGTAGATAGTCGCGCTCATGGATCTATTATAATACATCCATGGTCGCGCTGCCCAGGAGGATGCTACCTTTACGGACTAATGGAAACACCTCCGAATCATTAAAAGACAAAACAAAACAAAAACATAGCAATTGTGTTGAACAAGTTGGACTTCAGTGAAATCACATATCATCGATGTTTTCATTCTCATAAACAACGAGGTAATTTCTTATGTGTTTTGGGATGTATGCTAATTATGGAGATATATGATTGCTTTGTGGACTACTTCATATGGTTATGTGGAGCTGGCACTAATGCAAATAGGTTCGACATAACAATTAAACCAAGGTCCCCGGTCAACAACTCTGAAAACTCTGAAACATCCAACCATCCATACCTGACCAGTCAATCATGGGAGAATTTTTCAAAAGCTCTTTGCTAGCCACTAATGCTTTGTGTGATAGGACCTTAGGTATTTTATTGTAGTATATATAGTATATATAGTAGTATATATAGTATATATAGTTTATGTTTCAGTTACTTCAGGGTTATTTTTCACATTTCTTTCCATTTTCACACTTCATAGTATTTTGTATTTAAGTAATATAAACTCCATTGTCTGTTGTCACTGATGATCGGACTTTGAAATTTTCCGTATTTCAACATCCACCTAATGGCACTTGTGCTTACCAAAGTAGAAGAACTCACGAGCTGTATTTGAAAGCATCATGAGAGTTGAAAAATCAGAGCTGTTCTTGAAGGCATCCACAGGCCGGAAGGAGAGTTTTTTCCTCCACAGGAAGAAGGTTCATTTCGAAAGTCGTGTTGATTGTTTCATCTGTTGAATGTCTAGACTGCAACAGCTCTCCGCTCCTGGCCAGGGAAACACCGAACTTCGCCTCTGAAGGAACTGATGCTCTTATATTGCAGCCATGTCCGTTTGATCGATAAATTGTTCTTAACGGGAGTGGGTAGGTAACTTCATGTCCATTATCCCGTTTTACTATGACTTATAACGAGCTAAAGCTACTGGAAGCTAAGTAGTGGTAGTTTTTCCTGCCCCGCGTCAGCCTCCAGTCTGTGTGTAATTAGCTTGAAGTTTTAAATGAATTCAGGTTGTGACAAAGTCCTCTTCTATTTAAACAGCTTTTTCATGTCAGATCCGTCTCACAACAGTTTCCGAAGCAGTACACTCAAAGTCAACCCAGCTCCCAAATGTAGATGATTACATTTATGTAACATGAACACAGACAACAGCAATGAGTGAGAGTGCTGCTACACACTGCAGAGACTACTTCCAGACAGTCAAAGCGGCCCATTGATGTGGGAAGTCACAGTCACGAGTTGTTTTCGTTTTATAAACCAAAAAGGTTTCACCATTTGAACCTGTAGACTTTGCTACTGAAGTAAACCAGCCTTACTTACTGAGGGGGGACCCTCACTCACAAACATGGTGGGTAATTGATGTTTCACAGTGGGTGAGGGCTGGCATCGCCAGTCTGTCGTAAGAAAATCACTCATGTTTCACATTTATTCAGATTATGAGGAAAATGTGTGTGGACAAGAACCAACTAATCAAGTGAAATTATTTAAACAGACTCTAAATGTAATGTTACACATTGTAAATGTGACCAAGATCTGATGAGAGGTTACTGTCTGTAGTAACTCAACAGGTCTGCTGAGTATGAAGCTGTGTGTAGATTGTTAATCTAAAGAGGAAATGTAAATCAACTGAAAAAGGCCATAGGTCAAACAGCACCATGTTTTACCAAAGAAATGGTCAGTAAGGAAATGTGTTACTGGTGAACAGCAGTTGGGCGGACAGAACAATCAATAGTGGTGTTGTTTATGTGCTGCAGGTAACAGCAGATCATTGAGATGGCCATCGCACATGTAGCTACAGAGTATGTGTTCAGTGATTTTCTGCTGAAGGAGCCGAACCAGGCTCGATACCGCAGTGTACGCACTGAGCTGGCCGTGGACAAGATGGTAACCTGTGTGGCTGTGGGCCTGCCCCTCCTCCTCATCTCCCTCGCCTTTGCTCAAGAAGTTTCCGTTGGTAAGTGGGGACATGGTGCAACAGGGCTTGAGCCAAGAGTAAAGTTGTGAGAATGACATAAATATTAATTTTTACAGCCTGCTGCCTCAGTTTTTATGATGGCAATTTGCATATACTCCAGAATGTCATGAACAGTGATCAGATTAATTGTAACTGATTTCAAAGTCCCTCTTTGCCCTGAGAATGAACTGAAGGAGAGAGGTTGAGTTGTTGTGAGGAAAGCTTCAGGGTGCCCAACAAAGTCCAGCAAGCACCAGGACCAGGTCTCCTAAAGTAGATCCAGCTGTGGGGTCAGGGCACCACCAGTGCATAACTTTGACCTGTGAGTGTATCTGAAGGCACAGTGAGTGAAGACTTGGAGGATGGCAGGGTGTCAAGAAAGGCAACAACGAAGCCACTTCTCTCCAGGACAGACATCAGGGACAGACTGATGTTCTGCAGAATGTACAGGGACTGGACTGCTGAGCACTGGACACAGTCTTTTCTCTGATCAATCCCCTTTTCGCTACCATCAGTCCTGTGTCAGGCCAACAGTAAAGCATCCTGACACCATTCATGTGTGCTGAGTAGGCTCACTCACAGCCATGAATAAAGAACGGTACCAAAACATCATGAGAGCAACTTCTCCCAATCTTCCAAGACACTTGATGAATTTAATGTAATGGTCAATGAGATGACACTGAAATGCTTACAATAATACTTCAGTTAGCACAGACACATCTGTAAAGAGAAGCAAAAAGACTGACGCAGCAAACTTTGTGAAAACCAATACTTGTCATTTTCAGAATTTTTGGCCACGGCTGTACAGCTCTACCAGATCTGCTCTGGTTCAGGTCAAGACGAGGTGGTTAGTAAACAAAGGTGGTGACTCTGACTTCATATCTGTAGGTTCAGGTTTAAGCCAAAGCTAACTGAAGCCTCGACATGTTGGCCTCATACCTCTTCATACCATGAAGGTTTTGTTCTGACCACCTGCATGTTACCCCCCCCCCCCCCCCCCCCCCCCCCAGCTTTCCTGTCAATCTTTTACTTACTCTGAAATAAAAACACAAACATACATGGGAAATAAACTACTACTTTTTTTACATGACGGCTTTCAGAACAGCATTAATGAACAGATCAAGAGATAAATCTGCAGATTGAAATGTTAAACCAATACAAATCAAATGTGCCTCAGATCATTCCTGTGACTCCATTTTCATGTTTCTGTGTCTGTTTCTTTCAGGGACTCAGATCAGCTGCTTTGCTCCAACCAACTTCTCCTGGAGGCAGGCTGCTTACGTGGACTCATACTGCTGGGCTGCTGTGCATACACACACTCTACCTCTGTGGCTTCATAAGGTACACACATGAATAGAATTATTGAAAATATATAATAGTTTGATGAGGAAACACACCACCATGAGGAAAATCCTTTGTAAATGATTTCTACAAGAACAATATGACAAGTTTATATTGATCTGGCAGTCAGACATGTAGGAACAGAATGGACAGAAATATCAATCAGACTTTATTTATATAGCTCTTTTCGTACAAATAAAATGTAGCACCATGCTTTGCACCATAAAAACAAGCAAAAAAAAAAAGCAGAAGTAAAACCAAATCCACACACACACACATACACACACTTTCTCTCAAACATAACACATGCATAAATACTTGAAAGAAGGCAACTGAAGTGCTATCTTAATCTCAGAAACAGAAACCATGGCTGTATCAGAAGATTTCCAGCCCCTAGTCATACAACACACACAAAGCAGCTGCTAAAGACACAATAAATACAGTTCTATTGGCTTATCTAGCAGAGCTACATAGGGTTTAGGGTTGAGGTGAGCATACTTGTAGTAAGATGGCAACAACTGGGGCTGAGTGCAGAGGGCTGCACTTCTAAATGGATCTTTCTGTAGTGGTCTTTAGCAACACTGGCACTAAAATGTCAATGATAAAATAGGTTAGTGCTTAAATGTTCTGTAGAGAAACAGGTCGCAAAATGAAAGATCATTTACTGACTGATCTTTTGTCCAGTTGCTGTGCATCATTTCCTTTAGTCTTCACAACCTGCTGTCAGGTCCTTGTATCAGTAATACACATTGACATGTGATGGTTTCCTGCGGTTATAGAATCCCTATGAAAAACAGTTTATCTGTCTTTTGGCTCTTGATCTCCACAACTTAAGAATCAGACATGCTCTGGGTTTTCTCTGCCACTTTATGACTGGAGTTAACCTGGGCTCATTCATAGCAATGGGCACTCCCACAGCTGACGCTGTCAGTTACTGTCTTTATAGTGTTTTTATTGTGTTATTAATGCCCACTGGAGTTTCAAATAAAATTCAGATAAAATCTAAAGTGTTCTAGTCAGAGCAGGTTATCCCAAACAAAGGCTTAACTTCTCCAATAATATCTATATCTTCCTTTCTCATTTAAAGTTAAATGATAATGAAAAACTTGGCATTCAAAGGCTTAAAATCTTGGAAAAATTGGTGAACATTTGATGTGTATCTTAAGGACTGATGTTGGTTAGGCCTAAAAATGTTGGAAATAATTTTTTTTACAGCTACCTCATGAAAAGCACATTTTTTGTCCTTAGTGTGAGTATCTGACACTGCACAGAAAATAATAATCCATGTTGCTGCCGATCATTGACATGTCCCAGGCTGTAATCACACAAACAAAAAAATCTACTTTGCATGTAGTATACTGAAAATAATTCTTTTTTTCTGTTTTTTTTCCATCTGAAAACATGGTGGCATCATGACAAAAACCTGGCACTCAAAGGGTTAAAAATCTTTAAGAAAAAAACTAGTTAGTATTTGATATAAATAATTAGGTCAAAGAATAGCTTAATGAAAGTAGAATATAATATAAATGTTAACATTCAGGGGGTTAACATGTCTCACTCACTACTGTGCCTTGTGTGAGCTCTTTGTTTGTGTGGCTGACTCACTGACTGACATGTCTGCCACCTACATACTTGATAGCCAGCACTGTGCGTTGGTGGAAATGTATTGCATCTCCTCTATCAACCACTGTGTGACCATTTACTGCTAATAATTAGACTTGTTAAAGGAATACTTCACCCAAAATTGACAATTCACCCATTTTCTACTCACCATCATGCCAACGAAGGGTTGGGAGAACTTTTGGAGTCATCAAAACGCTTTTGGAGTTCCAGGGGGAGTCCAACTAGCAACGGATTTTAATATATTGGTGGCGGACTGTGCTTACTTTTGAATTGTCCAAAAGCATACACTATGAAACAACCAAATACCTCCATACTGCTTGCCCGTACTGACCCAAGTGTCTGTTTTGATAACTCCAAAAGTTCTCCCAGCCCTTCGTTAGCATGACGGTGAGTAGAAAATGGGTGAATTATCGATTTTGAGTGAAGTACCCCTTCAACTTTTGTTTGTTGTTCTCCCACCGGTTCAGTTCTTCCCCTACATACTGCTGCTGGTGGCAGTGCTGATGTATACACCTGCATTGTTCTGGAGGTTTTCTGCGGCACCCCTCCTGCAGTCAGACCTCGGCTTCATCATGGAAGAGCTGGACCGGTGTTACAATCGTGCTGTCACTCTGGCCAAACGCATGGCAACAGACAGGTGAGTCTTTCTCATGTTGTGTGGACATTTTCTGGTGCCTCTCTTACAATGAAACATGAATCCCTTCACCTGCAGTCTCCTCCTGTCTACATTATGTCACCTGCCCTCTAAGTGTTGGGAGAGAAACCTGGACCCCTTGGTCAGATCAGTAAAGAGAATGGAATATTGCTTCATATATTGCTTCATTTCAAACCTATAAAATATTTTATTCTCCTCAATCTTTCACCAGCGAGCCTGCTGAGGGATGTTTCAATTACCCACTGGTGGAGAAGTTTCTGATGACCAAGCGCTGCTCACGGGCCATGCTGTTTTACTACCTGTCATGTCGGGGCCTGACACTGGTCACCCTGCTTTGTGCCTGCATCTATCTGGGCTACTACCTCCGCCTGGCCTCTGTCACAGATGAGTTTGGCTGCTCACTGCGCGTTGGCCTGCTTGCCTCCGACCCTGACATACCTGACAAGGTGCAGTGTAAGCTCATCGCTGTGGGAGTCTTCTCTTTGCTCAGGTAATTGTCTATGCAGCACAGCGTTGGGTGAAATCCATCAGACACCAATACCTGAATGATATACTGCCTCTCAAAAGACTCTTAACCGACATAAAGTAAACTCTAGAACTTTAACAAACAAAACACCCCTGCTGCTGCTCATTTACTCATAATGTGTAACTTCAATTTAACATCCTTTGATTGCTCTAGGCCACATTCATTAATTAACTATTACCAGGAAGTAGCTAAATAACCAGCTGACACGTACTGACACTAAATGTCAATAAGTGATCTTATAATTGTAGATCTCCCTGTGGTATTATTATGAAAAGTGTAATAAAATTACATTCAGTATTTAAAAAGGTCCTGGTTTTGGTGAAGAGAAGACTCCCACTGATGGGAAATGTAGGTGTTACATCAGCATATGAAAAAAACAACAAGGTAAAAAAACTAAAGATTGTAGAAAGAGACATTCTGTACAGCTTTGTACAAATTATTAGAAAAATAAATATACACACAGTATTGCATGTACTAAAAGGCTGAACAGTTGTACAGGCATGGGTGGGTTATAGGAGTAAAGTGTACAGGTGGTAAAAAAAAAAATACAGAATGGTAATATCAGACAAAATTAAATAAATGAATACAGGTGAACTGTATAATTACAAGCAGTACTAGGTACTAACTTTTTCTGAGACATGACTTGGTGTCAAGTCTCAAAAAAAGCTGTCAAGTGACACACATTTGTTTTCACTAAAGCTCATGTGATGTTGTTCAAATCAGGTCAGTACTTACTCTGTCAATGTCTCTGTCCAGCATGGTCAACCTGGTCCTGTTCATTGCACTGATTCCTGTGGTCATATATGCCAGTCTCCGTCCCCTTCTCTGCCACGGATATGCTCAATTCCTGGAAACCTACCAATCACTGCCCACAGTGAGCGTCCTGCCCACCCCAGCCGGCCAATGGGATGATCTCTCTCTGTATCTGCTCTATCTGGAGGAAAACATCAGTGAACTGAAGTCCTACAAATACATGAAGGTGCATTCGCAGGCATTGTGAGACAGAGTCCAAACTACCAAAACACATTGCAACAAATAAGTAGTGTCCATAATATCTCTGAAACTCTTAGTGATGGCACAACATGATGATGTCATTTTAGGAATTATTGCTCTCCATCACTAGGCAAGGCAAGGGATTTTCATTTGTGTAGCCCATTTTTACAAACAGTTTGTCTCAAAGGGCTTTACACAGCATCATGATAATCCTCTGGCATTAGACCCTCACATCGACTGAGGAAAAACTCCCAAGAAAAAAAAACAGGAGAAATCTCCTGGTGAGCAGCAGAGGAGGGATCCCTCACCCAGGACTGGCTGACGTGCAATAGATGTTGTATACAGACAAGAAAACAGTTTACAACACAGAATATGGAAAACGTGGAAATGGAATCATTCAGTTAACAAGAAATGCTGAAGGCAGCTTCTGGTGGGCAGGAAAGGCAGGGAGAGCAGGCCAGCTTAATGGAAGTACTGGATGGAAACTTCATCAGCCATGACTCCAAAATATTGTCCATTTTTTTCAGGAAGATTGAAAATGTATTTATCAAGAATTTGCTGGTATATGTTCACAGTACTGTTTACATTCAAATGTATTCATGCACTGTAGTCTCAATTTTTCAAATATCAGAATGCTGGGTGGTATTTTTGTGGAGGACAATCTGAAGATGCAGTGTAGCAAATCTGGTGTCAATTGAGCAAAAATTGTGGGACCAGAAAGGTTTAATAAGTTTTACAGTTTTTAAAAAAAAAAAAAAGTGATGGAGTGATGGACTTAATAATGTGCACAGGATTTAATCATACAAAAGTTTCTGCAGTATTGGTGCTACATTTCGGTGAAAGCTGAAAAACTGTAGCACATATGGTTGATTTGTTAGGAAAAGTTTTTAAATTTAGATGCTTGCTGTGGCCCCCATGAGGAATATGGACATAAAATGTTTCAGGGCTATGACACATTTCCCTCAGTTAGGCTCAGAAAGATGAGATCAGTGCAGACTCACGCCCTCTCTTCTAGATGATGTGAGTGTTAGTATGGGCATCTACTTGAGTAGCCTATCAGTAATTATTAAAATAATGATTATAGCTTATGATTGTGGTCAGCTGTGTTGCTGCTGTTGAAAGGTGCTGTGTCCTGGGATGCTGTCAGACAATAGGTGGGACCGAGGGAACAGCTCCATGTGGATTTCAACCCGTGGAGCCTGTAAATTACAGATTTTTTTTTTGTAAGTTCCCACATTTTGGGGTCCAGAAGGCAAGACAAACACCCAAATATATGTTAAAGAGCCTTTGAAAAGTGATATTTCCATAATATGTCCCCTTTAACTGTGATGGTTAATTAACAATAATAATAATAATAGTAACTACCCAAGGACACTGTACAATAACAACAATTGACAGTTGACTTGTTACAAGGGATAATGGAGGCTCTCTGCCTTCCACCTATTGTCTCTTGGCCAAAAACCAACCTTTGCAAGATGAGGTGTCCCAGATCTTGTCTCAGCGGCACCACGACACAAATGCACCTGTATATGACCGATACGACTACACAGATATCGTAAAACTTAAATATAACTTTACCCACCTCAGTATGCAAAGCTCCATGGATTACATTGTCACTGGCTTGGTTGAAAACAAGTGCACATGGCTGGGGGGGGGATATGCACTCTGAAACTGTAGGCAGAGTGACAAGTCAGTATTTGTGTGAAAGCACAAAGAAAGGCCATAAAAAACGCAATTGGTCTCATGTATTTGAATAAAGTGTAATTTAAAGTCTTTCAGTGTGATGGCTGCTGTAGAAAACAGCAACAATTGTTAGCTGTTGGCTGGACTGCCCACTGAATCATCATGTTTACAGAAGAGAAGACCTTTTCCCCAGGGTGATGATGGTTAACAGAACAGCATGACTAAAATCCATCTATATATGTTTTTTTGGTTTAATCCCAGAGTAATGACTGAGGAAATGAGAGAGTGAGCAATTATCTGATCACCTCATAGCAATTACTATGTAATTATCATACCATTTGTCCTGTTCTCATGGACACGCCCTCACTGAACATCTTAAAGGGGTAGGTCCACTTGGACACAAGGATGAACTGATAACATTTTTGTAGAAACTGGTAAAAGCGGCTTTTAGCCATAAGTCAAGACTTCACACAGCAATTACAAAATTTCACACAGATGCTTTAGTCTGTACGTCAATCTGTAAATCAACAGATAAACAAGGATCTAATCTGAAACCAGTCTGAGTGGTGTAGACAGACGAGCTCGAGGAGGTGAAATTTAAACACAGTGACAAGTGTTGTATCCAAATATATCCAGTCCCGTGTGTTCTCTGAATCTGCAGGTGCTGGAGTTGCTGAGGAGACGAGGTGAATGCTCTGGAGAAAACTTTGATTCCCTGGGTCTCCTGCAGACTCTCTGTCCAGTGAAGATGGACAGCGTGGATGGGAAAAAACTCAGCGGTGCTGCAGGGAAACGGGATCAAGTAAAAACTAACACAGCTGACCCGGTGAGCAGTCCATCAGCAGCTGAGAACAGCTGCAACCATCCAAAGTCACCTGCAGGCAATGACAGCGACGACGACCACCAGATGGACATGGAGATGACAGGTGAGTATAGACAAGCAGGACAAGACCAAGTTCTGTTGAATACAATTTCTACTTTCAAAACTTCATTAGGGCCACGGGGCAACGCACCGAGGCACTATTGTTATACTGCGTGTTTTTTCTTATTTTTCATCTTCCTCTAAAAGTTCGTCTCGTAACTCGTCCTACAGCATGAAGAGTTGTAGGACAAATTATATATCAAAACGTGCGGTTCGATCGGGATTGGTGTGCTATTACTTTTCTCTACGGAATACGAATTTTTCGCGACGTAAGTCGCAAAAAACTGCGAAAATTTCCCATAGGAATGAATGGGACGGGCGAAAAACAAGAGCGAAAAAGAACAATCATTGGAGTTTTTCAAACGTCTACTGCTCAGGCATACTTTCACCTAGAAACTTCGTTCAAACTTTAAACTGTAGACACAAGTCTTGTGTGTTGGTGTATTAATCCACGTTTTGATAGGTCATATAGTTTTTGATCACTGTTCAATGACCATGATCATTTTTGGTGAAATTTTAAGATTATAATGGATGTGTATTGCACGGAATGTTCGTGTTAGAGTGGGTGACATCATCAGCTAGAGTGGGAGAAGTTGTATGAAATTGTCTGAAACTTTTCTCTTTCCACGCTCCTCCTGGCCACAAATTACACTCTACACACATGCGCGCACTCCTCTCCCACACACACACACAACACAGGTAACTTTATGTGATTACAGTTACAGATACACACACACCAAGTCAGTATCCAATAAGTTGGTGATGTCTGACTCTTTAGTATGCTGATTGGAGCAGAGGGTGTGATAAGATGTGACACAAGCACTTAGAATAATAATTCTGTATTTTCGGGGCATGTATTTCTTCACTGTTCTTTACAGAGCTAGATGAAATAATCTATATCACTGTCATGTTATATAGAACCTAAGTGTCAGACAGACTTTATATTTTTTAAACAAACATGTAAACATTGGTGAGCTTGAAATGTGTTTGTAGGTAGAACCAGGCTAACTGTGGGTCCCTGTTTACTGTTTCTATGCTGAGCCAGCGAACCAGACCACCTGTAGCAGTCCTCTTTGTATTTCATCACGGAAGGGGCTGATGATGTACACTCACAGATTTATTTATCAAAAACAACAACAACAACCCAAATGATAAATGAGTATCATGCTGAGTAATTTATCTTTTCAGAGCTCACTCACATGCTGGTGGGAAACGGTGATGAAACAGACTGCAGCCAGGAAAGGGCTCTCAAGCAGCGAGCAACGTAGCTGGCTGCTGGCACAGTGACAGACGCCTGGATGAAAGAGTGTACTTGAAAAAGTGACTTCATCACACTCACCCACAACTCATGACCCTCCTTCCCTGTCTTTCAATGATGGGATTAATTTTAGAGGAAAAAAACAAAACGCATGTGGCAGACAAGTGATGTAAGACAAGACACTTGTAGCCAACAGGTGCGTAAAACTCATAGCGACCCACATTTCCATGTTTAATGGAATGAATTTTATTTAAAAAATCCCCTATTTAGCTTTCATATGCAACATACTGAATAAACATGAATTGTTTCTATCACACTGCTGCAAATGTACCTAGATATACCCTTCAGTGTGCAGTATTTGTCAGAAATGCTAACCGTTTCCATGACAAAGGTTTTATATTCTTACAGTTGACTTTTACTATATTTCATTTATACTGCAACCTCCACTTTGGGTGTCTCAGTGGTTCAGCAAAACATCAATTAGCATTAACTGTTGCTTACAAATAAACAAGCTGTGATGTAAACCATTAATTCAGTGGTGCAGTTTATATCCTGCTTATAAATGCTGAATAAGGACTTGTCCAAACATATTTCTGAGTTAATGGTTCATACACTACAATACTGTGTTGTGCTGTCATGAAAATGTACACATCAAAGATGTTTTTTAAGGATGTGTTTTTGACTCTGACCTGTGTACTTAATGACAATAGAGTGGGAGCTAGTGTGACTATGTAAAGTAAATGCCGTGCAGTGAGTGAGATGTTGTTGCAGTGCTGCCTAAGCCAGCAGGATCTTTACGGAAGGGGTAAGCTGTGGGGGGTGGACAGGATGCAGCCAGAAATCCACACATTTATTAACAACACACTGAGAGTAAATTGTGATGGTGTTATTCTCAATTCTCATTTGTCCAGCCCCTCATTTATAAAGCTGACATTTGTGTATATATGAAACTTTCAACTTTACACTCAAGTCAGAATGACTTGGTTTTCATCAAAAGAGATGATATTTTTATTTGCACTGTCACTGTGGGAGAATGTACTTTTTTGAGACTGTCATCCCATTTCAATGTTAAGGTTGTGAAGGGGAATGTCACTCCATGAGGGATTCAGAGCTCATTCATCTGTTGCAACTATAACATGAACCTGAGGCCACAGCTGCCAGGGCTCTCTGCTTTGTGTCACTCCAAAGTTCTGTTTCTGTAATGACAGATTTGTTTAGCAATACTAAGAACTAATTTGAATCCCTAAATAGTTTGGCATTCTCCCTTTAAGAGCTGGATTTGTCTCATGTATGGTACTGGTTCGTTTTTTGATGTGGAGATGTGTTGGTTGTTGTTTACATGTCAATGCAGCAAGGTCTCATTTAATGATATTTATGGCTTTTTCAACCAATGTCTCAATGTTTGGTGAACGATTAACCACAGTGTTGGTGATCTATGAGCATCCAGTTGCTTTTGATTTAATCAGCTTCTCAGTGTTCATATAAACATTTTCAGACATTTGCTCATCTGGAATTGAACTTGCCACATTTGCTTGGTAGTCTCAGGGATAAAAAAGATCTCACTGGAGTTATTGTATGTTGAGCCACTTCCACTGCCTTGTATGTGCTGCCTGAAGTGGAATATTTTAACATGTTGTCATTAAATTGCTGTGGTAAGATCTCCTCTGGTAATATCTATATCTGATGCCACTAGAATCTTCAAGAAGGTTTCATGTATTTTGTCTACTATGTCAGAGAAATATTAGAACAAGCTGCAGAAGTTGTAAAAAAAATGAATTCACCCTTCTGATGGCTTTAAGTATATGACATTACCTCATCAGTCCTAACTTCTTCTGGCTACTTAATGTTATACGAGAAAACAGACTTTGTTATGTTGAGATAACGAAAAAATAAGTAGTTATCACGAGAAACCAACATTGAAAACAATATACATGTCTGTTCTTGGCTTCTGTACTTTCCTCAGGCCCTGGTTCAGCCTTCAACACATCCCTCGCCATCAGCAGCTCTAGGTGCATCTTCCTTTATAGTCCACTGGACTATATGGGCTGTGTATCGATTATTTGTAGTACTCTTTTTGAACGTTAGGTGGCAGTTGAGCTCACCAGCTCAGGTGGAGGAGATTGAGATCTGGATGAGCATTGGCATCTAAGGGGTTTGTTGTGTCTGAGAAACATATAAGACTGTATAGAAACAGCGGAACAACAAGCAAAACACCCCGAGAGCAGAGCAAATACAACTACCAAGAACAATAAGTAAAAAATCAAGGCATAGTGGGATGAAGGTCTACAGGAAACATCTTTATCAGACTCAGCAGGAGGCTGGTGAGAAAATAGGTGACAATAGGAGAATGAGATTTTTGTTCATGTCAAACTACATTCATTAAATCACACCAGAGAATATCCATGTGGAACCTGAGGCAGCCTACCTACCCAAAATATGGAAATAAGAGGACCAAGGTCAAGAGGTCATCAAATATGACGTGATTCTTTAAAGACACAGTATTAATTGAAAGAAAACAAGGACTTGTAATTGATCGTCCACATGCTGCAAACTGCCACCAAATAATAATAAGGCAAGGTAATTTATTTGTATAACCCCTTTTTGTTTTTTACAGTTTGTCTCAAAGGGTTAACGTAGCATCATTACAACATCCTCTGCCCTTAGACCCTCACATCGACTGAGGAAAAACTCCCAAGAAAAAAGAGCAGAAGAAACCTTAGGGTGAGCAACAGAGTAGGGACCCCTCACCCAGGATGGGCAGACGTGCAATAGATGTTGTATAAGAAAACAGTTAACAACATGGAATATGGGGAAACATGGAAATGGTTAACAAGAGCTGATGAAGACAGCTTCTGGTGGGCAGGAAAGGCATGAAGCGCAGGCCAGCTTAATGGCCTGCGGAGTACTGGATGACAGGTTGGGTCATGAGTGCAGGCTGGTTTAACAGAAGAAGAAAGGAGATGATGGAGGCAGTGGCTGGTGCAGGGGGATGGAGCTCTGGAGAGATCTGTGGAAACACAGAGAGAGTGCAAGACACCAAGGCCAAACTGCAGAGAGGAGAGGAGAGGAGAGGCCTCCATGTAACCTGATGTGTCCCCCAGCAGTTTAAGCCTATAGCAGTGTACCTATAAAATGGATCAGGACTACCTGAGCCAGCCCTAACTAAAAGCTCTGTTGTAGAGGAAGGCCTTAAGCCTGGACTTAAATGCAGAAAGAGTGTCTGCCTCTCTGACCCATGGAGAGAGCTGGTTCCATAATAGAAGAGCCCGGTAACTGAAGGCTCTACCTCCCAGTCTGTTTTTAGAGATACTGGGGGTCACTAACAGACCTGCATTCTGGGAGTGAAGTGTTTTAGCAGGACAATAAGGAATGATTTCAGATAAAGTGGAGATTTGTCATTAAGAGCCTTATAAGTCAGCAAAAGGATTTTGAAGTCTATTCTATATCCTACAGGAAGCCAATGGAGAGAAGCTAAAATGGGAGAGACGTGCTCTCTCTTACTAACTCTTGTCAATAATAAGGAGAACGTATTATAGTTTAATAGTAATTCTCTTGATTTTTTTTTTTTTTTTTTTTTAATCTGTGTCCAGTGGCTTCTTATTGGTTATTACTGGATCCAGCTGACGCTAATTTGAGCCTCACCTGTTAAACCTAAAATCGTACACGCCCCTGGCCAGTATAAAAATCCCACAACAGTTGAGTGCCAAAAGTGTCGCTAAATGGCTCAGAGCAGCGTGAAGCAGGGGGCGGAGTCCTTCTCCTCAGCGGAGCAAACCCACCTAATGGAGATATACAGTCATGGAAAAAATTATTAGAGCACCCTTGTTTTCTTCAATTTCTTGTTCATTCTAATATCTGGTACCACTAAACGTATAATACAATGAACACAACAAAAAATGCAGCTGGTCACATAATACTTTATGTCCTATTTGACATTCTTAAGCTTAATTGATTCCCAGGGTATATAAGAGGCCATTTCATGTCACAAGCAGCACTGCACATGCAAAGGCCTAGAGTGGTTTCCTGCTTACATTCAATCTGTAGCACAACTCAGAAGTTGTCAGCTCTCACATAATGCCTAAAACAAAAGAATTATGTGAAGCCACAAAGGCAGCCATCTTGGCACTGCTGGAAATTGGCATGAGTGAGAGACAGGTAGCGAAAAAACTGAAGATCTCCAAGACAGCCGTTCATTACAACAAAAAAAAACAAGCTGAACATGGCACTACCAAAGTGCTACCTGGCCGTGGCAGGAAACGTCTTTCTACCCCACGAGATGACCGTGCACTCATCCGTTCCTGTGTCAGGAATCGTCGTCAGCCCTCCAGGGACCTTAAAAATGAGTGGGCACTGTCGAGAAATGTGACCTGTTCGGCAAGGACAGTTCGAAACCGACTTGTTGAAGCTGGTTTGAAGTCACACAGAGCACGCAAGAAGCCCTTCATCAATGAAAGGCAGAGGAAGGCCCGGTTACTCTTTGCTCGAGACCACAAGGATTGGACTGTTGATGATTGGGCTAAGGTTCTCTTCAGTGATGAATCCAATTTTGAATTGATGCCCACTCCAGCCAACTTACTGGTTAGGAGGAAGCCTGGAGAAGCTTACAACCCAGACTGTCTTGCCCCTACAGTAAAACATGGGGGTGGATCAGTCATGATCTGGGGTTGTTTCAGTCTGAGTGGAACAGGGCAAATGCAATTGTGTGAAGGCCGAATGAACCAGGTCATGTACAGGACTACCCTTGAAAACAGTCTTCTTCCATCAGCTGGAAAACTCTTTCCTGCCTCGAATGACTGGATTTTCCAACAAGACAATGCCCCTTGCCACACGGCAAGGTCAGTTAAAGCCTGGATGGAGAACCACAACATTCGCACCATGCCTTGGCCTGCTCAATCACCAGATCTTAATCCAATTGAAAAGCTGTGGAAAATCATCAAACTCAAGATGGAGAACCACAAGCCCAAAAACAAAGAAAATTTGTTTGAATTTGTCCAACAGGAATGGGCTGCTGTGACAGCAGAACAATGTCAGAAGCTGGTGGAGAGCATGCCAAGACGCATGGCTGCAGTCATCAAAAACAATGGTTATGCAATCAAGTATTAACTCTTGTGTGTATCATGTGTTTAAAGCAAACAGAAAAGAAAACATGGAATGCTTAAAAGTAGTGTTTTTGGCGGTACAATGCCATAGCTATTGATGTAAGAATTTCAGTAATTTTGGTTATTATCAAGAAAACCATGGAAAATGAATAGTTCTTAGTTCTTGAATTAAACTCTCATGAGCTATTTTTGTTGTTATCATTATAATTGTCCAAACAAATGTACCTTTAGTTGAGCCAGGCATTAAAATTAACAAGAAATTGAAGAAAACAAGGGTGGTCTAATAATTTTTTCCATGACTGTATGAAGAATACAGGGACATTATCGCCAGAAAAGGCAACACGACTTCCATCAATAATGCGAGGGAGGGGGCGTGGCAGAATATAGCCGACAGGCTAAACGCGTAAATCATCTTTGATACATTTGTTGTTTTGGAGTAATAGCATGTGTCAAAGTCGTCAAACAATTCTACAGAGACGAGGAGATCTGTTAAGTACATGCAGAAGGACACACCACAATGCTGTGTGTGTGTGCGTGTATGTGTGTGTGTGCGCGTGTCCAAATAGAAGCAACCTGTGTGGCCAGAAAAGGACCTGGCAGCAAGTGAAAGTAAAATACAAGAACATCCTATCAAATGGTAAGTGATGCACAATGAAATGTGAACTGTAAGTCAATGGGTGTACAGCTGTAACTGTACCTTGCAGCATCAAAGAAACAGACTGAACAAAGGGCCATTGGTGGGGGATCCCCACCACAAGAATTAACACCAGCAGAGACCCTGGACCTCAGTTTCAACAATGGGCTAAAATTGACGGGATCCGGGGGTGGGGGGTGGGGGACTCTACTAATCCTGTGGACTCAAAGATCCGGGTCCCATTTGTTGAAGCTATTGTCCACCACCTCCCCTCCGCTGCACGGTGACTGTCCCTCAGCTGGTTTAACTAACTGACCACATGTTTGTTCTTTCAGTAAGGGGAGATCAAATCATACTGCTGGACCCATCACAGCCACAAGAAGAACCTGAGGATGCAGGAACCCTGTATAAAAGATATCTGCAGCTCTCAATAGAGCACAAAAGGTTGCAGATAAAGAAACTTAAAATCAAGCAGATGGAAAAGGATCTAAGTATGAATTCAAACACACAGCATAAGGTCATTGTTCTTAAAGGATTTAATTGGTCTCTCTTTCTCCACAGCCTGACTCGTTGGAATGATAAAGATTTGAAATCAACATTTTCTACTGGGTCCTGTCTGTGTGTGTGTTGAAATGTTTTTTGTTTTTTTGGTTTGGTGATTTTATTGTTTTCGCCAGTATTCTTCTTCTTCTTCTACTTCCCATACATGAAAAATCACCAAACTTGCACTGGGAAAAATCGGCGTGTCGGCTGAGGGCGGCGCCACATCCAGTTCTTATAGATCTATGACTTTCCTCAGGGTGTCTCCTTTAATTCCAGACGGAACAGCAGGTCAGGAGGCGTGGCCTGGGCAGTTCGCTTTGTCACAGCAAGGTAAGCAGCTGGACCATGGATTTACGATATAAACATACACATGCTGGACACGTTCGTCATGATGGTCTCTTCGAACTCACGAAACTAACAACAAGACCGCGGCTCACCCACAAAGTGTCTTTGTTCTTTTCTGTAATGCAACGACAGACTTTGTAGGTGTCTGTTTAGTCTGTGGCCGTTCGGAAATAGCTCTGTCAGTGAGCCTGTGCTGGCTACAGGTCGGTTTAACAGCGGAACTGGCACCGGTATTTTGGCTGTTGCACCCGACAGACGTTAATGTCAATCTCAGTGTGTGTGTGTTTGCGCGCTCAGACATTAGTAGCACCAGAACCCAGAACGCTGGTGTCCTGCGGAATACGTGGGTAACTGTTGTTTGTCCGCATGGGTATGTTCTCCCTGTGGTTGCTTCTTCTCTCCTGGTTCTCCAGTAGCGTACTCCTCCCACAGCCCACAAACATCCACAGCCGGTTGTCTGGTGCTTCTTAAATGCCCATAGGTGTGAATGTGAGTGTGTGATGTCCTCAGTGTTGCTGCTACAGTTTATTAGTGATCCCATGCCAAGCTACATTTTGTAAAGATCTTCGGTGCTACCAGGTTGTGTGCATGTGCGCGCGCGCGAGCCACATTATAGATTGACTAACTTTGTCAGTATATATATATTTTTTGTATTTGAAATTAAATACCAACAATATTAAATACCTCAACTACAAGTAACATTTTCGTCATGGAATTTAAACCACTTAACAGTGTTAACTGTTGTTTGGTGCCGTTGTGTCTGGTTTGACAAAACCTCTGGGAATTAGTAACTTAACGAGTCACCTTTTTCCCTTCAATGTAAGCGTCGGGGCCACGGAAGCCGACACGTTTCCCTTGCTTTCTGGCTGTGTCCACAAGTGGCCACAACCGGTTTCTTTCCATCCTGTCAGCGTGCCGCAAATCCTCTTTAATCATCAGCTTCTTCTCTTTCAAGATCTCGTTTTCACGAGGGAGCTTCCAGATTTTATTTCTGAAATTTCACATCGTAAACTGAACGATGATAAGACGGTTTGTTTTATCATGGGGCACTCCAACCCTATGCACCGTGTTGACAAGAAAGTCCATCTTCTCCTTATCCTCCCTTTGCTGTAATTTGGAGACTTGTTCCGATAACAATTTGACTTGCTTCTCATTCTTTTGAACTTGGATTTCAACCCCTTTCAGCTGGTCACACACTGCAGTAATAGCATCGGTGTTTCTGGACAGTTTTTGCTCAAGATTGGTGAGGCGGTTCGTTAATTCCACCACCGCTTTCAGGGTGTCTTCGTTTGAAGTGACTCCAGTAATTTCATCTCTGGAACGTTGTTTTTTCAGGTCCAGACTCTTTGTTTGTGTTACAGGTACGGTATAAACAATCCTTCAAACTTCTGGATGTCTTGTTCAAATAAAGAAGTCCCGTCCTTGTTTCTAGCTCCTCTTTTCGCCATGTTAATCTAAGCTAGAGGCTAGCATGCTGGTTGAGGGTTTTTCTTTTCTTCACAATAAAGTTACTTTGAATGTTGTTTTTCCCTTCACAATGCCCCTCTTTTCCTACACGATGGGTCAGCAGTAATAATTAGGGCCACACACTATTGTTATTCAAATCCTTATACTTATTATTAGGATGAATGCTGAAAGCATTCATACTATTGTTATTCAAATCTTTATACTTATTATTATTAGGGTGAATGCTTTCAGCATTCACACTATTGTTATTCAAGTCTTTATACTTATTATCATTGTTATTATTATTATTATTAGGGTGGATGCTGAAAGCATTCACACTGTTGTTATTCAAATCTTTATTATCATTATTAGGGTGAATGCTGAAAGCATTCACACTATTGTTCTTCAAATCTTTATACTTATTATTATTTTTATTATTATTATTAGGGTGAATGCTGAAAGCATTCACACTATTGTTATTCAAATAATTAGGGTGAATGCTGAAAGCATTCACACTATTGTTCTTCAAATCTTTATACTTATTAGGGTGAATGCTGAAAGCATTCACACTATTGTTCTTCAAATCTTTATACTTATTATTATTATTATTATTATTATTAGGGTGAATGCTGAAAGCATTCACACTATTGTTATTCAAATCTTTATACTTATTATTATTATTATACTTATTCTTATTAGGGTGAATGCTGAAAGCATTCACACTATTGTTATTCAAATCTTTATTATCATTATTAGGGTGAATGCTGAAAGCATTCACACTATTGTTCTTCAAATCTTTATACTTATTATTATTATTATTATTATACTTATTAGGGTGAATGCTGAAAGCATTCACACTATTGTTATTCAAATCTTTATACTTATTCTTATTAGGGTGAATGCTGAAAGCATTCACACTATTGTTCTTCCTGTTGGCCATTTTCTTTATACTTATTATTAGGGTGAATGCTGAAAGCATTCACACTATTGTTCTTCAAATCTTTATTATTAGGGTGAATGCTGAAAGCATTCACACTATTGTTCTTCAAATCTTTATTATTATTATTATTATTATTATTATTAGGGTGAATGCTGAAAGCATTCACACTATTGTTCTTCAAATCTTTATTATTAGGGTGAATGCTGAAAGCATTCACACTATTGTTCTTCAAATCTTTATTATTATTATTATTATTAGGGTGAATGCTGAAAGCATTCACACTATTGTTCTTCAAATCTTTATTATTATTATTATTATCATTATTATTATTATTATTATTAGGCTGAATGCTGAAAGCATTCACACTATTGTTGTTCCGGTCGGCCATTTTTTCTCTTTATTAGGGTGAATGCTGAAAGCATTCACACTATTGTTGTTCAGGTCGGCCATTTTTTTCTCTTTACTACTTATTATTCTGTCAGATTCTTCCCTTTTTTGGAAACAAACTACTCCTTCATACTTTGTGCTATTTCAACAATTCATATATCAAAACGTGCGCCTTTTTCTGGATAGGTGTGCTACTATTTTTCTCTTTAATACTATTTATACTTTTTAAAATATTTCACTTTTTCTGATTTTTTTTTTCCATAGAAATGCATTGAAACAGTCTTCAAACTCTTCTGCTTCTTTGAACTTCAACTTAGGGCTGGGTGATAAAACGATAACGATATGTATCTCAATAGACACGTACTCGATATCAATAGAAAATGCGTTCGATAGAACGTTTCGATAGAATGTTTTTTTTCCTCAAGAAACCGGCGTAAGTTTAGCTCCGCTTGAATCTTTGTTGCGAAGCAATCTTGGTTGCATGAGCAAAGGCACTCGTCCTCTATCTGGTGCCTAGCAACGACGTGAGTGACAGGCTAATAGCCAATCATGTAACAGTATCAGTTTGGTTGCGCCATCTTGTTGTCTCGTGGTCGCAAACGAAAGAAACGAAAGATGAGTGCTGCAACGAGCGAGGAGGAAATTGTGGATAAGAACGGAACGGCCAGCTCACCAGTATGGGAGTTTTTTGGATTTTACAAATCTGATCGTAGTCAGACAAATGTTATTTTTTAAATGTTATTCACTAGAGGGTGAACTTTTTTGCACAACTTGCAGTAAAAATATATATATGATGATTCTTCTCTGTGACAGGTTTTGCTATGTTTACATTTAACACTTTGCACATGTTCTTATTACACTTTAGATTTGTGAAGCACTTTATTATTGATAATTGTACAGTTTTCATTGTGATTGTAACATTAAACAGAAGGTTAAGTTTAAAATAAAAATGTTTAAATTTAGTATTTTTCCCTCCTGGACCTTATTTTAAATAGGTCATACAATTTCAGTTTCAATAATTATCGATATCGACCAATATGAAACTCTTCTATCGTGATACAGATTTCAGCCATATCGCCCAGCCCTACTTCAACTACTTCAGCATACTTTCAGCTACAGACTTCATTCAACTTCTAAAACGTTCACAAAAGTTTCAACTATTGATCAATTATTCAGCTTATTGATATCTTCAACAGTTTCTGATTTCTGACAGTTTAAAAATCATTGAAATTTTGGAGAAAATTCAAGTTTATAATGGGTGTGTATTGCGCGGAATGTTCAGGGCTAGAGTGGGTGACATCATCAGCTAGAGTGGGAGAGAGTCTAAAAATTGTCTGAAACTTTTCTCTTTCTCTCGTCCTCCCGGCCACAAATTAAACTGTACACACATGATTTTCTCCACAGTTGTAGTCAAACTTGTTCTAGCTCTCACAATGTGCTCAAAAAAGCAGAGAGACTTACAGAATTTGAATTGTGGGCCTCTCAGTGCAGCCTGGTGCCTCCCTGCTGCTCATTCACTCCCATACAAAAGTAGGAGCTGATTTTTGGAGAAAAGCAGAAATGTTGCCTGTTTCTAACTCACGATATCTTCAACAATTTTTACTCTAGAAACACCAAAAGGACATGGTTGCGTTCAGGAAGGTCTTACGGATCCAAACATATAAAGTTTTCACTCATATTAGGTACAGATTTGTCTGAAATTGGAGCAGTTTGAGGGGTTCATGGACCCCTTTCTCATCAAGTAGTTAAAGTCACCATGACAACCTCTGAGCGCACACACACACACACACACACAGACTCTCTCTCTCTCTCTCCCCCTCTCTCTTGCTCTCTCTCTCTTACACACACACACACACACACACACACTTTCTCTCTGCCCCCCCCCCTCTCTTACTCTCTCTCTCTTACATACACACACACACACACACACACACTTTCTCTCTCTCTCTCTCTCCCCCTCTCTCTTACTCTCTCTCTCACTTAGACACAGACACACACTCTCTCTCTGTCTCACTCTCTCTCTCTCTCTCTCTCTCTCTCACACACACACACACACACACACACACACACACACACATTCTCTCTCTCTCTCTCTCTCCCCCTCTCTCTCACTTAAACACACACAGACACAGACTCTCTCTCTCTCTCTCTCTCTCTGTCTCACTCTCTCTCACACACACACATTCTCTCTCTCTCTCTCTTTCTCCCTCTCTCTAA